>CP144698.1:8672500-9272500 GCA_036885675.1 Vigna mungo
AACAAGAAAGCACCCTAACAGAACCTCCGCACATAAGTAATTTTGACAGTACCTATAAGCTACCAAATTGGTATAGAGCACAATCTTTATAGCTTGATAGGATAAGGAAAAATAAAAAGAACGCTACTTGCAAGGTAAAACCTTTGCATGAATAAAACCCTAGGGTGCGAAGAATGGGAAATTTACCTTATCAGCGGAGAGAAGCGAAACTAATCGGATGGATTGGAAGCCCTCGACTCCGGGAACGTAGGATACCACCTATTTGAAAACGCAAAGGGTAGAAATTTGAGAAAAGGTAGAGAGAAGATGGGCAAGGTTTAGAAAGAAGGCATAGCTTCTAAAGAACCAATTTTTAGAGAGAGAGAGAGAGTTTTAGCTAAAATGAACTCAGACTTAGTAAAAGCTTATGCTCCTAAGACTATGTTGCCTTTAACTTTCATGGGCTTGGCTGCCTCACTTAAAGTCCAATGATTTTAAAATTTCTCTGCCCCTTACGGAATATGTTTCAGATAATCATAATAACATTTTATGAAAAAAAATTAAGTTTCATTATATATTATAAAATTAATTTGAAAAGTAAAATTTATATTGAGTTATATATTATAAGATATATTTTTATTTCTCAAATAATTTATGTATTATATTTAGGGTTAAATATGTTTTTAGTCCCTATATTTTAGAGCGATTTTGGTTTTAGTCCATTTTCAAACTAAGGTACAATTTAGTCCTTCAACCTTAGAAAACTCTAGTTTTAGTCTTTTTTACCAAATTTTTTTAACTTTATTTGCTGTTTCAAGCACGTTTCATCACAGTATTTGGATTGTTTACACTGTTTGACATATTTTTGCTTCAATGTTAACTGAGAAACGTATTTGAAACAACAAATAAAGTTAAAAAATTTTGGTAAAAAGGACTAAAACCAGAATTATCTAAAGTTGAAGGACTAAATTGTACCTTAGTTAGAAAATGAACTAAAACCAAAATTGTCCCAAAATATAAGGACTAAAAACATATTTAACCCTTATATTTATGTAGTATCAATTGATTTATTATAAGAGGAGGTTTACATTAACTTTATTGTAAGTTAGTCTTGTTTCAAATAAAAATTGTGATATATTAACCAAATCATTTTAAGATAGATAATTATTACTATTATTATTATTTCTATTATTATTAAATATCGACTTGTTTTGTATACTTTTTAATATATTAGGTTAAAAAATTGACCAAGTACTGACTTTATTTTGGTTCTCTTTTAAAAAGCATTAATTTGTAGAAAAAGTTGATGCGGATCTCAGGTCATCATTCTCTCCTCAGTTATAAAATAAAATAAAATATTCCCATTCGCTTTTCTAATATAAAATAAAATGGGATTAATTGAATTAGGAGTGTGTCAATCAATTCTTCAAATATCTCTCTTGCACAAAAACCAATAAAATTGTGTTTTTGTCTATCTAAATCTCGTGCATATCAATTAAAAGTCTCTCGTGTTTATATGTTTACTTACTTTTGTAGTTATTTAATAGATTACGATCATAGACAGTTCATTCTTGCCCTTCCAATTCAAAGTCAGAATTATTCGAATAATATAAGTTAAAAGTGCACGTTAAACAAAAATAACAAAATAAAGTTTAACCATATGTGGTATTGGAAGTAGTGTAAATTTATCACGTGAGTTAAATTCATATTATAATCTTTTCATAATGATACTTCTTTAAATGACTATAAAAAAATCCATCAAGAATAAATGATGAATAAACTTAATTAATTATCTATAGTACATGATCAATTATATTGATATGAAACAACTATTTTTCTATATATATTATCTACATATATCTTAATGGAGTGACACTACTAGTTTTAGTTAATAATATATGTACGGCATTATATCAACTATGTGTAAAACTTAATAAATTATGTATTTATTATTGACAACAATTAATCAATTACTAACTTTTCCCAGTTATTAAGTTTTATTCTCATTCTTTTTTTTATTGTTCATAAAATTTTTCTATGTCTATGGGAAACTAATTTCTATTTGTTGTTAGGAATAATGTAACCTTACTTTCATATATTTGAATTTATTCTCAATTTCATATGTTTTTCTATTAATTGTTAGAGTAATTCATTTGTTTTTATTCTTATACAATAGCATTATTTATAAATTGCATGAGTGCAAGGAGGTTCCTTTCAATTCAGGTTCTTGTTGAATTACTCCTAAGGGTTATATTTCTCAGAGAGGAGGGTGTGAGTCTTGGTTGTCTTAATCTCTTGTTCTTCACATCTTTTTACCATAAATGTCAGGAATTGTATGAATTGGCAATTAGGTACATGTTTATTCAACGAGGGATCGGGGTAGGTAATTTAGTGAGAAATGTTGACATTAACGCATGAAGAAGAATTCTTATATACATGAGAGAGAACTTGGTGAAATCTAACCGCAACAACATACCCATCTCATATAAATCAACCTTCATTCATCTCTGTGCTCTTTTGCCACTGATAAATTTTATTTTGTTTTATTTTATTAATTTTGCCAAACCCAATGATCTCTTTTTATTGTTAAGTCTTAATTAATCTTGTTTTCACACAGCTATTCAGCGCCGAGAGTCCTCTGGGATACGATACTTGGTCTTACCATTTTATATTACTTGTGTGACTCGGTACACTTGCCGATTTGCCCCCAACAAGTTTTTGGCGTCGTTGCCGAGGACTCATGGTTTAAGGTATTATACTTTTTATTTTTATTTTTATACTAACAATATTTTTTAGGGTTTCGTGTTTGTTTTTGAAGGATAGTGTGAGAACTAGAAGCAACAAAAATCCTGAACCTCTTCTCGAAGGACTTGAGACCAGTAGGAGGCCAAGAGGGAATAGATTATCTAGAGAACCTGCTCTAGACAAAATTTTAGTGGCTTCCCAGACTGGTGAAGGAGGTGCGGAGAACAATGTTAGCAGGCGCACCTTGCAGATTATACAACAGTTGTTGGCCCTCACCATTTTAACAACATTGGAAAGCCAAGGGGCAACGCTGCAAATATAGAGATGAAGCTTGCTTTGATCCACCTTGTGAAGAGCAACCAATTCAATGAACTGTCTCATTAAAGTCCATATGAGCACCTGACCACCTTCAATGAGATATGCAACATTGTGAAAATAAATGGAGTACTAGATGAGGCTATAAAAATGAGTCTGTCCCCCTTTTCTCTTGGAGGTAATGCTAAAGTATGGTTGAACTCTTTTCTTGAGAACAGTTTCACTAAGTGGGAAGATGTGGTTACAAAGTTCCTCAACAAATACTTCCCACAATCAAAGGTCAACAAAGGGAAGCACGAGATCTCTTCTTTTAGGCAAGGCATGGGGGAAACCTTGGGACATGCATGGGATGTTTTTCTAAATTTTAGAACTTGTGAGTTTACCTGTGAGAGTTTTGGGCTTCAGAGTTGTTTTGAATAATTGTTATACTTTGAAAGCATGAATGATTTTGCCCAAATTTTCTATGATTGAACTGATTGCTTGCATGTTTCATATGATCAAGGTCATTTTTTGTTATCTCTTATTCTTTTGGCCTTCACATAATTTTTTCCCACTGAAAAGAGAACAATTTGTTTTAACCTTTGAACCTTATGCATGTTTAAAAAAAACCTTTTTGAAAAATCTTTACCTTGAGTTAAGTTGAGAACATTTGATGAGGTACTGATAAAGGTTCAAGTTTGGGGTTGCCAGGTAACAACCCACTTCTCTAAGCAGTGAGCAATAAAGAGCAAAAGCAAAAGTAAAGGCAAAAGAAAGGAAAAGAACAAAAAAGAAAAAGTGAGAAAATAAAATTCAAAAGAAAAGAAAAAGCTCACTGCTAGGGAAAGCTGGGAAAAAGAAAGAGTTTGTTCTCAAATGTTAAATTCACAAATGTCTCTCTTGACTCAAGGAACTTTGTTATCCAGAAAAACCAATTTCCTTCTTAGCCCAACCAAGTTACAAGCCATATAAAGCCCTTGTGATGATAACCTGCTTGTGAGTATGTTTGATTATGGTTAAATGAAAGGCAAAATTAATTTATGTGACATTATGATAGCATAGTGAAACACCTCACTATATAACTTTGAGTTGAGTGAAACACTTTTGAGTGCTTGAGTGAAACACTTTCCTTGGTGAGGAGTGGTTCTTCGAATTTCTTATTATTCTTAAGGATAGCACTTGTTGAAAATGTACGAGCATCACATTGACTTTGTTTGAATTGAGGCATCTATACATCTTGACTAAGATCTTTATGCTGAATTGAGTCATTGTAGTGATTGTTCTGAAAAACTGAGTTACATTCTGTTTGCTTGAGGACAAGCAAAGTTCTGAGTTTGGGGTTGTGATAACGGTTTAAAACACCGTTATTTGTGATGTACTTTTGATACTAAAAACACCCTTTTTCACTTAGAAACTTGCTTGGACTCATACCTTTTCAATAGATTGTTTGAATAAGAGAGTTGAGGTTGATTTCAATGGTTTTATGACTAATTCCCCCTGTTTTGACATAGATTTAAGTAATATTGTAAGAAGAGATTAAAACCCAAGAAGATCGAGCTCATAGGAGGTCAAAAAGGCACCAGAAGGGGGGAAACACGAAGCTCGGGTGACCAGAAGCGAGAACTAAGCGAGTTGTATCGATGTCAGTCGCCCGGGCGAGAGTCCTGGTCGCCCGGCCGATGAGGCCCCATAGCTTGGGCGACCACATGCGTAGCCCAAGCCCAACATGAGGCTCAATTCACGCCCGAGCGAGCTCCTTGGACACCTGAGCGAGAATTCTCGTGGATCGGGCCTTGTCTCTGCTCTGTTTCAATTCTTTTGGACCATACCCTATTTTGGCACACCTCTGACACTATTTAAAGGACCCTAGGGCTCTAGTTTTTGCATCTGTGGCAGAAAAGAGCATAGTAATACACTCTTTTCCCAATTCTTAGGTTTCCATTCTCATTCTTTCTTTCATTGTTCATAGAGTTCCCCCATGTCTATGGGGAACTAATTTCTATTTGTTGTTAGGGAATGATATAACCTTGTACTCTCATTATTTGAATTGATTCTTAATTTCATTTTCTTTTTTATTAATTGTTAGAGTAATTCATATGTTTCCATTTTTGCTTATACAATAACATTATTTATGAATTGCATGAGTGCCGGGAGGTTCCTTTCAATTCAGGTTCTTGTTGAATTACTCCTAAGGGTTATATTTTTTAGTTCATGAGCATGCAATAGAATCTGTTTTGGATGTTTCAAGAAGTTACCTTCCTTCATTCTTGGTTACATTGAGGTTCTAAGGTCTGTCTCCAATCTCCAATTAGTGAGTTTTAGGTTTTTCTAGAAGTTCTTTGTGATGGATGTAACGATTGGGGAATTTTGGAGCTGTAGGGGTTTTCTAAGGTAAGGGAAGCTGGGATTCTTGCTTTAGTTATGGTTATATTGCTAATTTGGTATTTTTATGAATTGTTGCTGATTTTGAAGAATTTGCTATGATTGGGTGTTTTATAAGTGTGTTTAATTGTTAATTTGGATGGTAAGTTGTTGAGTGTAGTTGTAATTATGTGATCTTGATATGTTATGATGTTGTGAACCTGGTTGTTGAAGTTTTGTTGTTAATAGAAACTAAATTCAATGTGATTGTGACGAGAAATGGTTACATCTTTGAGTTTTAAGTCTAAGAGGAGAGGCTTGAATGAGTGAGTTTGAGAAATAGAGGCTTTTGAGAGTGAATTATTATTTAAGTATTGTCATGAGGTAGATTGAGACTTAATGGGGAATGAAATCCAAGCTATTGTGAAAATGAAGTGTTTAATCAAGTTTAGAAGTGTTTTGAATGAAAAGTGAGGTCTTAGGTGGTGAAATTGAGAGAAGGATGGTAAACTGGTTTGAGGCAGTTGAGGTCTGTTATGAGATGTTTTGTAATTTGTCTAAGCATTGAAATGAAGGAAATCTAATGTAAGAATGTTTGGTGGTGGATAGGTAGAGTCTACCTTGGTTTAGAACTAGTTTTTGGGGGTTTAGACTAGTGATAATTTGAATTGTGGGTTCTGTGCTTAAATGGTAACTTTAGAGAGTGTTAGTAAGTCAATTGGGACTTATTGGAGTCCCTAAGCGGTTTGAAAATAAGCCATAATTGGGGGTATTCAATCTGGGTCTCTAAAGTGAGGTTTTGATAAATTTTGGATTGAATCTAGTGATCACTCACTTTAAAATGAGTTTAGGTTGGTTTAGATACATTTCTTTAGGTCCATTTGAGTGTATAATACAATTTGGGAGTGTTATAAGTTGGGAAAAATGCATAGAATAGGTTATAAGTGGTTGAGGGGTGCAAATTATGTAGTTTCGGTGTTGTAGAATTATACGGTCTCGTTGAGCGAGAGAGTGTCCGCTGAGTGAGCAGAACACTTCTAGTTGAGCGAAAGTCTCTCTCAGCGAGAGGTGAGTGAGCAGATTCCATTGTTTCTGTTTTCACACAACGAGTTTAGTCGTTGAACGAGCAAAACACTTTTAGTTGAGCGAAAGTCTCGCGGAGCGAAAGGTGAGCGAGCATAAAAAAACGTTTCTATTTTCGCACAACGAGCTTGGTCCATTGAGCGACAATTCTAGATCTTGTTTTCTTCCTTTCTTTCTTGGTTTTCTGGTAACTTTGAACTATGATATTACTTTGATGATGGAGTAGAAATATCTGTTGTATTATATGATGGTTTATTTTTGAGATTATATATATATATATATATATATATACACACACACACACACACACACACACATACATATGCCTTTGAAGTATGGTTAGTAGACGTAATTCCATGACTCGTGGAGAGATTTCATGGTAGTGCCTTGGATGTTGTTGTTGTTATTGTATGAATGTATGGAGCTTTGAACTAGTGGTCTATTTCAACACTCTAATGATCATTCATTCTGAAGTAGAGAAGGACGAGTTATGTGGTGAAAGTAGTGAGAGGTTCTTTTCTATAGCCTTTGATCATGGCCTTAGGCAACTGAGATGGACTAAACCTTGTGTGGTAGTTTGGTTTTAGCCAGTTGTATTACCGTATAAGTGCACAGACTACCAATAGTTTGACATTCATACCTAATCTGGATGAGTCTTGTCTAGGTTATGACATGTATGGGATGAATGGGTTGTTATTGTCCTAATTTGAGTTGATGTTTGAATTAGTAGTAATAAATTTACACACACACACACACACACACACACACACACACACACATATATATATATATATATGAAATTGTCTTATTTATCTACCTTACCCTTTTGTTTGTGATTTTGTTGTATGTTCTTCGTTTCTTTTCTCTTGACGATGATCATCTGGTGGCTGTGAGCAAAGGGTTACGAGGTCTCGCTTGAGCAAATGTTAGATAAAGGAGTTGCTGATGTTTAGTATTTTTAGCTAGTTGTAGTTGTATATAGTTTTAAGTAACCTTGTTGTTGGACAAATCAGCAAGTATATCGAGTCGCACAAGTAATATAAAATGGTAAGACCAAGTATCGTATCCTAGAGGACTCTCGGCGCTGAACAGTTGTGTGAAAACAAGATTAATTAAGACTTAAAATAAAAGAGATCATGGATTGTATTGCAAAAAGAATAAAATAAAGCAAAGTAAAATTGATCAGTGGCAAAAGAGAACAGAGATGAATGAAGGTTGATTTATATGAGATGAGTATGTTGTTGGGGTTAGACTTCACTAAGTTCCCTCTCATGTATATAAGAATTCTTCTTTATTCATTAATGCCAACGTCCCTCACGATAACACTTAAACACGATCCCTCGGTCAATAAGCTTGTCCCTAATTACCAGTTCATACAATTTCATTCCTGGTAAAAAGATGTGAAGATCAAGAGGTTAAGACGACTAAGACTCATACCCTCATCCCTGTGCAATATAACCCTTAGGAGTAATTCAACAAGGACCTGAATTGTAAGGAACCTCCCGGCACTCATGCAACTCACAGGTAATGCTATTGTATAAGCAAGAATAAAGCAGATGAATTTCTCTAACAAATAATGAAATAAAGCATATAGAATTAAGAATCAATTCAAATACATGAGATTCACAAGGTTACATCATTCCCCAACAACAAATAGAAATTAATTCCCTATATACATGGGGAACCTATGAACAATGGAAGAAAGAAAGAGAGAATGGAAGACTAAGAATTGGCTAGGAGTGTATTGTATGCTCTCTTCTACCAGGGATGCAAAACCTAGAGCCCCAGGGTCCTTTAAATAGTGCCAGAAGTGTCCCAAAGTGCGGCCCAGTCCAAAAGAATCAAATCAGAGCAGAATCAGGGCCCGATCCACGTGAAATCACGCTCAAGCGTCGCAAGGAGCTCGCCCAAGCGTGAATCAATGGTTCTGTAAGGCTTGGGTCCGTCGCCCGGACGACTAGCGTCATTTTTAGCTTCGCTGTTTCGCGTTCCTGTCGCCTGGTCTTCACCTGGGTTCAGGTTTTCTCCCTTCGTTGTGCATTTTTGACCCCCTTTTGAGCTTCATCTTCATGGCTTTTCACTTCTTCTTCCAACATTGCTTCAATCTCTATCAAAACAAAGGGAATTTCTTAGAAAACAGTTAAAATCAACATTAACTCTCTTATTCACACAATTTACTGAAAACTCATGAGTTCAAGCAAGTTTCTAAGTGAAAAAGGGTGTTATTAGTATCAAAATCATATAGCAAATAACGGTATTTTAATCCGTTATCTCTTGTATATAAAGTTTTAAAATTATAGTTATTTTGGCATGACTATAAATAATACTTTATAATCTTTTCTCTAACTGTTTCTTTATATTAATCATGTGATGACTATTATATAGTTTTATACTATATTTTGGGATGTTACAGTTAGAACATTCTATGAAAACTAGAGTTTTAGGAGTAGCTATAAGTCAATGGTGTTTTCTAAACCAAGTAAGATAAGCTAGTTTAAATTTAATTCTTATTGATGATTGATGAAGTGTAAATTGTACGATGATTGATGATGAATTAAATGTATGCAATATTTTTTACAATGATAATTTCATATGTTTGAAGTGATTGGTTATTCAATACTTGATATGTGACCTTTAACTATCTATGCCAATGTTATCTATGGATTGTGGACTAATTGAGGCCATATCAAAATCAAATTTAATATTAAATTAAATGCAGTATAAACTAGGAAGTGATTCCTAGGTCGTCTCTCAAGGACCAAATGTGGTTCAAGCAATAGGTCGAACACGTGGTAAGGGTGGTTTATGAACAGTTTTGTGAATGGAAATGAACCAATTAAAGCAAAAAAACTAAAAACAGATTTAAAATGATTCGTCACTAGCTCATTTACAATGCTTCCAATCACAGATTAACATCAACTACACTACTCTAACCATTAATCAAACACAAGCTAACCAATTGAGCGAAGACTAACCATGTTTTAAAAATTGTGAGTTAAGCGAATGCAACACACCTATTCCATCCAATAAGTTCCATACAGATTGATCAACTAAGTGAAGATTTAATCACCAATCGGGCAACTAAGCGTATACCTATTTGTGAGAACACAACTAGATTTAATAGAATGTCAAGCCAGAGCAGCAAAAACACACTTCTAACTCAAAAATCTCAAGGAAACAATGCAAATTCAATAATGATCAACCAAGAACACTTAAGTTATCATTAAAACGAAACCAAAACAACAAACTAAAATTGAATTAGTGTAAAGAAAACGTAACAGTGCAGCAAACAGAATGGAAAACGTGATTTAAAAGCACGAAATGCATCTGGAAAATGGAACAACAGCAGAAAATGTAAATTCTGAACTAAATTGCAATCTGGAATGAAATTGTGCAGCAATAGATTGGGATGAAACTAACGAACGAAAACATAATAGCAAGAATGGAAACAAAATTCAAATTGCAATTGAAAACAAGATTCAATGCATAAAAGAAGGAAAGGAAAGAAAGAACCTAAAACCCCCACAAGGGGTGGGGCGTGGAAAAATATCCAAGAGAAAAACTTTAAGGAGAAAAACGAAAATGAGAAGAGGGGAGATAAGCTAAAATATAATTTGGGGTTTATAGACCCCAAATTACAATTCTGCCTTTCATATGGGCTTCTACCAAAATGTGCCTAAAACTGGGCCCAAAGCTATTAAAAACGAAATTCAAATGTAATGTTGACGTGGATAATGAAAAATGATGTGGTCACACTTTTTTTGTCCCAAAATACGATTCCAAAATTGTCCTGCAAATAATAATTGGAATAATTAGGTCCAAATAATTAAAATTAATTAAAATAAGAATTAATAGTTAAATTAAGCCTAAATAATGAAAATGAGACATAATGGAAAATTAAACACAATTCACTAATACAATTATGTGTGGAAAGCTAAGTGAATAATATAAAATAATGATTCATCATGGACTGAAATGGACTTGTTTGAAGCTCTTTTATAAGTAAAGTTATGTGTGTTTTCAACTAAAGATGAGTAAAAGCTTAAGCAAGTTTTGATCAAGCACATACCTATAATAGGTCTGTCTTATATAATTATATAGACATCTTGGACGAGCATATGGCTTGCTAATCAATTATACATAATTTGCAATTCAGAGAGCTCTAACAATTTGACTTGTCAGGTGAGCTTGTTAAAAGTATTCCTAGGGGGTATACTTGTTGAACAAGCCAAGGCTTGGTTGGGCGAGTCATAGAATGTTGAAAACCTAAGAGCAAGGTGTGTGCTTGGCTAATTTGTGTAAGAGAGTCTCGCTTGTCAAACTTTAAATTGTATGTCGTTGAACAGGAAGGTTTTTAGCAAAGTGAGAGAGCACCTGGGTAGCCTTCTCGTTGGACAAGTACTGTGATCATTGGGTAAGTCTCCTCCTAGGGGACATTCACTAAGCAAGAAATGACTTCGTTGAGAAAAAACTTACTGAGTTGAAATGGTATAATTAATTTAAATTTGGTATATGAATTTAATGGAATGAGAAAGTAGTTATTCCTAAGGTAGGAATGCTACCACGATTGTGCTTGTGTGTAGTCTATTGATGATAGGGATTGAAATGAGATCATCCTTACTATACTAGTAATTATAATCATATAGATGAAAGTTGACCTCTTGAGATGAAGAATTTATCGAGTCATGGGATCAGGGTGAGACCTGAACATGTTATAATTATAGCTCTTAAGAGGAAAGAGTGAGTGAGCAATGACAGGTGTAAAATCTTCGTGTGGTAGTCAATACATTAATCCTATCTCGTGTATGTGCTTTTTGGTATGTGAATGCACCATGAGGGTTAGATAGTAATTTGTGATATACAATTGGTGTTTCTTTGAATATGACGTGCGTAATGCGGAAATAATATATATTGCTTATGGGATGATGTTTAGTTTTATAGTAGTATGATCTAAATTTATATTAGTTTAGCTTATTTTCTATGGTTGTGATTTATTTGTTTTACGTTATACATGAATAGGAAATATCTAGGTTGGAGAATGTGGAATAAGGAAACTCTTGATGGTCACTTAGAAAATAATTATTGTGTAGATATATAGTTTTATATTGTTTAAATTATTTTATTTGTTAAAAATTTTATATATTTAGAATAATTTATTATAAATTTTTATAGAGGATTGTAAATACATTTTATATGTTTGGGTAGTTCTTGATGCTTAGTAGTAATTATGTAATAACCTAATTGGTAGGTTTCTCTATTAAAAATTAAAAATTAAAGTGTTACTTTATATATTTAGTTTAAAAATTCAACATTCTTTTTTTTCGAGTATAAATTAAGTTTTATTATGAATTAACAAATAAATATAAAAATAATCATTATATTATTTTAATTTAAAATCTTAAGATTTTAATTCCAATTTTTTTTTTTCATCTCAATTTTTTTTAATACCAGAGATTGCACAGATTTAGATCTCAAATTTTCTTTTCCATCAAATTCCCAAGTTCAAATATTTATTTGTGATGTTTCCATTGGCTACCAGCCAAAACACTAAATATTGGGGTCGAAATTTGGTACGTTGCCAAAACGTTAGGGGCGCCGTCTTTCCTTTCAAAACACAAATTTAAGGTCAGAAATTTGTGGTGGATGACTACGGTTGGTGTATGGTGGGGGTACATATCAGTACAAATATGGACCAACAAAACCAATATGTGAGTAAAATAGAATATTATTTAAAATGTAAATCATTGTATAATTGTGTGGAGTAAATTAGTTGTCGATCGGAACTCAAACCTTATATATCGGATTTTGAACTACACCAGCTTTAGGATTTTTCCGGTCAATGACATTGGTTTTTCCTCTTTCGTGGTACACTTACAGTTCTCATACTTTGTATTGAATCATCTACACAAACAAAGCAAAAATAGGATTAACTTTGATTTTAGTTCCTCGTATTATTTAGTTTTTCAATTTTACAAAACTCTGATTTTACTCTATTTTATCAAATTTTTTTAATTTTATTTACTGTTTTAATCTTTAAAATATTTTAAAATATCTTTATTCGTATTACTAAAAAAAATATTAAATTTAAAATAAAAAAAAAATTAAATAACAAATAATAAATTTTGAAAATTTAAAATAAAACAGACCAAACAAAAAAAACTTAACAAAATTTCAAATAAAAATAACAAATATTAAATATCAACCAAATACAATTACAATATTTTAAAAAAATCAACTAAAATTAAATTATATAATTATAAATAAATAACAAAAAATCATATAATTTCAAACAAACAAAATTATCTGAATAACAATTATAATAAATCAAAAATTAAAAACTTTAAAAAATTTAAATGTACTAATAGCGACAAACGTTAACTTTTGTTTAAATTCTTGTATAATTTTTTTTATTGTTATTTTAAATTGTATGTTTTTTGTTACTTAATTTTAATTGTTAATTTTATGTTTTGTTTATATTAATAAATTTGTAATATTTAGTAATTTTTATTAAAATAATTTTTTTGTTTGAAATTATATGAATTTTTTTTATTTGTTTATAATTGTTTATTTTAGTTTTAGTTTGATTTTTTAAATATTGTAATTGTATTTGGTTCTTATTTAATTTTTGTTATTTTTATTTGAAATTTTACTAAATCTTGTTAATTTTTTTTTATTTTTAATTTTTTAAATTTGTTATTTATTATTTTAAATTTAATACGTTTTCTGTTAAAAATATTCTGAAATATGTTTATTAAACTTTTTATTTTAAATATGTTTTATTTTAAATGTATTTCGAAAATTGGTTAAAAGTTGTCAGCTTAAAAATTTACTAATTTTTAAAATTTGTTAAGAAAAAAAATGTATTTAAAAAAATAAAATGATGACCATTGTAAAATAAAGAGAAAAAGATTAAGTTAATAAAAAATTAAAAATTATATATGTAATTTTGGAGAAAAATCAAGATGAAAGGAAAGTCCAAGAGAATCACGCTCTCTATTGAACGTTAGATATAGATAATCCACACAAATAACGATAACTCTGACAGACTAAACGAAAATTAAAATATATTGATCAACTATATCTTTTTCCGTATCATATGCAAGATATTTAAAATGAAAAAAGAAAAAAAAAGTACAACAATTATGAAAATAACAGGACGAAACTCAGAATAAACAGACATCACGTGCTGTACCAAAAACCAATTCAAACAGAACTTGAGATGGTATTAGAAAAAAAAGCGTTAAATATTAACTTTTCCTACTTTTTTTTCAAAATGAAATTAAACTTATATTTATACTTCTATAAAAAAGTATACTTAATTATTCATTTGATTCTTGTTTTTGTTCAAAAATATTAAATTGACCTTTCAACAATTTTTTTAGTTTTAATTTGATCTTTGTAAAAATTAATATAATTTAATTCTGTGAGAAATTAATATAATTTAGTAATTTTTATAAATTTCTTGAAAAGGATAAAAGGATAAAAAAATTCATCAATATTATTGAAAAATCATTGATTCATTTTATAATTTAACAAAACAAAATCAAATTATATCTGTCACCACCACTAAATTCAGAAGAAGGTGGAAGGTAGGTGTATGCATTTGAATGGACGGAGTTGTTTTTTACGGTAGTATATAAGTTAAGTTTTCAAATTTTCGTGTCACTTTCTGCATTGCATGTTTCTCTTCAATCTTATGAGTTTTCCATTTTCTCCTCTTCTCCCCAAAAACTCTCTTCCTTCTCTCTATAAATTCTTATCTCCTTTTACTTTTGATAGACAATTAGGCCACGCCTGAGCTTCCTATTGTCAAGGGTTTTCATTTGCACCAATCAAGTTGTTCTTTGAGTTGGTAAGTTCATTCTCTTCCTAAGAAACATGTTTTCAGGCACATGCAAGCCAAAGTTCTGGTTGCATGTGTTCATCAGTTTCATCTTCACAAATCCTGATCATGTTTGGGTCTTTTAATTGATATTTCCTTATTATTCGGTCGGTTATAGGAATTCTAGAAAAGGTTGGTATTTTGATGGATGTATTCTGCTGTTGATTAAGTAGTTGTTTTGTTAAAAAGGTAAGGGAAGCTTGTATAATTTAATTATGATTCTTTGTTTTGAATGGTTGTATGTTTGAATGATATTATTTGATGGATATGAAATATTGATGTTACTGCATGTTCGTCTGTATGTGTGGATGATTCATAAATGGTGGGAACTGGGTAGGAATGGCTTGATCATAATTCTATAGTATTCTACAAAATTATTACTTGTCGTCAGAGTCATTAGTAACCGTTCGGTGTGTTGTGTGTGTTCGGTCTTAACTGAATTCCTCTTTGGTAGAATTTCAGTTACTGACCGATCGGTCTTGTATTATGTAAAATTGAAAATAAGCGTTCAGTCTAGGTATTGTTTTCTATTTCCAATTAGTAGTCAACTTGGGTAATAGAGTTTACGTCTTAGATACTATAATTGTTTTCAGTTGGTATACAGTGTCCAGTTAATTCAGATAATGGTCTTATTTATACATTTCGTATATGTTTAGAGTGCTCGGTCTTGTACTAGCACCAGTTCTTAGAGTGCTCGATCTTGTACTAGCATTCGGTTTCTTAATATGTTCAGCTAATATGAGTATGTATTTATTATAAAATTTTTGGTTATATTATTAGTGTTCGGTCCTAGCCAAAAGTGTTCGGCCTAGACCCATAGTGTTCTGTCCAAGCCATTAGTGTTCGGTTTAAGGTAGTATTCGGCATAAGCCAATAGAGTTCGACCTAAGCTAATATTGTTCGGCCTAAGTCAATGGTGTTCGTTCTAAATCACAAGTATTCGGTTTAGCTTTAGAATTCAGTTGTTCTGATATTCGGCTTGAAAGACGTTCAACTCATGCTTAAGTTTTACTCTTTGCATGACCGTTCGGTCATGTTCACCTATAGGGAATAATATCCTGTTCGGTCTTGTTCATAGGAGATGTTAAGCTTCCATTCGGTTGTACTCGATGATGATGATTTTTTATGGTTTGGTTTAATTTCACTTAAATGTATTATGGATGAGGAAGTATGTTGGTATTATATTTCAATTTGGTATGGAAGAGAATTCCAAGGAGGAATATATCGGTGAATGGTTATTGAATTGGTAAAGTATGAATATCTACAGTGAAGTTCACGGTGTTCATCCTGAGATCTATTGATTACCAATTCTCAAGTAGAGATGGGTAAGTCATAATATGAGAATGGCAGGAGGTCCTAGTCTAGAGGGGATCTGGGTGAGGTATGACGGACTAACATCGGGTGGCAACTGAGGGGTTTCCAATTACTACACCACCTAGATGCAAGAACAACCACAAGCTACATATTCATACAATCCGGATGGTCAAGTCAAGGAGTCGGTCATTGTATGTATGATATGTTTGGTTATTGTTTGAAATATATATGTATGATGATTGCATGTTACAAAGGTTTGATTGAATATATGATTATGTATTGTTTATGTTCTTATGATTAATTAAATTACACTAGCTTACCCTACTTTCCTGTCTTGTCTTATGTGGTCCGTTCGGTCACCTTTTCACTTGCAATAATCATCCTGTGGATGTGAGTAAAAGGTGATTATTGTTCTTTGGAGTAGGCTTTGGAAGACGAGAATCCTAAAGTCTAGATTAGAACCGTTCAGTTAGTAGGTTTAGTATCTTTTGTACCAACTGTTCGGTCTAAACGTACTTGTAGAACGGTTCGGTTTGTTCCTATATTTTGTATCAGACTTATGGTATTTTGTAAAGTTTTAAATTTTTATGTATTTTAGGATATTTATAAACCTTATTTTTGTTTTAGTAATTTTCCTATAATATTATTATATGTTGACTCCTTGATATAGTACTATGCTATATTTTTTAGATGTTATAATATCAATTTTCATAAATCAAAATAAAATTACATTAATTTTATAAATAAAAACCAAATTAAAACTAGAATAATCAATTATTACCTCCTCAAAGATTTTTTAGGTCACTAATCATTTTCATCACAATTCCAAGAAAAGCTGAATTATAAAATTAAAAAGTATTGTGAAAGGATCGGATAAAGATAACCTCAACTTTAGTATCTCAAGAAATAATAATTCAAAACTTGAAAAGAGAATTGAGATAGCAATAAAACATGAAATATCCTTTAATATAAGTATAACTTATATAATGAATACTTTTATGTAAATTGTTCATTATTAAAGTATTTATATAATAATGAAATGGTATGTAATGATTTTTTCTATTAGTTTATATATATATATATATATATATATATATATATATTAATTAAGTATGGGCTTCTATCTTATATTTTGATATTTTGATCTGTGTATCATTTGATCTCTTTACTATTTTCTTTTATTCTAAAAATAATCTACACCTCCTGATATGCAGGGCCCAAGCCCAATAAATAAAGTCTATTAAACCAAACCAAGAAGAAGGACAAAGAGGTCATTTTCACAAAGGAAGGGGCTGCAACTTGGAAGCACATGTTTCATACCATCACGTTTGTACAGCCTGGAATGCTTCTGTTGAAGTAAATTAGAGTGCACCCATGCTACGTTGCTGATTCTAGAAGAAATGCAAAACTTCCACACCACTGCCACATGATTGCAGCACCGTGCATAGCTTAGGGAGTTTTATTATAAATACTCTTTGTATCAGCATGTAGAAGACACTTTTGATGACTATAGAGTATTGAATCTGCTGAAGAATTTCCAGCCCTTTCTCTTGCATGAAAGTCACTTCTTATTTTTCTACTTCTTCTCCCTAGCTTTCTTCCAATGGAGAAGGCCGTCTGAGCTAGATTTTCATCTTCACTGATTCACTTCTTACATCTCTGCATTCATCCACCGAACACCATAGCGCACACCTTTGTTCACACCGTTTCATTGCGCTGCTGTCATATTCATGTTTTGAAGCTCCCGGATTTGGATATAGCACCAAGGATATCCGTATCAAGTGGTATTCAGAGGAAGGTTCATGAGTGTACCGTGAGCTCAGTCCTTCTTTCGTTAAATCCATATTGTCATTACTTCCTTTTCCTGTCTTGTTTCTGGTTTCACTGTTTCATTTGTCTTTCACGGTAATTCTAGGATCTATTATGATGTTTGTGTTGTGCTATCTCTGATTCATTGAGTATTTTCATTTTTAATCAGATCAACTCTGTGTTTGAGTCGTTTTCTATTTGAGCATCGTTTTCCAGTTGTCACGGTCATGTCCAGTTTAATAGCTTTTTCTGTCAAGAACTCTGGTTTTTCAAACCGTGTGGTGCTACATAATTTTTGATCTGGATTCATACAACAATACCTGCACAATTGATGAGCTATGACACTCTACATGAAGAGCTTAAGTGCGTGAAATGATATTGATCTATTCCAGATCTGTGTTAATGTGTGATATATGCTGCAAGTTGTTTTGATTAGCTGTTTTAAAAAGTGAGTAAATGTGTATTTGAGCTAATCCAGATAGAATACTATAT
Organism: Vigna mungo; assembly: GCA_036885675.1. Taxonomy (NCBI): domain Eukaryota; kingdom Viridiplantae; phylum Streptophyta; class Magnoliopsida; order Fabales; family Fabaceae; genus Vigna; species Vigna mungo. The sequence goes on from CP144698.1 coordinate 8,690,460, forward strand.
CAACATGATATTACTTCTGCATTTGATATAGTAATATGATTGGGAAGCTTAAATTACATTTCAAAGTGCAGTAGACCGATCTGCACAATCTTTGCTGAGTCAAATTCCTTGTTGATGTGTGTTAATTCTGGTTGAGTATTTAGATCATTGCCAACCATCCGAAAACAATTTCCTGCTATTTGAGCACATTTCAATTGTTGATTTGAACCTCAATTCATTGCCACAAGTCTGTTTTAAGTGCTAAATCAAAATTTGAGTATTAGAGTTGTTTGATGGAAGTGAAAAATAAACTGAACATGCTAAATTTTGCTATAGCTTGAATCTGTAATCACTACCTAGTCAAAACAGTCTATATTCAGCAAACAAATTTGCTTGTTCAAAGCTATTTTGCATAAAATAGGTTCGGTGCATTTTCATTTAAAACATCTCAGTCCTTTTCAGCACTATCGGGTTTGAGTTATTTGTTGTAGCAGAAATTTAAAACTGTATGAATGATAATTTGGTGCATTAAACCGTGAATGTAAGTTGTAGAAAAAGTCTGAGTTCATATAAAAGATTCAAAAACATTCAAAAGAAATGATATGCAAATTAAAAGGCTGAATGAACCAGTACAACACACTGCCATAAGTTGTCAATTGTAACGTGAATTCTGCACCAAATTATATTTTCACTGAGGCATTTTCACAAACAGTTTGCCTTTTCTGCATTGCACATTTAATTTGAATATCTTTTGGACTTGTGAATGTTTTCTTGCTTATTTCATCTACTCTAGAGCTATTCCTAAGTTCTCATTGTTGTACTACTGTGTTCATCCACCATGTTCTTGCTTTAAAGTCATTATTGGCTCTCTTGCCTACCACCTGTTTGATAAAAGGTGCCGTAGTGCAGTACATTTTCTATTGTAATCTGTGCAGCTGAATTAATTGTTTCCACTAATTCTTCCTTGAATTGTGGACTGTTTGAGGTGAATTTGATCGGGATTAGTCTGGCCAGAGGTCCTTTAACGTTGGTAGCCTCTTAGGAAGTGGAGAATTGGTGGAAATAATACAGGATCAAGTGGCTTGGTGCTGCAGAATTTCATTGCTGGAAACTACTGAGTTGTTGCAGCTGCATATCCGTTTACTGCTGCAAGCTAAAACTTCACTTTACAGCAACTGTGAGAATTGTGTACTGCAACAATACTAAGTAAAATTTAATTGGGAGAATCCAAAGCAGCCTAACTCTTTCGGACCTACTACCCTTTTCATTATTGACCCTCACAGATTTGCATAAACACCCTGCAGCTGAGAGTTTCGAATTCACTGCATATTAGCAGTTGTTAGTGGATTGGCAAGTGTACCAAATCGTATCAAGTAATAAAAATGGTAAAACCCATTATCGTTCTTCCCATGAGACTCGAAAGGCCATATTGTTCACGTGAATCGAAATCGTAAGACTTGCGGAGAAAAATTCAATAATTGTGGTGGATGCAATGACAAAAAATAAATATGCAATGTGATTCAATTGACAAGATTTAGGCAATGGATGAATGGAGTTGTTGGGGGTTTACAATTTCATCTAATCCTCTCTCTTTTATTTACTCCTCTTGTTTAACGACGTTATTATCTAATTGCATGCAAACTTTCTTGGCGTCCCCTTAACCCGATACCTCGGCGAAAAGGGCACATTACTAATTACCGGCTTGTTATCGCTAGCCTCCCCTAGCAACTAGCAACGCATTACAAACAGAAGCAAATATAATTGGTTGTCCTACTCCCCTATCCCTAGGTGGTATTGCTTAACCAAGCAAAATCTCACCAGTTCGTGCCATTACTGTAAGTCCCCGTATCAATAAAGTCAAAGATCAATTACCGAATGAGTTAAACGATAAAGGCATTAAGCACAGTATGAGAATCCAATAATTGATAATAACCGCAAATGAAAAACATATAATTCAAACAAGAGTTTCAATAAACGAGAGTATCAAAAGATTACATTGTTCCCCCAACAACAAAATGGGTTTAGTTCACCATAGTCATGGTGAACCAAGATGAAAATAATGGAAGATATGGAAAGCAAACCCTAGAAAAGACGAAAAGGAGCCTAAGCATCCAAGAGATCCTCTCCAAAGAATGCAAAGTAGGTCTGGCCGCCCTCCTCTGTCAAAAGAATGAATTGGAATTCGTAACAGGGCTATTTATAGGTGAGAAGCGCAATAGAAAAATAGGCCCAAGCCCAGCTAACCACCGCCCGGCGTCACACTTTGCCGCCCGGTGGTGGACCTTGAACCACAAAACCGCCCGACGGCAGGGGTCTGCCACCCGGCGCCCAATACTGGTGTCTTCTCCTCCCGTTTGACCGCCCGACACCAGGGGTCTACCGCCTGGCGGTGCCTAGACTCTTCTTTTCTTTGATTTTCTTGCTTTTCTTGAGTCTATGACTTTCATCTTTATTCCCAATCTTCACTTCTGTCAATTTTGCTGCAAAACAAGCATAAAATCGCTACAAACAGCTTTTGACACTCGACTGACTCATTTATTGAGTTTTGTTTGATTTCAAGCTCATTCTAAGCAATAAAGTGCGTAATTTAGTCCAAATTAGCATATGAAAATAACGGTTTTTCAACCGTTATCAGCGGTCTTTCTTTATTGAGTTTTGTTTGATTTCAACGGTCTTTCTTGATTGAGAATCCAGAGCTGCAATGTGCAATGCCTTTTCCCTCTAATTTGTTTTCCAGATTTGCAAAATCCTAAACAGAACATATGCACTGAATTCAATTTGTTGGCTAACAAGTTGTTTAACTGATTATTTTGTGTGCAGAATTAGAATTTGGCTTCACTAAGGAGTAGCAAGTTGTGATAATTGAATCAATGCTCATCTGCCGCAGTTTCAACTGAATGTACATCGTCTTTGATTCTTAAAACTGTCCTAGAATCAACAACTGCTTGACCAATGTGGTTTAAACCACAAGTTGCACTATACCCGGCTTTGTAGAGAGTTTAATGCCATTGAATTTACTTACTATTTTGTTGATTTAGTGATCGTTCTGCCAACTTTGCTGAAATTGTGGTGTTATTCTTTTATGCAGATTGTTCTGGACAATTTGAAAGTAATGTAATCTTGCCAAGTATAGTTAAAATTTGGTTTGATTAAAATTGAAAAGGCTCGAACAGCAGATTGCCAATTAAGAGCAAAATTGGATCCAATCTCCACATCAATTGCAGTAAAGCCGTGAGAGGATTTGAAGACTTTGCCCTTGGAACAGTTTGAGATCTAAGATTTATCCTTGGAAATTAATGGAAAATTTTTCTGCATCAAGGGCACAAGACCGAGAGGACTTCTTTCTTTAAAAGGCATCAGTATCTTCGTATCTCCACGCTACACAAGAAATTTGAACAAGGATGTCAAGTCATAGGATTAGTGGATTTGAGAAGCAACATACTCTTAGGACCAAAATGAAAAAGATTGGTAATTTGGAAGAAAGTTTGACTCAAGATAAGTTTAAGAGGGAGGTGCAAGCCTCAATCATCCAAAATGAACTTAGAGTCATACAAAAGAATCAAAGAAATCAAGAGCTTTTAAGAGAACTCATTCAAGAGGGTAGAACATTCATTAAAAGTTTAAGTGGATTTTATTGTCAGGAAAGATAATTTAGAGATAAACTTATGAAGTTCTTGAATGAGGGAAGTAAAAGAAGCATTGAGAGAGAACATAGGCAATTAAAAGAGAGAATAGAGAGACAAGAGAGAAGAAAAGAGAGAAAACGAGAAGAAGAAAGAAGAAGAGAAAGAGAGAGAAAAAGAGAGCAAGAGAAAAAAGAAGAGGAAGCAAGAGAGGAAGCAAAGAGAGAAGAGGAAGAAAGAAAGAGAAGAGAAGAAGAGAGGGAGCGAGAAAGACAAGAGAGAGAAAAGAAAGAAGAGGAAGAGAGTCTAGAAAAGGGAGAAAAAGTAGAAGTTGAAATAAAAGAAATGGAGGAAAAGGAAAAAGAACCACTAAGGGCAACACCTTCTCCTACACTCCTCATAGAATCAAGACACTTAAGGGGATGTTTTTTTATTCTTTCACTTTTCTCCATTTATTCCAACATCTCACTCTTCTTTCCAAGAATTTTCCATGCCATCTTTAAAACTGTTAAAACCTTCAATACATGGCAATTCACAACTTGGGATAAGGTTACTTTTATGGGTACCACTAACTCAAGAGACAAATAAAATTTCAAAAGAAGAAAGGTTTCTTCATAGTATTAAACTTGAACATTTTAAACCTTCTTCTAAACATGTTCTTCTATATATTTTGTTGGGTCATAGAAAACTAATTAGTGATATGTTTAATACTTATTGCAGGTGGATATTTGACCCAGGAGGAATTCTAGTGAAGTCTACAAAAATAAGTCCTTAGGCGAACCATCAGATTTGAGGACAAATCCTTTCTAAGAGGGAGGGGATGATACACGGGGCCAAGCCCAATAAATAAACTCTACTAAACCAAACCAAGAAGAAGGACAAAGAGGTCATTTCCACAAAGGGAGGGGGAGTGAGCTTAGCAAGGAAAGGGCTGTAACTTGGAAGCACATGTTTCATACCATCACGTTTGTACAACCTAGAATGCTTCTGCTGAAGTAAATTTGAGTGCACCCTTGCTACGTTGCTGATTCTAGAAGAAGTGCATAACTTCTACACCACTGCCACGTGATTGCAGCACCGTGCATAGCTTAGGGAGTTTTATTATAAATACTCTTTGTATCAGCATGTATAAGACACTTTTGGATGTATTTAATTTCTAGTTTTAATTCAATTTAGTTTTCCTTGCAAGAACACTTTCAAAACCCCCCACTTCGTATGAGACCTGATTCTCGTACCACAGTTTGGTCCTTGAGAGACGACCTAGGAGTCACTTCCTAGTTTATACTGCATTTCTTATATGCAATCAAATTTGTATGGGCCGCGACACCCATCAAATTTTGGCGCCCATGCCGGGGACCAACGGTTCGGTTTTAGGTCTTTGTTATATTAGTGTGTGTTGTGTCTTGTCTTGTGTTGTGAGTGTGATGTTCTGTTTTGTGTGTTCGTCATTGTGTGTTGCATTTAGGTAGCTTTACTTGCATATTTGCATTACATTCTTCTTTTCCCCCTTCTTTCTACATGTCTACCTATTTTGGTTATGTGGATACTGTTTCTCCTGCTTGTTACTCTGATTATGATTCTCTTGCTGATTTGTGTGTTGAGAACAATATGATTTCTCCTCAATCTCATGACAGTGCTGCTAAGGAGCCGTTTCCACTTGATGAGGAGGATATTCGTTGTGTTTTCAACACTGAACTGATACATTGGCTGCCTAAGTTTCATGGTCTTGCAGGTGAGTGCCCACATAGACATTTGGAGGAGTTCTACACATTATGCTCTTTGATGAAACCTCCAGATGTCCCGGATGAAGACATGTTCTTAAGGGCATTTGGGCACTCATTACACGGAGCAACAAAGGTTTGGTGTTATTGTCTTACTCCAGGATCCGTCACCAGTTGGGAAGATCTGAAGCATCAATTTCTAGGCAAATTCTCCCTTGTGCAGTATGGTTATAGCGACGATCCTGGGTGGAATGGTTATAACATGGGATGACATCCTACTCCTCAGCGTCAACATCAAGAACCACCATTCCAGACTCCTTGTATGCCTTCTTCACCTGTCCAGGAACCACAACAGCTGCAGTTTCATGAGCCTGCCCATTCTTCCTCAGCTGCTGGTAGGAAATTGGGAAGCAAACTTGATTCTCTTGTGAGTTTGGTGACACAGCTAGCATCCAACCAGAGACCAGCACCTCCATCTGCATCTGTTGCACGGTTGTGTGCTATATGTCCTTCCAGTGACCACGGATGTCTGTCCTTCTTTGGAGCACCTTGTTGCTCATGATGAGCCTCAAGCTTATGCTACCAACATCTACAACATCAAGCAGTCACAACAGAAAAATCAAAGGCAACAACAACAACAAAAGGCACCTGCCAAATCTTCTACTTCTTCTGAGCCTACATTGAATGAGTTGTGGAGGCAGATGGTCGCGCAGTGCACCGAGGAACAATCTCAATTTTTAGAGGGATCACCATTTCAGATTGTTCCAATTCTTGATGATGTCAGTGCCATTCACATAGGAGATGGGGAGCAGAGTCATGAGCTTACTACTGCGCCATCTACTTCCCCACCCTCCTATCCCCCCATTCTTGCACATGAGGATGCAGTTGCTCATTCTGCTGTTATTGGTGAGATGAATCATGAATCAGCACAGATTTTCTCTAAACTTGAAATTCCACTTGCATTGCCTGAGTTGTTTATGCATTCAAATATTCTTGATTCTGCTGCAGATTCACATGTTAGTGATGATTTTGATATAGAAACTATGAAAATTGAAGATGCTTTAGACTTGGGATTAAATTTTGATCTTTCACAGTTTTCTGGAAATTTTAAATGTAGTTGTGAAGCTTGTTTTTGCTTTATTTGTGTTGAAATCAATTATGTGATACAACCAACTTCCAACTTTATGATGTGTGATACTAACTGTGAGTCTGATGAAAATTGTGAGGAACAGGCAGATATGAGTACCACTTTTGAGATAGGTAGACCACTTTCATCTTCCACCACTTTAGCCACATCCAGGGAAGTGGAGGTAAACATACCTGAGATAGATTCTGTTGTTGATGATTGCGCTGATGATGGGTATGTTGATGATGGTATTGTTGATGAGCATGATTTTCATTCCCCCTTTTTGCATGATGAGAACCACTTTGTGTTATCACATCTGAATGTTTGTTCTCCATGCACTGAACATGAATCTGAACTTGTTATTGATATTGTTTCTATTTCTGAAATTGATTCATGTTCTTAGGGTATATTTAGGGTTCAGCCTGTTACACTGGGATTGGGTGTTATACCCCTGCATGAATTTGATCAAGACACACTCATGGTGGAAGACAAGGGTGCCAGTATACACGACAGTTTGAAGATTAATAGGCACCAGCTGAACCCACTCATCAACAGTCACTGCTTCTTAGATCTAGCTGTGGAGGACATCTCCTTGCTTGATCAAATTTGGAGACTGAAGCAATTCCTTCTCAACACTTCCTTGCTGAATTCTATGGTGGAACACATCTCCCTGAAAGTCCAAAATTGGCAACTGCCACCATGACCAGGGGAGTTTCTTCTTCCCTTCTCCTCCCTTTCCCACTTTTATTGCACTTGTCCATGATCTGTAGACTGTTCTGATTTCTGATTTGATGATTGTGACACACTAAGGACATTGTGTAGTTTAAGTGTGGTCTACTGGGGGAGATTTCTATTTTTCTTTGATTAGTTTATGTTTTCTACGTTAAATTTTTGGTTTTCTAGGTAGCTTTGGAGGTGCTTTGGGAATAAGTGTAGTCTCTTGGGAGATTCAGAGATTTGGCTAATTGGTTCCTCTTCTTGCTTTTGTTTTGTAAAAATATGTGTATCTTGTCTCTTAGAGTTGTGTCCTAGATAGAGAGAAAAGAAAAGAGACAAGATGAAAAAAAAATATACAGAAAAATGAAAAGAAAAATTGTGTGAATAATGGAGTCAAAAAGAGGATTTAATTAGAGGTTTTGGGTGTGGTTGAATATGTTTACACTTGTTCCCCATTGCTCCTCTATTTCTTTTGGTTTGAAGGTTCTTATCCATATTTTTCCTCCCTTGTCCTTGGCCGTATTACATCCATAGAAGACCTTTTGATTTGAACATGCATATGTTTTGAATGTTGATATTAGAGACTTGCCAAGACTGTTTGTTGCTTGCATTCTTGTGAGTGCATTGAGTTGAATTTGTTTACCCTAGACACTTGAGGGAAACACTGATAGGGCATTTGTGAGGTTATGTTACTTTTGATTCACCTCTTGAGCTGATTGATCATTTTGTCATGCTTGGAATTGCTTTGATGACTTCATGAGTATCTATTTTCTCTGATCCTGTGTTGATACTATCTACTTCCTCTTCTTTGTCCAGATTTCTTGAGAACTGTGTAATTTTGTTTCTTTCCTTGTGAGTCTTTTTCTTCTGTGTGCTGAGTTAGTGTCAATTCCCTGATGTCCTCTGAACTGTTCCCTGATTCGCGTATTGATTTTGCCCAGGAGTGCAAAAGACTAAGTGTGGTCTATTTTGATGAGTCGATATTTTATTGATTTCACTTAGTTTATTGTACCGAATTTAATCAGGAAATTGTGCTTAAATGTCCGGTATTTTCCCGTTTTCGCTAATAGTGCTTAATTTGACTGGATATTCTAATTTTAATTAATTTGAATATTCTGAGCTAATTAATTGCAGGGAAAATTTTGGAAACACTATTTGGGACATTTGGAGTGCCACCAAATAAATTCAAGACTCTCTAATTAGACATTTTAAATTTTAGTTGTATTGTAATTTTAATTGTGTAAACTTTTTAGACAAACTTTTGCACTTTGGGCCATTGTTAAAAATTATGAGGGGCCCAAAATTGTAGGACACTTGATCTAGGGTTTCCTTTTATTTTACGGTGGACCCCACCCCAATTACAGGACACATGGCCCTTAGAAAATGGCATTCAGCCGTCACTTTAAAAGAGCAACTCTCAGCAATTTGAAAGAGGGAAGGCTGCAACGTTTTCTTGGAGCAAAGGTGATGATGTTCACGGTCTTGGGAGTTGGTTGAATGAAGAAAGAATTTTGCTTTTCCCTTTTCATTGGCTGCAACAATTTTGTTTTATTTGAGTTTTCTTTATTGAATGAAAATATATTTCACATTTAGCTTTGGAATGAAAAGAAACTTGTGCTGTCCGGCCAAGATTGATTGACAATGTTCTTTTTAATTATGAAATTTTCATTCCAACATAAAGAGGTCCACATGGGTGTTGGGTAGCACGCTCCTTTTTTTTTAGATGGTCATTTCGTTTCTGCAGGTGATTGAAATTGCTAGCATTTACTTTTCATTTCATCAATTGAAGACTAGATTAGGTGGAATGATGGGACGGTGGTAGCTTAGTGTGGTTAGCTTATCTTTTATTTATTTGAGAATGAAGCAACTGATTTGATGGGAGAGAAGTACACATGGTGCATTCAATTTTTTCTTGCATTTAACTTGTGCTATGGAACAAGCTGCAACAACGTAACTAAAGTTTCCTTTTTGGCTGAATGAAAACGGTGGGTCCGGTTTGTGCTTTCATTTTACTTTGAAGGATGAAGAAGTGATGGCCTAGGTAGAAGTAGGTGTACGATGGCTGAGATTTATTTCTTTGAATCATTTATTTCCTTTCTTCAAGATGTGCACACGGTTTAACTTCATTTCTTTTTGGAGAATTCAATTTCTTGGCTTGGAAAAGGAGCACGCTGTTCATTGCTTGGAAGTGTCACGGTGATGGATTGAGACATTGCACTTTAGCTTTTAGAATTGGAAGGGCTGGAACGTCCAAGCTGCCACACAATTTGATGCCATCCATATGGGTTTCATTTTCTTTCACCTCAAAAGCAAAGGGAGGTCACGGCCAAGAGGACCATTTTTAGGTTAATTACATTTTTAATTTCTTTTGGTAGATGCACAAATGATAACATGAGGTGTTAGACAAATTTATGTCTTCTTATTTTCCTTTGCTTTAAAATATTTTAAATTGCATTTTGAGTTGTTTTTCATTTTCTTAATTTAGTGTTGGAATTTAATAGCTTCAATTGTGTTTGGATATTTATCTACTGCATTGTTCGATTTAATGTTTTCATTTACTTTAATGATGTCTATTAGGTTGGGTTTATTGTTTCAGTTCACTATGGTGTTTATTCTGTCATGTTTCTTTATTTTCCCGCAATTCCAATTTCTTTATTTGTCTTAGAGATCATTCTGTCTCAATGTAGAACCGTTCAGTCATCTGTAGGGTCGTTCGGTCTTCATGCTTTGTTTAATTATTTTAATGTTTTCAATCATTTTAGTTTTCCTTGCAAGAACACTTTCAAACCCCCCCACTTCGTGTGAGACCTGATTCTCGAACCACAGTTTGGTCCTTGAGAGAAGACCTAGGAGTCACTTCCTAGTTTATACTGCATTTCTTATATGCAATCAAATTTGTATGGGCCGCGACACCCATCAATGTCCAATGGGTCTTGAATATTAGAAGATACATGCTTGCCCCAATGATTGTGTTTTGTACATCAAGGAGTTTGCTTCACTAAAGTACTGTCCAACATGTGGTTTTAGCCATTTTAAAAAGCAATCTGACAAAAACACTGGTGAAGAAGGTAATGATGGTGCACCTAGTAAGGTCATGTGGTATTTGCCTATAATACCTAGGTTCAAACGTATGTTCTCTGTTAAGGAGGATGCAAAGAACCTTAAATGGCACGTTTTAGGAAGAAAGTGCGATAATCTTCTTCGACACCCAGCAGACTCACCACAGTGGAAGAAGATCGATGAAACATTTCCAGAATTTGGTGCAGATCCAAGAAACTTAAGACTTGCACTTGCAACTGATGGTATGAATTCGTACGGGAACTTAAGTAGCAAACATAGTTCATGGCCAGTTATGTTGATGGTATACAATCTTTCTCCTTTGTTGTGCATGAAGAGAAAATATGTCATGTTGTCAATGATGATATCTGGTCCTAAACAACATGGCAATGACATTGATGTTTACTTGAAACCTTTAATTGATGATTTGAAATTGTTGTGGGAAGAAGGTGTCGAAGTGTTTGATTTAGATGTTGAAGAGAATTTTCGTTTGCGTGCAATGTTGTTTTGCACTAAAAATGATTTCCCAGCCTATGGAAACTTGAGCGGTTATAGTGTTAAAGGACATTTTGCATGTCCAATTTTTGAAGAAAACACTAGTTACCTTCAATTGAAGCATGGTCAGAAAACGATTTATACAAGACATCGGAAATTCCTTCCTCGCAATCACCCTTATTGTAGATTGAAAAAAGCATTCAATGGAAGTGCCGAGGATGGGGTCGTGTGTAGACCCCGGAATGGTGAAGAGTTGTACAACGAAGTAAAAAACATTGACATTGTGTTTGGAAAACATCGTAAAAGTACATATGCAAAAAATGTTTGGAAGAAACGATCAATATTTTTTAATCTTCCTTATTGGTCTTTACTTGATGTTAGACATTGTATTGATGTGATGCATGTAGAAAAAAAATGTTTGTGACAGTGTCATCGGAACTTTATTAAACGTCAAAGGGAAGACCAAAGATGGAATAAAAGCAAGACAAGATTTGGCTGACATGGGAATCCAAACAGCGTTACATCCACAGACAATAGGTAGACGTACCTATTTGCCCCCAGCCTGTCATACTCTTTCTAAAAAAGAAAAACAAAGTTTTTGTAAGTCTTTAAGAAGTGTGAAGGTTCCACAAGGTTATTCTTCTAATATAAGTAACCTTGTTTCTATGCAAGAGTGATGAGTTGATATTTTATTGATTTCACTTAGCTTATTGTACTGAAATTAATCAGGAAATTGTGCTTAATTGTCCAGATTTTCCCGTGTTTACTAATTGTGCTTAATTTGACCGGAAATTATAATTTTAATTAATTTGAATTTTCTGAGCTAATTAATTGCATTTTTAATTGCAGGGAAAATTTTGGAGATATATTTTGGAGCATTGGGAGGAGACAAAATAAATTCAAGACTCTCTTAGAATTAGTTATATTTTAATTTAGTAGTTTAGAATTAAACAATTTATAATTTAGAAGCTTAGTTTTTTTTAGACAAACTTGTGCACATTGGGCCAAATTTTGGCAAACATATGTTGAGCCCAAATAAGGAACATGACATGGCACCTAGGGTTTTGCAAAGAAGGTGGACCCACCTCATTTAGAGGCAACACTTGGCCTCTTAGGAGGAGATCAGCCGTCACTTTTGGGGACATTTTCTCCCTCTCGGCATTTTGGGAGAAGCCAGCATCAGCTGCACTGATTATTGAATTTTTCTGAAACAGGTTTTTGGATGGAAGGAGAAATGAGAGCCAGGCCACTCACATTCGGTTTTCTTTGCTTTTGAACATTTATTTTAAGATGATGTATGGTCGCTGGTTTGAGGGAATGAAGTAGCGCACTTGTTTTTCTTTGTCAATCGTTTGCATTCATGTTTCTCATAAGCTTTATTTCGAACATATTTTTTGGAGAGCTTTGATTGATTCACGCTGAATCTTTTCATTTTTCGGGTTTTAAGCACTTTGGTTTGAAGCTTGCATTCAATTGCTTTTTACTTAAAAGGTGTTGCAGCCGCCACACCTTTTGTTTTGAATGTTTCGGAGAGAGCTTTTGAAAATGTCACGGATTTGGATTTTCATTTGAATGTTGAAGCTTATTTACTTTGCTGCTGTGTGCAATATTTTTTTTTTATATCCACAAAAAACGCTGATTTACTTTGATGGTAGGATGATGCTAGGTTTCTTCTTCTTTTGCTTTTAAATTTTAGGTTTAATAGGTTCGTAGGTCCCTATATTTGGGGGTTTGTTTCAATTGGGTCCTCCAATTTTGGAAGTGATCAATTAGGTCCCTAATTTTGTCAATTTAAATCAATAAAAGTTTTTCAGTTAACGACGTGAAGTTTTTGAACATGTGGCACGCTGAGGCTTCCAGGTGGCACCATTTCAAGTGCATAGGTGGATTATAAAAGGGTGAAATCTCTTTTAATTTAGGGATTTCACCTTCAAATACACCCTTTTAATTTAGGGATTTCACCCTTTTATAATCCACATATGTACTTGAAACGGTGCCACCTGGAAGCGTCAACGTGCCACATGTTCAAAAACTTCACGGCGTTAACTGCATTTAACGGAAAGGCTTTTATTGATGCAAATTGACAAAATTAGGGACCTAATTGATCACTTCCAAAATTGGAGGACCCAATTGAAACAAACCCCCAAATATAGGGACCTCCGAACCTATTAAACCTAAATTTTTTTGTTCAAAGGGCTGGAACACTTCGTTTTTACTATTATTTTTTTAATTTTCATTGAATGATGGGGTGATTTAATGGAAGAGCACACGGCTGGTAATGGAATCATTTTGGAGAATTCTTTTCTTTGAAAATGAACTGATTAGGTGAGGTTGGTAGGTAGTCACGTCACCTGGGAGTAATGGCTAATTTCCTTGAATAGGACTTATTCATCCTTTATTGTAGAAGAAGTAGCACAGACCCGAAGCAAGGTTTTATTAAAAAAAAAAAGTCTTTTCCTTTTACATTGAATTAACGGGTAGATTTAGAATAAATGTTTGATAATATGTTGGTTGAATGCACTTTAATTTTGACTTGCTGCCAAGCTTTAAGTTAGTCCATTAAATCAACATTGTGCTTTTCAAATTTAGTAGCCACCTCTCCAAGTTCGGTCAATACCATTAGGATTCGCTCTTCGGCGTTAGTGTCATTTCATTGGTGACATTTATCTCTTGAATTTCAATGGATTTGTGCAAGTGGAGTCAAGCCCCTTTTGAATTTTGTTTCACCTGCACACGTGATATAAGATGTAATGTGTCATTCTTTCGATTTAGTATTTTCTTTTACTTTAATGTGGTCTGTTCTATTCAGTTGTGTTTAATTTCCATGCATTTTAATTAAGTTTAATTATCATCTCAACACTTTCAAACCCCCCCTTCGTGTTAGACTTGACTCTGAAGCGCAGTTGGTCCTTGAGAGACGACCTAGGGGTCATTCCCTAGCTCTATACTGCATTTCTTAATATGCAATCAAATTTAGAGTCCCCGTTTTCAAGTGTAAATGGGTTGATCTAAATTCTGGAATCATTACAGATGGCTCTGGTTTCACATAGGTAGATCTTAAAAAGATGAGTTTCACTGATGAACCATTTATTATGGCAAGTCAAGCAAGGCAAATATTCTACGTCAGCGATCCAGCGAATGAAAAATGGTCAGTGGTTTTGGAAGGGAAAAACATGCACGATTTTGATGATGAAAAATCTCTTGATGTACTTTAGACAACATGTAGCACATCAAGACCCATTGAAGACTCAATTGATGACGTTGCCGATGACATACATGCAATTCATAGTGATCATGATGAAGGGATGTTGGAGAAAACAATATGTTAATAAGTAACGTCTTGTTTTTTGTTTACACTTTATATGAATTTATATTTAGATGAAAATTTCAATTTTAATTCATACTAACCTTGTATATATTTTTCAGGTATGTCGACCTCAGACTCAGCATCAGCACGGAGCAGACGTACACGAGGAGTTACACGTTTGCCAGAAGCGACATCCGAACAGGTTCTGCGCAGAGGAAACATCTTGGGATTGACCCAAGAACCGGTGTGGCATTAGGGCCAAATGCTGATAGATTTCGTAGTTATCTAGCCGAAACCCATGTTTCTATCCTTCATGCAACTTGGGATGACGTCCCAGAGGTCTAGAAGAACCTTTTATGGCAAGATGTTCAGGTATGGTTACTTAAAAGAATTTTGATATAATTATTTCTTTGATCTTATTATGTCAATCACACTTGTTTTTAACAGCTAAAATATGATGTTCCAAACACACTGGACATGAGGCAGAAAATCTTATCGAACATATGTAAGAAATGGAGGGATTTCAAGACAAGGCGGACACGTCTGTATGTGTTTGGAGACAAACAACATGAGAATCCATCTCAGCATTATTCTTTCACAGAAGAAGAATGGATGCAGTTTCGTCAATCTAGAGAGACTGAGGAGTGGAAGGTATTTATCTTAACCAACAACGTCTTCAAAGCAGTTTTTATTATTATATAGTTATGCATAAAAGTGGTTTTACAGGGTAAAAGGTTAGCCGCCCAAGAAAGGCAAAGGCTAAATGATGCACCACATGTGTTATCACGAGGTGGTTATGCGAAACTGGAGAAGAAACTTAGGAAGGATCGAGCGGATGAGCTGCGGCTTGAGTCCCCGGACCTAGCACCTCCACCTACAAGGTACGAGATGTGGAAGGCTGCTCGGACGAAATCTGATGGGAACATTACATCTGCCTCAGCCGTAGCGATTGATGGGCTGTTGCAACCCATACAAATTTGATTGCATAAAAGAATGCAGTATAGACTAGGAATTGACTCCTAGGTCATCTCTCAAGGACCAAATGTGGTTCGAGTCTTAGGTCTAACACGAAGTGGGGGGGGTTGAAAGTGTTTTTGAGAATGCAATGACAAAATTAAAATGATAATTAAACACAACTAAACTTACTTGAAAATATTATAGTCCATGAAACATTAAAATGAACAAGCCTAAGGCAAGGTGTATGAGTTAATTGAAATGCAAACAATAAATAATAAAATGCATCAATGTTCTAGAATCGCAATTTTGAGCTAATAATGAAAATTGCACACTGCAGCAAATAAATAAACAAATGCATCAATTGAAAATGAAGTTGCTAAAACTATTAATAATAATATAAAAAAAAAATCTTTGGACGTGGCAGCCTGTTTGCTCATCCTAGCTAAATTAAATCACCCCTTTGCTTTTAAAAGAAATTTCAATAACATTCCTCCATCACCGTGCCTAATCAAGATGTGACAACATGCTGGATAAAAGCAAAGCAAGAAAAAAAATAAAAGACCGTGGCTACTGCACTTCGAGAAAAGGAAATGTGCCTCACTCTCTCAACCATTTAAAGCAACGTTTGTACCACTTTATTTAAAGGCAAAACGGAAATGCTAATTCCTCCTAGAAGCCGAGACTTCTCTGCAAGGCTGCACCAAAACACTCATTGTTTCATCACTATAAAAACAAATTAAAGAAATGCTTCTCTCTCTCCAAAGCCGTGAATCAGCAAATTAAATCAGCCAAAAAAAAATGAAAACACTTTTTCTAATTTAAAGCAAAGACACAACTGCATCATCAAAATGAAATGTCACACCAAAAGTAATTTTCTCCTCACAATCGGCGCAACACACAATGAGAAAGGTAAAGAAATTGCTCTTCTTTCATTCAAAAAGAAATGCATCCAGCGTAAGCCTTCCTTGCATTCATTCATAGAAAAAGAAATGAAAATAAAAAGAGATGCACCGTGAGTATCATATGCAGCGCTGCACACAAAAGAAAGAGAAAAAAAATGCTTCATTCAACCAATACGCATTAACTTGGAAGCCATGTTTTAAAACCTTTCTCTAAAGCAACGTTCCAGACCAATTCCCCCGAGAGAGTGCCCCCTCCCATGGGTGACGGCTGCAGCCTTTTCTAAGGGGCCATGTGTCCTAAAAATTTAGGGTGGGGTCCACCCAAAACCCTAGGTGCCAAATGTCTCCCCTACAATTGGGCTAAGTCTAAATTACCAAAAATTGGCCCAAATTACAAAACTTGGTTTAAAAAGCCTAATCTAGTAAATTAAAATTTGATTAATTCTAAGTGTCTTTGTGGAGAGTCTTGAATTTATTTGGTGTCCTCCAAATGTCCCAAATTGTGTTTCCAAAATTTTCCTTGAAAATAATAATGCAAATAATTAGTTCAAAAAATTCAAATTAATTAAAATTAGAATTTCCGGTCAAATTAAGCACTATTAGCAAAAATGGGAAAATACCGGACAATTAAGCACAATTCCCTGATTAATTCTAGCACAATAAACTAAGTGAAATCAATAAAATATCGACTCATCAAAATAGACCACACTTAGTCTTTTGCACTCTTGGGCAAAATCAAGACACAAATCAGGGACAGTTCAACGGACATCAGGGAATTGACATAGACTCAGCACACAGAAAACAGAGACTCACAATAAAAGAAACAGAATTACACAGTTCCCAAGAAATCTGGACAGTGAAATGAAGTAGACAATATCCAACACAGGTTCAGAGAACATAGATACTCATGAAGTCATCAAAGCAATTCCAAGCATGGCAAAATGATAAGCCAGCTCAAGAGGTGAATCAAAAGCAAAATAACCTCACATATGCACATTATCAGTGTTTCTCTCAAGTGTTTAGGGCAAACAATTTTAACTCAATGTACTCAAGAAAGCAAGCAACATCAGACTTGGCAAGCCTCTAATATCAACACTCTAAAACATATGCATGTTCAAATCAAAAGGTCTTTTATGGATGTAATTGGGGCCAAGGACAAGGGAGGATAAATATGGATAAGAAGCTACAAACCAAAAGAAATAGAGGAGCAATGGGGAACAAGTGTAAAGACAGTCAAATAACACCCAAACCCTCTAATTCAATCCTCCTTTTGACTCCGTTATTCACACACATTTTTTTATTTTTCTCATTTTTCTCTATTTTTTTTTCTCATTTTGTCTCTTTTCTTTTCTCTCTATTTAGAACACAAATTTCAGAGACAAGATGTACACAACATATTTACAAAAACAAAACAAGAAGAGGAATCAACTAGCCAACTCATCTGAATCTCCGAAGAGACCACACTTATTCCCAATTCCAAAGCTCCAAAATTCCCTAAGGTTAAGGTAATCATGGTTTTTTTTTTCACTTAGGGATAGTGTATAAGCTTCAAAACAAATAAATGGGGAAAGCATAGGCTCAAAAGGGGTTACCAAGGGATCACAACAAGGTAGGATCATCTGGCTAGAGAGGCTTAATAACAAAACCGCCTTTATCACTTCCAAACATGCATATCAATCAAGAAACATCAAAAAGAGTCAAGCCAAGGCATATGTGCAAGCAATCGAAAGACATATCACACACAAGAAAGAACATAAAGTGGCTCAAATCTCACACATGGTATTTCTGTCACAATCAATCACCCTCTCAAAAATCATAATCATTTTTCCCAAGCAAAGAAGAGCAGGGATTTCCAACAATTTAGAGTATCAATGAAGTGAAAGACAAGTCTACAACCTAAACCAAGTCCAGAAATCAAGAGAAACATGGAAAATTGTACACAAGACAAAACAAAAACTACCTAGAAAACAAAAAATTTAACGCAGAAAACATAAACTAACAAAGAAAGTAGAATTCTCCCCCAACAGACCACACTTAAACTACACAGTGTCCTCAATGTGTCACAATCATCAGATCAGAAATCAAAACAGTCAACAGATCATGGACTAGTGCAATAAAAGCGGGAAAAGGAGGAGAAGGAAAAAGGAAACTCCCCTGGTCATGGTGGCAGTTGCCAATTTTGGACTTCTAGGGAGAGGTCTTCCACCATTGGATTCAGCAAGGAAGTCTTGAGGAAGAACTGCTTCAGTCTCCAAATTTGATCAAGCAGGGAGATGTCCTCCACAGCTGGATCCAAGAAGAAGTGATTGTTGATGAGCAAGTTCAGCTGGTGCCTACTACTGTTGAAGCTTTTGTGAATGGTTGCACCTTTGTTTTCCACTGTGGGTGCTTGTTGGTCAAATTCATATGTACCTCCTGCAACATGGTTAGTGTACTGTGGCTCCACAGAAATAACATGCAGGGGTATAACACCCAATCCCAGTGTAACATGTTGAACATCAGATAAACCCTCAGAACATGAATCACTTTCAAATGTAGAAACAATATCAACAACAGAATCAGATTCATGTTCAGTGCATGGAGAATAAACATTCAGACAAGATGGCAAAAGTTGTTTCTCATCATGCAAAGAGTGGAAATGAAAAGCATGCTCATCAACATCATAATCATTAGCATACCCATCATCAGCATAATCATCAACAACAGAATCTATCTCTGGTATGTTTACCTCCACTTCCCTGGATGTGGCTAAAGTGGTGGAAGATGAAGCTAGTCTACCTATCTCAAAAGTGGTACTTATATCTGTCTGTTCCTTAATATTTTCATCAGATTCAGAGTTAGTATCACCAATCATAAAGTTGGAAGCTGGTTGTATCACATAATTGATTTCAACACAAATAGAGCAAGAACCAACTTCGCAACTACATTTAAAATTTTCAGAAAACTCTGAAAGATCAAAATTTAATCCCAAGTCTAAAGCATCTTCAGCTTTCACAGTTTCTATATCAAAATCATCATTAACATGTGAATTTGTGGCAGAATCAAGAATATGTGAATGCATAAACAACTCAGGCAAAGCAGGTGGAATTTCAAGTTTAGAGAAAACCTGTGTTGATTCATGATTCATCTCACCAATAAAATCAGAAGGATCAACTACATCCTCAGGTGCAAGAGGGGAGACATAGGAGGGTGAGAAAGTAGATGGCGCAGGAGTAAGCTCATGACTCTGCTCCCTATCTCCTATGTGAACGGCACTGACATCATCAAGAATCTGAACAGTCTGGAGTGGTGATTCCTCTAAAAATTGAGACTATTCCCCGGTGCACTGCGCAGCTATCTGCCCCCACAACTCATTCAATGTAGGCTCAGAAGAAGTAGAAGATTTAACAGGTGCCTCTTGCTGTTTTTGTTTCCTCTGATTTTTCTGTTGTGGCTGCCTATTATTGTAGATGTTGGTAGCATAAGCTTAAGGCTCACATGAGTAACAGGGTGGTCCAAAGAAGGACAAGCATTGGTAGAGTGGTCACTGGAAGAACATATAACACATAACCGTGCAACAGATGCAGATGGAGGTGTTGGTCTCTGGTTGGTTTCCAGCTGTGTCACCAAACTCTCAAGATAATCAAGCTTGCTTTCCAATTTCCTACCAACAGCTGATAAAGAATGTGCAGGCTCATGAAACTGCAACTGCTGTGGTTCCTGAACACGTGGAGAAGGCATACAAGAATTTGGAACTGGTTGATATTGTTGTGGAGCATCATACCATCCCAAGCTATGGTCATTCCATCCAGGATCGTTATTGTGACCATACTGAGCAAGGAAGAATTTATCCAAGAACGTTTGCTTAAGATCTTCCCAAGAAGTGATGGATCCTGGAGGAAGACAATACAGCCAACCCCTTGCTGCTTCTTGTAATAAATGCGGAAATGCCCTTAAAAACATGACTTCATTCGGGACATAAGGAGGTTTCCTTGAAGAGCAAATGATGTAGAACTCCTCCAAATTTCTATGTGGGCATTCACCTGCAAAACCATAAAACCTAGGCAACAAATGTATCAGTCCAGTGTTGAAAACACAACGAATATCCTCCTCATCAATTGGAACCGGCTCCCTATGAGCACTCTCATGAGATGGACGAGGAACGTAATGTTCTCATGAGAATCATAATCAGAGTAACAAACAGGAGAAATAGTATCCACATATCCAAAATAGGTAGACATGTAGAAAGAAGGGGGAAAATAAGAATGCAATGCAAATATGCAACTAAAGCTACCTAAATGCAACACACAATGATGAAAACACAAAACATAACATCACATTCACAACACAAGATAAGACACAACATACACTAACATAACAAAGACCTAAAACTGAACCGTTGGTCCCTAGCAACGACACCAAAATTTGATGGGCTGTCGCAACCCATACAAATTTGATTGCATAAAAGAATGCAGTATAGACTAGGAATTGACTCATAGGTCGTCTATCAAGGACCAAATGTGGTTCGAGCCTTAGGTCTAACAAGAAGTGGGGGGGGGGGGGGGTTGAAAGTGTTTTTGAGAATGCAATGACAAAATTAAAATGATAATTAAACACAACTAAACATACTTGAAAATATTATAGTCCATGAAACATTAAAATGAACAAGCCTAAAGCAAGGTGTATGAATTAATTGAAATGCAACCAATAAATAATAAAATGCATCAATGTTCTAGAATCGCAATGTTGAGCTAATAATGAAAATTGCACACTACAACAACCAAATAAACAAATGCATCAATTGAAAATGAAGTTGCTAAAACAATTAATAATAATATAAGAAAAAACATCTTTGAACGTGGCAGCCTGTTTGCTCATCCCAGCTAAATTAAATCACCCATTTGCTTTTAAAAGAAAGGTTAAAAGCTCTTTTTGGTCCTAGTTTTGGTTAGGAAAATTTGAAATGGTCCCCATATTTTTTTGTGTTCAATTTGGCCCCAAAGAATGAATTTGGTGTTCAATTAAGTCCTTTTGCACTAACTCCATCTAAATTGATAACAATGAGTTGTGCAGAGGTGCAACTGCATTGTGAGGTGTCAGTTTTTGCTGATATTGATGCAGACAGATTAGGAGGGGAACTAGGGGGAGTAATCCGAGGGGTGAAACCTTGAGATGCTAAGATGAGGTTTTGTGGTACTCCAGGTCTTCGGGCTGCTATAGTGGAACGGAAAAGAATACAAGGATGGTCAAGGTAGATATGCAAAACAGAACTATCAAAACAGAAGCATATTTTATGGTCTTCGACTCTCTGTTAATGCAGAATCAAATGAATGCCTATCCATCCATTGCTTCATAAATGACACTACTCACCATTAGATTCGGGTTCTTCGACCAAAGAATTTCCTGTTGAAGAAGATATAGAAGGTGCCAATGAAGCGTCATTATCTGCAATAAAATGTGAGTTTCTCAAAACTGATGCAGCTTAAGGACCTTGACCATGAGGATCTCTTTGAAAAAGCACAAGAACAAAGAGGTTTACTTCCATTCATCTCCTTCTCCTTATGACACTATAGGTCTCTCTCCCTTCTCCCAAATAAAACCCTAATTTTAGAATCACCCTCTTCTCAATCTTGCAAGTTTCACAAGTTTTCCTCCCAAATACTTAACTTTAATTTATTCCCAAAATAACAACCCTAATCACAAATACAATTTAAAAAATCCTAATTCCAACTGAAAAGGACTTCAAGTCAGCAAAAAATGACACCTCACAATCCAGTTGCACCTCTGCACAGCTCGCCGTTATCAATTTAGACGAAGTTAGTGCAAAAGGACTTAATTGAAAACCAAATTCATTCTTTGGGATCAAATTGAACACAAAAAAAACATGGGGACCATTTCGAATTTTTCCAACCAAAATTGGGACAAAAAGAGCTTTTAACCTAAAAGAAATTTGAATAACCTTCCTCCATCACCGTGCCTAATCAAGATGTGACAACATGCTGGATAAAAGCAAAGCAAGAAAAAAAATAAAAGACCGTGGCTACTGCACTTCGAGAAAAGGAAATGTGCCTCACTCTCTCAACCATTTAAAGCAACGTTTGTATCACTTTATTTAAAGGCAAAACGGAAATAGCGTAACCAATTGGAAGCTCTCCCTTCGAAACTTTGCTGCACCGATTTCAATCACTTACAAACTCCAAAGCTAATAAAACAATGTTGCAGCATTTTACATCATGGAAAGGAAAAAAAAAAGAAAGGTGCTTCTCTCATTTAGCCATGAAAACCGTCCTATCATCATAAACTTACCTAATCTACTTTTTATATTATGAAAGCAAAAATAAAACAAAATGCTAATTCCTCCCAGAAGCCGAGACTTCTCTGCAAGGCTGCACCAAAACACTCATTGTTTCATCACTATAAAAACAAATTAAAGAAATGCTTCTCTCTCCAAAGCTGTGAATCAGCAAATTAAATCAGCCAAAAGTAAATGAAAACACTTTTTCTAATTTAAAGCAAAGACACTACTGCACCATCAAAATGGAATGTCACACAAAAAGTAATTTTCTCCTCACAATCGGCGTAGCACACAATGAGAAAGGTAAAGAAATTGCTCTTCTTTCATTAAAAAAGAAATGCATCCAGCGTAAGCCTTCCTTGCATTCATTCATAGAAAAAGAAATGAAAATAAAAAGAGATGCACCGTGAGTATCATATGCAGCGCTGCACACAAAAGAAAGAGATAAAAAAATGCTTCATTCAACCAATACCCATTAACTTGGAATCCATGTTTTAAAACCTTTCTCTAAAGCAACGTACTAGACCAATTCCCCCGAGAGAGTGCCCCCTCCCATGGGTGCCGGCTGCAGCCTTTTCTAAGGGGCCATGTGTCCTAAAAATTTAGGGTGGGGTCCACCCAAAACCCTAGGTGCCAAGTGTCTCCCCTACAATTGGGCTAAGTCTAAATTACCATAAATTGGCCCAAATTACAAAACTTGGTTTAAAAAGCCTAATCTACTAAATTAAAATTTGATTAATTCTAAAGTGACTTTGTGGAGAGTCTTGAATTTATTTGGTGTCCTCCAAATGTCCCAAATTGTGTTTCCAAAATTTTCCCTGAAAATAATAATGCAAATAATTAGTTCAGAAAATTCAAATTAATTAAAATTAGAATTTCCGGTCAAATTAAGCACTATTAGCAAAAACGGGAAAATACCGGACAATTAAGCACAATTCCCTGATTAATTCTAGCACAATAAATTAAGTGAAATCAATAAAATATCGACTCATCAACGATCTCACAAAGAATTGTAAGTTGAAATTGTAAACATTACTTTATTGTATTTTTATCCTATCTTGCAATTTAAGTAACGTAAATTTTGTGATGTGCAGGATAAGTTGGTTGAGTAGCAGACACAGGGAACATTTACTCCCCAAGGTAGGATGGACATTTTAACAATGGCCATTGGAAAACCGGAGCACCCAGGCCGTGTACGTGCAGTTCCTGGGTCCATTGGTCTTCGTGACTACTTTGGCCCTGTACAAAAAACAACTCAATCAACGAATCAGGAGGCACTGAGGCAGATGGATCTTCAGTGGGAACAAATAATTCCTCAAATGGAGCAACGATTCACTGAGCAACTAGAAGAACAAAAACAAATACAAAGAGCGCTTGAAGAAAAGCTGCAATCCGTGACGCATGCCACCTTGGGTGTGCCCACTGAAACTCCCATACCACCTCCTGCCAGCACCAACGGATCCTGCTCTGTTGTTGAACCTACTGGCTACAGTGGTTAGTATGACTTGTTGATTGATGGGGATCTCGCACTCATTGTGTCTGTCGGACGAGTAGTTGAGGGAGGCTAGACTATTCATGGTGTTCCCATATCACCCCAGCATGTGTGTGTCATGATTGACGAGGTTCGGGATCCACAGGCTCAGGTGCCTATACCCACTCCTGAAGTTCAATTTGTGGGGGAGGCGATAGGAACTTTTTTAGCCTGGCCTAGAGCAATGGTTATCACACACATTGGTACACAACAGGTATAATATTTTTATCATTACTAATCTTATATTATCATTTAAAAATATTTGTTCATAACTTTGAAAATTTTATCTTCTGTTCACGCGTCCTCAAAAGCAGCCGATGAATGAGGTACCAATACTTGAAGATGATGATGGTGTTGATGGTGATGACATGGCTGAAGCGGAGGATGATTCCATAGCAAAACTAATGGCAGGAATTCCCAGGTTCATCAAAGGATCAGTACAAAGATACTGGGACTTAAGAGTATTTGGTCTCCCCCCATATGCTAGTATATATCACATTCAACGATGTATCGAAGATCATTGCGGGAGACATGATGTTGAATATTTCCATTATTCAACTTTGATGCATGTAAGATAGTTAATTTTGTCTACCATAATAGTTTAATTTGGATGCCTACTTTGTAACAAGTTAACTTTGTTGTTATAGGTACATGGACACAATCATTGTAGACCAAGGTCGGTCTTCCGTTTACGGATTTGTTGAACCTCAGACCGTTCAACGTTGTGGTAACACAAATGAAATCAAACAAAATTATTTGCAAACATGGATGACTGAGTCAAACAGAGACGTATACCTTGTGCCATACATTGATGGGTATGTGTTGTTTTATGTAAAAGGTAATTAAAGTTTACTTAATTAGTTTACTAACTATTTATGATGTTCCAAACAGGGCTCACTGGTAGCTGGTGGTGTTCATTCCCAAAAAAGGTACAATTGTCTTCTTCTGTTCGCTGCAGAGGAAGATGAAAAATGACTTGAAAACCATCCTTCAAGGGTAAGTGTTTCGCTAAAAATAACCTTTAAATTCATGTCGGCCTTAATTTTTTATGATTTCATACTTATATTCATATTACTTTCTGTTTTAACGTAAATAGAGTAATGGGTAAATCTCGAGCTCAGCTAAATCAAGTCTTATATCCCAAGGTTTAGTGCATTTATAGTTTTAATTCATTTACTATGTTATTCAATGATCTTAATTCTTGACTATATTTAGTTTGTCATTTTAGAGTAACAGACAGTTAGATTCAAGGGAATGTGGGTACTATGTGATGTCTTGGATTAAGAGCATCATTCAAGCTGGCATTACAGAAAACTGGAATGAGGTAATAATCATGCTTACTTTGAAAACATCAGAAATCAATTAATACTTTTCAACATATATCAAACCATAATCAATATTTCTTAATTGTGCAGTGCTTCAACAATTCATCTCCTTTATCCGAAGACACGATAAAGGACCTAAGGCAGGAGTGGGCAACTTATCTTCTCCAAAAGTGGAACTAGAGCAAGACTTATTTTTGTTGTTTTCAATTACTTAGGTTTAGTTTAAGTTTATAATTTCATTTTATTTATATTTGATTGAATTATATCTATTTATAGCTCAAACAAACAATTATTTATTATAAACAATTGTTCTGGGAAATTTTTCTGAATTTCATGTGTGGTTATATTCGAAAAATAAAATATTTATTAAAAAGATACCCAGTAGACGTCGGTTAGTGCAAAACTGACGTCGACAGACGTCAGTCAACGAACAAAGCGACGTCCAAAAACTAACAGTGGACAAAACGATCCAGCGTGTATAGACATCTCCCTCCTTTGTTGACCACTAACGTCTATATTAACTCTGGTAACGCCGGACGTCTATCTGGATGTCGTCTGTTTAGACAGTCAACATCTACATAGATGTCTATCATTACCGGCCTGATGTAATGTTAACGTCACTGGAATAGACGTGGGTTCCATAAGTGACGTCAAAAGCCCAAAATAACCGACGTTAAACACCGTTTTTGCACTAGTGCACTTAGCGTAGTGGGGGGAGCAACACCCATCTTTATTTTTCTCTCTCTGCATTAATAAAGACTCATATTTAATTTATATATATATATATATATATATATATATATATATATATATATATATATATGGGTTTGCTAATTTACATAAGGGGTTTTTTTAGTTGGTACATTTTAGCAAAGTGTACCAAATTTTAGGTTACAAAAATGTCCCTGTTAAAAAAGAAAACCAACTTTAAATCCAAGAGTATTTTAATAATTTTAAAATTTAATTTAAAATAAAAAAAATAAAGATAGTTATTAAAATTCTTGATTGGTCCAGTGTATGAGAGAAGTTATTATATAATATATATATATATATATATATATATTGAAATGAGGCTTACGGGAACCCATACTTGTCGACGTACGTTATTATCTTAGTTACTTCTTTTAGCTCAATTTATATATATCAATTCTAATTGAATTGGTGTTTCGAAGTGATTTCTGATTTCTTTTCTTGACTTTTCTCAAACGTGTTGCAATTGATATGTATACTTTTAGGATCTACTCGATTAGGATGTTCTAATTTCCGTGTAATGCTTTGGATGTCAATGTTTTTCTGAATTGTTATTGCAATGCATGTACGCAACGTTAACGTTTTATATACGAAGACTACGTCATTTACAAATTATAAGCATAAACTAAATTAGACACATTAATTTTTTTTCTTTTACGTGCAAAATAAATAATATAGGAATATTGAAATAATAAATTTCATTGCATTGGGTAGAATCAATTTTAAAATATTTTTTTTCTATCAACAATGAAGAATATAAAAATTAAAAGAAGTATCACGGATACTCCAACCTTCATACACGCCTTAAACAAAGTCAAATATAAACAAAGACAAAAACAGAAAAATAAACAGACTTGAAGATATCTTTTCATACAAAATCAATATACACCCTTCATACAAACACCTATAAAACGAACAACATCCTAAATAAGTTATTGTGTTTCAAAATAAATTTAATATCTTATATTAACATCAGAAAAATCTAATATCTAATATCATAACTTTCTCTATTAAAAAAATCTAAATGAATAAAAAGAAATTATTTAAAAAGACTAAAATTTATAACTTCTGAACCTTTGGCTAATTTAAAATCCAATACTTTAGATTAATATCGTGTTGATCCATCGTTTACCACAATAAGGGTCAAAATATAAAAGTGTTGATCCATCTTATTTTTGATATTTTACCCTCTGCAATTGTTTAAGAAACTCGATGTAATATCATATAAAGGTGAACCAATATAAATATTAAGTTCATTTTCTCTATCTCTATCTCTACTCTTTCTTGTTTGTTTGTTTATGCATAGAGAATTTGAATTATTTACGGGCTGTATTCACCCCTCCCTCGTTATAGAGCCACATTACTCCAATAAAAACATCATTCTAAAACGCACAAACCAATAAAGAAGTAATATTTATATCTTAAAAGATATTTGTCAATTGATGGAGTTATAGCAGCTTTCTTGTATAAGTGAAGAAAGTCAAACATAAAGGTATTCATCCCTTCACCCTTACCCATTAATTTCTCACTACTTGTAGATAACCCTATACAAGACTTAAAAAAATGGACTATCCATAATTTAATCAACCTTAGAAGACACTATACATATGACTCTTAAAAATTCACCTTTAGCCTTCGTGGTATAGATTAACTTTGTTTATTACACTTATAACCTTATTATATGTATAAAATAATTGATTACTTAAACATATACTAATCTTAAATCCAATTTATTTTTGCAGTTTTTTTATGACATACAACCTTTGGAATCAAGTGTAATAGCTTATGTTAAAAAATCTTGGACAGATTGTTGATAAATATAACAATTTAGAGTAGTTGAAAAGTTAGATTATATTAGTTTTATAGGACTTTTACATGTTTATCAAACTTTGTTTAGAATATTAGTTATTTATTGTTAGAACTTTTATGTTTTTATATCATTTAAATGGTTTGAAGAAGCCATGTAAATCTATTTTCTGAAAAACTTTTGTATTTGAGTATATGCAAATTTGAATTGCAATATAAATAAATAAGCTTTCAATGAATTGTTGCATAAATTGTCATTATTTTCCACACTTTTAACGACGATTGTGGAGCAAAACATTGTTGTTTCCATGCTTTTCCTTTTTTTTTATCTCTTTATGTATTCGACTGACCTAGAACTTTGTTACAACAAGTATAAGTTCATAAAGATGCTTGTGATCTTTTTCTTTCTGAAATGTGCAGTAATCAAAAACCTTTTATCTCACATTTCAAGACAAGCATGTTCCACAATAATATTACAGAATCAAGCATAGGAACATACATTGTAATTCATCAAAACATGTTCAACATATATGTCAAACAATAAAACACGAACATGTAATACCGAAATATATGTACTGTTATTAAGCATTGTGTTGTCATCATCAAAAACAAGTTTGATATAGAGTTTGTGTTGTCAAGAATCTCAACATAGGCAGCTTCTCAAATTCATCATCGTTGTCACTTTCAATTCTTGATGTTCCAGCCATGTGACATATATTGGATTTCTCCTCTTGGTCATCATCTTCATCACTTGAGCTTTCAGAATCTGATTTTTCCCAAGCAATGTATGCTCCTTTTCTTTTCATATTTCTGCCTTGAGGGAATCTTTTCTTTCTTCGGTTGTAAGTCAGGACAATCGGGGTTGATGTGGTCTTCCTTTCCACATTCATAGCACTGGACAACATTTGTACTAAAGCTCTTCTTTTTGCTTTGACCTACATGGTTAAACAGTTGATTATCATTTTGCATAAGTCGACTAAACTTTCTTACCATCAAGGTCATCAATTCTTTTTCGTCCATGTATGTTTCTGTGTTGTTCTTGCTTGAAGCTTTCAGAGCAATGGACTTATTCTCTTCAATCTCCTCTTCATCCTTTAATCTACTAAGTTCCAACTCATGTTCTCTTAACTTGCCAAACAAGGTGCCCATATTCATAGTTGTAAGATCTTTGGATTCAGAGATTGCTGTGACTTTTGCTTGCCAACTCCTGTTCAGAATTTTCAAAATCTTGATGTTGATCTCTTCCTTATCAAACACTTTACTGAGAGCCATCAGATGATTTACAATATGAGTGAATCGTTTATGCACATCATAGATGTTTTCTCCAGCCTTCATTCTGAACAATTCATACTCTTGTATCAGGGAGTACTTTCTAGCTCTCTTGACTTCATCCGTGCCTTCATGAGTTACACTACAAGAAAAATTGTCATTATCTACAGCCCAAATCCGTATATAAGGCCTAAAATCCGTATATAATTTCTGGTTATATACGGATTACATACGGACAAAAATCCGTATTTAATACTGTCGTAGGTAGTATTATATACGGAAAATCCGTATATAACTGTGTATAAGTTATATACGGATTATCCGTATATAACTATCTAACGTATCTACAGTCCTTTTTTTGGCAGTAACATATTACGCATTTCCAGAGACATATATGTAACTTATATATGTAACACCTGCCCATTATATCAATTCATTCATTTCATTCATTTGACATATAAAGTCTTAACTCAGAGACAAACATTTAACATTAATCCATCATACAAAAGTTTATAAAATTTTCAATTACAACAAATATATAAGTTCAAATAATTTCTCTAGAGAATAAGTTTAAGTCCTAGATGCACTACTCTCTAAAAACATAACTAGTAATTTCTTTCATAACGATCCTGTTGTGGTTTATCCTGTTGTGGTTGATCTTCGTGTGGTTGATCCTCGTGTGGTTGATCCTCCTGTGCTTGTTGTGGTTGCTGAACATTAGGTTGTGAAAGATTTTGGGATTGTAAAAATTCTTGTGCAGCTGTTGCTGCAGAAGGCGGAAGGTGTTGCAATATGGCGCCAATAAAACCTTCAAATTTAGAATTCATCTCCCAAAGTCGGCGAAGTTCCTCATCATGGGTTGATACTATATTTTGAAGGTTAGAAATGTCCTGCACAATCGGTTGCTGAGAAGAAGATGCCTGTGTCTGTGGTATGTAACTATCGACACAGTCATCTCTACCACTGACATGTCCAATGCCATAAACCCGTCCCTTGTACCTTCCACCAGCAACCTCCATCCAGTATTGGTTCCTCAATCTTTCCTCATCTGCGGGGTCTAGGGGAGTAGTAGCTGAAGCACCAATAGATCCAGTCTCAGATCTTAATTGAGAAAATCTTGCTTGAAACTCTTCCTGTGAATAAATGATTAACGTTAAATAGATAGAACAAATAAGATTTAAAACCTAATAAAGAATATAACAGATTTAGTAGAAACTAACATGTGTCCTTCTAGACCTTTCATCGACAAATTGTCCTGTTGATGCTCTAATATGTGTCTGCTGAAAAATTTCATCGGCATGCACTGTCCGACCAAGCTCCTGTGACTGTAACCAAAGAAGATGTAAGTTGTTAACAACAAATATTTGTAAAATTAATGAGTAGAATTGTATAATAAAATTCATATGTCATCATACCAGACGAATAGCATGCTCATGCACGCTAATAGATCCCCCGGTGTGCAAACAACCACCCTTGTCAGATGTCCTGTTCTTTTTGGCGGTTTCACACTTTTGTCTAAAAGCTGGCATGTTCCACTTCTCTAAAAGAGCATTCCAGACAATGTCTCCCATCCACTCAGGTTTTTTCCCTTCTCTTCGAGCTTTTTTAAACATCTCAGATAATCTATGAGATGCTTTGCTGTGGAAATTTTTCTTAACCTTTTCTTCATGTTCAATGCTCCATGATACCTTTCTCTATTGACAAAAAAGAGAAATATTGACAAGGAAAAGATAAATTGAAACTTTTATAATGTTTTCTGCATATATAACGACTGAGATTGGTCTCAAGAGTGCACATATATCAATTAATGTGATATTGTTTCAATGCAATCTGTAGTGTTAAATTCAGATATTAAAAAGGAAAGTTGAGTTACATATTTTAAATATTAAACATAATGATTCTACTATATTCAAGCAATATCTTTTAAATTTAAAATATCTAAAAAAGGGTGGATCAATTCTTGAAGTCTCAGGTATCACTGCATCACAGGTAAGTAAACTTTTGCTGTTTTTTATTTTGAAACCATGTTCAACATTAATGATGATTTTTAGAACTTTATAATTCAAGGCCGATGTAGAAGTGTTGTTTGAGCTTCCAGAAGTAGAGAATGCAGAGTTTCTTGATGAAAGTGAAGTTGATCCTCACTTACTGTGTAGTGAAGAATATGTATCAAGAAGTGGCATAATAGGGCCATTTGGTTTGTTTGCTTTAGCATCTGAGGATCAAACAGAACACACTGCAATCTTCTTCAGAATATATAAAACCTCCAATAGATATGTATGTTTCATGTGCAGTGATCAAATCTGAGTTAATAATGTATTTCTATATATATATATAATATGATTATTTTCTGTATAGTCTTCACCTTATAAGAGGAAGTTTCTCAAAAATAATATCAAAGTTTTGTTCTCTGAAGTCTAAACTCTAATCCTTATTGTTGCATGCTGTCCAAAAGAATTCTTTATTGTTCCTATTCTTATTCAAATTTGTGTTGGCTTCAATATATATGATACACAAAGGTATTTATTGTTTGTACTTCAACCCCCAAAGAATACACATTATTTAATACATCATTTTAAATTTATCTCTGTCATTGTCTCTGAAATATATTAAAAACTTAGATTTTATTTAATATTTTAAGTGTATAGTTTATAATAATTTGTATAATAAAATATGCATGAGAAAAGAGGAGTGTCTGCTCCTATTTTGTTCTTGTTTTTGGCTACTGTAAAGTCCTAAGAAATAGGTGTTCTCTCTATTTCACGTGCAAAGCACTGTCCATTTTGTTGCCTCACACCATGAATGCATCACTTTCTTCAAAGGGTACCAAAAAATGCTTCTGCTTTTCACTTCCTTCAAAGGGAAATCTTCAATTTAATGTCTGTAAGTTTGTTTTGAAGTTGCTTCTGCTTTTCACTTCATCCTAAACATCACTGCTAGTTTGCGTTGTTTTTTACTTGTTTAAAATGGTTAAAGTGTTTCTGTTTTGATTCGATTCATTGGGAATGCAGGGTGATAAAAAATAAATCTCAGTGTGATTTATGTTTTGTAGATAGTTGCTGGCACGCTCAAAATTAGACAAACATCTTTATCTTATGATTTTTGTATCAAGTGTGGATTGAGTTCATAAAGACTTATAAGGCCTAGATCTCTAGGATAGAGTAGTAGCTATTCTGATCCCGTTTCTATCAACTTCCCATTTGCTTGGTGTGGCAGGTGAAGGATAGGTCTATCCTAAGCATCTTTAGTCTTTCTTGTGCAATAAATTTAGAGGCTTGTTGCATCAATAGAGATGCCAAAAGGCTTTGGAGGTGTTCCCAGTTTGCAGTAGGTTGGTTTATTTGATTGTAAAGAAAGGCAAGAATTTTCAACTAGTGTCTTTGTGGAGTAATACCAAAAGGTCTCTTTAAGGGGATGTCTTTCATACATATTCAGAGAGACGGGTTGCTGTTTCACACGAATGCTCTTAGCTAATGTTATTTTCTCTTTCTCAATCAAACTCACCTCACATAAAACAAATTTTCAGAAATAGTCTTACAACAATAGTTTAAATGGTATTTTCTTCAAGCTATTTGAATATCAAGATAGTTATTATATGTTTAAACAAGTAACCTGTTTAAACAATGTGTTCTCAATTGTCATTAACACTATCATTAACACTATATCAAAATCTATCATTAACACTATATCAAAATCAAACTCAAATAATAACAACAACAATAACAATGATGATGACTATGATAACAATGTCCAATTTGATACCATACGTCCAAACAACTTATATTCGTTCTAAAGTTGGCAGGACTGACTTTGATAGAATTAATTTTAACAAAAAATAACTACATTTTTATTAACAAAAAATGTTAACCACAAGTCTACCTTAAAACGCTCAAAGAAAACATCTTTGCGAGTCTGAGGGATTTGTCCCCATGTCAACCACGGCTCATCAAACTGTCCTTTGATGGTGGCTGTGATTGCTTTGGATGCTGTTTTTGTTGGATAAAACCTATACCAAAAAGAAAAGTCAAATATTAGAATATTACATTATTATACAATTAGGTACATAAAATGAATTATTTGTTACCCTCCTTCAATAGGTGTAATGATTGGACGATTGTTGGAAACATCAACATTTCCCGCTGAACTTGAATGTGGAACTCCATCCCCTGTAGGAGGTGTTGGTGCAATATTTGTAGGAGTTGTTGGGTTAGAACCAACATGGGGGGAGGGTGATCTCCATTGATCAGCACCACGTTATGGACTAGGTGTGAAGGCAGGAACTTCCAATGAAGGTGGAATAAATGGTGCAATAGGTGTCAAACCAGGAATTGCCAATGGTGGTGGAACAGATCTAGCAGTAGAGGTAGGTGTAGATGGTTGACTACTTGAACTACTTACGTTATTGAAATGGGACATCAACTTCACCTTCACCGGATAAGCTTTCTTCTTCCCCTTCTCCTTATCTGAGTTTCCTGAAGGTGGAATAGGAGGATCACAACCACCTGTTGCCATATTCTTCAACATAAAAACAAAATTGTTGGTCAATTTATTTTTACAATTCAATGGAAAGGAAAATTAAGAGTATTATAGGCAGCTTCTAAAACCATTGCAGAATAAATTATAATTAGCAAAATAACTTCTAAAACAGTATTATGTTATATTTTCTGAATAATTATAATTACGTTATAATTAGCAAAATAACTTTAAGACATCCTACATTTCCTTTGCAGATTTGCATTGAGATATCCTGAAATATTCATCAATTAGCAGTGCATTCAGTAAAAGGTTTTGTAGGCATAAATGGACCATTCTAAGTGGCATCTAAAATTCCTTTATCTTGGGATTCAAGAAAGATTTGCATTCTAATTTTCCAAAACGGATAATTTTCACCAGCAAACAGAGGTGGTCTGTTTGTTGAAGCACCTTCACCAAAAGTTTGAAAAATGAAGCTGTTAAGTCCCTGACAAGTGTATCAGATCGTTATCAAGTAAATATAAACGGGTAAGTCCGAGTATTGTCTCCCGAAGGACTCTTAGGCTTTAACTTTCAAGTAAATCAATTTTATAAGACTTGGAAAGAAATAAATCTTGTAGTTAAATGCAAGAATGAAAATAAACATGCACATGCAATTGATTCAGTTGGCAAGAAAAAGATATGGATAAATGAAGTTGTTGGGGTTTACAATTTCATCTTATCCACTCTGTTATATCTACTCTTCTTGTTAAATTCACTTTATTATCTAATTGTCATGCAAACTTTCTTAGTCTACCCTAAACCCGATCCCTCGGCGAAAAGAGCCTATTACTAGTTACTGGCTTACTATCCCTAGTCTCCCCTATTTACTAGCAACGCATTATTGCAAAGAAGCAAAATACAATTGATCGTCCTACCCTTATCCCTAGGTGGTATTGCTTAATAAAGGAATTCCCTATTAGTTTATGTCTTCCTTGTACGTCCTCGTATCGACAAAGGCAAACATCATTATATCGAATGAGTTAAACAATAAAAGCTTTAAGCACAAATAAGAAACCCAACAATTGATAATAAAAGCATATGTAAACATATGAATAAAACAAGAATTTCAATATAAGAGAGTTTCAAAAGATTACATTGTTCCCCAACAACAAAGGGTTTAGTTCACCATAAAGATGGTGAAACTAGATGGAATTAAATGAAAGAATGGAAAAGCAAACCCTAGATTGGATAAACTAGAGCCTAAGCATCCAAGAAATCTTCTCCAAGGAGTGTAGAACAGCTCTGGACGTCTCTTCTGCCAAAAGAATACAATTTGAATTGTACTGGGTGATAACAGTCAAAAAACCGTTATTTTCATGCATAAATTTGATATCAAAACACACCCTTTTGGCTTAGAATGACCTTAGAATCAAATAAAACTCTTAAGTTGAGTCATTTGAGAGTCAAAAGTTGTTTCTAGCGATATTATGCTTGTTTTGCAGGGTTTTGATGAGAATTGGAGATGAGTGGAAAGAAAGGTTGAAGGTCAAACGGTTGCAATGCAGAAAAATCAACCAGAATGCAGAAAAGTCAACCAGTCAACCAGAAAAGTTAACCAGTTGACCAAAGTGTAGTTGACCAGCGTCGGGCGGTCCTGCGGCTTGGGGTAAAGCGCCGGGAGGTTCTCTGATGGGCCTGGGCTTGAATTTTGTTACTTTTCTTGGTTATAAATAGCCTTAGTGCGAGTTTAGATTCATTCTTTTGACAGAAGAGGGCTGCCAAACCTACTTTTCACTCTCTGGAGAGGATCTCTTGGATGCTTAGGCTCCTTTTAATCTTTTCTAGGGTTTGTTTTCCATTTCTTCCATTATTTTCATCTTGGTTCACAATGACAATGGTGAACTAAACCCTTTTGTTGTTGGGGGAACAATGTAATCTTTTGATACTCTCTTTTATCGAAACTCTTGTTTAATTATATGATTTTCATATGCGTCTATTATCAATTGTTGGGTTCTCATCTGTGCTTAAAGCTTTTATCGTTTAACTCATTCGATAACTGATATTTTCCTTTTTGATACGAGGACGTACAGTAATGTCATGAACTGGTGATCAATTCCTTGGTTAAGCAATACCACCTAGGGATAGGGGGTAGGACGACCAATTGGTTCTGCTTCTGTTTGTAATGCGCTGCTAGTTGCTAAGGGAGGCTAGGGATAGCAAGCCGGTAATTAGTAATAGGCCCTTTTCGCCGAGGGATCGGGTTAAGGGAGGCTAAGAAAGTTTGCATAACAATTAGATAATAAAGCAATTTAAACAAGAGGAGTAAATAAGAGATAGCGGATTAGATGAAATTGTAAACCCCCAACAACTTCATTCGTTCATACTCTTTTCTCGTCAACTGAATCACACATTGCATGTTTATTTTCTATTTTTGCATTCACCACCACCATTAATTTTTAAGCACAAGTCTTATGATTTTAATTCACACGAACGATAAGGCCTTACGAGTCTCATGGGAAGAGCGATAATGGGTTATACCATTTATATTACTTGAAACGATATGGTACACTTGCCATCCTGTTAACAAGTTTTTGGCGCCGCTGTCGAGGACTCGAGGTTTAACTTTTTCAAGTAGTGTCAATTGATTGAATTTGACTTGATTCATTTTATGTTTGTTTTTATTTTTGTTCTAATAAATGTTTTCTAGGGTTTTGTGCTTAATGTTTGCAGAATGCAGTTTGGACAAAAATTTGATTATATAGGCACTTAATTCTATCAAAATAATTTCAACTACTGGTGGGAACCTCACTCAAGCATGGATCAAGGTTGGAATGAAAAAACAGGAGAACCACATCAACAATTACTATTAGGGCAAAAGGTATCTGTTTTGAATGAGCAAATCAACAGAATTGACGAGACATTGGAACGAATTATCCAAAATTCTCAAATCAACAGAATTGACGAGACATTGGAACGAATTATCCAAAATTCTCTATCCTATAAAGAAGAGAGTGAAGCAAGAAGAAAAAGGTCAGAGATACAAATTCCTAAATCCAATGAGATATTGAATTCTAGGGTTAATACTGAGGTTAACCCTAGGGAGGAATTTCAATCCCCTAGTTTTGAAGTTGATAATGTTGTTGATGAGGAGAAGATAGAGGAAGAAAATATAGAGATAGATGAGGAGAAGATAGAAAGAAAGGAGAAAAAGATAGAGGAGACAGAAACAGAAAGGTTGAGTGAGGAAGACCAAGATGGGGAGAAAGAAAAAGAAGTCGTTGAAAGAAAAGAAAAAAATAGAAAATGTGTGAAAATAAAAAAGAAGAAATCAAGGAAAAATAAAAAGAGAAAGTTGAGGGAGAACAAAAGTGAGAAAAATAGGAAGAGAGGAAAGAAGAAAAGATCATATGCAACACCTCTTCCTCATCAAAAGAAATATCATAGGAAAGAAAATAAGTTTAAGTGCTTTATTGAAATCTTCAAGAAATTGGAGATTAAAGTTCATATGATTGATAGATGGAAACATGTGCTTAGTGTTCTCAATTTTATGAAGAAATTCAGCAGGAAGAAGAAAAAGAAAAGAATATCAAGCAAGGGAAGTATCAAGACCTACTGAGGGGTGTTTTTATTTTTCTGTTTTTATTTTTTCTGCGTTTATTTTTCTGTTTTTATTTTTTTTGTTTTTATTTTTTCTGGTTTTTATTTTTCTGTTTTTATTTTCTGTTTTTATTTTCCTTTTTTTAAAAAAAAACAAAAATTAAAAAAAAATTAAATTATTTTTTACGTTTTTATTTTCGGGTTAATTCTGTGCTCTAGTGCAGTGTTCTTTAGTATGTGCAGGATAAAATTTGTACTATGAGCACAAGATCATCAGGAGGCAAATAAGGAAGGAGAATTGGTTCACCAACACCCTGATGAGAAAAGTGACAAACCCAAACCTTGCACACCAAGTGAAATTCAAGAATAGGTTATGGGTTGTCAAGACTATTAAAGCAGAAAGAGCTTTTAAAGTTGGTGATAAGGAGAATATTAACACCTATTAATGGGTGTTTGAGCTTTATTGGGTCAGGCTCGTGATGTTAAACAAGCGCTATTGGGAGGCAACCTAGGTTTTATCTTTCTTTTTCCTTTGTACTTTTGATTTTTAGTATAGGAACATTTTATTTTTGTGTCTGTGTTTGGCTTGTACACTGATTCTAATGGTGGTTTCATTTTATAAGATGCATGACGAGTTATTCAATGATGATTGAATGTGGTTGATGACTGATAATGTGTGTGTGCTGATATCTAGGTGAATGGTTCACTATCTATATGAACAGATGTATAGTGGTTTATGATTGTGATTATGATTGTGATTATGATACTAAGCAGGATTCATGAATTATGTGTGAGAAAACATGTTGTATGAGGTATTGAGCTCCAGAGTCTTTACTGATGTTTGTACTATTCACAGGGAATCATGAATGATATTGCCTTAGTCTTGATAATTGATTGATTTGCATGTTTATG
Source organism: Vigna mungo (assembly GCA_036885675.1). NCBI lineage: Eukaryota > Viridiplantae > Streptophyta > Magnoliopsida > Fabales > Fabaceae > Vigna > Vigna mungo. Next base: position 8,728,263 of record CP144698.1, read on the forward strand.
TTATATGATCAAGGCCATGTTTGGAAGCCCTTATTTAGCTAAATTTTCACCTGAAAAAGTTTAATCTTATACCTTTTTTTGAACCTTGGCCTTAAACAGGATGAAAACCCTTGATTTGAAATTATTTATCTTGAGTTGGGTTGAGAATAATTGTATGGAATGAAAAGGTTCAAGTTTGGGGTTACATGGAGAAAATGGAGAGGCAAAAGAAAAGCATTGAGCTCAAGTGTTGAAAAGAAAAATGCATGAGTAAAGAAAAAGAAAAAGAAAAGTAAAAAGAAAAGGCATGAAAGATGAGCTCAATGTAAAATCAATGAAAAGGGAAGAAGTTGGGAATGAGTGAAATTGGTGATAAAGAGAGAGTTTAAACTTATAACCTTTTCAATGATGAAACAGTTCTTTTAACTCAAGAATTTTGTGATCTAGAAAAACCATTTTTTCTTGATAGCCCAGCCTCATTACAAGCCTTGGAAAAGTCCTTGTGATGGCATTTGCATGTAAGGATTGTGATTGTTGTAAGATGAATGACAATATTGTTCTATGTGACATGTGAATAGTAAAGAGTGGAGTGATTCCTTAAACACTTGACTGATTGAGTGCAACGCTTGGTGAGAATTGTTGAAATCCATGTTTACATCTATGCTTAGTGGATTGATCATTCATGAATGAAACATCTGTTAGGAGATATTTGATTATGTGAGTATGATTGGATTGAAAGCATGCATGCGTTTTGGTAAGATTCCACTGAAATATGAATTGAATAATAACTTGTTGTGAAGAAAAGGATTTTGAAAAGTGTTGAACTATTTGATGAAAAAGTGGAAGGCTAAGTTTTGTTTTGTTTGCTTGAGGACAAGCAAAGTTCTAAGTTTGGGGTTGTGATAACGGTTAAAAAACCATTATTTTCATGCATAAATTTGATATCAAAACACACCCTTTTGGCTTAGAATGAGCTTAGAATCAAGTAAAACTCTTAAGTTGAGTCATTTGAGAGTCAAAAGTTGTTTCTAGCGATATTATGCTTGTTTTGCATTGTTTTGCAGTGTTTTGATGAGAATTGGAGATGACTGGAAAGAAAGGTTGAAGGTCAAATAGTTGCAGTGCAGAAAAGTCAACCAGAATGTAGAAAAGTCAATCAGTCAACCAGAAAAGTCAACCAGTTGACCAGAGTGCAGTTGACCAGCGCCGGGCAGTTGACCAAACCGCCGAGCGGCCATTTTTGGCGTCGGGCGGTCCTGCGGCTTGAGGCAAAGCGTCGGGCGGTAGACCCCTGCCGCTGGGCGGTTCTCTGATGGGCCTGGGCTTGAATTTTGTTACTTTTCTTGGTTATAAATAGCCCTAATGCGAGTCTAGATTCATTCTTTTGACATAAGAGGGCTGCCAAACCTACTTTTCACTCTCTGGAGAGGATCTCTTGGATGCTTAGGCTCATTTTCATCTTTTCTAGGGTTTGTTTTCCATTTCTTCAATTTCAGCAGGAGACTAGAGCTTCCATACAGAGTTTCACTAACCAGATGGGTCAGATGGCTACTCAGATGAACCAGGCGCAGTCTTAGAATTCTGATAAGTTACCATCCCAGACTGTGCAGAATCCGAAGAATGTGAGTGCCATTAAGGGAAGCAGATTGTTGTGCCTTCAGAGCCCGCTTCTACACCTACACCCGTGCCTGCCACTTGTCCTAGAGAGGACGACCATGACGGTCCACGCAGGGCATTTGAGGTAGGTGGATCTTCTTCTCCAGCCGGTGGTTCTTCTTCAGGTGGATCTTCTCCCTCTTCCACCACCACCGTTGTCGCGCCTTCTCAATTGGTTGACCGACCTATCCCTCTTCCATTCCCTTCACGGGCACTTCATAGTAAAAAGACTGAAGAGGTGGATAGGGAAATTCTGGAGACCTTCAGGAAAGTAGAGGTGAACATACCTCTACTCGATGCCATCAAGTAGATTCCAAGATATGCCAAATTCTTGAAGGAGTTGTGCACACACAAGAGGAAGATGAAGGGCAATGAAAGGATTAGCATGGGAAGGAATGTATCTGCGCTTATTGGTAAGTCGGTCCCGCTGATGGGCTGTCACAACCCATACAAATTTGATTGCATAAATTATGCAGTATAGCTAGGAAGTGACTCCTAGGTCGTCTCTCAAGGACCAATTTTGCGGTTCAGAATCGAGTCTAACACGAAGTGGGGAGGGGGGGGGGGGGTTGTGAAAGGTTTGAGTGGTGAATGCAGAAAAATTAAAATGAAATTAAATTAAAACGCATCTGTAAAAACGTAATTAAATTCAATTAAAATGAAATGAAATGCAACAACAAATTTCACCATGCATGAAAATGAAATTAAAACAGTAAAAACGAAACTGCTACAGTAAATACGAAAATTCACGCTGGAACTGGATAGCTCTGACCTTTGCTCAATGTTTTACCCATAACTTTTTCTACAGAGCTCTAAATGAGATGAGGTTTTTTTTCCTGGAAAGTAGACTCAATTATCTTTCATGTGACATATAAAACGTAGCATTTAGACCTCTGGTATGGTTGCAGTTATTTTTTTAAAATTGAGTCTAGAGAGTGAAAATGATAAACCAAATACTAGACTAAACAAATATCTAAACACCGTTAAATTAAATTAAATGCAAAACTAAATTAAAGAAATTAAAAACAACTAATCCTACAATGCAAATTAATTTAAAACACAAGAAATAAACAACACAAACTCCTACTAGAAATTTATATGACCAATGCATCTACTAATGAAATTGAAAATTCCAAAGGACCTAAAAATACCCTCCAGCCGTGACACTCTGCAAAGTTCAGCTTCCAAGGATTCTAAGAAAATAAATTTGCTTCCACCATGAACCTGTGCCATGTGGCTCCAAACCGTGACACTCCCTTTGCTCCACTTGAATTTAGCCGTGACATTCCATGCACCGAAAAATGAATCAGCAAAATAAAGGTTCGTGCAGCTCCTGGAACAGAGCTAGATGTGACAACACCTATTCTTCTACAAGTAAATGAGTAAAGCCCTTTTATAAGAGAAATAGATTGTGCTGCCCAAGATATCACGTGGCAGCTCATCAATAAAGAGAAATCAAATGTATGTGTGCCACTGCCCAGAATTATTAACCGTGCATCCTTCAAACAAAGGAACCTTGGACGTGGCAGCACCCTCTTCTAATGAAACAATTGCTTTGCTTGAGTCAAACATAAAGCATTAAATGTGCACCAATCAAAGCTGCAGTAACTCTTCCATCAAATCAACTCTTCACTCCTTGAAATTAATTGGAACCACAAGCATCCAATCACCACCTAATCTCCTCTTCAACATTCAATCACCAGAAAAGCAAAGTTTTTTTTATCAATTAAAGTGGCATAGCGTTCATCCTTTTTCCATCAAACAAAACACGTTCAAGAAATAAAAACCCAAGGGGATGTGGCAGCTATGAATCAGCCCCGCTTCAAACAAAAAAAACTAAAAAGAAGGAAACCAGCGTCAAGTGTATCTTCTTCTCCATCTGGAAAAACGTTCCAGCCTTGCACCACTCCAACAACAAACAAAACACGTAACATTTTCTAAATAAAAGAAATCATTGAATGAATGAAAACTGAAAGACGTATGCACCTAAAAGAAATTGAACAGGGTTTCTTTAGAAGAAAAAAAAAAACTACGTGAGCTGCTTGCAATTGTTGAATGAAATTAAATTAAAAAAAATACTACCAAAGCCGTGACATTTATCTGCACACCCATGGTATCAGCGTTTTTCTAAAAGATTAATATGCATCCTCTCATTTATCCATAATCTAGCACGGTACCCATTGTTCAAAGAAAAAGAATGATATCTAAAATTGTTCCAGCCACCAAAATTCTGAAAATGAGTGCAGCCCCTTAAAAGTGACGGCTAGAACCCCTAAGAGGCTAAGTGTTACCTCTAAAATGGGTGGGGTCCACCCTAAAATCCTAGGGTTTGGTGACACATGCCCCTCAAAGTTTGGGCCCATCAAGAAATTTGTCAACATTGGCCCACAATGTAAAAGTTTGTCTAAAAATCCTAAACTACTAAATTACAAGATAACTAAAATTTAAAATGTCTAAAATGAGAGTCTTGAATTTATTTTTGTCTCCTCCCAATGCTCCAAAATATATCTCCAAAATTTTCCCTGCAATTAAAAATGCAATTAATTAGCCCAGAATATTCAAATTAATTAAAATTAGAATTTCTGGTCAAATTAAGCACTATTAGCGAAAACGGGAAAATACCGGACAACTAAGCACAATTCCTTGATTAATTCTAGCACAATAAACTAAGTGAAATCAATAAAATATCGACTCATCATCCACACATTCCAGAAAAGTGCAAGGACCCAGGTATATTTTGCATTCCTTGTGTTATTGGAAATAGTAAATTTGAGAATGCCATGCTTGATTTGGGTGCTTCTGTTAATGTCATGCCTTTGTCTATATATTCATCTTTGTCTCTTGGTCCTTTGCAAACCACGGGTGTTGTCATTCAGTTGGCCAATAGAAGTGTTACCCACCCAACAGGTTTCATAGAGGATGTCTTGGTTAGGGTTGGTGAATTGATTTTTCCTGCTGACTTTCATGTTTTGGAGATGGAGGAGGGATTCTCTCATGGATCCGTTCCCATTATCTTAGGTATGCCATTCTTGAAAACTGCCCGAACTAAGATTGATGTGTATGCTGGAACTTTATCTATGGAATTTGCTGATATTGTTGGTCATTTTAATATCCTGGATGCAATGAAATTTCCAACTAAGGACCATTCTGTGTTTAGGATTGATGCATTGGATGACATTATTGATGAATTTGTTGTTCATGACTTTCACTCTCTGCATGAGAAGAAGCATTCTTTTGTATCTTCTTTACATCCATGCATTGAATCTGGAATTGAGAGAGGAATTGAGAATGATGTTGAATTAGATGTTGATTTTGATGAGGATTGTGATGTCCAAGTTATTGATGATATGCATGTTTTTAATGATTTGGATGATATTGATGATGTTGTTGATATACCTGTGATGGATATTGATTTGGATTGTGATGAGATGGGTGTTTTGCCTTTACCTGTACATTCTTTAGAGTCAGAATGCATTAACCACGTTGCATGAAGTACACTTGAAAATCTGACTTGCAGGCACCCACTCTTGAGCTGAAACAGCTCCCAGATAACCTCAAGTACGTGTACTTGGAGGATGATGAGAAGAAACCGGTGATCATTTCTACCTCCCTTGATCCCGTCCAAGAGGAGAAGTTGCATGATGTGTTGAGGAAGCACAAGAAGGCCATTGGTTGGAGTTTGGCTGACATACCTGGTATTAGCCCATCCACATGCATGCATAGAATTCTTTTGGAAGATGGGGCAAAGCCAGTGAGACAGCCACAAAAAAGGCAAAACCCCGTGATCATAGACGTTGTCAAGAAGGTGGTGACCAAGCTTTTGCAAGCTGGGATCATCTACCTTATTTCAGACAGTCAGTGGGTGAGCCCGATCCATGTTGTGCCCAAGAAGACTGGCCTCACTGTGGTGAAGAATGAGAGGGATGAGCTTATCCCCATAAGAGTGCAAACAGCTGTAGAGTCTGCATTGACTATAGGAGGCTGAACCAAGCAACCAAAAAAGATCACTTCCCCCTGCCATTCATTGATCAGATGCTGGAGCGTGATAACGGTTGAAAAACCGTTATTTTCATGTGCTATTTTAGACCAAATTACTCCCTTTACTGCTTAGAATGAGCTTGAAATCAAACAAAACTCAATAAATGAGTCAGTCGAGAGTCAAAAGCTGTTTTTAGCGATATTATGCTTGTTTTGCAGCAATTTTGATGGAAGTGAAGAATGGAGGTAAAGATAAAGGCCTTAGACTCAAGATAGAGGAAGAAAATCAAGAAAAGAAGAGTCTAGAAACCGCCCAGCGGCAGAATTGCACCGCTGGGCGGCCAAATGCGAGGAGTTTGCACCAAGGCAGTGACGCCTGGTGGTTTTGCGGTAAGAGGCAAACCGCCGGGCAGCATAAGTGTGACGCCGGGCGGTTGCCTGTTGGGCTCGGGCCTGTTCTCTGTTGCGCTCTTCAGCTATAAATAGCCCTAGCGTTTATTATCAATTGTTGGATTCTCATACTGTGCTTAAAGCTTTTGTCGTTTAACTCATTCGGTAACTGATATTTGCCTTTATTGATACGGGGACGTACAGTAATGTCACGAATTGGTGAGAATTTCCTTGGTTAAGCAATACCACCTAGGGATAGGGGGTAGGACGATCAACTGTATTTGCTTCTGTTTGTAATGCGTTGGTAGTTGCTAGGGGAGGCTAGGGATAGCATGCCGGTAATTAGTAATAGGCCCTTTTCGCCGAGGGATCGAGTTAAGTGGAGGCCAAGAAAGTTTGCATGCAATTAGATAATAAGGCTATTTAAACCAGAGGAGTAAATAAGAGAGAGCGGATTAGATGAAATTGTAAACCCGCAACAACTCCATTTATTCATACTCTTTTCTCGTCAATTGAATCACTCATTGCATGTTTATTTTCTGTCTTTGCATTCACCACAACAATTAATTTTTATTTCACAAGTCTTACGATTTTGATTCATACGAACGATAAGGCCTTTCGAGTCTCATGGGAAGAACGATAATGGGTTTTACCATTTTTATTACTTGATACGATAATTGTAAACCCACTATCTTTGAGGATGACAAGACTAGAAGATAGAAGAAGATGAGATAACAAAAGCATTGATATCTCTGGGTATTATTAGGGGTAACACTGAAGTTGACCCTAAAGATAAGGTTATGGATGAAGAAAAGATAGAAGAAGATGAGATAACAAAAGCATTGATATCTCTGGGTATTATTAGGGGTAACACTGAAGTTGACCCTAAAGGGGAATATCAAGTAAGTATCTTTGAAAATGATGAGGAGAAGGTGGAGAGAGAAGTGGAAGAGATAGAAGAGGAGAAAATAGTGGAAGATGAAGCAGAAAGGTTGAGTGAGGGAGAGAAAGATGAGGAGAAAGAACAAGCGGTGATTGAGAAAAAAGAAAAAACTAAGGAAATAAGAAAAAATAAGAAAAGAAAGTGGAAGAAGGAGAAGGTTGAGAAAAAGAGGAAGAGAGGACAGAAGAAAAGATCACATGAAAAACCTCTTCCTCATAAAAAGAAAAATCATAGGAAGGGAAAGAAGTTCAAGCTGGCAATCTTCAAGAAATTTGAGATTAAAGTTCCTATGGTTGAAACATGGAAGCATGTGCTTGGTATTCTCAACTTTATGAAGAAATTCAGTGGGAAGAAGAAAAAGAAAAGAATATCAAGCAAAGAGAATTAACACCTACTGAGGGGTGTTTTTATTTTTCTGTAAAAAAAACGAAAATTAAAAATAAAATAATATTTTTACTGTTTTTATGTTTGGGCTAATTTTGTGCTCTAGTGTAGTGTTCTTTAGTATTTGAAGGATCAAATTTGTACTAGGAGCACAAGATCATCATGAGGCGAAGAAGGAAGGACAAATGGTTCACCAACACCCTGATGTGAAAAGTGACAAACCCAAACCTAGCACACCAACTGAAATTCAAGAATAGGTTATGCGTTGTCAAGACTATTAAAGCAAACAGAGCTTTTAAAGTTGGTGATAAGGATAATTTTAACACCTACTGATGGGTGTTTGAACTTTACTGGGTCAGGCTCGCGACATTAAACAAGCGCTACTAGGAGGCAACCTAGATTTTCTTCTTTAGCCTTGCACTTTAAATTTTTGATTTTAATTTTAGTGTGTCTGTTTGGCTTGAACACCTTTCTGATGCTGTTTTGACTAAATAAATTGTATGAGGAGTCTGTTTAATGATTATCTGATGTGAATGATAATTGAGTATGTTGCATGATGATATCCTGTGAAACAGATATGTGATGAATTGTGATTATAGTTATGATGCTAGGTAGAGTGTATGAATGAATGTGTGTGAGAAAGCATGTTGTGTGAGGTATTTAGCGCCAGAGATTTTATTGTTGTATGAAATTATTCACAGGAAAGCATGCATGATATTGCCCAAGTCTTGATGATTGATTGAATTGCATGTATATGTCATATGATCAAGGCCATTTTTGAAAGCTCTTACTTAGCCAAATTTTACCCAAAGTGCTTGAAATTTTATACCCTTTTTGAACCTTGGCTTTAAACAGAATGAAAACCCTTGTGCTGAAATTATTTACTTTGAATTGGGTTAATGACTGTAAGTATATTCAAGGTTCAAGTTTGGGGTTGTGGGGGAGTTTGAATAGCAAAAAGAAAGGCATTGAGCTCAAGTGTTGAAAAAGAAAAATATACATGAGAAAGAGGAAAAATCATAAATGATGAGCTCAATGTAAAAATAAAAGAAAAAGGGAAGAAGTTAGGAACAAATGAGAAAGAGAGTTAAACTTGAACCATGAATGATGAATGAGCTCTCTTGATTCAAAGATTTTGTGATCTAGAAAAACTAATTTTTCTTGATAGCCCAGCCTCATTACAAGCCTTGGATAAGTCCTTTTGATGGCATTTGCATGTGATGATTTTGATTGTTTGAGATGAAAGGTAATTTTATTTCATGTGACTTGTGAATGATTTAGAGTTGGAGTGTTACCCTAAACACTTGAGTGATTGAGTGAAACACTTGCTTGGTGAGAACTTCTAAGTTTCAGGATTGCATCTTTGCTTAGTCGATTGATCATTCATAACATGTAACATCTGTTGAGTAATGTGTGAGATAACTGAATTGAAAACATGCATCTTGATTTCATCATCACTGAAGATCTAAAATTGAGTAGTTCTCATCATGTGCTTTAGGAATGTTGAATCATTGGATGAAAGTGTAGAGAGCCAAGTTTTGTTTTATCTTTAGTGTTGTTTTGTTTTGCTTGAGGACAAGAAAATTTCTAAGTTTGGGGTTGTGATAACGGTTGAAAAACCGTTATTTTCATGTGCTATTTTAGACCAAATTACTCCCTTTACTGCTTAGAATGAGCTTGAAATCAAACTAAACTCAATAAATGAGTCAGTCGAGAGTCAAAAGCTGTTTTTAGAGATATTATGCTTGTTTTGCATTGTTTTGCAGCAATTTTGATGGAAGTGAAGAATGGAGGTGAAGATAAAGGCCTTAGACTCAAGATAGAGGAAGAAAATCAAGAAAAGAAGAGTCTAGAAACCGCCCAGTGGCAGAATTGCACCGCTAGGCGGCCAAATGCGAGGAGTTTACACCAAGGCAGCGACGCCTGGCGGTTTTGCTGTAAGAGGCAAACCGCTGGGCGGTGGACCCTTGATGCCGGGCAGTTTTGCGGCAATGAGGCAAACCGACGGGCGGCATAAGTGTGACGCCAGGCGGTTGCGTGTTGGGCTCGGGCCTGTTTTCTATTGCGCTCTTCAGCTATAAATAGCCCTAGTGCAACTTCATTCTCATTCTTTTGACAGATGAGGGCGGCCAGACCTACTTTTCACTCTCTGGAGAGGATCTCTTGGATTTTTAGGCTCCTTTTCATCTTTTCTAGGGTTTGCTTTCCATATCTTCCATTATTTTCATCTTGGTTCACCATGACAATGGTGAACTAAACCCTTTTGTTGTTGGGGGAACAATGTAATCTTTTGATACTCTCTTTTATTGAAACTCTTGTTTGAATTGTATGATTTTCATGTGCGTTTATTATCAATTGTTGGATTCTCATACTGTGCTTAAAGCTTTTATCGTTTAACTCATTTGGCAACTGATATTTTCCTTTATTGATACGGGGACGTACAGTAATGTCACGAATTGGTGAGAATTGCCTTGGTTAAGCAATACCACCTAGGGATAGGGGGTAGGACGATCAATTGTATTTGCTTCTGTTTATAATGCGTTGGTAGTTGCTAGGGGAGGCTAGGGATAGGAAGCCGGTAATTAGTAATAGGCCCTTTTCGCCGAGGGATCGGGTTAAGGGGAGGCCAAGAAAGTTTGCATGCAATTAGATAATAAGGCTATTTAAACAAGAGGAGTAAATAAGAGAGAGCGGATTAGATGAAATTGTAAACCCCTAACAAATCCATTTATTCATACTCTTTTCTCGTCAATTGAATCACTCATTACTTGTTTATTTTTTGTCTTTGAATTCACCACAACAATTAATTTTTATTTCACAAGTCTTACGATTTTGATTCATACGAACGATAAGGCCTTTGAAGTCTCATGGGAAGAACGATAATGGGTTTGATATTTTTATTACTTGATACGATATGGTACACTTGCCGTCACGGTAACAAGGTTTAGTTCTAGGGCATCTCATTCTGAAAAGGGAATAGAGGTAGATCCTTCTAAGATATCTGTGATTTTGCAGTTGCCTTACCCCTCTTGCGGGAGAGAGGTTCGATCTTTTCTTGGACATGCAGGTTTCTACAGGCGCTTCATTAAGGATTTCAGCAAGAGGGCGCTTCCCTTGTCCAGATTGTTATAGAAGGATGTTGACTTTGAATTTGGTGATAGATTCAAGCAGGCGTTTGATTGCCTGAAGGAAGCTTTGACCACCACCCCTATCATTCAGGCACCCAATTGGACGACCCCTTTTGAGCTTATGTGTGACGCGTCTAACTATGCATTAGGGGTCGTTTTGACACAAAAGGTTGATAGATTGCCTAGGGTGATATATTATGCTTCTAGGACTTTAGATGCTGCTCAAGCAAATTATACCACAACTGAAAAAGAGTTGTTGGCAATTGTTTTTGCGCTTGATAAGTTTAGACCATATTTGCTTGGATCACCTGTTATTGTATACATTGACCATGCAGCTCTTAAGTTTCTTTTGAAAAAGGCTGAGTCAAAACCAAGATTGATCAGGTGAATGCTACTACTCCAGGAGTTTGACTTGCAGATTAAAGACCGGTGTGGAGAACAAAACTTGGTTGCAGATCACCTCAATAGGATTGAGAGAGCTGGGGATCAGGCTTATGTTTTGCCCATCCAGGATGACTTTCCTTATGAGAGTTTGTTAATGATTTCTTCTTCTCACCTTACTCCTTGGTTTACACACATTGTGAATTATTTGGTTGCTTCTGTTTTTCCTCCCTTAGCATGACGTGCTCAGATTGCAAAAATTAAGAGTGATGCTAAGTATTATGTTTGGGATGACCCATATCTATGGAAGTTGTGCAGTGACTAGGATACTAGGAGATGCACTCCGGACCATGAGATTGACTCGGTCCTACAATTTTGTCATGCCTCCTCACCTGGTGGTCATCTAGGGATTCAAAGAACAACTCGCAGGGTGCTTGATTGCGGTTTCTACTGGCCTTCCATCTTGAAGGATGTAGAGAGGATTTGTAGCACTTGTGAGCCGTGTCAGAGAGCAGGCGAACCTATTTCACAGAGACAAGAGATGCCTCAACAGCCCATGCTGTTCTGTGAGGTGTTTGACATCTGGGGTATAGATTTCATGGGTCCTTTTCCTGTTTCTTTTGGTTTTTCCGATATTCTCCTTGCAGTTGATTATGTTTCAAAGTGGGTGGAAGCTAGAGCAACCAGGACTAACGATGCTCGGGTTGTTGTAAATTTTGTTAGATCTCACCTCTTTTGCAGCTTTGGAGTGCCTAGAGAGATTGTTAGTGATCAGGGAACCCATTTTTGCAACAAATCCATGCAAGCCTTGCTCAAGAAATATGGGGTGACGCACAGAGTTTCTACACCTTACCACCCCCAAACAAATGGGCAGGCTGAGATCTCTAACAGGGAGATTAAGAGGATCTTGGAGAAGATTGTCCAGCCCAACAGAAAAGACTGGAGCAATAGGTTGGACGATGCTCTTTGGGCTCACAGGACTGCCTACAAAGCACCCATTGGGATGTCTCCCTATCGGGTTGTCTTTGGAAAGGCATGTCATCTACGAGTTGAGATTGAGCATCGGGCATACTGGGTTGTGAAGACTTGCAACTTCTCGATTGACCAAGCTGGAGAGGAAAGGAAGTTGCAACTAAATGAGCTGGACAAGATCAGTTTGGAAGCCTATGAGAACTCGAAGTTCTACAAAGAGAGGACCAAGAGGTTCCATGATAGTTCAATTCTTAGAAAGGACTTCGAGGTTGGCCAGCAGGTTTTGTTGTATAACTCTAGGCTCGGCCTCATGGGTGGTAAGTGATAACGGTTGAAAAACTGTTATTTTCATATGCTAATTTGGACTAAATTACGCCCTTTATTGCTTAGAATGAGTTTGAAATCAAACAAAACTCAATAAATGAGCCAGTCGAGGGTCAAAAGCTGTGTTTAGCGATTTTATGTTTGTTTTGCAACAAAATTGACAGAAGTGAAGATTAGGAATAAAGATGAAGGTCATACACTCAAGAAAAGAGAGAAATCAGAGAAAAGAAGAGTCTAGGCACCACCCGGCGCAAACCCCTGGCGTCGGGCGGTCAAACGGGAGGAGAAGACACCAGTTTTGGGCGCCGGGCGGCAGACCCCTGCTATCGGGCGGTTTTGCGGCACGAGGGAAACCGTCGGGCGGTAGACCCATACCGCCGGGCGGTGGTGCGATTCAAGGTCCACTGCCGGGCAACAAAGTGTGACGCCGGGCGGTGGTCAGCTGGGCTTGGGCCTATGTTTCTACTGCGCTTCTCACCTATAAATAGCCCTGTTACGAAATTCAATTCATTCTTTTAACAGAGGAGGGCGGCCATACCTACTTTGCATTCTTTGGAGAGGATCTCTTAGATGCTTAGGCTCCTTTTCGTCTTTTCAAGGGTTTGCTTTCCATATATTCCATTATTTTCATCTTGGTTCACCATGACTATGTATTTTCTAGGATGACCAATTGTATTTGCTTCTGTTTGTAATGCGTTGCTAGTTGGTAGGGGAGGCTAGGGATAGCAAGCTGGTAATTAGTAATAGGCCCTTTTCGCCGAGGGATCGAGTTAAGCGGAGGCCAAGCAAGTTTGCATGCAATTAGATAATAACTCCGCTTAAACAAGAGGAGTAGATAAAAGAGAGAGGATTAGATGAACTTGTAAGCCTCCAACAACTCCATTCATCCATTGCCTTAATCTCGTCAATTGAATCACGCATTGCATATTTATTTTCTATCATTGCATCCACCACAATTATTGACTTATTTAGTAGTGTGAATTAACTGAATTTGACTTGTTTGTAATTATTTTTATTCTAATAAATGTTCTCTAGAGTTGTGTGCCTAAGATTTGCAAGATGCAGTTTGGACAAGAAGTTGATTATATGGGCACTAAATTCTATCAAAATAATTTCAACTACTGGTGGGAACCTCACTCAAGCATGGATCAAGGTTGGAATGAACAAGCAGGAGAACCACATCAACAATTACTATTAGGGAAAAAGGTATCTGCTTTGAATGAGTAAATCAACAGAATTGACAAGACATTGGAACGAATCCAATCTTCTTTATCTTATAAAGAAGAGAGTGAAGCAAGAAGTAAAAGGTCGGAGATACAGATTCGTCACTCCAATGAGATATTGAATTCTTGGGTTAATACTGAGGTTAACCCTAGGGAGGAATGTCAAGCCCCTAGTTTTGAAGTTGATAATGTTGTTGATGAGGAAAAGATAGAAAAAGATGAAGAGATAAAAAAGGAAAAGATAGAGGAGAAAAGGTTGAGTGAGGAAGGGAATGAAGTAGTTGAGAAAAAAGAAAAAAAGAAAAAATATGCAAAATAAAAAAGAAAAGAAGAAAAGAGAAAAAGAGAAAGTTGAGAGGGGAAAGTGAGAAAAAGAGGAAGAGAGGAAAGAAGAAAAGATCATAGGCAAAACCCCTTCCTCTTCAAAAGAAATATCATAGGAAAGAAAAGAAATTTATGTGCTCTATGGAGATCTTCAAGAAATTGGAGATTAAAGTTCCTATGATTGAAACATGGAAACATGTGCTTGGTCTTCTCAACTTTATGAAGAAATTCAACAGGTAGAAGAAAAAGAAAAGAATATCAAGAAAGAGGAGTATCAACACCTACTGATGGGTGCTTGAACTCTATTGGGTCATGCTAATGACGTTAAAGAAGCGCTTGCTGGGAGGCAACCCAGTTTCTGAATTTTTTTTTATTTTGTTTTGATTTGATTTGATTTGATTTGATTTTTTTTTTGGGTTTTGCACTGCTTCTAATGGTAGTAATGATAACATCTACTGATGGATGTTAGGTGCTTTGGTGTCTACTGATGGATGCTAATGAAGATAAGAAAGATTAGCATCTATTGATGGATGCTATATGGTTAGACATTTACTGATGGATGTCACTGATAGCATTTACTGATGAATGCTACTGGGATAACATCTACTGAAGGATGCAGGGAAGTACACCTACTGAAGGGTGTTGGAAAGATGTGCGCTTACTGACAAGTGCTAAACAGGTTTGGGTCAGGCTCGCGACGTTAAACAAGCGCTACTAGGAGGCAACCTAGATTTTCTTCTTTACTCTTGCACTTTAAATTTTTGAATTTTATTTTCAGTGTGTCTACTTGGCTTGAAGACCTTTCTGATGATGTTTTTACTGAATAAATTGTGTGATGAGTCTATTTGATGATGATCTGATGTGATTAAGAATTGAGATTGTTGCATGATGATATCCTGTGAAACAGATGTGTGATGAATTATGACTGTGGTCTTGATGCTAAGCAGGGTGTGTGAATGAATGTGTGTGAGAAAGCATGTTGTGTGAGGTATTGAGCTCCAAAATTTTTATTGTTGTATGAAATTATTCACAGGAAAGCATGCATGATATTGCCTAAATCTTGATGATTGATTGAATTTCATGTACATGTCATATGATAAAGGCCATTTTTTGAAAGCCCTTACTTAGCCAAATTTTACCCAAAGTGCTTGAAATTTTACACCCTTTTTGAACCTTGGCCCTAAACAGAATGAAAACCCTTGTGCTGAAATTATTTACTTTGAATTAGGTTAATAATTGTAATTATATTCAAGGTTCAAGTTTGGGGTTGTGGGGAAAGTTTGAATGGCAAAAAGAAAGGCATTGAGCTCAAGTGTTGAAAAAGAAAAATATACATGAGAAAGAGGAAAAATCATGAAAGATGATCTCAAATGTAAAAATAAAAGAAAAAGGGAAGAAGTTGGGAAGAAATGAGATTGGTTGAGAAAGAGAGTTAAACTTGAACCTTGAATGATGAATAAGCTCTCTTGATTCAAAGCTTTTGTGATCCAGAAAAACCAATTTTTCTTGATAGCCCCGCCCCATTACAAGACTTGGAAAAGTCCTTTTGATGGCATTTGCATGTGATAGGGGATAGGGGAGTAGGACAACCAATTGTATTTGCTTCTGTTTGTAATGCGTTGCTAGTTGCTAGGGGGGCTAGGGATAGCAAGCTGGTAATTAGTAATAGGCCCTTTTCGCCGAGGAATCGGGTTAAGGGGAGGCCAAGAAAGTTTGTATGCAATTAGATAATAACGTCGTTTAAGCAAGAGGAGTAGATAAAAGAGAGGGGATTAGATGAAATTGTAAACCCCCAACAACTCCATTCATCCATTGCCTTAATCTCGTCATTTCAAACACGCATTGCATATTTATTTTCTGTCATTGCATCCACCACAATTATTGATTTATCTCCGCAAGTCTTACGATTTTGATTCACGCGAACGATAAGGCCTTTCGAGTCTCATGGGAAGAACGATAATGGGATTTACCATTTTTATTACCTGGTACGATTTGGTACACTTGCCAATCTGCTAACAGTAAGTTGAGATCAAAGTGGACTGGACCTTTTGTTGTGACTAATGTTTATCCTTATGGTGCAGTAGAGATCCAAGGTCCTTCCACAGCTGAAAGCTTCAAGGTGAACGGGCACAGACTAAAGCCTTTCCTCAGCAATCCTTCTTTGTTGGATGCAGTGGTGGAGGAGACGTCTTTGGTCCACCCCACCTACCCTCCCATCTGACTCAGGGAGTTTCTTTACCCCTTCCCTCCTCACTTTTAATGCACTTTGTCGATATCTGATGATTGTCCTGATTGTTGATCTGTTGATTGTGACACATTGAGGACATTGTGTTGTTTAAGTGTGGTTTATTAGGGGAGGTTGTTTCTTTGTTTATGTTTCGGTTTTTATGTAGTTTGTTGTGTCTTGTGTACAGTTTTGCATGCTTTTCGTGAATTCTGGATTGTGATTAGGTTTTTATGTACTCCATTGATACTTTGTTTTGTTGTACTCCTTGTTCTTCTTTGCTTGGAAGATAATCATGATGTTTGAGTGTTGAATTGATTGTGACCGATTACCTGTGTGAGATTTGAGCCATTTGGTGATCTTTCTTGTGTGTGATATGTCTCTGGACTGCTTGCACATTTGCCTTGGCTTGACTCTGTTGATAATTCTTGATTCATGCGCATGTTTGAAAATGATAAAGGCATTTGTTGATTGAGCCTCTCTAGCCAGATAGCCTACCCTGTTATGATCTCTTTGTTAGCCCCTTTGAGCCTATAGTTCCCCATTTCTTTGTTTTGAAGCTCATACAATAGCCTAAGTGAAAAACCATGATCACCTGAACCTTAGGAACTTTGGAGTTTTGGAATTGTTTTGGGAATAAGTGTGGTCTCTTAGGAGTTGCAGATGAATTGGCTAGTGAGTCCTCTTCTTGCGGTTGCACTGTAAATATCATGTATCTTGTCTTTTGAATTGTGTGTTGAATAGAAAAAAAAAAGAGACAAAATGAAGAAAAAAAAAGAAGAGAAAATACAGAATTTTTTTTTTGAATAATGGAGTCACGAAGAGGATGGAATTAGAGGTTGTGGGTGTGTTTAAATGTGTTTATACTTGTTCCCCATTGCTCCTCTATTCCTTTTGGTTTGTAACTTCTCATCCATATCATTTCCTCCCTTGTCCTTGGCCCCATTACAACCATGAAAAGACCTTTTGATTTGAACATGCGTATGTGTTTGAGTGTTGATATTAGAGGCTTGCCAAGTTTATTTGTGTTTGCTTTCTTGAGTGCATTGAGTGACATTGATTTACCTTAAACACTTGAGAGAAACACTGATTATGTACATCTGTGAGGCTCTGTTGCTTTTGATTTCTCTCTTAAGCTGATTGATCATTTTGTCATGCTTTGAACTGCTTGGATCATTTCATGAGTATCTGTTTTCCTTGACTCTGTGTGGAATACAATCCACTCCCTTTCACTGTCCAGATTTCTTGGGAACTGTGTAATGTTGTTTCTTTCATTGTGAGTCTTTGTTTTCTGTCTGTTGAGTCCGTATCACTTCCTGATGTCCTCTGATCTGTTCCTGTTTTGCGTCTTGATTGTGCCCAGGAATGCGAAAGACTAAGTGTGGTCTATTTTGATGAATCAATATTTTACACCATTCACTTAGTTTTCACGCCCATTCACTTAGACCAGTAATTCTTATTTTAATTAATTTGAATTAATTGAGCTCAATTATTCCTATTTTTATTTTCAGGGCAATTTTGGAATCACACTGAGACTTTTGGAAGGACACCAATTCAGTGAAGACTCTTCACAAGGCAATTTAGAATTAATCTAGCTTAGCTTAGTAGTTCAGATTTTATAGATGAATTTTTGTAATGTGGGCTAATTTTTGGTAATCTAGACTAATCCCAATAGTAAAAAAAACATGATAGGGCATCTAGGGTTTTATTGTAGGTGGTCCCCACCCATTTTTAAACATCTCAGGGCCTTGGGAAGCTCCAGCCGTCACATACTCTGCATATTTTATTTTCTTTCCTTGGCTGGTTGATAACAGTTGAAAAACCGTTATTTTCATTTGCTATTTTAGACCAAATTACTCCCTTTACTGCTTAGAATGAGCTTGAAATCAAACAAAACTCAATAAATGAGTCAGTCGAGAGTCAAAAGTTGTTTTTCGCGATATTATGCCTGTTTTGCATTATTTTGCACCAATTTTGATGGAAATGAAGAATGGAGGTGAAGATAAAGGCCTTAGACTCAAGATAAAGGAAGAAAATCAAGAAAAGAAGAGTCTAGAAACCGCCCAGCGGCAGAATTGCACCGTTGGGCGGCCAAATGTGAGGAGTTGGCACCAAGGCAGCGACGCCTGGCGGTTTTGCAATAAGAGGCAAACCGCCGGGCGGTGGACCCCTGATGCCGGGCGGTAGCGTGATAAGAGGCAAACCGCCAGGCGGCATAAGTGTGACGTCGGGCGATTGCCTGTTGGGCTCGGGCCTGTTTTCTGTCGCGCAATTAGATAATAAGGCAATTTAAACAAGAGGAGTAAATAAGAGAGAGTGGATTAGATGAAATTGTAAACCCCCAACAACTCCATTTATTCATACTCTTTTCTCGTCAATTGAATCACTCATTGCATGTTTATTTTTTGTCATTGCATTCACCACAACAATTAATTTTTCTTTCACAAGTCTTACGATCTTAATTCATACGAACGATAAGGCCTTTTGAGTCTCATGGGAAGAACGATAATGGGTTTTACTATTTTTATTACTTGAAACGATATGGTACACTTGCCATTCCGCTACCAAGTTTTCGGCACCGTTGCCGGGGACTCGAGGTTTGACTTATTTCGTAGTGTGAATTGACTGAATTTGACTTGTTTGTAATTATATATGTACACTTTTATTTTTATTGTGTTTTATTTTATTTTTCTGTAAAAGTGCTTTTAGGGGTATTTTTCGTGTGTATGCAGGAAGGGATACACACTAGAAGCAGGAAAGATCAGCAACCTCTTCTCGAGGGATTACCAGACAGGAGAGGGAGGAAAGTTATACATTCTGTACGTGAAAACTTTCCTTCTCTTGTAACAATCTTGTAATCTTCACCAGAATTTTCTGCACAAGGTAGAGAGGATATAGCGGACCAACCTCCTCCAAGACGCACACTGGGGGACTCAGCAAACACTGTGGGTCCTGTGAATTTCAACAGCATTGCCATTCCTGCGGACAATACCACAAATTTGGTGATGAGTGATAACGGTTGAAAAACCGTTATTTTCATATGCTAATTTGGACTAAATTACGTCCTTTATTGCTTAGAATGACCTTGAAATCAAACAAAACTCAAGAAATGAGTCAGTCGAGAGTCAAAGCTGTTTTTAGCGATTTTATGCTTGTTTTGCAGCAAAATTGACAGAAGTGGAGATTGGGAATAAAGATGAAGGTCATAGACTCAAGAAAAGCGGAAAATCAAAGAAAAGAAGAGTCTAGGTACCGCCGGGTGGCAACGTGTGACGTCGGGCGGTGGTCAGTTGGGCTTGGGCCTATTTTTCTACTACGCTTCTCACTTATAAATAGCCCTGTTACAAATTCCAATTTATTCTTTTGACAGAGGAGGGCGGCCAGACCTACTTTGCACTCTTTGGAGAGGATCTCTTGGATGCTTAGGCTTCTTTTTGTCTTTTCTAGGGTTTGCATTCCATATATTCCATTATTTTCATCTTGGTTCACCATGACTATGGAGAACTAAACCCTTTTTGTTGTTGGGGGAACAATGTAATCTTTTGATACTCTCGTTTATTGAAACTCTTGTTTGAATTATATGTTTTTCATATGCGTTTATTATCAATTGTTGGATTCTCATATTGTGCTTAATGCCTTTATCGTTTAACTCATTCGGTAATTGATCTTTGACTTTATTGATACGGGGACGTACAGTAATGGCACGAAATAATGAGATTTCCCTTGGTTAAGCAATACCACCTAGGGATAGGGGAGTAGGACGACCAGTTGTATTTGCTTCTATTTGTAATGTGTTGCTAGTTGCTAGGGGAGACTAGGGATAGCAAGCCGGTAATTAGTCATAGGCCCTTTTCACCGAGGGATCGGGTTAAGGGGAGGCCAAGAAACTTTACATGCAATTAGATAATAATGCTTTTTAAACAAGAGGAGTAAATAAATAGAGAGGATTAGATGAAACTGTAAATCCCCAACAACTCCATTCATCCATTGCCTAATTCTTGTCAATTGAATTACACATTGCATATTTATTTTCTGTCATTGCATCCACCACAATTATTGAATTTTTCTCAGCAAAGTCTTACGATTTTGATTCACGCGAACGATAAGGCCTTTCGAGTCTCATGGGAAGCACGATAATGGGTTTTACCATTTTTATTACTTGATACGATTTGGTACACTTGTCTGGGACTCGAGGTTTGGCTTATTTAGTAGTGTGAATTGACTGAATTTGACTTGTTTGTAATTATTTAAAATTTTCATGTTTGTTTTTATTTTTGTTCTAATGAATGTTCGCTAGAGTTTTGTGCCTAAGATTTACAGGATGCAGTTTGGACAAGAAGTTGATTATATGGGCACTCAATCCTACCAAAATAATTTCAATCACTGGTGGGAACGTCACGCATACCTTGATCAAAATGAAAAAGAGAAGCAATCCTCTTTAAGAAAAGAAACGTTGGGGGAAATTAAACAACGTTTATTGGATGAACAAATCTCTTGTGCATTAAGGTCTCTGGGCATTATTGAGGTTAATACTGAGGTAGACTCCAGGGAAGAATGTCATTCTAGTATCTTTGCGAATGATAAAGTCAATTATGAAGAAAAGATAAAAGAAGATGAGATAAAAAAAGCATTAATATCTCTGGGTATTATTAGGGGTAACACTGAAGTTGACCCCAAAAATGAGGAGATTCCTGAAGAAGAGGATACTGCTGAAGAGAAGATAGAAGAAGATGAGATAACAAAGGCATTGATATCTCTAGGTATTATTCGGGGTAACACTGAAGTTGACCTTAAAGAGGAATATCAAGTAACTATCTTTGAAAATGATAAGATGAGTGAGGGAAAGAAAAATGAGGAGAAAGAAGAAGTGATTGAAAGAAAAAAAAATTAGAAAATGTGTGAAAAGAAAAAAAAAAGAAAACATGGAAAAATAAAAAGAGAAAGTTGAAGGAAAAGATTGAGAAAAGATGGAAGATGAGAAAGAAGAAAAGATTATATGCAAAGCCTCATCCTCATCCAAGGAAAAAGAGAAGAGCAAAGAAAAAAAAAGATCACAGGAAAAACTCTTTCCTCTTCAAAAGAAATATCATAGGAAAGGAAAGAAATTTATGTCCTCCAAGGAGATCTTCAAGAAATTGGAGATCAAAGTTCCTATGATTAATACATGGAAACATGTGCTTGGTGTTCTCAATTTTCTGAAGAAATTCAGCAAAAAGAAGAAGAAAAGACTATCAAGCAAGAAGAAACACAACATTTACTGATGAATGCCACTGGGATAGCATCTACTGAGGGATGCTAGAAAGTTACAGTATCCACTGAAGGACACAGGAAGGTTCACCCACTGATGGGTGATGGTAAGGTTTGCACCTACTGATGGGTGCTAGAAAGGTTTGGGTCAGGCTCGTGACGTTAAACAAGCGCTACCTGGGAGGCAGCCCAGTTATTTGTGTGTTGATTGTTTGGTTGTTTGTTTGTTTGTTTTTGAACCCTATTTGTAGTGCATCATAGGTTGCATAAACATCTGAGTGGGGGAAGTCTTGAAAAATAAAATCAGGTGCTATAGAAAACAATTTCAAAAAGAAAAATTTTTGGGAAGGGGAAGTACCGCTCACTGCCGAGCGGTGCGACTTTGCCGCCGGGCGGTGGCGGCGAGACACCCAACCCGAGCCCTTTAAAGCTGGGTGAGTTTGGGTGTTCTGCACTTCATTTTTTCTCTTTCCATTTCGCCCAACGGTATTCTTGGCTTGTAGGACCCAATTGGCACCTTCAAAGAGCTTCCCAAAGAGTTTTTCCCCAAATTCTCATCGCCCACTCACATTGCCCTATTTTCTTGTTTCCAATTTAGGGGGTTTTGGTGAGAAGTGTGAATTAGGAGGTTTTGCATCATCAATTGAAGGATTTCTTGCAAGCATTGCATTTCTCCACTCAAGTAAGTTGTGCTATTTCATTTCTGGTTTCTAATTGTGGGATTTGATATAAGAACATGCTTAGGAACATGACAAGGTAGGGTTTTCAATTTCCTTGCGTGAATTGGTAGATTGGAAATTGTTTTGACTCATTAAGATGCATGAATCCTGTTTGCATGGATGAATTTAGTGTTTGAGTGGAGAATAGGGTCATTAGAAAGGCTTTTGAGAAAATTGTTGTCGCATCGCCGGCGGTCTTCGTGTACCGTCGGACGGAATTGTTGCTGTTAAATACCGTCGGGCGGCAGACCCTTGCCGCTAGGCGGTCTGCTGTAGATTTCTGAAAAATGCTTGATTTTAATACGGAGGGAAACCCTTTTTCACTCCTAGTGTCGAACTATTTGGTCTATAAATGCTTAATGATGTATTCATCACTAATGATGGATTCCTATGGTGTGTTGTGCATTATAAATTTTGCAGGGATGTCATCATCAGCACGAAGGGGGAAAAATACTGGCGGCAAGAGGAAGGAGCCTGAGAGGCCAAGAGGGTTTGATTCCCAGAGGTTCCTTTCAAGGCATCACGAGGAGCACTTCGCAACTGTGCAAGAAAGGAGATTACTGATGGAGAGGAAAGTCGCATTTGTCACTGACCTGGCTCCTCAATTTGGAGAGGAGATTTTGAGAAGAGATTGGATGAGGCTAACAACCTACCCTGCACCAGCCAGTGTGGAATTGGTGATGGAATTTTACACCAATGCTATTTCCAGGGGTGGAATTGCAGCTGGACAGTATAAAAGTTTTGTAAGGGGACATATTGTTAAGTATGACCCTGAAACAATAAACAACTTCTTAGGCACGGAATGGCCAAGAGAGCAGTGCCATTATGCAACTCGATTTAGTTTGCTTGAGGATATCGCTGAGATGGAAATGGTTCTATGCCTTCCTGGAAGGAGTTTTCAGACAAATGTCAGTGGAGCACGGGTTAATATTAGGAGGTTAGACTTATCACCCTCTGCAAGATATTGGATGGCCTTCACCCATGCCAACATCCAACCCTGCTCACATATCTCCGATGTCACGATACAAAGGAATTGTCTTATCTACTGTATGCTGAAGCAGCTGGATGTGAATGTTGGACAAATTATTGTTGATGAGATACGCAACAGCGCTACCACTACGAGTAGTAGAACACCGTTGGGACATCCATCTCTTATTACTTTTCTCTGCCAACTGGGTGGGGTGGATACTGCAGTTCCTCCGTATGAGAGACCCAGGAGTGTTATCAATGCTGCTTACTTTCAGCAGTACTGTGCTGAGGGAGGAGAAGCAGGAGCAGCACCCAGGGGACGTCGTAGGAGAGCTGCATCACAGCAGGATCAGGTTCCTGATGATCCAGCATAGCAGGCAGAGCCATTTCAGATGAGGTACATATATATGTCCATAATGGAGGCTAGGATGGAGGCTCTTTACAGGGGGCAGACAGCAACTGCTGAGATGATAATTGGGATGTATGATCAGCCACCAGTACATAGGTGGACCATGGATGAGTATCATGCAGCAGTGGCTTGGCCTCAAGAGCAGGGACAGAGTAGTGGTTTTGGTGCAGGCAGAGCACCAAACATAGATGGAGATGACTTTGAGGATGCTGAGGATGAGAGTCAGGAGGATTCAGATGACAGCTTGGGATGATTGAGGGCATCTACTGATAGATGCCCATATTATAGACAGGATTTTTTTTCCTCTTTTCTTCTTTCACTTTTGCATTTTAAATTTTTAGAATAGGTTTGGATTTTATTTTTCAGTGTGTATGCTTGACTTGAATACTCCTTCTGAAGATCTTTGACTAACTATTTTGCATGATGAGTTTATTTGATGATGATCTTATGTGAATGATTATTGAGTTGTGTTGTATGTTAACATCCTGTGAAACAGATGTGTGATGAAGTATGATTGTGGTCATGATGCTAAGCAGGATGTATGAATTACTATGCGTGAGAAAGCCTGTTGTATGAGCTATTGAGCCCCAGAGTTTTTATTGTTGTATGTATTGTTCATATTGAAGCATAGATTTTATTGCCTTAATCTTGATGATTGATTGATATTTGTGTGAATGTCAAATGATCAAGGCCATGTTTGAAAACCCTTTTCTAGCCAAACTTTCACGCAAAATGCTTTAAAGATTATATCCTTTTTGAACCTTAGCCTGAAATAGGATGAAACCCTTTGATTTGAAATTATTTATCTTGAGTTGGGTTGAGAATAATTGTATTGAATGAAAAGGTTCAAGTTTGGGGTTGCATGGGGAAATTGGAAAGGCAAAAGAAAAGCATTGAGCTCAAATGTTGAAAAGCAAAATACATGAGTAAAGAAAAAGAAAAGAAAAGAATAAAAGCATGAAGATGAGCTCAATGAAAAAGAAAAAGGGAAGAAGCTGGGAATGAGTGAAATTGGTGACAAAGAGAGAGTTTAAACTTGAACTTCTTCATTGATGAAATAATTCTTTTGACTCAAGAATTTTGTGATCTAGAAAAACAAATTTTTCTTGATAGCCCGACCACATTACAAGCCTTGTAAAAGTCATTTTGATGGCATTTGCATGGAAAGATGTTGATTGTTTAAAGATGAATGGCAGTTTTATTTCATGTGACTTGTGAACAATAAAAAGTGGAGTGCTATCCTAAACACTTGAGTGATTGAGTGAAACACTTGCTTGGTGAGAACTTCTAAAGTTCATGATTGCATTCTTTGTTTGGTGGACTGATCATTCATACTGTGTAGCATCTGTTGAGGAACGCATGAGCTAAATTAAGTTGAGAACAAGCGTGCATCTTTATTTGAGTTCACTGATTATCTGAAATTGAGTAAGTTTTGTTATGTACTTTGGAAATGTTGAATCATTGGATGAAAGGGTAGAAAGTCAAGCTCTGTTTTGTTTTTTTGGTTTTGTTTTGTTTTGCTTGAGGACAAACAAATTTCTAAGTTTGGGGTTGTGATAACAGTTGAAAAACCGTTATTTTCATATGCTAATTTGGACTAAATTACACCCTTTATTACTTAGAATGAGCTTAAAATCAAACAAAACTCAATAAATGAGTCAGTCAAGAGTCAAAAGTTGTTTTTAGCGATTTTATGCTTGCTTTGCATTGTTTTGCAGCAAAATTGACAAAAGTGGAGATTAGGAATAAAGATGAAGGTCATAGACTCAAGAAAAGCGAGAAAATCAAAGAAAAGAAGGGTTTAGGTACCGCCCGGCAGTAGACCCCTGGCGCCGGGCGGTCAAACGGGAGGAGAAGACACCAGCATTGGATGCCTGGTGGTAGACCCGTTACGCCGGGCGGTAGACCCCTACCGCTGGGCGGTGGTGCGATTTAAGGTCCACCGTCGGGCGGCAAAGTGTGATGTCGAGCAGTGGTTAGCTAGGCCTGGGCCTCTTTTTTTGCTGCGCTTCTCACCTATAAATAGCCCTGTTACGAATTCCACTTCATTCTTTTGACAGAGGAGGGCGATCAGATCTACTTTGCACTCTTTGGAGAAGATCTCTTGGATGCTTAGGCTCATTTTCGTCTTTTCTAGGGTTTGCTTTCCATATCTTCCATTATTTTCATCTTGGTTCACCATGACTATGGTGAACTAAACCTTTTTTGTTGTTGGGGGAACAATGTAATCTTTTGATATTGTCGTTTATTGAAACTCTTGTTTGAATTATATGTTTTTCATATGCGTTTATTATCAATTGTTGGATTCTCATACTGTGCTTAATGCCTTTATCGTTTAACTCATTCGATAATTGATCTTTGACTTTATTGATACGGGGACGTACAGTAATGGCACGAAATGGTGAGATTTTCCTTGGTTAAGCAATACCACCTATGGATAGGGGAGTATGTATTTGCTTCTGTTTGTAACGTGTTGCTGGTTGCTAGGGGAGGCTAGGGATAGCAAGCCGGTAATTAGTAATAGGCCATTTTCATTAAGGGATCGGGTTAAGGGGAGGCCAAGAAAGTTTGCATGCAAATTAGATAATAATGTTATTTAAACAAGAGGAGTAAATAAAAGAGAGAGGATTAGATGAAACTGTAAACCCCCAACAACTCCATTTATCCATTGCGTAAATCTTGTCAATTGAATCACACATTGCATATTTATATTCTGTCATTGCATCCACCACAATTATGAATTTTTCTCCACAAGTCTTACGATTTTGATTTACGCGAACGATAAGGCCTTTCGAGTCTCATCGGTAGAACGATAATGGGTTTTACCATTTTTATTACTTGATACGATTTGGAACACTTTCCAATCTGCTAACAATGAGCCCTGCGCTCATCCAATTAGTTCAGAGGAACCAGTTCAATGGATTATCAAATGAGAATCCCTACAAACATTTGACTATCGTTGGCGAAATCTGCAATACTGTTAAGATGGTCAGAGTCTCGGATGAGAGGGTCAGACTTAGCCTATTCCCTTTTTCTTTGGGAGGAAGTGCCAAAGATTGGTTACACTCATTTGCTGAAGGGACGTTCAGAAACTGGGATGCTTTGGCGAGACAGTTCGTCACAGATTTTTCCTGCAAACCAAGATTCATCAAGAGAAGCTCGAAATCTCCTCGTTCAAGCAAGGGATAGAGGAAACTCTCGGACAAGCCTGGGACAAATTTAAAGGCCTGTTGAGAAAGACTCCAATCCACTGGTTCGACAAGACTTCTTATTTGCTCGTTTTTCTTGGAGGGCTGAATACTCAGTCTAAAATGATGTTGGATGCCTCGGTTGGAGGTAGTATTAATAGGAAGACTGAAGACCAAGCCTATAATTTGATTGAGGAGATGGCCCTGAATGAAGTTTCCCAAAGTGAGAGGGGTACACAGAAAGGAGGAATCTTGCATCTTCCTGCTAATGATGCAATGGCTGCACAAAATCATCTTCTTAACCAAAAATTGGACAAGCTGACAAAGGTCCTTTTTGAACTTCCAATAGGGTTAAGAAATATTTCTCAGACTCAATAACTTTGTGACTTATGCGGTGGTGACCACATCAATGGTCAATGTGCTTTCACTGATGAAATGCAGCAGGACGTCAACTACATGGGGACCCAGTTCCAGTACAAACAAGGTAATTTCAACCAAGGTAATTCTAGCCAAGGTTGGAAGAACCACCCCAGTATTGGATAGAATCAGAATACTTCTTCTGGGCAAGTTGGAAGCTTCAGGCAGCAACAACCTTCACCTTTATGGCAGCAGGTGAGCAGCTTATTCCGAGAGAAATTTTTAATCGGGTGACTATTATTCCTGAAGCGTTTCCACAAGTGTCTGAAGATGATAAACCGACTAAATACCGTCTTCGCAAGATAGTTGATCTTCATGAGGAGGAAGAAGATCAGGCACGAATGTTAAACCAAGGAAGAAAGACCATCCACAAAAATTGAAGGATTTAGGGAATTTGACTCTTCCTTGTGTGATCAATGATGTGGATATAGGGAGAGCTATGATCGATTCAGGATCTAGTGTTAATTTAATGTCCTTCAGTGACTTCAAAAAGATTAGAGGGTTATAATTAAAACCAGCGTACACTACCTTGACAGTTGCATATGGATCCATAAAAAAACCTTAGGGTATGGTGGAAGACGCAATTGTTCGAATTGAAGAGTTGGAATTCTTGGTTGATTTCATAGTAGTTGGTATGGTAAATGATGGAAGAATTCCATTAATTTTGGGAAGACTGTTTATCAGGACCTCTCAGATGATGATACGTGTTTATGACGGGAAAATAGTGTTAAGAGATCAAGACCAAGTGTTAGCCTGTAGTGGATCTGAAGGAGAAAAAAAGAGAATAATAAATAGATCTAGACATAAAAAGGCTAAAAGAGAAGCAGGCAAAGAAGAAACTGCCACGGGTAATGATCATCTTAACAGCTGTACTATTTTGCAAGTACGTGAGGAGGAAAATACGGATAAAGGAGATTCACTTCACTTTAAATCTTAGAATAGGTTGAATTTTAATAGGTTGAATTTTAATTTTAGTGTGTCTGATTGGCTTGAAAACCTTTCTGATGATGTTTTGACTGAATGAATTGCATGATGAACTTATTTGATGATGGTCTTATGTAAATGTTTATTAAGTTGTGTTGCATGTTGATATCCTGTGAAACAGATTTGTGATGAATTATGATTGTGGTCTTGATGCTGAGCAGGGTGTATGAATGAATGTGTGTGAGAAAGCATGTTGTGTGAGGTATTGAGCTCCAGAGTTTTTATTGTTGTATGAAATTATTCACAGGAAAGCATGCATGATATTGCCTAAATCTTGATGATTGATTGAATTGCATGTACATGTCATATGATCAAGGCCATTTTTCAAAGCCCTTACTTAGCCAAATTTTACCCAAAGTGCTTCAGATCTTATACCCTTTTTGAACCTCAGCCCTAAACAAAATGAAAACCCTTGTGCTGAAATTATTTACTTTGAATTGGGTTAATGGCTGTAATTATATTCAAGGTTCAAGTTTGGGGTTGTGGGGAAAATTGAATGGCAAAAAGAAAGGCATTGAGCTCAAGTGTTGAAAAAGAAAAATACATGAGAAAGAGGAAAAATCATGAAAGATGAGCTTAATGTAAAAATAAAAGAAAAAGGGAAGAAGTTGGGGACAAATGAGATTGGTTGAAAAAGAGAGTTAAACTTGAACCTTGAATGATGAAAGAGCTCTCTTGATTCAAAGATTTTGTGATCCAGAAAAACCAATTTTTCTTGATAGCCCAACCTCATTACAAGCCTTGGAAAAGTCCTTTTGATGGCATTTGCATGTGACGATTTCGATTGTTTGAGATGAAAGCCAATTTTATTTCATGTGACTTGTGAATGATTTAGAGTTGGAGTGTTACCCTAAACACTTGAGTGATTGAGTGAAACACTTGCTTGGTGAGAACTTCTAAGTTTCATGATTGCATCTTTGCTTAGTGGATTGATCACTCATAATATGTAACATCTGTTGAGGAATGTGTGAGATAACTGAACTGAAAGCATATATCTTGATTTGATCATCACTGAAGATCTGAAATTGAATAGTTCTCATCATGTACTTTAGGAATGTTAAATCATTGGATGAAAGTGTAGAGAGCCAAGTTTTGTTTTATCTTTAGTTTTGTTTTCTTTTGCTTGAGGACTAGCAAATTTCTAAGTTTGGGGTTGTGATAACGATTGCAAAACCATTATTTTCATGTTCTATTTTAGACTAAATTACTCCCTTTACTATTTAGAATGAGCTTGAAATCAAACAAAACTCAAAAAATGAGTTAGTCGAGAGTCAAAAGCTATTTTTAGCGATATTATGCTTGTTTTGCATTGTTTTGAGCAATTTTGAGGGAAGTGAATAATGGAGGTGAAGATAAAGGCCTTAGACACAAGATAAAGGAAGAAAGTCAAGAATAGAAGAGTCTAGAAATCGCCCAGCGGCAGAATTGAACCGCTGGGCGGCCAAATGCGAGGAGTTGGCACCAAGGCAGTGATGCCTGGCAGTTTTGCGATAAGAGGCAAATCGCCGGGTGGTGGACCCCTGACGCCGGGCGGTAGCGCGATAAGAGGCAAACCACCGAGTGGCATAAATGTGACGCCGGGGGGTTGCCTGTTGGGCTCGGGCCTGTTTTTTGTTGTGCTCTTGAGCTATAAATAGCCCTAGTGCGATTTCATTCTCATTCTTTTGACAGAGAAGGGTGGTCAAACCTACTTTTCACTCTCTGGAGAGGATCTCTTGGATGCTTAGGCTCCTTTTCATCTTTTCTAGGGTTTGCTTCCCATATCTTCCATTATTTTCATCTTGGTTCACCATGACAATGGTGAACTAAACCCTTTTGTTGTTGGGGGAACAATGTAATCTTTTGATACTCTCTTTTATTGAAACTATTGTTTGAATTATACGATTTTCATATGCGTTTATTATCAATTGTTGGATTCTCATACTGTGCTTAAAGCTTTTATCGTTTAACTCATTCGGTAACTGATAATTGCCTTTATTGATACGGGGACGTACAGTAATGTCACGAACT
Source organism: Vigna mungo (assembly GCA_036885675.1). NCBI lineage: Eukaryota > Viridiplantae > Streptophyta > Magnoliopsida > Fabales > Fabaceae > Vigna > Vigna mungo. Next base: position 8,758,112 of record CP144698.1, read on the forward strand.
GGTGAGAATTTCCTTGGTTAAGCAATACCACCTAGGGATAGGGTGGTAGGACGATCAATTGTATTTGCTTCTGTTTGTAATGCGTTGGTAGTTGCTAGGGGAGGCTAGGGATAGCAAGCCGGTAATTAGTAATAGGCCCCTTTCGCCGAGGGATCGGGTTAAGGGGAGACCAAGAAAGTTTGCATGCAATTAGATAATAAGGAAATTTAAACAAGAGGAGTAAATAAGAGAGAGTAGATTAGATGAAATTGTAAACCTCCAACAACTCCATTTATTCATACTCTTTTCTCGTCAATTGAATCACTCATTGCATGTTTATTTTTTGCCATTGCATTCACCACAACAATTAATATTTCTTTCACAAGTCTTACGATTTTAATTCATACGAACGATAAGGCCTTTCTAGTCTCATGGGAAGAACGATAATGGCTTTTACCATTTTTATTACTTGAAACGATATGGTACACTTGTTGGGATAAACATCTTGTCACGGTTTTTCATGGCTAGAATGAAGGGAAGAACTTTTCCATTTTCTATTTTTGTGCATGGGCTGATCTATCTTTCTGCTGTTGTTTGAATTTCTATATTCCAAAAAATAATCAAAATGTTGTTTGGCTGTGAGGGGATGAGCTACATTCATTTTCTCTTGCATTGAATGGATGAGGTTACGTGTTGATTGATGGAAGGCATGAGACATTTTACTTTGATGATGCTGCACGGTTCACTTTTGGAGAAAGCAGCTTGGCTGCCACTTTGATGATGTTTGGTTACGCTGTTGTGTGCTTAATGTTAACATTTCCTAATCACTTTTTCTAGGCTTGGGAGAAGGGTTGGTGGCTGCAGTGCTAATTGATAGGACGTTAGGTAGCCATAGGTGTAGGTAGTTCTTTTCTTTTATTTATTTTAGAATGAAGAAGAGATTAGATAGTATTAGGAGGGGCCCACGACACAATTGAAGTGTGCAGCACTTGATCTTTGCAATTGAAATGTGGGAGGAAGTTCTTTTAATTGTAGAAAATGAAGAAGAGATTAGAGAACATAGGGTGTCACGGTGCTACAGCTGAACGCAAGTCATTGTCTTTTCTTGGAGTTGGACACATTAGGTGATTAATTTGAACACATTACAATTTACATTTAATTTGCTTGGTAGGGGCCACGGCCTGGATGACACAGTGGAATGAGAGAAGCACCTTTTGCATTTTGTTTTGGGAATAAGTAATGTTTAATCTTTGATTCTCGTGCTGGAAAAAGGCTCCCGTCATTTTTCTTTTCATTCAATTAAAAAAAGTTGCTACATGATGATGGGATGGAAGAGCACATGTCGCAACCAAGTCTGCTGATTCACGTGTTGCTGTAGAAGGATTTTGGGGTTCATTTTATATTTGAGAAGTGGTGCAGCATGTGTCACGGTCACAATAGCACATGGTGTATTTGATTTGATTCCAGCTGGGAGATAAAAAAATGAAAGGGGATTCATCACGCTTGAAACTGTCACAGACCACATTGGAAGAAATGAAGATGTTCTCATGTAAGTGCATCACTCACGCATTGGAAAAGGAAAAAAAATGGGGATTCTCGGTCACATCCAGAGGGCTGCAGCCACATTCTTAATTTGCTCTTGGTTTGAATGGTAAAAGGAGGTCACGACCGAGAGGTCAATTTTTTGGCCAATTGCAATTTAATTTATTTCGTGGGAACATGTGTAGTGTGAATTGGTAAAAAAAAATATATGTTTACTTCTTTAGCTTTAAATTAGATTGAATTGTAAGTTTAGTTGTTTTTCATTTCTCTAATTTAGTTTCGCATTTAATTTAATTTAACTGTGCTAGATAATTGTTGTTGAAGTGATGGGTTTAATATTTTCTTTTCTTTTAATTTAATGTTGTCTAGTATTTTAGTGATGATAATTTTAGCTTTGGTATCCAACCGTTACAATCCTGTTAGTTAAGTTTAATTTGCATGTCTTAATTCACTATAATTGCATTCACAAAACACATTTCAAACCCCCCCACTGTGTGTGTTTGACTTAATTCCTGAACCACATTTGGTCCTTGAGAGACGACCTAGGAGTCACTTCCTAGTTATACTGAATATCTTTATATGCAATCAAATTTGTATGGGTTGCGACACCCACCAGTGATGTCGGCGGTTGCCTGTTGGGCTCGGGCCTGTTTTCTGTTGCGCTCCTCAACTATAAATAGCCCTATTGCGAATTCATTCTCATTCTTTTGACAGAAGAGAGCGGCCAGACCTACTTTTAACTCTCTGGAGAGGATCTCTTGGATGCTTAGGCTCCTTCTCATCTTTTCTAGGGTTTTCTCTTCCATTCATCCATTATTTTCATCTTGGTTCACCATACAATGGTGAACTAAACCTTTTTCTTGTTGGGGAAACAATGTAATCTTTTGAAACTCTCTTTTATTGAAACTCTTGTTTAATTATATGATTGTCATATTCTTTGTTTATCGATTGTTGGGTTTCTCTTCTGCGCTTAAAGCTTTTATCGTTTAACTCATTCAATAACTGTTGCTTGTCTTTACTGATACGGGAACGTACGGTACTGTTGATGGGTGTCGCAACCCATACAAATTTGATTGCATATAAGAAAAGCAGTATAGCTAGGAAGTGACTCCTAAGTCGTCTCTCAAGGACCAAATGTGGTTCGAGTCTTAGGTCTAACACGAAGTGGGGGGGGGGTTGTGAAAGGTTTATGCAAGGAAAATTAAATTAAATTAAAACTGAAAATTAAAAGCAACCAAACATACTTAAAAACATTGAAATAAATGGAGAAAGCATGACGACCGAACGGTCCCACAGATGACCGAACGATTCTACATTGAGACCAAACTATCTCTAAACCAAGTGAGGAAAATGGAAATGCAAGAAGGTAAAGAAACCAAACAAAATAGACAACATAGTGAATGGAAAAAGACAATTGAACACTGCAATAGATAAATATCCAAACACAATTAAAGCCATTAAAATGCAACACTAAATTAAGTGGATGAAAAACAACTCAACCTACTAATTAAACTAAGTGAAAACAAGAGAAACTAACAAGCCTATTTAACTTCTAGTAATTTATGTGAACCAAAGTGCAATTAACAAATAAATTAAAAAGTCCAATTGGCCAAAGATAAACCTCATGGCCGTGCACTACTCACCACCAAGACCAAATCAATTTTTAAGCTTCAATGAACCACCAATTTTGTTGTCTTTTTGTCCTCATGTGCACCATGTCTCAAAAGAAATTAAAGTATGTTTTAAACAACCAATTGAAAACCTTTCCATCACTTCTCCATGCAGCAAATTCGGAATCCACACACCAAGACCACAAAAACCGAACCCACCAAGTGAATTCTACAAAAAGTTGCTTCAAAGACCAATGTGCAAATGGAAGATACCTTGGGTGCTCCTACCAATGTGCCAAGTAAGCTAAACCAAATGAAAACAACTACAAAAACAATCCATTCCTCATGCAATTCATGGCAGCAACAATGCAAGGAAAAGACAAAAACTCAAAGTAGAAACATTCTTTTGGTCAAAAGAAGCATCATATGTGTTTGTCCAAAAATGGCAAAAACTTAAATGCACCTTCTCTCCTCCTTTCACCTCCATTTTCGGTTTTCTTTCTCCACCAACACACCATTCATGTTTTCTTCATCCCTACTACAGAAACATAAACCCAAGAGACCAAAGTTCAAATTCCAAATCAACACAAGAACAATAAACTCAAACATATGCTACTTCAACCCAACCAAATCTTCCATTTCTTCAAGCTTCTTTGCAAAAACGAAAATAATACTTAAGCCATCACTCCAGCTCTGTCCAGCCACCATAACAACACAAAATTCTGGTCCCATCCTTGCTTCAAACATCAAAACCGAAAATCAAGAAGAAAGAGCCCAAACTACAACACCCACACATCAAGGTAAGCTCTTTTCAACCCAAAACTCACATGGAACTCCATTTTTATCATCCAACCAAATAAAATGAAAAGAAAAACGTGAGGAACAGCAGCAAAGGGAGAGGAAACGAAATATAAAGTTACTCAAACCCAACATCCACCATGGAAATGCAAAGACAAGCTCCAAAGCTCAAGCTCCAAGCATCAAAAACAAGCAAACGGAAGTGGAAATGAATTGTTTTTCACCACCAACAAGCTAAGATAACCAAGAGTGAGTTAAGAAACAAAGAAAATCTGCATCTTGTTCATTGAAATGGCTCAAAACCGAAATCACCAAGACAAGCTCCTTCAAGGCATGTTCAAAACAAGAGAAACCCTAGAAGAAAGAAGAAAACCATGAGCTATGGGTCTCTAAGTGTGTGGTTCGGTATTCACACCCTATATGACCAAGAATTACAATTTGGTAGGGTCCACACACTACAAGTCAGCCCTAAAGAGATGCCACATGGCCCCACATTTGGTTTTTACAAAAATGCCCCTAAAAGGGTCCAAAACACCTAATTCTTATTAAGGGCTTCTAGAAAACGAAATTACAACTTTAATAAGAATCTAAATGACTAAATGTTGAGCCTTTGAATGTGCCACGCCATATCCTAATGCTCCAGATGACGTTTCCACAACTTCCCTACAACCAGAAATGCGCTTAATCGGCTCAAAAAATCCAAATTAGCACAATTACGAATTTCCGACCAAATTAAGCAGAATTCGGAAAACGGGGAAATAACAGACAATTAAACACAATTCCCTATTTTATTTAAGTGCAATAAACTAAATATAGTTCAAGGAATAACGACTCATCAAAATAGACCACACTTAGTCTTTTGCACTCCTGGGCAAAACCAAGACGAAACCAGGGAACTACTCAAACATCGAGGAGGTGACACAGACTCGACAGACAGACAACAAAGATTCATAAAACAGAAGCAGAGTTGCACAATTCTCACAAAATCTGGACAGTGAAAGGAAGTGGACAATATCCAACACAAAATCAATGAAAGCAGATACTCATGAAATCATCCAAACTCTTCAGTGCATGGAAAACAGTCAATCAGTTCAAGAGATGAATCAAAAGCAACAGAGCCTCATAGATGCACACTATCAGTGTTTCTCTCAAGTGTTTAAGGTAAATCAATGTCACTCAATGCACTCAAGAAAGCACACACAGATAGATTTGGTAAGCCTCTAATATCAACACTCAAACACATATGCATGTTCAAATCAAAAGGTCTTTTCATGGTTGTAATGGGGCCAAGGACAAAGGAGGATACATCTGGATAAGAAGCTACAAACCAAAAGGAATAGAGGAGCAATGGGGAACAAGTGTAAACACAGTCAAATCACACCCAAAACCTCTAATTCAATCCTCTTCTTGACTCCATTATTCACACAATTTTTTTTTAATTTTCGTCATTTTTTCTGTATTTTTTTTCTTTTTTATTTTTTTCATCTTGTCTTTTTTCTTTTCTCTCTTTTCATAACACAACTCTAAGAGACAGATACATAACATATTTACAAAACAAAACAAGAAGAGGAGCCAACTAACCAATTCATCTGAATCTCCCAAGAGACCACACTTATTCCTAGAACCATTCCAAAGCTCCAAAATTCCCTAAGGTTAAGGTAATCATGGTTTTTCAGTTAGGGCAAGTGTATGAGCTTCAAAACAAAGAAATGGGGAAAATATAGGCTCAAAGGGGCTATCAAAGGATCACAACAAGGTAGGCTCATTTGGCTAGAGAGGCTCAACAACAAAACTGCCTTTATCACTTTCAAACATGCATATCAATCAAGAACTATCAACAAGAGTCAAGCCAAGGCATATGTGCAAGCAATCAAGAGACATATCACACACAAGAAAGATCATCAAGTGGCTCAAATCTCACACAGGGTATTTCTGTCACAATCAAATCAACTCTCAAACATCATGATCATCTTCCAAGCAAAGAAAAGCAAGGATTTCAAGCAATCAGAGTATCAATGCAGTGAAAGAAAGCTGACAACCTAATCACAGTCCAGAATTCAAGAAAAACATGCAAAATTGTACACAAGACACAACAAAAGCTACCTAGAAAAAAAAATTTAACGCAGAAAACATAAACTAACAAAGAAAAATCCGAGTCTCCCCCAATAGACCACACTTAAACTACACAATGTCCTCAATGTGTCACAAACATCAGATCAGAAATCAGAACAGTTAACAGATCATGGACAAGTGCAATAAAAGTGGGAAAGGGAGGAGAAGGGAAAAGGAAACTCCCCTGATCATGGTGGCAGTTGCCAATTTTGGACTTTCAGGGAGATCTCTTCCACCACAGGATTCAGCAAAGAAGTCTTGAGGAGGAATTGTTTCATCCTCCAAATTTGATCAAGCAGGGAGATGTCCTCCACAGCTGGATCCAAGAAGCAGTGATTGTTGATGAGCAGGTTCAGCTGGTGCCTATTAATCTTCAAACTGTCGTGTATACTGGCACCCTTGTCTTCCACCATGGGTGTGTGTTCATCAAATCCATATGTACCTCCTGCAACATGGTTAGTGCAATGTGGTTCCAAAGATATAACATGCAGGGGTATAACACCCAATCCCAGTGTAAGAGGCTGAACCTCAGATATACCCTCAGAACATGAATCGATTTCAGAAATAGAAACAATATCAATCACGGGTTCAGATTCATGTTCAGTGCATGGAGAACAAACATTCAGATGTGATAACACAAAGTAGTTCTCATCATGCAAAGAGGGAGATTGAAAATCATGCTCATCAACAATACAATCACCAACATACCCATCATCAACATAATCATCAACAATAGAATCTATCTCAGGTATGTTTACCTCCACTTCCCTAAAGATTGGTAGAGTGGTGGAAGGTGAAAGTGGTCTACCTATCTCAAAAGTGTTGCTCATATCTGCCTGGTATTCCAATTCTTCATCAGTCTCCTCAAGTGTAGGAGTGGGGACATAGGAGGGTGTGGAAGTAGATGGCGCAATATTAAGCTCATGACTCTGCTCCTCATCTCCTATGTGGATGGCATCAACATCATCTGGAAGCTGAACAGCCTGAAATGGTGATTCCTCTGAAACATAAGACTGTTCCTCAGTGAGCTGAGTGGTCATCTTCCCCATATGATCAGTCAAACTCTGAATAGAAGCTCTGGTCTCTTGCTGGAACTGAATGTTCTGCATGGCTATATGCCTTAGTAACTCCTTCAATGTAGACTCAGAAGTAGTGGAAGGATGAGGAGTTGCTTGGGCAGGCTCATGAAACTGCGGCTCTTGTGGTTCCTTAACAGGTGGAGAAGGCATAGAAGGAGTCTGGAATGATGGTTCCTGATATTGATGCTCTGAAGTACCATACCATCCCAAGTTAGGATTCGTCCACCCAGGATCGTCGCTATAACCATACCGCATAGGGGAGAATTTATCAAGAAACTGATGCTCAAGATCTTCCCAACTGGTGACGGATCCTGGAATAAGACAACAACACCAATCCCTTGCCGCTCCATGTAATGAGTACTCAAATGCCCTAACGAACATATCCTCATCCGGGACATCTAGAGGTTTCATTGAAGAGCAGATGGTGTAGAACTCCTCCAAATGTCTATGTGGGCATTCACCTGCAAAACCATGAAACCTAGGCAGCAAATCTATCAGTCTAGTGTTGAAAACACAACGAATATCCTCCTTATCAATTGGAAACGACTCCCTATGAGCACTCTCATGAGATGGAGGAGGAACCGTTCTGTTCTCAACATAGAAATCAGCAGAGTATATATGAGAAGCAATATCAGAGTAACAAGCAGGAGGAGAATCACAGACACAAGTAGAATTAGAATTACTCACATAGCCAAAATAGGTAGACATGAGAAAGAAGGGGAAAGAAGAATGCAAGGAAAATATGCAACTAAAGCTACCTAAATGCAACACACAATGACGAACACACAAAACAAAACAACACACTCACAACACAAGACAAAACACAACACACATTAACACAACAAAATACCTAAAACCGAACTGTTGGTCCCCGGCAGCAACGCCAAAATTTGATGGGTGTCGCAACCCATACAAATTTGATTGCATATAAGAAAAGAAGTATAGCTAGGAAGTGACTCCTAGGTCGTCTCTCAAGGACCAAATGTGGTTCGAGTCCTAGGTCTAACACGAAGTGGGGGGGTTGTGAAAGGTTTATGCAAGGAAAATTAAATTAAATTAAAACTGAAAATTAAAAGCAACCAAACATACTTGAAAACATTGAAATAAATGGAGAAAGCATGACGACCGAACGGTCCCACAGATGACCGAACGATTCTACATTGAGACCAAACTATCTCTAAACCAAGTGAGGAAAATGGAAATGCAAGAAGGTAAAGAAACCAAACAAAATAGACAACATAATGAATGGAAAAAGACAATTGAACACTGCAATAGATAAATATCCAAACACAATTAAAGCCATTAAAATGCAACACTAAATTAAGTGGATGAAAAACAACTCAACCTACTAATTAAACTAAGTGAAAACAAGAGAAACTAACAAGCCTATTTAACTTCTAGTAATTTATGTGAACCAAAGTGCAATTAACAAATAAATTAAAAAGTCCAATTGGCCAAAGATAAACCTCATGGCCGTGCACTACTCACCACCAAGACCAAATCAATTTTTAAGCTTCAATGAACCACCAATTTTGTTGTCTTTTTGTCCTCATGTGCACCATGTCTCAAAAGAAATTAAAGTATGTTTTAAACAACCAATTGAAAACCTTTCCATCACTTCTCCATGCAGCAAATTCGGAATCCACACACCAAGACCACAAAAACCGAACCCACCAAGTGAATTCTACAAAAAGTTGCTTCAAAGACCAATGTGCAAATGGAAGATACCTTGGGTGCTCCTACCAATGTGCCAAGTAAGCTAAACCAAATGAAAACAACTACAAAAACAATCCATTCCTCATGCAATTCATGGCAGCAACAATGCAAGGAAAAGACAAAAACTCAAAGTAGAAACATTCTTTTGGTCAAAAGAAGCATCATATGTGTTTGTCCAAAAATGGCAAAAACTTAAATGCACCTTCTCTCCTCCTTTCACCTCCATTTTCGGTTTTCTTTCTCCACCAACACACCATTCATGTTTTCTTCATCCCTACTACAGAAACATAAACCCAAGAGACCAAAGTTCAAATTCCAAATCAACACAAGAACAATAAACTCAAACATATGCTACTTCAACCCAACCAAATCTTCCATTTCTTCAAGCTTCTTTGCAAAAACGAAAATAATACTTAAGCCATCACTCCAGCTCTGTCCAGCCACCATAACAACACAAAATTCTGGTCCCATCCTTGCTTCAAACATCAAAACCGAAAATCAAGAAGAAAGAGCCCAAACTACAACACCCACACATCAAGGTAAGCTCTTTTCAACCCAAAACTCACATGGAACTCCATTTTTATCATCCAACCAAATAAAATGAAAAGAAAAACGTGAGGAACAGCAGCAAAGGGAGAGGAAACGAAATATAAAGTTACTCAAACCCAACATCCACCATGGAAATGCAAAGACAAGCTCCAAAGCTCAAGCTCCAAGCATCAAAAACAAGCAAACGGAAGTGGAAATGAATTGTTTTTCACCACCAACAAGCTAAGATAACCAAGAGTGAGTTAAGAAACAAAGAAAATCTGCATCTTGTTCATTGAAATGGCTCAAAACCGAAATCACCAAGACAAGCTCCTTCAAGGCATGTTCAAAACAAGAGAAACCCTAGAAGAAAGAAGAAAACCATGAGCTATGGGTCTCTAAGTGTGTGGTTCGGTATTCACACCCTATATGACCAAGAATTACAATTTGGTAGGGTCCACACACTACAAGTCAGCCCTAAAGAGATGCCACATGGCCCCACATTTGGTTTTTTACAAAAATGCCCCTAAAAGGGTCCAAAACACCTAATTCTTATTAAGGGCTTCTAGAAAACGAAATTACAACTTTAATAAGAATCTAAATGACTAAATGTTGAGCCTTTGAATGTGCCACGCCATATCCTAATGCTCCAGATGACGTTTCCACAACTTCCCTACAACCAGAAATGCGCTTAATCGGCTCAAAAAATCCAAATTAGCACAATTACGAATTTCCGACCAAATTAAGCAGAATTCGGAAAACGGGGAAATAACAGACAATTAAACACAATTCCCTATTTTATTTAAGTGCAATAAACTAAATATAGTTCAAGGAATAACGACTCATCAACTGTCATGAACTAGGGGAAATTGCTTGATCAATGAAATACCACCTAGGGATAGGGAGGTAGGACGGTCAATTGTTTTTGATTTTGTTCGGTAATGCGTTGCTAGTTGCTAGGGGAGCCTAGGGATAGCAAACCGGTAATTAGTAATAGGCTCTTTTCGCTGAGGGATCGGGCTATGGGTAGGCCAAGAAAGTTTGCATAACAATAAGATAATAAAGCAAATTAAATAAGAGGAGTAGATAAGAGAGGGCAGATAAGATGAAATTGTAAACCCCCAACAACTCCACTCATCCATACTCTTTTTCGTCAATTGAATCAACCTCATTGCATGTTTATTTTCTGCTCTTGCATCCAGAACGATTAATCTTTTTCTTTACAAGTCTTACTATTTTAGTTCACACGAACGATAAGGTCATGAGTCCTTTGGGAGAGAACGATATCAGGTTCTACCGATTTTATTACTTGGAACGATCTGGTACGCTGGCCAGTGAGTCAACAAAATGCCATCACAAGGACTTTTCCAAGGCTTATAATGAGGCTGGGCTAACAATAAATATTTTTTTTTCGATAATTGTTGTTGGGGGAAACAATGTAATCTTTTGAAACTCTCTTTTATTGAACTCTTGTTTATTTATATGATTGTCATATGCTTTGATTATCAATTGTTGGGTTCTCATCTACGCTTAAGACTTTTATCGTTTAACTCATTCGATAACTGTTGTTTGTCACTATTGATACGGGAACGTACAGTACTGTCATGAACTGGTCAGAAATTCCTTGATTAATGAAATACCACTTAGGGATAGGGAGGTAAGACGATCAATTTTTTTTCCTTCTGTTCATAATGCATTGCTAGTTGCTAGGGGAGGCTAGGGATAGCAAGCCAATAATTAGTAATAGGCTCTTTTCGCCGAGGGATCGGGCTAAGGGTAGGCCAAGAAAGTTTGCATAACAATTAGATAATAAAGCAATTTAAACAAAGGAGTAGATAAGAAAGGGCGAATAAAATGAAATTGTAAACCCCCAACAACTCCATTCATCCATAGTCTTTTTCGTCAATTGAATCAAACGCATTGCATGTTTATTTTGTGTTCTTGCATCCACAATAATTAATTTTTCTCTACAAGTCTTACGATTTTAATTCACACGAACGATAAGGCCTTCCGAGTCTCTTGGGAAGAACGATATTGGGTTTTACCGATTATATTACTTGGAACTATCTGGTACGCTTGCCATTTTGTTAACAGAGCCACTTTATGTTCTTTCTTGTGTGTGATCTGTCTCTTGATTGCATGCACATATGCCTTGGCTTGAGTCTTGTTGATAACTCTTGATTGATATGCATGTTTGGAAGTGATAAAGGCAATTTTGTTGTTGAGCCTCTCTAGCCAAATGAGCCTACCCTGTTTTGATCCTTTGATAACCCCTTTGAGCCTATACTTTCCCCTGTTCTTTGTTTTCAAGCTCATTAATTACCCTTAAGTGAAAAACCATGATTACCTTAACCTTAGGGAATTTTGGAGCTTTGGAAGTGTTTTGGGAACAAGTGTGGTGTCCCGGGGGTTCAGATGAATTGGCTAGTTGGTTCCTCTTCTTATTTTTGTTTTTGTAAATATGTTGTGTTCATTTTGTCTCTAATAGTTTTGTTCTAAAAAGAAAAAAAAAAGAGAAAAAAAAGAAAAAGAGACAAGATGAGAAAAATAAAAAAATAGAGAAAAATGAAAAAAATGTGAATAAAGGAGTCAAGAAGAGGATTGAATTAGAGGTTTTTGGTGTGATTTGACTGTGTTTACACTTGTTCCCCATTGCTCCTCTATTTCGTTTGGTTTATAGCTTCTTATCCATATTTATCCTTCCTTTTCCTTGGCCCCATTACATCCATAAAAGACCTTCTGATTTAAACATGCATATGTTTTGAGTGTTGATATTAGAGGCTTGCCAAGTCTATTTGTGTTTGCTTTCTTGAGTTCATTGAGCTTGTTTACCCTAGACACTTGAGAGAAATACTGAAAGTGTGCATCTGTGAGGTTCTGTTACTTTTGATTCACCTCTTGAGCTGATTGATTATTTTTCCATGTCTTGAATTGCTTGGATTACTTCATGAGTATTTGCTTTCTCTGATTTTGTGTTGGATATTGCCTACTTCCTTTCTTTGTCCAGATTTCTTGAGGACCGTTTAATTCTGTTTCTGTCCTTATCAGTCTTTGTTTTCCGTGTATTGAGGTTGCGTTATACCTCTAATGTCCTTTACAGTATTCCTTGATATGTGTCTTGATTTTGCCCAAGAGTGCAAAAGACTAAGTGTGGTCTATTTTGATGAGTCAATATTTTCTCGACTTCACTTAGTTTATTGTGTAGAATTAATCAGGGAATTGTGCTTAAATGTCCAGTATTTTTCCGTTTTTGCTAATTGTGCTTAATTTGACCATAAATTCTTATTTTAATTAATTTTAATTATTTGAGCTAATTATTTACATTATTAATTGCATGAAAAATTTTAGAAATATAATTTGGGACATTTGAAGGTTGATGATGAGTCAATATTTTCATGATTTCACTTAGTTTATTGTGCTAGAATTAATCAGGGAATTGTGCTTAATGTCCGGTATTTTCCCATTTTTGCTAATAATGCTTAATGGGACCAGAAATTCTAATTTTGATTAATTTGAATATTCTGAGCTAATTATTTGTATTTTAATTGTAGGGAAAATTTTGGAGATATATTTTGGAGCATTGGGATGAAGACAAAATAATTCAAGACTTTCTTAAAATTAGTTATATTTTAATTTAGTAGTTTAGAATTAATCAAATTGTAATTTAGTAGTTTAGTTTTTTTTTAGACAAGCTAGTTGGTAACGGTTGAAAAACTGTTATTTTCATATGCTAATTTGGACTAAATTACGCCCTTTATTGCTTAGAATGAGCTTGAAATCAAACAAAACTCAATAAATGAGTCAATCGAGAGTCAAAAGCTGTTTTTAGCGATTTTATGCTTGTTTTGCATTGTTTTGCATCAATTTTGATAAAAGTGAAGAATGAGATTGAAGATGAAGGTCTTAGACTCAAGAACAAGGAAGAAACATGAAGAAAAGAAGAGTCTAGGAACAGCTCAGAGCCAAAATCCAACGCCGGGCGGTTAGATGAGAGGAGGAGCCACCCAGCATTGGACGTCGGGCAGTTAGATGCGAGGAGCAGACACCCAGCATTGGGCGATAGACCCCTGCCACCGGGCGGTGGCACGATTTAGGGTAAACCGCCGGGCGGCATAAGTACGACGCCGGATGGTTGTCTGATGGGCTTGGACCTGTTTTCTATGATTTTTATGATTTGTTTGGGCTTAGGCTTGTTTTATGTTATTTTTATGCCCTATTTAAAGGCCAAAACGTCTTAGGCTTGGTATCTTTTGATGGCTTAGGCACAGAAACACACTTTTCACCCCTCTGGGGTAGATTAGCTTAATTTAATTGTTTGATGTTTGATTGTGTTAATTTAATTGTGATGTTAGCTTAAATTAACTGGGTTGGTCATTAGAGATATTGCATTGTTTCCTTGAGATACCTGGACTGTGATTGTGTTTGCCACTCTGGCTTGGTTAATGTGAAATATGTTTTTGCACTTGCAATTGGGTACACGCTTAGTTGCCCATTTGGTTTTTCGTCCTCGCTTAGTTGATGAAACTGCATGGTGTAAATTGGATTGCATATTAACATTGCGTTCGCTTAGTTCGCTTTTATGAAAACATGATTAGCCTTCGCTTAGTTGGTTAGCTGTGTTGGATTAGAGGTTTGAGTCGGCTTTATTTTGTTGATCTGTGATAGGAAGCATTGTAATTAAGTTAATGACCAACTGTTTTCAGTCTGTCTTTGAAACCGTTTTTAGATCTGTGTTTGCATTTCTGTTTGCGTCAGTGTTTTGATTTTGTTTATTCGAATTCACCACAACATTTTCACAACCCCCCACTTCGTGTCTGACTTAATTCTTGAACCGCAAAATTGGTCTTTGAGAGACGACCTAAGAGTCATTTCCTAGCTATACTGTATTTCTAAATTGCACATCAAATTTGTGTGGGTTGCGACAACCGATCAGTTGAATGAGGTGTAGCCACCACACATTTGCAATTTATTTTTCTTGCACACTGATTTCTTTGCAACATAAATATGGAGCATGGATTGAATTATTTTAGGCTGAAAAGAAATGGCAATTGGACCAAAAGCTTTATATAAAGGGTGTCAGGGTCTGCACATATGCATTTGTGATTAAAGAAAAATGGGCTACTGTCAAGCTGATGCAATACTTGGTGTCAAGCTAGAAGTGTCACGGCTTCCTCTAAAAAGAAGAAGAAGTAGCTGCAAGGCCCGTGGGCTTGAGGTGTGTGGTTGGAGAGAATGGAGTGGCAACCAGCATGTCCAGCCCTTTTACGTTTAACACGTTCATCCCGTAGCAGCGTTGGAGAGCAGTCCACGGTTCAACAGCTTGGATAGCTCGGTCCAACAATTACAACTTCCAGCAGCTTTGGATGCAACATGTCACAGCCTGGTCCAGCTTGGAAAAACGGTGCAACCAACATCAAAGCACGTTCAACATCTTATGGAGCTGCATCCAGCAAGCCCAAGACCGGAGGTAGCAACAACGGAGAGCACTTGGTGGCAGCAGTTAGCTTACGGCCCAACAATCTTCACAACAATGTCTAGCAGCTTCGTTCCACAAGCAAGCCCGGCAGTAGCCCACATTGAAGGCTTCAGACATCCAGTTTTGAAGAGGTTGCAGACTCCAACACCCATCCAGGCCTACACGTAAATGGAGAAGAATCCACGGCCCAACAGCAAAGAAGAGGTCAATCACCCTTATTTTAACACAACCGAGACGCATTAGAGAGGGGTAAGCCGCCACCTACGAGGGAAAATGACTGGGTTATTTTGGAAAGAGACACCCTAGGACGAGAGGAAGGAAGAGGGCTAGCTCACTTTTCCATTGGAAGATGCGAACATTGTTAATTCAACTGGATGTGCGGATTCACTTTTGTGATGCAGAGGCGGTGATTCACTCTTTGTTTTGTTAGTAGAAAACGTTGATTTAGCATTTTAGAAGTGGCGCATGTTGTTGAAATTTTTTTATTGAATTTCCTTCGCTTTCTTGTCTTCTAGAAAAGTAATGCACGGTGATGGGTGTCGCGGCCCATGCAAATTTGATTGCATATAAGAAATGCAGTATAGTGCTAGGAAGTGACTCCTAGGTCGTCTCTCAAGGACCAATTTTGCAGTTCAGAATCAAGTCTAACACGAAGGGGGGGGGGTTTGAAAAGTGTTTTTGTGACTTCAAATAACTAAATTAAAATGAATGGACATTAAACTCAACTGTGTAAGTTAGAAAACATCAAGGTAAAATAAAGTGCTAAACCCAACATTTCAACAAACAATTATCCAAACACAATTAAAACTATTAAAATGCAACACTAAATTAAGTGGATGAAAAACAACTCAACCTACTAATTAAACTAAGTGAAAACAAGAGAAATTAACAAGCCTATTTTACTTCTAGCAAATTAAGTGACCCAATATGCAATTAACAAATAAATTAAAAGTCCAAATGGCCTAAGGAAACCTCTTGGCCGTGAGTCATGTTTCAACAAGTCAAACTTCAATTTCCACCTTCAATAAGCCACCAAAATGTGTTGACTTCTTGTCCCATGTGCACCATTCTTCAAGGAAATAAGCATGTGCCTTAAACACACAATAAAACCATGTTTTCCTCCCTTCCCATGCAGCAAAAACGTGATTGTACACACCAAGGCACAAAAAAGGTGAACTACCAAGTGGAAATGCCAAAAAAATGCTTCAAACCAAAGGTTAAATGTAAGATACTTTGGGTGCTCCAACCAAGATGCCATGTAAGCAAAGTCAAAGGAAATTAAACACCAAAAACCTCCATTCTCAAGAGTGATTCTCGGCAGCAACAAGGAGAAGACAAAAACCAAAAAAAGAAATCTTCTTTCTATGAAAATTGTCTCATATTGTGTTTGTCCAAATGGGGAAAAAAATTAAATGCACCCTTTTCTCTCACTTCCAACCTCAATTTCGGTTTTCTTTCTTATCAACCACCATCCAAAGCTTTCTTCTCTTCACATTACCAAGAATGAACCCCAAGAAACCAAAGTTTAAGTTGCAAATGAACAAAAGAACAACAAACACAAACTTCTACTCATCAATCCACTTCTAACACTAACTTTTCTTCAGCTTTCTTTGCAAAAACGAAAATGAAACCTAAACCATCAACTCCAGCTCTGTCCAGCCACTATAACAACACAAAAATATGGTCCATTCCTTGTTTCAAACATCAAAAACGAAAACCAAGAACAAAGAGCCCAAACCACAACACCCACACATCAAGTTAAGCTCTATTCAACCCAAAACTCATATAGAACTCCATTTTTATCATCCAACCAAATAAAATGCAAAGAAAAACGTGAGGAACAGCAGTAAAGGAGAGGAAAATCGAAAATATAAAGCCACTCAAACCCAACAATCACCATTGAAATGCAAAGAAAAGCTTAAAAGCTCAAGCTTCAAACATAAAAAACAAGCAAATGGAAGAAGGAATGAAAGGATTTTCACCACCAATGAGTTAAGACAGCCAAGACTAAAGCAAGAGAAGAATAAAATCTGCAACTTTCTTCATTCAAATAGCCAAAACCGAAAACCCCATGGCAAGCTCCAAGAGAGAGTCTTCATACATGAAAACCTAGAAGAAAAATGAAGCAAAAATGTAAGCTATGGAAGTGTTGGTGTGTGTCTCGGTTTTTCCACCCCATATGACCAAGAGTTTTAATTTTTGTGGGGTCCACACACTACAAGTCAGCCCTAAAGGGATGCCACATGGCTCCCACAATTGGTTTTTACAAAAATGCCCCTAAAGGGGTCCAAAACACCTAATTCTAATTAAGGGCTTCTAGAAAACGAAATTACAACTTAATTAAAATGGAAGTGACTAAATGTTGAGTCTTGAATGATCACGTTACCATCCCTAATGCTCCAAATGATGTTTCCCAAAATTTCCCTGCAACCAAAATACACTTAATCAGCTCAGAAAACCCAAATTAGCACAATTACGAATTTCCGACCAAATTAAGCAGAATTCGGAAAACGGGGAAATAACAGACAATTAAACACAATTCCCTGGTTTATTTAAGTGCAATAAACTAAATATAGTTCAAGAAATAACCACTCATCGCACGGCGATTAGATAGATGTCCTGATTGGATTTTAAAGGGAGCAACATGCTAGATATTTAATTTTGGAAGTGGAGCACACTTAGCACACGTTAATTTCCTTTCTTTTTTCAATTCCTCTAACTTTTAAATTCCACTTGTTGATTTCACTAGAGCACATTCGGTGATATCAATTTGATAAGTTAATTATTCATTTTGGCTATTGAATGTTTATCATCACTTTCTAGAAATTCTCCATTATAATTACATTGTTGATTTATCAATTGAAACACGCATGTTGAGATTTCTTATTCCCGCTGTAATGTGTCTTTCATCTATTAGTTAAGTGTTGCATATTTCTTTTATTCTAGTTGTAATGATGCCTTTTCTTTATCATCACTGCATTTTAATGAGTTCATTATTTTTTTCTGTTCATTATGTTTTCTATTATGTTCGGTTTATTGTTTCAGTTCACTATGATGTTTACTCTGTTCGGTTTCTTTATCTTTATGCTTTTCCAATTTCTCCACTTGCTTTAGAGATCGTTTGGTCTCAATGTAGAACCGTTCGGTCATCTGTAGGAACGTTCGACCTTTCTTCTTGTTCATTTATTTAAATGCTTTCAATTATATTCTGTTGTGTTTAATTTCCAGTTTTAATTTAATTTAATTTTCCTTGCAAGAACACTTTCAAACCCCCCCCCCACTTTGTGTTAGACCTAATTCTCGAACCATGATTTGGTTCTTGAGAGACGACCTAGGAGTCACTTCCTAGTCTATACTGCATTCTTTATGCACATTAAATTTGCATGGGGTGCGACACCCATCAATAAGTTCGAGGTTTGCCAAATTATTTCCAGCATTAATTTGGTCTTACTCTTCATGTATACTTAGTATGTTGATGTGAATTGGCTTCTTGGTTGTGTGATTTTCTTTGTTGTCTTGTTCAATTTGTGCCACTGTTTTGCCTTCATTTTTCTTGTTGTTTTGTCTTCATAAAATCATTAGATTCCTACCTTCTTATTGTGTGTCAAGTTTCTTGATTTTTAGGTTCCATTTCCGTCATTTGTCTTCTAGTTTTCATTCATTTTTTTGCTTCTACCATGTGTTGTCTTGATTTGGCTCCTTTGCATTGAGGGTGGATTGTACATCTTTCCTTTTGCTTTAGACTTGAGTTGATGTTCTCAAAGTGGACTTGTGAGACATATTACTATTTTTGAAAGAAGAGTGTTGACCTTGTTTTGTCTTGAGAGCCATTTTACCGCAAGTTTTGAGCCATTTTTCCTTGCATGCTTTGAGTGCAACCATGAGTGTGCTACTGTTCTGCGGCTGCTGTTTGGACCGTGTGTTTCCACCATTTCTAACCTATTTTATGTGTTGGTTGCTACTTTTTTTTTTTGCCTTACCATGTCTGCAAGTTCCAGTCGTGCTTCATCTAATGGAGATAGCCACCATAGAAGCCCTTCTAGTAAATTTGATTTGATGAAGGCCTTCCAACAAATGGAATATCAACTTGACACCCTTAGCAAACAGTTAGACACGGAGGTAAAGACCAAAGGAAAGCACTCTCATGGTCATGAGCATGGTTCCTCCAAGAAAAAGCAAGAAGACAAAGCTTTCGATCCAAACCTAGTAATGCCAAAGTTGTCTTTGCCAAGTTTCAAGGGAGATACTGATCCTAGTGTATTTTTAGATTGGATGGCTAAAGTAGAACAAGTTTTTAATTTGTATGATGTAGACGGACATTTGCGTGTAAAGCTAGCTACTTTAGCCTTAGAGGGATACGCCATGCAATGGCTACTTAGGATGAACATTACCAGGGGCTCGCCCACAACCTCTTAGGAACATTTTCGGTGCTTGTTGTACCAACGCTTCGTACCTCAATACTACCATAGGGACCTCCTGATTAAGCTCCAACGGCTTACTCAGGGTAGACGAAGTGTGGAGGAGTATGCGCGTGAGCTCGAAGTGCTCTTATACCATACTAACACTAATGAGACTGACCACGCGAAAATAGCTAGATTTATTAGTGGTCTCAATAGTATCCAAGATGTTGTAGAGCTTCATGATGATGAGGATTTAGATGTTGTTGTACATAGGGCTATGAAAGTTGAAAGACAAGTTTTAAGAAAAAAGTCTTACCGCAACAAATTTTCCACTTCTTCAAAAGATTTTTTTTACAAAACCTCATTATCAAGGGACAAGGAAAAGGATGTTTCTAGAGAGATTTCTCATAAATCTAGGCCATCTTCTACTAACACCGCGCCTTCTTCTTCCAAACCTAAGTCACCAACACGACCTAGTCAAGTAAAATGATTTAGTTGCTTGGGTCATGGTCATATTGCATCTGCATGCCCAAACAAGAGGGCAATGTGCATTAGAGGAGAAGAGGTTGTCACCGATGACTCTCCTTCTTCTTCACCTTCACACACTTCTCACTCTTCTTCTTCCTTTAGTGAAGATGAGTACAAGGTTTCATTTGATGGAGACCTACTAGTTATAAGACGTCTCTTGGGTCAAGTTCACAAGGAGAGGTGAAGAAAAGGAGAAGGTCAAGAATAATCTCCTCATCTCTCATAAAGAGGTAATTAAAGTTATTGAAAAAAGGGAACCTATCTTTTGTTTTGTTCCATCCTAGTGTCTCACATCCACTCCTATCCTTAAGTCTTCCAAGCTAGATAGTTTGCTAGAGGAGTTCCAAGATGTGTTTCAAGATCCTCCAAAAGGTTTACCACCTATTAGAGGAATTGAGCACCAAATTGATTTTATACCAGGAGCTTCTCTTCCAAACCGTCCAGCTTATAGAACAAATCCCATGGAAACCCAAGAAATTCAAAGACATGTAGAGGGTTTGTTATCCAAAGGGTGGGTTCGAGATAGCATGAGTTCATGTGTTGTGCTGGTCATACTTGTTCCTAAGAAAGATGGTTCATGGCGCATGTGCACAGATTGTAGGGCAATTAATAACATCACCATTAAGTATAGGCATCCCATTCCTAGGTTAGATGATTTATTAGATGAGCTTCATGGTTCCACCATATTTTCAAAAATTGATCTTAAGAGCGAATATAATCAAATTCAAATCAAAGAAGGGGGTGAATGGAAAACCGCTTTTAAGACCAAGTTTGGTCTATATGAATGGCTTGTCATGCCTTTTTGCTTGACTAATGCTCCTAGCACATTCATGCGTCTCATGCATCATGTTCTAAGACCTTTCATAGGTAAATATGTAGTGGTCTATTTTGATGACATTCTCATTTATAGTATGTCTCTAAATGATCATTGCATGCATGTTAGGAGTGTTCTTCAAGCCTTAAGGGAGGCATCATTATTTTCTAATTTAGAGAAGTGCATCTTTGGCATGGAGCAAGTAGTTTTTCTAGGCTTTGTTATTAGCTCCCAAGGTGTTAAAGTCGACTCCTCCAAAATTGATGTTATTAGGGAGTGACCTATTCCTCAAAAGAGCTTTCATGGCCTAGCCAGTTTTTACCGTCGCTTTGTGCCTAATTTCTATTCTCTTGCCGCTCCTTTAAGTGACAGTTAAGAAGGATGTAGGGTTTAAGTGGGGGGATGAGCAACAAAAGATTTTTCAAGTCCTTAAAGAGAAGTTAACTCATGCTCCCATCTTAGCCTTGCCTGACTTTTCTAAGTCATTTGAAGTTGACTGTGATGCTTCTAATGTAGGCATTGGGGTCGTGCTTCTTCAAGAAGGACACCCTATTGCTTACTTTAGTGCGAAGCTTAAAGGGAGTCACTTAAATTATTCCACCTATGATAAGGAATTATATGCTCTCATTTGAGCTTTGCAAACTTGGCAACATTACTTACTTTCTAAAGAGTTTGTGATCCATAGTGATCATGAAACTCTAAAACATTTGAAAAGCCAAGGCAAAATCAATAAGAGACATGCTAAGTGGGTAGAATTCTTAGAACAATTTCCTTACGTAATCAAACACAAGAAGGGTTCTTCTAATGTAGTTGCGGAGGCACTATCAAGAAGACATACTCTTTT
Organism: Vigna mungo; assembly: GCA_036885675.1. Taxonomy (NCBI): domain Eukaryota; kingdom Viridiplantae; phylum Streptophyta; class Magnoliopsida; order Fabales; family Fabaceae; genus Vigna; species Vigna mungo. The sequence goes on from CP144698.1 coordinate 8,779,538, forward strand.
GACTACTCTTGAAACAAAGTTTCTTGGGTTTGATCACATAAAGGAATTGTATCAAGATGATAGTGATTTCTCTTCTTTATTTGACCAATGCACTCATGGACCACACAAGGATTTTTTTCATTAACAATGGCTTTCTTTTCAAAAATAAAAGCCTTTGTGTGCCCAAGAGTTCATTGCGTCTTCTCTTAATTAAGGAAGCACATGAGGGAGGTTTGCTGGGGCTTTTGGGATTGCAAAAACATTAGCTATGCTTCATGAGCATTTCTATTGGCTGCATATGAATAAACATGTAGCTAAGTTTTGTAGTCAACGCATTCCATGTAAGCATGCTAAGTCCACCACCCATCCTCATGGCCTGTACACTCGTTTGCCTGTGCCTAGTAGTCCTTGGGTTAACATTTCTATGGATTTTGTTTTGGGTTTACTAGGACACAACGAGGGATGGATTCTATCTTTGTGGTAGTGGACCGTTTTTCAAAGATGGCACACTTTATTCCCTGCCACAAAGTAGATAATGTTGTCCACATTTCTAACTTATTCTTTAGAGAGGTTGTGCAACTGCATGTGTGCCTAAGACAATAGTTTCTAATAGAGATTCCAAGTTCCTTAGTCATTTCTGGCGATATTTGAGGAACAAGTTAGGTATTTGATAACGGTTGAAAAACCGTTATTTTCATATGCTAATTTGGACTAAATTACGCCCTTTATTGCATAGAATGAGCTTGAAATCTAACAAAACTCAATAAATGAGCCAGTCGAGGGTCAAAAGCTGTTTTTAGCGATTTTATGCTTGTTTTGCATTGTTTTCTAGTAAAATTGACAGAAGGGAAGATTGAGAATAAAGATGAAGGTCATAGACTCAAGAAAAGCGAGAAAATCAAAGAGAAGAAGAGTCTAGGCATCGCTCGGTGGTAGACCTCTGGCGTCGGGCGGTCAAACGGGAGGAGAAGACACCAGTATTGGGCGCCGAGCGGTAGACCCCTGCCGCCGGCCGATTTTGTGGCACGAGGGAAACCGCCGGGCGGTAGACCCCTACCGCCGGCCGGTGGTGCGATTCAAGGTCCACCGCTGGGCGGCAAAGTGTGACGTCGAGCGGTGGTCAGCTGGGGTTGGGCCTATTTTTCTGTTGCGCTTCTCACCTATGAATAGCCCTGTTACGAATTCCAATTCATTGTTTTCTAGGGTTTGCTTTCCACTTTGCACTCTTTGGAGAGGATCTCTTGGATGCTTAGGCTCCTTTTCATCTTTTCTAGGGTTTGCTTTCCATATCTTCCATTATTTTCATCTTGGTTCACCATGATTATGGTGAACTAAACCCTTTTTGTTGTTGGGGGAACAATTTTATCTTTTGATACTCTTGATTATTGAAACTCTTGTTTGAATTATATTTTTCTCATATGCGTTTATTATTAATTGTTGGAGTCTCATACTGTGCTTAATGCCTTTATCGTTTAACTCATTCGGTAATTGATCTTTGACTTTATTGATACGGGGACGTACAGTAATGACATGAACTGGTGAGATTTTTCCTTGGTTAAGCAATACCACCTAGGGATAGGGGAGTAGGACAACCAATTGTATTTGCTTCTGTTTGTAATGCGTTGCTAGTTGTTAGGGGAGACTAGGGATAGCAAGCCGGTAATTAGTAATAGGCCCTTTTCACCGAGGGATCGGGTTAAGGGGAGGCCAACAAAGTTTGCATGCAATTAGATAATAACGCCGTTTAAACAAGAGGAGTAAATAAAAGAGAGAGGATTAGATGAAATTGTAAACCCCCAACAACTCCATTCATCCATTGCCCAAATCTCGTCAATTGAATCACATTGCATATTTATTTATGTCATTGCATACACCACAATTATTGAATTTTTCTCCCAAGTCTTACGATTTTAATTCACGTGAACAATAAGGCCTTTCGAGTCTCATGGGAAGAACGATAATGGGATTTACCATTTCTATTACTTGATACGATTTGGTACACTTGCCAATCTGCTAACAATATTAAACTTCTTTTCTCTACCACTTGTCATCAATAAATTGATGGTCAGACTTAGGTGACTAATAGAACTTTGGAACATTTGTTGAGATGTTGTCTTGAGGGCAATCCACGCCAGTGGGAAGAGTGCCTACCCTATATTCAGTTTGCTTATAATAAGGTTGTCAACTCTACTTCCACTTATTCTCCTTTTCACATTGTTTATGGGTTTAACCCCCTCACTCCATTGGATCTTCTTCCCCTTCCTGACCTTGTGTCCAAAGCGCAATTCATTAAAGATTTGAATAATAGAGTTAACACGTGCATTGAACACACCAATCAAAAGCATGTATCTAGTGTCAATAAGCATAGGAAAAATGTTGCTTTCTCTCCTGGTGATTGAGTATGGGTTTATTTGCGCAAGGATAGAATTCCTTCGCAACGGAAATCTAAACTCAATCCTAGAGGAGATGGTCCTTTTCAAGTCCTACGCGAAATAAATGATAATGCATATGAGATTGATTTGCCTGACAATTATACTGTACATCCTACTTTTAATGTGGCTGATCTTTCTCCTTTTGCAGATTTCACAGATTCGTGGTTGAATCCTCTCCAACTTGGGGGGATGATGTGATCATGGATAGGCCAAGTAATGAAGAGAATAAAAGGATGACAAGAAGCATGGCTAACAGAAATCATTTTACTTCTTGTCTTCTTTATACATTTGTACCAAAAAAAGTAGAATAGGTTTCATAGGCGTGTATTTGCCTCTTTGATTTCTTTCTCTTCATTATTGTGAATAAAAGTTTATAAACTCTTCTTTCTCTTTAATAACAAGCAATGTGGGACTCTCCATGGCTTGGTCTTAAAAAGAAAAGAAGAGGAAATGGGCGTCCTAGGTGTGTAGCATTAGATAACATAGCTAGTTTTCATGTTTTGAACTATAGGAGAACTAGTTGCCTTATAAACCCTTTGGAGTGGAGAGAATTGTGTTGAGATTGTTGACAACACAAACTCTATATCAAACTAGTTTTTTATGATGACAACACAGTGCTTAATAACAATACATATGTTCTAGTATTACATGTTTATGTTCTATTGTTTGACATATCTGCTGAACATGTTTTGATGAATTGCAATGTATGTTCCTATGCTTGATTGATGTGATATTATTGTGGAACATGCTTGTTTTGAAATGTGAAATAAAATGTTTTTTATTACTGCACATTTCAGAAAGAAAAAGATCACAAGCACCTTTATGAACTTATACTTGTTGTGACAAAGTTCTAGTTCAGTAGAATACACTCATAATGGATTCGACTATGCTAAAACCTTTGTACAGATTTTGTGAAACTATGTTGTGTGAGATTTTGAGTTGAAAAGAATTTCAAAGTGATTTGTCATGTGTCAGTCGATAGTGTGGATCACACATTCGACTGTATTATTGTTCTATTTGGAATTCTGTTAAGCCTACACGCTCCAACGACTATATTTTTCAAAAGTTAGTTAAGATTGACTGACTTGGTCAATTGTCTTAAATGTGTATTGATTTGGTTGACTGAGGAGCCTTTGTGTTGACTGTCTGTTATAACTGTTTTAATACAGTCGACTGAATTAGTAAGCTATTCAACTGAGATGCAATTTGATATAACAAAAAACTATAAATAGACAGAACACGAATTCTTTTGTAAGACTTTTGTGATCTGACATTTTCATTGTCCTGTTTCAGATTGAATTCTCTGTTTTAGAAGCTCCAAGAATTCTCCAAGAAGACGGTGGCGATCTTTCTTGAGAGAGATTTAAAGGGAGAAGTCAATTGCGCATACTGTTTGATCAACATCTGCACAAAGAAGGTGCTTCTGGTTTGATCTTAAAGGCTTGACATCCTGTGAAGACTGTTGCATTTGATTGAAGGCTTGGCAACCTGTGAAGTCTGCTATGATAGGCTTGACAACCTGTGAAGTCTGCTGTGATAGGTTTGGCATCCTATGAAGAGTGCTGGTTACACGTTGAGGATTGTTCGACGTGGGTGCAGATTGCAGAAGAGGGGATTCTTGCTGCAATTCTAGTTTTTGTGTGTGCAACTATATTTTGTTTTAGGTTAGAAAGGAGATTTATATTTTGCGTTGTGCTTCTATAAATTCCTTGTTGTAAAAACCGCAACCCTTATAGTGCATTTGCTTCCTGGATTGGAAGCACACTAGATGTAGGCATTGTTGGCCGAACCAGTATAAAAACCAGTGTTCGATTTTCTTTATCCCTTCATTCTTTATTTCCAGTCGATTTTAATTGTTTAGCAGTCAACTGCATTTTTCCACTGCATTAAATTTTCATTACTTGCATTTCAAGGAAAGATCAAATGCTTTGCATTTTCATCTCAAGATTGCGAAAAGATTTTGTTTTTAAACTAACACCAATTCACCCCCCCTCTTGGTGTTAAACGAAGCCAACCTGTTTCCTAACAATTGGCACAAGAGCCGGTTTTCAGAAGATATTTGAAAAATTCAGTAGCCTCTGTTTTTATTCTATTCCACTGTAAAACTTGGGGATGACTTCTGTTTCACATTAAAAAAAGGCTTATGATTTTAGAATTGATATTGCATCTGCTCCCTGTAATTTGAAGTTAAAATTTGTTACTGATGGATTTTTTGAAAACTCTAAAATAGGTAACTTGGAATACAAGGTAACCTAAGATGAAGAATCATGTTCATAGATGCAGAAATCAATCTTGTTGAACAACAAGTTTACAAAGTTCTTGAAAAAGACGAATAATCAAGATCATTCTACCGATGCCAAGAAAGTCAAGAATAAAGAAGAACTGATCATGATGGAAAAATCTAGCATAATCAAACCTGATCTGGAATAATAGTTCAAAAGTCCTACATGGTACCTTGACAACTGCTGTTCGAGACATATGACTGAAGATCCTACAAAATTCTCAAATATCTCATATAAGGCCGTTGGTCATGTCATGTATGGTGATAACAACAAGGGAAGAATCATCGGTATAGGTAAAATAAAAACTCTTTCATCTTATGAAATTAAAAATGTTTTGCTTGTTGAAGGGTTAAAACACAATTTGCTCAGCATCAGTCAGCTATGCGACAAAGGACTAAAGATCACCTTCGAACCCTAATACTGTCTGATCAGCAATGGGGCAACAAATGAGTTACTGCTTGTGGGAAAAAGGGTGAACAAAATTTACTTAATCGACTTCACGGACAATGCATTCGAATATGTTGTATGCCTGATGACCAAAGAAGAAGATGTGTGGCTATGCCTGTTGACTCACTAGCAAACCTACCAGATCGTTCCAAGTAATAAAATCGGTAGAACCCAATATCGTTCTCTCCCAAAGGACTCGCGGCCTTATCGTTCGTGTGAATTAAAATAATAAGACTTGTAAAGAAAACAAATTAATAGTTATGGATGCAAGAGCAGAAAATATACATGCAATGCGTTGATTCAATTAACGAAAAGAGTATGGATGAGTGGAGTTGTTGGGGGTTAATCATTTCATCTTATCCGCCCTCTCTTATCTACTCCTCTTGTTTAATTTGCTTTATTATCTTATTGTTATGCAAACTTTCTTGGCCTACCCTTAGCCCGATCCCTCGGCGAAAAGAGCCTATTACTAATTACCGGCTTGCTATCCCTAGCCTCCCCTAGCAACTAGCAACGCATTACCGAATAGAAGAAAAAACAATTGACCGTCCTACCTCCATATCCCTAGGTGGTATTTCATTGATCAAGGAATTTCCCCCAGTTCATGACAGTACCGTACGTTCCCGTATCAGTAAAGACAAACAACAGTTATCGAATGAGTTAAACGATAAAAGCTTTAAGCGCAGAAAAGAAACCAAACAATCGATAAACAAAGCATATGACAATCATATAATTAAACAAGAGTTTCAATAAAAGAGAGTTTCAAAAGATTACATTGTCCCCCCAACAACAAAAGCGTTTAGTTCACCATTGTCATGGTGAACCAATATGAAAATAATGGAAGAAATGGAAAACAAACTCTAGAAAAGATGAAAAGGAGCCTAAGCATCCAAGAGATCCTCTCCAGAGAGTGAAAAGTAGGTCTGGCCGCCTTCTTCTGTCAAAAGAATGAGAATGAAATCGCAACAGGGCTATTTATAGCTTAGGAGCGCAATAGAAAACAGGCCCAAGCCGAACAGGCAACCGCCCGACACACACTTATGTCGCCCGGCGGTTTGCCTCTTATCCCTCTACCACTCGGCGTCAAGGGTCCACCACCCAGCGGTTTGCCTTTTATAGCAAAACCGCCAGGGTTGCTGCCTTAGTGTCATTTCCTCGCATTTGGCCGCCCAGTGGTGTATTTCTGCCGCTGGGCGGTTTCTAGACTCTTATTTTCTTGATTTTCTTCTTCTATCCTGAGTCTAAGGCCTTTATCTTCACCTCCATTCTTCATTTCCATCAAAATTGCAACAAAACAATGCAAAACAAGCATCATATCGCTAAAAACAGCTTTTGACTCTCGACTAACTCATTTATTGAGTTTTGTTTGATTTCAAGTTCATTCTAAGCAGTAAAGGGAGTAATTTGGTCTAAAATAGCATATGAAAATAACGTTTTTTCAACCGTTATTACAACCCCAAACTTAGAAATTTGCTTGTCCTCAAGCAAAACAAAACAAAACTATAGACAAAACAAAACTTGGCTCTCTACAATTTCATCCAATGACTCAACATTCCTAAAGTACATGATGAGAACTACTCAATTCCGGATCGTCAGTGATGATCAAATCAAGATGCATGCATGCTTTCAACTTACTTATCTTACACATTCCTCAACAGATGTTTCATATTATGAATTATGAACTTTAGAAATTCTCACCAAGCAAGTGTTTCACTCAATCACTCAAGTGTTTAGGGTGTCACTTCAACTCTTAATTACTCACAAGTCACATGAAATAAAATTGGCTTTCATCTCAAACAATCAAAATTATGACATGCAAATGCTATCAAAAGGACTTTTCCTAGGCTTGTAATGAGGCTGGGCTATCAAGAAAAATTGGTTTTTCTGGATCACAAAATCTTTGAATCAAGAGAGCTCATTTATCATTCAAGGTTCAAGTTTAACCCTCTTATTCACCCAATCTCAATTGTCCCCAACTTCTTCCCTTTTTCTTTATTTTTACATTGAGCTCATCCTTCATGATTTTTTTTCTTTTTCTCATGTATTTTTCATTTTCAACATTTGAGCTCAATGCCTTCTTTTTTACCATTCAAACTTTCCCCACAACCCCAAACTTGAACCTTGAATGTACTTACAATCATTAACCCAATTCAAAGTAAATAATTTCAGCACACGGGTTTTCTGTTTAGGGCCATGGTTCAAAAAGGGTATAAAGTTTCAAGCACTTTGGGTAAGATTTGGATAAGTAAGGGCTTTCAAAAATGGGCTTGATCATATGACATATACATGCAATTCAATCAATCATCAGGATTTGGACAATATCATGCATTCTTTCCTGTGAATAATTTTCATACAACAATTAACACTCTAGAGCTCAATACCTCACACAACATGCTTCCTCACACACATTCATTCATATACCCTGCTTAGCATCACAACCACAATCATAATTCATCACACATCTGTTTCACAGGATATCACATGCAACACAACTTGAGAATCATTCACATCAAAACATCATCAAATAGGCTCCTCATGCAATTAGTCAGTCAAACATCTTCAGAAAAGTATTCAAGCCAAGCATACACACGGAAAATAAAATTCAACCTATTCTAAGAAATTTAAAATGCAAAGGTGAAAGAGAGAATCTAGGTTGCCTCCTAGTAGCGCTTGTTTAACGTCACGAGCCTAACCCAAGCATGTTTAGCACTTGTCAGTAAGTGCAAATCCTTCCAACACCCATGAGTAGATGTGCCTTCCTGGTATCCTTCAGTGGATACAAAATTTAGCATCCCTCAGTAGATGCTACCCCAAAATTGTTCAAAAATTCAAAATTTACATGTTCAACAAAAATAAAAAATAAACCTAAAGCTACTATTTACAAAATAATTTGTCTCAGCAACATCACGTGTTTTTGTGCTTTTTGTTGGTATCTCCAGTACACTGAATCCTCATCTTTCTTTTATCCACTTGCTTAGTATGTCCACTGTATAGTGCCTCAATCTCTTCCATCCCTTTCTCTTTCAACTCCTTCAACACCCACTCCTTCTTCTTATATTTCACTTTAATGCCTGGATGAAATGGGTCTTCCTTTAATTCAGGATAGACAGGTACTTGCAACATATTACAACTGTCAGTATAATCAATACCTGAGGTGCTATGTTCAGATGCAGCTTCTTTTTCTAGCTTCTCATATCTGTCTCTTCTCAACAGTTTAACCTCATCCTCCTCATAACCAGTGTATAAGAGCAAATATTCCTCATCTCTCATCATTATTTTTTTATTATGCACACTAATAGACATCTTTGACGTTGCCATGAAGGGTCTTCCCAAGATCACAGGTATCTTTTTATCATTCTTTACATCCATAACAACGAAATCAGCTAGAAACTCTAGTTTTTCCACTCGCACAACAACATCCTCCACTATACCAAGTGGTTCTGCTATAGATTCGTCTGCCACCGTCACCGTAACACTAGACGGCTTCAATATCAGCCCTTTGATTTTCCATAAAAATTGCTTGGGCACCATATTAATGCTCGCCCCAGAGTCTATCATAGCTTTTCCTATATCAAAATCATTCAGAACACATGATATTGTTAAACATCCTAGATCTTCTATCTTCGGTGGATGACTCCTTTTCTGAAGCAAAACAACAGGATCTTCTTCTTCATGAGTGAGTTCAACTTGCTCTTCATTTTCTGGCTCAATGATTTCTTCTTCAGGATCCTCTTCCTCATCAATGATTTTAACTTCATCTTTATTGCCTCTTTTCTCATTGACTTCATCAGCACTCATCATTTCCTCATTGCTTTCAAAGTTAGTTGGTTCACCTTCTACCTTCCTTTTTTTACTTGTCAGAATAGCTTTGCATTCGTCCTTAGGGTTAACTTCAGTGTTAGCCCTGAATTGATTCTTTTCGGTGGTTTCTATCCTCTTAGACAGTTGGCCAATTTGTGATTCTAGTGACTTGAAGCTGGCTTGATTGTTTTCTAGCTGAGACTCATAAGCTTTAAAAAATTTGTCAAATCGATCACTGAGGGCTCTGACCGTCTCAGTCAAGCTGCTTACCTGCTACCATAAAGGTGAAGGTTGTTGCTGCCGAAAGCCTCCTACTTGCCCAGAAGAATTATTCTGGTTTTGTCCAATGCTGGGGTGGTTCTTCCAACCTTGGCTAGAACTGCCTTGGTTAAAATTACCCTGCTTGAGTGGTAATTGATTCCCCATGTAGTTGACATCCTGCTGCATTTCTTCAGGAAAAGCACATTGACCATTAATGTGGTCACCACCGCATAAATCGCAAAGTTGTTGAGTCTAAGAAATATTCCTTAACCCTGTTGGAAGTTCAGAAAGGACCTTTGTTAGCTTGTCCAATTTTTAGTTAAGGATATGATTATGTGCAGCCATCGCATCATTTGCAGGGAGATGTAAGAGTCCTCCTTTCTGTACTCCCCTCTCGCTTTGAGATACTTCATTCAGCGCCATCTCTTCAATCAATTCATATGCCTCATCTTCAATCTTTCTATTGATACTGCCTCCAGCTGAAGCATCCAACATCATCTTATAATGAGTATTAAGCCCTCCAAGGAAAGCGAGTATATATGAGGTCTTGTCGAATCCATAAACTGGAGTTTTTCTCAACAGGCTTTTAAATGTGTCCCAGGCCTGTCCGAGAGTTTCCTCCACCCCTTGCTTGAATGAGGAGATTTCCAGCTTCCCCAGATTGATCTTGGTCTGCGGAAAGAATTTGGTAACAAACTGTCTTGCCAAAGCATCCCAAGTTCGAAAAGTTCCTTCCGGGAAAGAATGCAACCAATCCTTCGCGTTTCCTCCCAGAGAGAAAGGAAACAGGCTGAGTCTGATTCTATCATCTGAAACTCCAGTTATTCTGACAGTATTGCAGATTTCTCCAAAAACAGTTAAATGATTATATGGATTCTCATTTGACAACCAATGGAACTGGTTGTTCTGAACTAACTGGATGAGTGTAGGGCTCATCACCATGTTGGTTGTATTGTCAGCTGGAATAACTATGCTGTTGAAATTCAAAGGACCCACAGTGTTTGCTGAGTCCCCCAGTGTGCGTCTTGGAGGAGGTTGGTCTGCCATCTCCTCTACATCTTGTGCAAAAGTGTCCAACGAAGATTGCAAAAGTGGTTCAGGAGAAGGAAAGTTTTCACGTGTAGAGTGTCTAACCTTCCTCCTTCTCCTGTCTAATAATCCCTCGAGAAGAGGTTGCTGATCTTTTCTGCTTCTTGTGTGTACTCCTTCCTGCATACACAAGAAACAATACCCCTAAAAGCACTTTTACAGAAAACAAAACAACATAAAATAACAAATAATTACAAATAAGTCAAATTCAGTCAATTCACACTACTTGAAAAAGTTCAACCAAGAGTCCCCAGCAATGGCGCCAAAAACTTGTTGACTCACTGGCAAGAGTACCAGATCGTTCCAAGGAATAAAATCGGTAGAACCCGATATCGTTCTCTCCCAAAGGACTCACGACTTTATCGTTCGTGTGAATTAAAATAATAAGACTTGTAAAGAAAACAAATTAATTATTGTGGATGCAAGAGCAGAAAATAAACATGCAATGCGTTGATTCAATTGATGAAAAGAGTATGGATGAGTGAATTTGTTGGGGGTTTACAATTTCATCTTATCCGCCCTCTCTTTTCTACTCCTCTTTTTTAATTTACTTTATTATCTTATTGTTATGCAAACTTTCTTGGCCTTCCCTTAGTCCGATCCCTCGGCGAAAAGAGCCTATTACTAATTACCGGCTTGCTATCACTAGCCTCCCCTAGCAACTAATAATGCATTACCGAACAGAAGCAAAAACAATTTACCGTCCTACCTCCCTATCCCTAGGTGGTATTTCATTGATCAAGGAATTTCCCCCGATTCATGACAGTACCGTACGTTCCCGTATCAGTAAAGACAAACAACAGTTATTGAATGAATTAAACGATAAAAGCTTTAATCGCAGAAGAGAAACCCAACAATCGATAAACAAAGCATATGACAATCATATAATTAAACAAGAGTTTCAATAAAAGAGAGTTTCAAAAGATTACATTGTTCCCCCAACAACAAAAGGGTTTAGTTCACCATTGTCATGGTGAACCAAGATGAAAATAGTGGAAGAAATGGAAAACAAACCCTAGAAAAGATGAAAAGGAGCCTAAGCATCCAAGAGATCCTCTCTAGAGAGTGAAAAAGTAGGTCTGGCCGCCCTCTTCTTTCAAAAGAATGAGAATGAAATCACAACAGGGCTATTTATAGCTGAGTAGCGCAACAGAAAACAGGCCTAAGCCCAACAGGCAACCGCCCAGCGTCACACTTATGCCGCCCGGCGATTTGCCTCTTGTCACTCTACCGCCCAGCGTTAGGGGTCCACCGCCCGGCGATTTGCCTCTTATCGCAAAACCGCCAGGCATCGCTGGGCGGTTTCTAGACTCTTCTTTTCTTGATTTTCTTCTTCTATCGTGAGTCTAAGGCCTTTATCTTCACCTCCATTATTCACTTCCATCAAAATTGCTAAGCAAAACAAACATAACATCGCTAAAAACAGCTTTTGACTCTCGACTGACTCATTTATTGAGTTTTGTTTGATTTCAAGCTCATTCTAAGCATTAAAGGGAGTAATTTGGTCTAAAATAACATATGAAAATAACGGTTTTTCAACCGTTATCAATGGCACAAGAGATTGGCTCACATCAGTATGAGTCAACTGAACAAGCTCGTCTTTAAGAAACTGGTGAATGGCCTGCCCAAGATTCGATTCAAAACTGACAGGTTATGTGATGCTTGCCAAAAAGGAAAGTTAACCAAACAATCATTCAAGACTAAGAGTGAAATGTTAACCAAGAAGCCTCTGTAATTACTTCACATGGATCTATTTGGACCATCTAGAACAAAGAGTCTCAGAGGCAATTCATAGGGCTAGTTATTGTAGATGACTATTCAAGATACACTTGGACGTATTTCATTGCAGCCAAGAAAGATGCACTTAAAGTTTTCAAGTGATTTGCTGCTGCAATTCAGAACGAAATGGATCTCAAGATCAAGGCTATTCGAAGTGATCATGGAGGAGAATTTCAGAATAAGGAATTTGATGACTATCTAGCTGAAATGGGAATCATACACAATTTCTCTGCACCCAGAACACCACAACAAAATGGAGTTGTGGAAAGAAAAAACAGAGCACTTGAAGAATTGGCAAGGTCAATGATGAACGACAAGGACATGCCAAAATTCTTCGGGGCCGATGGAGTGAGCACAGCTTGTTATGTACTGAACAGAACAATCATTAGGTCTATACTGAAACTGACACCATATGAATTACTGAGAGGAAGAAAGCCAAATATTTCACACTTGAGAATCTTTGGAAGTAAATGTTTTGTATTGAATAATGGCAAAGAAAGTCTTGGAAAGTTCGACTAAAAAGCTAATGAAGCAATTTTCATAGGATATTCCTTGAACAACAAGGCATACCAGGTGTACAATAAGAGAACTATGAATGTGGAGGAATCTATTCATGTTGCATTTAATGAGTTCATCATGAATCCAAGTCACTCTAAACAAGTCAGGAACTCTGTTGAAGAATAGGAGAACACAGTTGATGAAGAAGGCCCTGAAGAAGTTACTGAGAAAGAAGATGAGGTTGAGCAAGTCGAATCTCCTAAAGTTGAGTCGATTAGAACATGGAAAGTACCAAGAAATGTCTCAACTGGAAAGTACCAAGAAATGTCTCAACTGGAAATGCAGCATATTACATGTCAAGAGGGGTATCTACGAGAAGACAACTGAACCAGTACTGCATGAATGTTGCCTTTGTATCTAAAATTGAACCCAAGAAAATTGAGGAGGCATTGAGTGATGAGAACTAGATGATTGCAATGCAAGAGGAGCTAAATCAATTTACAAGGAATAATGTGTGGGAACTTGTACCCAGAAAACCTGACCTACAAGTGATTGGTACGAAATGGGTTTTCAACAACAAAATGGATGATTATGGTGAAATTATAAAGAATAAAGCAAGATTAGTTGCAAAAGGCTATTGTCAAGAAGAAGGAATCAACTATGACGAGACATATGCTCTTGTAGCCAGACTAGAAGCAATCAAAATACTTTTGGCCATTGCATCCACAATGAAATTCAAGCTATATCAAATGGATGTTAAGAGTGCCTTTCTAAATGGATACATCAAGGAAGAAGTATACGTTGAGCAGCCACCTGGATTTGAAGACTTTGAATACCCTGATCATGTTTACAAACTGAAGAAAACCTTATATGGATTAAAGCAAGCACCAAGATCGTGGTATGAAAGGTTAAGTGAATTTCTTATAAAGAAAGGATACTTAAGAGATAAAGTTCATTCCACCCTTTTCATAAAAAGCTCAAATGGGGATAAATTGTATGTGCAGATTTATGCTGATGACATTATTTTTGGTTCTACTAACCTTATGCTATGCAAAGAATTTTCAAAAGTCATGTAGGAAGAATTTGAAATGTCTATGATGGGAGAGTTATCATACTTCCTTGGTCTACAAGTGAAGCATATCAAAGACAGCATATTCATTCATCAGTCCAAATACTGCAATGATCTGCTGAAAAGATTCAAAATGTTGGACTGCAAAAATGTTGCTACTCCAATGGCAACCAATTGCTACTTGGATCTAGATAAGGCTAGAAAAGGTGTCGACCAAAGAATATATCGAGGTATGATTGGATCACTACTTTATCTTACTGCCAGTAGGCCTGACATCATGCATAGTGTTTGTCTCTGTGCTAGATTTCAATCTGCGCCTAAAGAATCACATCTTACAGCTGTTAAAAGAATTTTAAAATACCTCAAAGGTACTAAAGGCCTTGGACTGTGGTATCAAAATGGCTCAAATCTTTTTCTAAATGGTTACAGTGATTCTGATTTTGGAGGTTGTAAACTAGACAGGAAAAGCACTAGTGGCACATCTCACTTACTTGGATCATTATTGATCTCTTGACATTCAAAGAAACAAGCATGTGTGGCTTTATCTACCACAGAAGCTGAGTACATAGCGGCTGGAAGCTGTTGTGCACAGTCTCTTTGGATAAAGAGTCAATTAGAGGACTATGGCATTAAGATAGAAAACATTCCCTTGAAATGTGACAATTCTAGTGCTATAAATCTAACCAAGAATCCTATCTTACACTCAAAAACTAAGCATATTGAAAAAAGTCATCATTTCATTAGAGATCATATAAATAAAGGTGAAATCAAAATTTAGTATGTTGATACACTACATCAGTGGGCTGATATCTTTACAAAACCTCTGAACAAAGAAAGATTTTTTAAAATTCGAAATGAACTGGGAATACTACATGATAATAGTGTACAATGATCAATTCTACTATACTCTGTTTGAAGTCAACTATGCTTAAACTGTCATGCATTCTTACATATTGACTTCTGTTATGATATGACTAAATTCTTGCTTAACCACTATGCTTGATCTAGAAAAGGTTGCTGAAAGGTTTTGTAGGAAGGACATTGCTTTGGACATCAACAATTGGAATTCAAAAATTTGTAAAGCAATGCATTCGATTGATGATTTAAAGCATTCGACTGCGTCTAAATGGTTAACAATTCCAATTCTGGAATTTGATTCTATCCTTACTGTCTGCTTAAATCATTAATATTCTGCTATTATATGTGCTCTTTACATGTTTAAATATCTTATGTGAGATAATATTGTGAGATTGTTGATAATCCTATCATTGCATTTACATGTGATTTGATAATTTGACTATGATACAAATCTGTGCTTAAACTGTTACTTAATCTGTGATATTCTGCATTGTGCACTCAAATTGTTTTTGAAATTCATGCATAATGACAGGGGAAGTATCACTATTTTACACATTGTTTCATCACACACCTCAGGGGGAGCTTAAACTGTTTTTGGACAAGATGGAAAAAATTAACAAAAATTTGAAAAACTTCAGATTTATTCCATGTGACACGGGTACAATCATCAGTGAAGGTTACGAACCATCTGGCTCCAGAAATAGAATCTATGACAGGACCCCAAACATCAGAATGAATTAAATCAAATGGAGAAATGCTCTTTTTATGACTAATAGGAAAAGATGCACGATGGTGTTTTGAAAATTGACAAATATCACAATTAAAAGACTCAACAGATTCTTTGGTAAACAAGTGGGGAAATAAGGACTTGATAAGACTGAATGAAGGATGCCCAAGCCTTTGATGATGTAACCATATTTGGGATTTTTCCCACATCTTAGGTGTTGCTTGTTGACTCATTATTTTCGTTTTGCTTTGGTCATCAAACTCTAAAAAATACAACCCATTCTGCTCCTTAACAGTTAAAATTGTCTTCCCCATGACAAGGTCCTGAAAAACACAACAAGTTGGAAGAAATGTTACTGAGCAATTTAAATCCTTTGTGAGTTTTTGCATAGAGATAAGATTGTTAGCTAATTGAGGAACATGTAAAACATCCTTCAATACAATACATGAGTCCAAAATTATATACCCAGAGCTGCATATAGGTATACCCTGACCATTCGCAACTGTAATAAGTTGTTCTTTATTTCTTTTATCATATGAGTCAAAGGACACACTAAAAGGTGTCATATGATCAGTTGCACTCGAATCAAGGATCCAAATACCTTGAGACACATGATCAATAGTATTGAGGCAAATCTTACCTTTTATGGACAGAGTGCATGATCTAGAGGACTTACTCATTGATTCATCAATTGCTTTCAAAGGAATAATTTTTACTTCAGACAACGCAACGAGGAGTCTCCAAGACGATGACGGTGTATGGGTCACACTGAGAAAAAAAGCAGCAGAACTTAAAAAGAATATCTACTCAAGAAAAGGTCAAATGGGTTTCACAAACCCTAGGAACAAACTCAGGAGGCTCCGACGACTCTTCTGTGGCGGCAACAGCGAGTGGGTCTCACCAGAAAAAAAGGAGCAAAACTTAAAACTCAGATATGCTCAAATATAGCCCAAACGAGTCGTCACCGACCCTAGGAATGGAATCAGGGCGCTCCGGCGACCCTGTTTGTGGCGGCACCGACGAGTGGGTCTCGCCGGAGGTGGGCACGTAGGCTATACGCGCCGGCGACGGTGGAGGCGCGTGGCGGCTCCTCGCACGGAGCGACTTCCGGCGTTGTGGTCGTCGGAGTTGGGCGCACCTTTCTGCCTTATCAACGAACCCAACCGGCGACGACGACGGCGACGGTGGTCGGATAGCGGCGGCGACGACTGTGCAACGGCGTTTATGGTTGCCGGAGTTAGGCACACTTTTCTGCCCTATCAACAATCCCAACCGGCAATGGCGACAGCAGCGGCGGTGGTATGACTATGCAACGGGGAGTTCCAAGATCGGAAGCTCTGATACCATATTAGAAAGTGAGTTTTTTAAGCCTAACTCAATCCTACAAAACCGGCTTATAAGGTGAGGTTTGCACCCCACTTATATATATTATAAATTGGCCTTATCTCTAGTCGATGTGGGACTTCCAACAGTTGTTAATTCTATATTCATAATGTTTTTTCTCTGAGTTCAGTTGATTTACCTTGTATTGCAGTCGCATGGCTTCGGCATGTAACTCTTTGTATGCATCTTGAAGCATATCATATTTCCTTTCTATTGGTTCATTGGATATGTCTGCATCACTATCATAGTTGTCCCATGTTACACCTGTCATATAGCATAGATTTGATTCCTCTTGATCCGAATTTTCATCACTTGAATTCTCAGAATCAGATTTCTCGCAAGCAATGTAGGCTAATTTTCTTCTTATATTTCTGCCTTGAGGGAATCTTTTCTTTCCTATCTGCTTTGGTTGTAATTCAGGACAGTCAGGCTTGATGTGACCTTCTTTTCCACATTCATAGCAGTGGACAACATTCGTGCTGATGCTTTTCTTTTTGCTTCGACTTGCATGGTTAGACAATTGACTATCATTTAGCATAAGTCGACTAAACTTTCTTACCATCAGAGTCATCAGCTCTTTGTTGTCCATCTCTGTTTCTGTGATGTTCTTGTTTGTAGCTTTCAGAGCAATGGACTTCTTTTCTTTAATCTCCTTTTCATCCTTCATACTACCAAGTTCTAACTCAAAAGATTACATTGTTCCCCCAACAACAAAAGGGTTAGTTCACCATTGTCATGGTGAACCAAGATGAAAATAATGGAAGATATGGAAAGCAAACCCTAGAAAAGAGGAAAAAGAGCTTAAGCATCCAAGAGATCCTCTCCAAAGAGTGCAAAGTAGGTCTGGCCGCCCTCCTTTGTCAAAAGAATAAGAATGTAGTCGCACTAGGGCTATTTATAGTTGAAGAGCGCAACAGAAAACAGGCTCGAGCCCAACAGGCAACCGCCCGGCGTCACACTTATGCCGCCAGGCGGTTTGCCTCTTATCACACTACTGCCCGACGTCAGGGGTCCACTGCCCAGCGGTTTGCCTCTTATCGCAAAACCGCCAGGTGTCGCTGCCTTGGTGCCAACTCCTCGCATTTGGCCGCCCAGCGGTGCAATTCTGCCGCTAGCCGGTTTCTAGACTCTTCTTTTCTTGATTTTCTTCCTCTATCTTGAGTCTAAGGCCTTTATCTTCACCTCCATTCTTCACCTCCATCAAAATTGCTGCAAAACAAGCATAATATCGCTAAAAATAGCTTTTGACGCTCGACTGACTCATTTATTGAGTTTTATTTGATTTCAAGCTCATTCTAAGCAGTAAAGGGAGTAAATTGGTCTAAAATAGCACATGAAAATAACGGTTTTTCAACCGTTATCACCCGTAACTTGCCAAGCGAGGTAGCCATATTCATAGTTGTAAGATCTTTGGATTCGGAGATTGCAGTGACTTTTGGTTGCCAATTCCTGTTTAGGCTTTTCAGAATCTTGATATTGATCTCTTCTTTGTCAAAGGCTTTGCCAAGAGCCATAAGGTGATTTACAATATGAGTGAATCGTTTCTGGACATCATAGATGCTTTCACTAGCTTTCATTCTGAACAATTCATACTCTTTTATCAAAGAATTCTTCCTGGTTATCTTGACTTCATCCGTGCCTTCATGTGTTACCTCTAGAACATCCCACATTTCCTTTGCAGACTTGCATTAAGATATCAAACAAAACGATAACGGTTGAAAAACCGTTATTTTCATGTGCTATTTTAGACCACATTACTCCCTTCACTGCTTAGAATGAGCTTGAAATCAAACAAAACTAAATAAATAAGTCAGTCGAGAGTCAAAAGCTGTTTTTAGCTATATTATACTTGTTTTGCATTGTTTTGCAGCAAATTTGATGGAAGTGAAGAATGGAGGTGAAGATGAAGGCCTTAGACTCAAGATAGAGGAAGAAAATCAAGAAAAGAAGAGTTTAGAAACCGCCCAGCGACAAAAGTGCACCGCTGGGCGGCCAAATGCGAGGAGTTGGCACCAAGGCAGCGACGCCTGGCGGTTTTGGGATAAGAGGAAAACTACCGGGACGTGGACCCCTGACGCCGGGCGGTAGCGCGATAAGAGGCAAACCGCCGGGCGGCATAAGTGTGACGTCGGGCGGTTGCCTATTGGGCTCGGGCCTGTTTTCTGTTGCGCTCTTCAACTATAAATAGCCCTCGTATGATTTCATTCTCATTCTTTTGACAGAGGAGGGCGACAAGACCTACTTTTCACTCTCTGGAGAGGATCTCTTGGATGCTTAGGCTCCTTTTCATCTTTGCTAGGGTTTGTTTTCCATTTCTTCCATTATTTTTATCTTGGTTCACCATGACAATGGTGAACTAAACCCTTTTGTTGTTGGGGGAACAATGTAATCTTTTGATACTCTTTTATTGAAACTCTTGTTTAAATTATATGATTTTCATATGCGTTTATTATCAATTGTTGGATTCTCATACTGTGCTTAAAGCTTTTATCGTTTAACTTATTTGGTAACTGATATTTGCCTTTATTGATACGGGGACGTACAGTAATGTCACGAACTGGTGAGAATTTCCTTGGTTAAGCAATACCACCTAGGGATAGGGGGTAGGACGACCAATTGTATTTGCTTCTGTTTGTAATGCATTGTTAGTTGCTAGGGGAGGCTAGGGATAGCAAATCGGTAATTAGTAATAGGCTCTTTTCGCCGAGGGATCGGGTTAAGGGGAGGCCAAGAAAGTTTGCATACAATTAGATAATAAGGCAATTTAAACAAGAGGAGTAAATAAGAGAGAGCGGATTAGATGAAATTGTAAACCCCCAACAACTCCATTTATTCATACTCTTTTCTCGTCAACTGAATCACTCATTGCATGCTTATTTTCTATCTTTGCATTCACCACAACAATTAATTTTTCTTTCATAAGTCTTACGATTTTGATTCATACGAACGATAAGGCCTTTCGAGTCTCATGGGAAGAACGATAATGGGTTTTACCATTTATATTACTTGAAACGATATGGTACACTTGCCGTTCCGTTAACAAGTTTTTGGCGCTGTTGCTGGGGACTCGAGGATTGACTTATTTAGTAGTGTGAATTGATTGAATTTGACTTGTTTGTAATTATTTGTCTATACTTATATTTTTTTTTTTGTGTTTTATTTTATTTTTCTGTAAAAGTGCTTTTAGGGGTATTTTTCTTGTGTATGCAGGAAGGGATACACACTAGAAGCAGGAAAGATCAATAACCTCTTCTCTAGGGATTACCGGACAGGAGAGGGAGGAAAGTTATACATTCTGGACGTAAAAACTTTCCTTCTCCTGTAACAATATTGCAATCTTCACTAGAATCTTCTGCACAAGGTAGAGAGGAGATGGCGGACCAACCTCCTCCAAGACACACACTGGGGACTCAGCAAACACTGTGGGTCCTTTGAATTTCAACAACATTGCCATTCCCTCAGACAATACCACAAATTTGGTGATGAGCCCTGCGCTCATCCAATTAGTTCAGAGCAACCAGTTCAACGGATTGTCAAATGAGAATCCCTACAAACATTTGACTATCTTTAGTGACATCTGCAATACTCTTAAGATGGCCGGAGTCTCGGATGAGAAGGTCAGACTTAGCCTATTCCCTTTTTCTTTGGGAGGAAGTGCCAAAGATTGGTTGCACTCATTTGCTGAAGGGACGTTTAGAAATTGCGATACTTTGGCGAGACAGTTCGTCACCAGATGTTTTTCGCAAACCAAGATTCATCAAGGGAAGCTCGAAATCTCCTCATTCAAGCAAGGGATGGAGAAAACTCTCGGATAGGCCTGGGATAGATTTAAAGGCCTGTTGAGAAAAACTCCAGTCCATGGATTCGACAAGATTTCTTATTTGCTCGCTTTTCTTGGAGGGCTGAATACTCAGTCTAAAATAATGTTGGATGCCTCGGCTGGAGGCAGTATTAATAGGAAGACTGAAGACGAAGCCTATGATTTGATCGAAGAGATGGCCCTGAATGAAGTTTCCCAAACTAAGTGAGGCGCACAGAAAGGAGGAATCTTGCGTCTTCCTGCTAATGATGCAATGGCTGCACAAAATCATCTTCTTAACCAAAAATTGGACAAGCTGACAAAGGTCCTTTCTGAACTTCCAACAGGGTTAAGAAATATTTCTCAGACTCAACAACTTTGTGACTTATGCGGTGGTGACCACATCAATGGTTAATGTGCTTTCACTGAAGAAATGCAGCAAGATGTCAACTACATGGGGAATCAATTCCCATTTAAGCAGGGTAATTTTAACCAAGGCAATTCTAGCCAAGGTTGGAAGAACCACCCCAGCATTAGACAGAATCAGAATAATTCTTCTGGGCAAGTAGGAGGCTTCCGGCAGCAGCAACAGTCACCTCTGTGGCAGTAAGTGAGTAATTAGACTGAGTTTGTCAGGACCTTAAGTAACCGATTTGATGACTTCTTCAAAAAATATGAGCAATAGTTAAATAACACTCAGGCCAGTTTTAAATCACTGGAGTCACAGATTGGGCAGCTGGCGACAAGAATAGAAATTATAGAGAAAAACCAGTTTAGGGCCAACACTAAGGTTAACCCTAAGCGAGAATGCAAGGTTATTACGAGCGAGGATGGTTGGGAAGCAGACAGTGAATCATTCCATGTGGTGAATAGTGAAGAGGAAGAAATGCTGATGGTTGAATTCTTTGAACCCATGAGCAATGAAGATGAAGAAGATGAAAATTATAATGAAGAAGAGGTTGGTGGAGGAAAAGAGGAAATAAGAACTAGAAGAAATCATAATGGGGGATTTAGAGAAATTTTCAACCGAATGACCGTGGTACCTTTAGGAAATCAGCAGCTCCCTCCCTATTCAGAAAGAATTAAAATCAACCTTGATGATGAAATTGAGCTTACTAATGAAGAAGAGGATTTTGTTTTTCAACAACAGAAGAATAATTATCCTCCTAAGGCTAAAGATCCGGCATGCTTAACACTGTCATATGCTCTGAATGATTTAGATGTGGAAGCTATGATAGATTCGGGATCTAGTATCAATTTAATACCCACGGAACTTTTGAAGGAAATCAGTGGGCTTGTGTTGAAACCATCTGACTTGACTATAGCAATGGCAGATGGTTCTACAAAAGTGCAAGTGGGAATGGTGGAAAATGTTGTCGTGTGAGCAGATCGGCTTGAGTTCTTAGCAGATTTCATTGTGATGGATGTGAAAATTGAAGAAGAGTATCCTGTGATTTTGGGGCGACCCTTCATGACCACATCAAAGATGCTTATTAATGTTCATGAGGGAAGGATAATGATGAGGGATTTGAATTATATATTTCTCTATATTGGCTATGAAGGGGATGGGATCAAAACAGTAAAAAGAGACATATTTGAGAAGGTACAGATGAACGAAGAACAAGAAGAGAGCATAGCAGGTACTGATTATTCTGACAGCAGTTATGTTCTGCAAGTACCTGAGGATAAAGGGAGAAGAACCATTCACCCAAAATCAAAAGAAGATCCACTCCAACCAGGGAGTAAAGTGAGATTTAAGAAAAAGGAATGGTTAGTAAAGGAGCTGAAAGAAAAAGGAATGGTGGAAATTAGAAAGCCATATTCCACTGTTGTTCACCAAATAGACAGACGAAAGCCTAGATGGTGGGATGATGAAGAATCAAGTGTGAAGAAGAAGAGTTGATTGCTGAAAAGCACATTTTGTTCTTTTTAAGAAAATTTTTATTCTATTTTTTTGTTGAACATGTAAATTTTAAATTTTTGAACAACTTTTGGGTAGCATCTACTGTGGGATGCTAACTTTTGGTATCTATCGAAGGATACTCGGAAGGTACACCTACTGAAAGGTGTTGGAAGGATGGCATTTACTGACAAATTCTAAACAGGTTTGGGTCAGGCTCGCGATGTTAAACAAGCGCTACTAGGAGGCAACCTAGATTTTCTTCTTTACTCTTGCACTTTAAATTTCAGAATAGGTTGAATTTTAATTTTAGTGTGTCTGCTTGGCTTGAAGACTTTTCTGATGATGTTTTGACTGAATGAATTGCATGATGAGTCTGTTTAATGATGATCTGAAGTGAATGATTATTGAGTAATGTTGCATGTTGATATCCTGTGAAACAGATGTGTGATGAATTATGATTGTGGTCTTGATGTTAAGCAGGGTGTATGAATGAATGTGTGTAAGAAAGCATGTTGTGTGAGGTATTGTGCTCCAGAGTTTTAATTGTTGTATGAAATTATTCACAGGAAAGCATGCATGATATTGCCTAAATCTTGATGATTGATTGAATTGCATGTACATGTCATATGATCAAGGCCATTTTTGAAAGCCCTTACTTAGCCAAATTTTACCTAAAGTGCCTGAAATTTTATACCCTTTTTGAACCTTGGCCTAAACAGAATGAAAACCCTTGTGTTGAATTTAGTTACTTTGAATTGGGTTAATGACTGTAAGTACATTCAAGGTTCAAGTTTGGGGTTGTGGGGAAAGTTTGAATGGAAAAAAGAAAGGCATTGAGCTCAAGTGTTGAAAAGAAAAATACATGAGAAAGAGGAAAAATCATGAAAGATGAGCTCAATGTAAAAATAAAATGAAAAGGGAAGAAGTTGGGGACAAATGAGATTGGTTGAAAAAGAGAGTTAAACTTGAACCTTGAACGATGAATGAGCTCTCTTGATTCAAAGATTTTGTGATCCAGAAAAACCAATTTTTCTTGATAACCCAGCCTCATTACAAGCCTTGGAAAAGTCCTTTTGATGGCATTTGCATGTGATGATTTTTATTGTTTAAGATGAATGGCAATTTTATTTCATGTGACTTGTGAATTATTTAGAGTTGGAGTGTTACCCTAAACATTTGAGTGATTGAGTGAAACACTTGCTTGGTGAGAACTTCTAACTTTCATGATTGCATCTTTGCTTAGTGGATTGATCATTCATAATATGTAACATCTGTTGAGGAATATGTGAGATAACTGAATTGAAAGCATGCATCTTGATGTGATGATCACTAAAGATCTGAAATTGAATAGTTCTCATAATGTACTTTAGTAATGTTGAATCATTGGATGAAAGTGTAGAGAGCGAAGTTTTGTTTTATCTTTAGTTTTGTTTTGTTTTGCTTGAGGACAAGTAAATTTCTAAGTTTGGGGTTGTGATAACGGTTGAAAAACCGTTATTTTCATGTGCTATTTTAGACCAAATTACTCCCTTTACTGCTTAGAATGAGCTTGAAATCAAACAAAACCCAATAAATGAGTCAGTCGAGAGTCAAGAGCTGTTTTTAGCGATATTATGGTTGTTTTGCATCAAATTAGATGGAAGCGAAGAATGAAGGTGAAGATGAAGTCCTTAGACTCAAGATAGAGGAAGAAAATCAAGAAAAGAAGAGTCTAGAAATCGCCTAGCGACAGAACTGCACCGCTGGGCGGCCAAATGCGAGGTGTTGGCACCAAGGCAGCGATGCCTGGCAGTTTTGGGTGGGGATCGTGTGAGACCTTGTTCACCCCCCTTTCTTTTGAAATTTTTTTTGGATGCCAAGTTCACAATCCAAATAGCCAAACCCAATCGTTGTTGTCTGTAGGCTCTTTCCAAATCCCTCATATTTGCAATATATTCAGCATATTATCTTTGCGGACACAAATTCTGCTAATTTTGTCTTTGAAGATCTTTTGCTCTTTTCGCATGGCCAACCATGAAAACTTCTAAAGAGAATGTTAGAAGGTCCATTCATTTATCTTCTCTTCAAACACGAGGTCACTCAATATTAAAGAGTCATTCCAGTTGACGGAAGCAATGCTAACATGCATTTCCTCGCCATCCATTGTAAATATCTCATTTACTTTGAGAGTGTCTATGTTTGCCTGTGCAAGCCACATTGTAAAATCTCAGGATTGGTTTGGTTGTCAAATGTTAAAAAGGTAACGTCAGACTTTCCATCCCTGAAACTCGGTGGAACTGGTCCATGAGTCACTCTGAAGTGTCATAACCAATGGACAAGTAATCGCTTCAAACACAATTCCAGCCTAAACATCTGAACCAATTCCTTAGCAAATTTATCATGTGAAGTGATTGAAAAAAATGTAAATACTGGAATCCCACCACAATCTCCGGCATCTCCAAAGTCACTCTGGTCATGTCCTTTGGGAGAGATGCGAATTAACGAGAGCAAATGAATGAGATCTTACTGTAAACGAAGCAAAGAACTATCGATTTTTGAACGACGCCAATTGTGACCATTGGTTCCTTAAATTTCTTTGCATTTGAGGCCTCCACAGTCTGAGCACCGATGGTGGTAATGGTGATGGTGTTTGATGCTCTTAAATCAATGGTTATTATAGGAGTTAATGGTGTTGAGTCTAGGGTTTCCATTGCTGAGTAGAAGACCGATATAGAAAGACCTAGCTAACTTGAAAGAGGAACCGTAGTTGCATGTTGATCCTTTTGTATTTTTGAATGAAAGAGGTTTGATAACCATTCATAAAGTATCTTATTGACGAAGATATTCATGATAATTATTTATGCAGGTAATGATTTTTTTTATGATGAAACATTATGTAAATGAGTATTTTGAAATTCTTTAACCTTCGATTGATTTTTTACTTCATTTTTGAGGAGTTATTTTGTTTTCTTTGAAATCATCAAATACATGTATGTCTTATATTTTTTTAAAAAAACAATGGATGTCAAAAAATATAAAGTTGGATATTCAAAACAGTGCTTGGCATTTTCTTTTGACATTGATATGTGCATGCTTGAATTCACAGGAAAGTTGAAAGTGATAAAGATTTAAAAGGATTTAAAGGGCATTGGGATAGCCACGTTGGTCTGTAATATGACACACAACACACCAAAAATATGTTTGGTAAAATGAGTATGGAGATATGGATCCATGAATGTCAAACCTGCCCCAGTTTTTAAGCATGGGTTTTTGTTCAGGATAGGGAATGGGTATGGAAAGGATTTACTGAAAAAAGGTTGTCCCAATTGGTTTGATTTTCTTTTGCATGGTTTTGGCTAGTTAGGGAGTTCCTAAATAGCACAAGCAAGAATAACTTTGGCAAGACCAATATGCTCTAGTTTGTGGGTAGTATTAGTGTTTGTTAGAGCCAAACTCTTTTTCTTTTGGGGGAAGGCTAAATGATGAGTGTTTTCAAGCAATGCACACATACATATCTCAACAAAAAATACTATTAGTTATAAAAGATGCATGATAGTAATTTACTTTAAATGTAACGATTTCCTTTTCAATGTTTTATTTTGGCAAGATGAAAATGATAAAACTTTTTTGAGAAATATTTTATTTTTATATTTTCCTCTTATCCCATTCGTTTGCTTTTTTCAAGACATTGAATTTGAAGAAAACTATCAGCTGGGCCCAATAGGCTTAAAAATGTTCTTGTTACAGTGAATGAGAATCTTCAAAAATTAAGTTTGTCACTTTCGTTTTTTTCTTATGTTTTGAATTTTTTTTTTAACAAAACAATTCTTTCTTTTTCATAAAAAATATTATTGATAAGCATTTCTTAAATAACATGATGTAAGCTTGACTTGTTCAAAAAAAAAATTATTTATTTTTAAGACTCAAAATAGGTTACAAAGAATGAAAATTTTTTTAATGAAGAAACATGTCTATGTATTGAACTATAATCGCTTTATTTTTAAAAATCTTAACTTAGATAAGTTGCCCCTGGTTTTCTTGTTTTTTATTCATTTTCAATTTTTTTATTTTTTTGATAAAAAAAAATTGCTTGTGATCACTTTAGAATAATGCCCCTTGTAAATTGATTTTTTTTTTATGGATAAAATGGATGATGGAAAATGATAAAGAAGAAAACTATTTTCGGGATTTCATGTTATAAATGCTTCAAAAGAAATGAAAGTTTTATTAATTCATTTTACTAAAAAGTGTTTATTTTGCCTTATTTATTTATTCATTAAAGCATGACATTTTAAAAACGTGACACGTTTATTCTTATCTATAAAGAAAATGAAGGGAAAATGATAAAATATTGCTAAGGCATATGATGCATAAAGATTCCTGTGCCAAATAATGATTAAAAGACAACATGCTTTATGTTTTTAGGGTAGGTCCAAAGTCTTAAGGTCTAAGCATTGTATATGCAATCACAAGGAAGCCTTCCTAAACCTAAAATCAAGGCCACCAGAGCTATGGTCCTTTTCACAGCTTTTCCACAACAGTTGATTGCAACTAGGTGTGAGATTGCATGTAAAGAGAACAGCCACTGGCTGGGGTTTTCACGATAGCCAAACTGGAATTAGTCCAGACTTGACACCGCTACACAACCCCTCTAACTCTATGTTACACTCAGACCTGGGTATAGGGTCCCACTCATGATATGTACAATAACAATAATAAAGACAAATATAAATAAACTACAAAAATAAATAAAGACAATCATATATAATAAAGAAAGGGAAAATAAATAAAATAGAACAAAATAAAATAAAGAAGAACCACATCAATTTTGCACATTTAATTTACAAGGCCTGATTCTCTAGCGTCCTAGTGGAGACGCCAACTGTCGCAACCGGGATCGCGACGGGACGGCGAACCAAAAAACAAACGGGTTTAAAAAAATTTTTGAAGTCGCCATCATAATTTATTATGGAAAACTATGGAAAAACCCTAAAATAAAAGTATGGTCTACGAAAACAGATTTTCAGGTTCGAGAATCGGTTACGCGTAAGGAAGGTATTAGCACCCTACCGTGCCTGCCCAAAGGCAGTACCTTTAATTAAATGTATAAAATTTATGTGGTTTTCCAAAATAATTAATTTTCCCCAAAAATTAAAATAAAATAAATTATTAATAAACAAAAAATATTTTTTTTTTTATTTTATGAACCCGACAAGGATTGACCTTGGTCCTACGTATATCCGTTAATGGACAATGAGGGCTCACGTAGTTCTTTATCTAGAAAAAAGTTTGAGTTTGTTAAAAAAAAGATGGATTGATTTATATTTTTGAAAAAAGTCCGGAAATCGGAGATCGCATAATTTTGATAAAAAAATTTAATTTAACGAAAGTTAACCCTTTTTGGTTTTCAATACTTCGTATTTTTTATTATTATTTTAAAAATGGCGGAAAAAGAAAGAAACCGACCATAGGTCGATGCGTACCCTTTATTTTATTATTTGAAAAAATACATTATTTGTGTGTAGTAAAAAAAACTTTGAGCAAGAAAAAAAAGTTCAGGGCACAATAAAAGAAAAAGAATAGTGTAGAGACGACATACCTTTGTAGCTTTTAGGATTCCCTTAGTGCTTCCTCAGTGGTTGTTATTGACAGAATCCATATATGTGAGAACCTTTTTTGCTCTATACTTTCTCTTTCAATTTCTATTATCTCTAGGTCTTTTACTCTATTTTTTCATCCTCTTTTTTCCTTTCACAGGGTGTGTACTTATAGGCACATATTGCAATACTATGACAGTCTTGTCTTAATTGAGAATTAATTGACAATTAGCAAAAAAGGGAAGGAAATGGTCTTGATTGCAATCAAATAAATCAAATGATATAATTGTCAGAAAATTTGCCCATTTTTAAAAAAGGATCCTATTTTTCTCTTCAGAAGAAATTGATGCAGCAAATTATATCAATATATTTTTAATTATTGCTTACCATTATTGCCATAATATTGATTCAAATTATTACCATATTAAACTAATATTTCAAAAAAAAATCCAAAGTGATGTGTCCTGCATTAAGGAAGACTATTTTATTATTTTCTTTTTCCTTTTTTTGCCCGCCATTAATTATTATTCTCTTATTCTTTAATTATTAATTATTTACTTTCCCAGACGAAATTGGGTGTTGACAATGTCAATTCTTAAATCTCCTAATCAAATTAAAAGCTAATCAATCAAAGTAAATTCTCAATTGATTATAGTTGAAATTATTACTACCAACCAAAGCACATTCTCAATTGATAGTAAAAACCATTTAATCATATGAAAGTTCCTAAATTCAATCAAAGTAGATTCTGAATTAAATCTAGAAACCCTAGAACTCATATAATTAATATGCATGTAGATTCAAACACATATGATGCAAAAATCTTTGCTTTTAATATGATAGAGAGATGAAAGACATAGAGAGAATAACTTAAATC
Source organism: Vigna mungo (assembly GCA_036885675.1). Classification (NCBI taxonomy): domain Eukaryota; kingdom Viridiplantae; phylum Streptophyta; class Magnoliopsida; order Fabales; family Fabaceae; genus Vigna; species Vigna mungo. The sequence goes on from CP144698.1 coordinate 8,808,298, forward strand.
AATAATCAAAATAAACAATTGCATTAATTCACTTAACCTCAGAATCCATAATGAAATTAGAGCAGAATAGCCCTAGGAGCTTAGCTCTCCATGAATGGAGTTGAATAAAAGAGAGAGGAGTGGAGTGGTGAATGAATGAATGAATGAAGATGTCTTTTTTGTATCCCCTGGGTCTCTTTATATAGGCTTGATTGGGCTTGGACTCAAAATATTCAGTTGATAGAATCTTTTATCTTATATCTTCCAAATAACTAAAAGATTTAGATAATTATAACATTATTTGGAAGATATTTTCTGTTGATATTCCCAAATTAAATTAATTCAACAACTAAATGTTATCTTTTAGCTTTTCTGTCTTTTCAAAATTACACATAAGCCCTGAAACTCCTTCTATCTGCACTTTAGCCACTTTTTAATTCCTGAAATTGCAAGAAAGCCCCCAGTTGACCAGACTTTGACTCATATGGACGTGGCCAATGAGAGCATGCTACGTGTCTGACCCCTTCCCAACCCAAAATTAGGTTTTCCAATTGGGGGTAAAGGGGTTTGGAAGGCTCATTCTACTTGCTTGCAGATCTGGCTTTGATGCAGGTTGCGAAAATGGAGGAAGGTTGATGGAGGAAAACGGCCATGGATCTTGCAGCGTGGTTGCGATTCGAAGGAGATGACGCTCGAAGCTTAACGACGACACGATTCTGCACTTTCCGCGAAGACGACTGATGATGGTTGAAGCGATGATGGTTGAAGCGATGGAGCGGCTGACGGTTCGTTGTGCTGCGCGAAAGAGATGCGCGAATCGCCGGTCTGTGTGATGGTGTTGGTCTGATCTTTCTGAGTGCAGGTGCGAATCGCTGGCAACGGCGGAGTTGCGAAGAAGAAGATGATGAATGGTGGTCGACGGCGAACAGACGAACTCACAAGAGGAAGGAGAATGCTGTGGTGGTGGCGCGTTGATGATGGCGGTGCTCTGCGACGGCGGCTGGTGGTGTGCGATGTGGTGGCTGGCGTCTAGGTGGTTGCTGAAGGTCGCTGTGCTGCGCAAATGGTGGACTCGTGAAGATGCGAGAACGATGGTGATGACAACAATGGCGAATTGGTCCGGCGAAATACGACACTGTGGTGTCTGCCGGCGACGATGCGGCCTTGCGGTAGAAAGTGCGACGACCATGGGTATTGAACGACGGCATGGTGGCGAGAAACATGGTGGCCGATGATGGAGGCACTGTGTGACGGCGGCTAGGGTTTCTGAATTGGGAATTAGGGTTTCTGGGAGTGTAGAAGGTGATGATGACGTGGCAAGGGTGGTAAGGTGGCAACTTGTGGTTGGATAGATCTTGGTAAGATGGATTGCCACATGGCGTAATTTGTTGGTTTTTAGTTAGGAGGGGTGTGGATAGGAAAATCTAGGAAGTGTATTCAGAATGGTTACTATTGGGCTTAGTTTTGGGCCAGGTTTAGAAGAGAGGGGGTGTATGTAGGGAAATTTGGGAGGTGCAAGGATAAAGACTACCTGTTTGTCCCCTTTGAATATTATTTTCCAAACAAAATCTTATGTTGGGCCTTAAATTGCAAATTGCACCATGATGGGTGTCGCAACCCACACAAATTTGATTGCATATTAGAAATGCAGTATAGACTAGAAAGTGACTCCTAGGTCGTCTCTCAAGGACCAACTGCGGTTCAGAGTCAAGTCTAACACGAAGTGGGGGGGGATTGAAATTGTTTCGTGAATGCAAGAAGAATTAAACCTAATTAAAACTGGAAATTAAATAAAGATGTAACCAGAATTTAAAGTATTGAATTGAATGTGAAAAACATGAAAACCGAACGGTTCTTCACAAGGCCGAACGGTTTTAACGCGAGTGTGCCAGATACCGAACGGTTCTGTTCATAAGACCGAACGGTCCTGGTAAGGAAACCGAACAACAATTGAAACAGAAAAGGAAACTAGTTAAAACAAGAAGCCGAACGGATTAAAAGCAAGACCGAATGCAAATAAAAGTGTAAAAATTTGGGCAAGTCAATGTAGAAGAAAGTCGAACGGTCTCTAATAGTGAAGCTTGTTAGAGACCGAACGGTGCTATTGGAACACCGGACGGTAATATCAGTAAATGCAAAAATAGTAAACTTGCAGAAATCAAAACACAGTGCAGCAAAGTCGAACGGTCTCTAATAGTAAAGCTTGTTAGAGACCGAACGGTGCTATTGGAAAACCGGACGGTAAACTTGCAGAAATCAAAACACAGTGCAGTGGAAACGAAATTGGAGAAACCAAATGTTGGAATAGTAAACTCGTAGAACATTAACATGCAACAGTGACGAAGACAATGAACATTAAAATGAAACTGAAAAGTAGATGCAACAAATAAAATTGAATCAGCGGTTGCAGAATGAAAGCAGCGTCACCGTGAGTTCATCTCAATGCAAAGTAGAATCACGAAATGTGCTTTTCTCCAATAATGCATCAACCCCAAAGTCAGAAAACGTTGCAGCAAAAAAAAAAAACACAAGAGAAGAATGGTGACTAAAAGCACATTCTCATTCATCCACAATCAAAAAACATCAACATGGTTTCCAAGCTCCGTCCAAAAACGTTGCAGCCCGAGAGAGTGAGTTCCTTTTCAAAACAGTGTGACGGCTGGGAGGAGCACCACGATGAAAATACCAAGAGTCCAAGCCAAAAATCTGCAAGGCCAAGTGACGGCTGAAAAAGCTAAAGTCTCCTTCATCCAAAATCAAATAAAATCCACATCCTTCAAAGAAAACTCAAAAAAACGTTCCCAGCAGAATCTCCTTCAAGTGATGGCTGCCCTCTACTAAGTGGCCAAGTGTTCTCCAAAATAAGGGTGGGGTCCACCCTAACCCTAAAGTGCAAAGTCACTAATTTTTTTCTAACAAAATGGGCTTAGCCTATTGCTACAAAATTGGCCCAAATAACCAAACTTTGGTTTAAAACAAAAAAAAGAAGTCTAATCTACTAAATTAAAATTTGACTAGATCTAAAATTAATTTGTAGGAATTCTTCAATTGCTTGTGCCCTTCCAAAAGTCTCCCAGTGTATTTCCAAAATTTCCCTGAAAATGAAAATAGGAATAATTAAGCTCAAATAATTCAAATTAATTAAAATATGAATTAGTGGTCTAATTAAGCCCAAATGGTGAAAATGACACAATAACTAAGAATTAAGCACAAATCATCAACACAATTCGGCGCAAGAAACTAAGTTAATGGTATAAAATATTGATTCATCAAAATAGACCACACTTAGTCTTTTGCACTCCTGGGCAAAATCAAGACGCAAAACAGGGAACAATACTGAGGACATCAGGAAGTGACACAGACTCAACAGACAGAAAACAAAGACTCACGAGGAAAGAAACAGAATTACACAGTTCTCAAAAGATCTGGACAAAGAAAGGAAATAGACAGTATCCAACACAAAATCAGAGAAAGCAGATACTCATGAAGTAATCCAAGCAATTCAAGACATGGCAAAATGATCAATCAATTCAAGAGGTGAATCAAAAGCAACAGAGTCTCACAGATGCACTATCAGTGTTTCTCTCAAGTGTATAGGGTAAACAATGTCAACTCAATGCACTCAAGAAAGCAAGCAACAACTGACTTGGCAAGTCTCTAATATCAACACTCAAAACATATGCATGTTCAAATCAAAAGGTCTTTTATGGATGTAATGGGGCCAAGGACAAGGGGGATATAATATGGATAAGAAGCTACAAACCAAAGGAAATAGAGGAGCAATGGGGAACAAGTGAAAATACAATCAAATCACACCCAAAACCCTCTTATTCAATCCTCTTCTTGACTCCATTATTCACACAATAATTTTTTTAATTTTCTCATTTTTCTGTATCTTTTTTCTTTCCTTTTTTTTTTCCATCTTGTCTCTTTCCTTTTCTCTCTTTTCAGAACGCAACTCTAAGAGATAAGATAACACAACATATATACAAAAACAAACAAGAAGAGGAACCAACTAGCCAATTCATCTGAATCCCCAAGGAGACCACACTTGTTCCCAAAACACTTCCAAAGCTCCAAAATTCCCTAAGGTTAAGGTAATCATGGTTTTTCTCTTAGGGCTAGTGTATGAGCTTCAAAACAAAGAAATGGGGAAAGTATAGGCTCAAAAGGGGTTATCAAGGGATCACAACAAGGTAGGCTCATTTGGCTAGAGAGGCTCAACAACAAAACTGCCTTTATCACTTTCAACATGCATATCAATCAAGAACTATCAACAAGAGTCAAGCCAAGGCATATGTGCAAGCAATCAAGAGACATATCACACACAAGAAAGATCATCAAGTGGCTCAAATCTCACACAGGGTATTTCTGTCACAATCAAATCAACTCTCAAACATCATAATCATCTTCCCAAGCAAAGAAAAGCAAGGATTTCCAACCAATCAGAGTATCAATGAAGTGAAGGAAAAATTGAAAACCTAAACAAAGTCCAGAATTCAAGAGAAACATGCAAAACTGTACACAAGACACAACAAAAACTACCTAGAAAACAAAAAATTTAACGCAGAAAACATAAACTAATCAAAGAAAAATCAGAATTAACGCAGAAAACATAAACTAATCAAAGAAAAATCAGAATCTCTCCCAATAGACCACACTTCAACTACACAATGTCCTCAATGTGTCACACTCATCAGATCAGAAATCAGAACAGTCTATAGATCGTGGACAAGTGCAATAAAAGCGGGAAAGGGGGGAGAAGGGAAGAAAGGAAACTCCCCTAGTCATGGTGGCAGTTGCCAATTTTGGACTGTCAGGGAGAGGTCTTCCACCAGTGGATTCAGCAAAGAAGTCTTAAGGAGGAATTTCTTCAGTCTCCAGATTTGATCGAGCAGGGAGATGTCCTCCATAGCTGGATCTAAGAAGAAGTGATTGTTGATGAGCAGGTTCAGCTGGTGCCTATCAATCTTCAAACTGCTGTGTGCACCCTTGTCTTCCACCATGGGTGTGTGTTCATCAAATCCATATGTACCTCCTGCAACATGGTTAGTGCAATGTGGTTCCAAAGATATAACATGCAGGGGTATAACACCCAATCTCAGTGTAAGAGGCTGAACATCACATATACTCTCAGAACATGAATCAATTTCAGAAACAGAAACAATATCAATCATAGGTTCAGATTCATGTTCAGTGCATGGAGAACAAACATTCAGATGTGATAATACAAGGTGATTCTCATCATGCAAAGATGGGGAATGAAAATCATGCTCATCAACCTCATAATCATCAACATACCTATCAATAGCATAATCATCAACAACAGAATCAATCATAGGTATGTTTACCTCCACTTCCCTGAAGATTGGTAGAGTGGTGGAAGGTGAAGTTGGTCTACCTATCTCAAAAGTGTTGCTCATATCTGCCTGGTCTTCCAATTCTTCATCAGTTTCCTCAGGTGTAGGAGTGGGGACATAGGAGGGTGGAAAAGTAGGTGGCACAATAGTAAGCTCATGACTCTACTCCCCATCTCCTATGTGGATAGCATCAACATCATCTGGAAGCTGAACAGCCTGAAATGGTGATTCCTCTAAAACATAAGATTGTTCCTCAATTAGCTGAGTGGCCATTTGCCCCATATGATCAGTCAAACTCTGAATAGAAGCTCTGGTCTCTTGCTGGAACTGAATGTTCTGCATGGCTATCTGCCTCAGTAACTCCTTCAATGTAGGCTCAGAAGTAATGGAAGGATGAGGAGTTGCTTGGGCAGGCTCATGAAACTGCAGCTGCTGTGGTTCCTGAACAGGTGGAGAAGGCATACAAGAATTCGGAGATGGTTGATATTGCCGTGGAGTATCATACCATCCCAAGCTAGGGTTATTCCTTCCAGGATCGTTACTGTGACCATACTGAGCAGAGAAGAATTCATCCAAGAACATATGCTCAAGATCTTCCCAAGAAGTGATGGATCCACGAAGAAGACAAAACCGCCAATACCTTGCCGCTCCATGTAACGAGTACTCAAATGCCCTTAAGAACATGTCCTCATCTTGGACATCTAGAGGTTTCATTGAAGAGCATATGGTGTAGAACTCCTCCAAATGTCTATATGGGCATTCACCTGCAAAACCATGAAACCTAGGCAGCAAATCTATCAGTCCAGTGTTGAAAACACAACGAATATCCTCCTTATCAATTGGTAACGGCTCCCTAGGAGCACTCTCATGAGATGGAGGAGGAACCGTTCTGTTCTCGACATAGACATCAGCAGAGTATATATGAGAAGCAATATCAGAGTAACAAGCAGGAGGAGAATCATAAGCACGAGCAGAATGAGAATTACTCACACAGCCAAAATAGGTAGACATGGGAAAGAAGGGGGAAAAGAAGGATGTAATGAAAATATGAAACTAAAGCTACCTACATGCAACACACAATGACGAACACACAAAACAGAACATCAAACTCACAACACAAGACAAAACACAACACACACTAACACAACAACGACCTAAAACCGAACCGTTGGTCCCCGGCAGTGGCGCCAAAATTTGATGGGTGTCACAACCCACACAAATTTGATTGCATATTAGAAATGCAGTATAGACTAGGAAGTGACTCCTAGGTCGTCTCTCAAGGACCAACTGCGGTTCAGAGTCAAGTCTAACACGAAGTGGGGGGGGATTGAAATTGTTTTGTGAATGCAAGAACAATTAAACCTAATTAAAACTGGAAATTAAATAAAGATGTAACCAGAATTTAAAGTATTGAATTGAATGTGAAAAACATGAAAACCGAACGGTTCTTCACAAGGCCGAACGGTTTTAACGCGAGTGTGCCAGATACCGAACGGTTCTGTTCATAAGACCGAACGGTCCTAGTAAGGAAACCGAACGACAATTGAAACAGAAAAGGAAACTAGTTAAAACAAGAAGCCTAACGGATTAAAAGCAAGATCAAATGCAAATAAAAGTGTAAAAATTTGGGCAAGTCAATGTAGAAGAAAGTCGAACGGTCTCTAATAGTGAAGCTTGTTAGAGACCGAACGGTGCTATTGGAACACCGGACGGTAATATCAGTAAATGCAAAAATAGTAAACTTGCAGAAATCAAAACACAGTGCAGCAAAGTCGAACGGTCTCTAATAGTGAAGCTTGTTAGAGACCGAACGGTGCTATTGGAAAACCGGACGGTAAACTTGCAGAAATCAAAACACAGTGCAGCGGAAACGAAATTGGAGAAACCAAATGTTGGAACAGTAAACTCGTAGAACAGTAACATGCAACAGTGACGAAGACAATGAACATTAAAATGAAACTGAAAAGTAGATGCAACAAATAAAATTGAATCAGCGGTTGCAGAATGAAAGCAGCGTCACCGTGAGTTCATCTCAATGCAAAGTAGAATCACGAAATGTGCTTTTCTCCAATAATGCATCAACCCCAAAGTCAGAAAACGTTGCAGCAAAAAAAAAAACACAAGAGAAGAATGGTGACTGAAAGCACATTCTCATTCATCCACAATCAAAAAACATCAACATGGTTTCCAAGCTCCGTCCAAAAACGTTGCAGCCCGAGAGAGAGTGAGTTCCTTTTCAAAACAGTGTGACGGCTGGGAGGAGCACCACCATGAAAATACCAAGAGTCCAAGCCAAAAATCTGCAAGGCCAAGTGACGGCTGAAAAAGCTAAAGTCTCCTTCATCAAAAATCAAATAAAATCCACATCCTTCAAAGAAAACTCAAAAAAACGTTCCCAGCAGAATCTCCTTCAAGTGACGGCTGCCCTCTACTAAGAGGCCAAGTGTTCTCCAAAATAAGGGTGGGGTCCACCCTAACCCTAAAGTGCAAAGTCACTAATTTTTTTCTAACAAAATGGGCTTAGCCTATTACTACAAAATTGGCCCAAATAACCAAACTTTGGTTTAAAACAAAAAAAAAGTCTAATCTACTAAATTAAAATTTGACTAGATCTAAAATGAATTTGTAGGAATTCTTCAATTGCTTGTGCCCTTCCAAAAGTCTCCCAGTGTATTTCCAAAATTTCCCTGAAAATGAAAATAGGAATAATTAAGCTCAAATAATTCAAATTAATTAAAATATGAATTAGTGGTCTAATTAAGCCCAAATGGTGAAAATGACGCAATAACTAAGAATTAAGCACAAATCATCAACACAATTCGGCGCAAGAAACTAAGTTAATGGTATAAAATATTGATTCATCACACCACTTTTCTCCAAGCTCTCAATCAATTAAACTCTAATTTCAGCTGCATCAGCAAACATTATGACATCGAAGAATAATTTATGCACTAAAACTCACTTTTTTGTGCGTCTTTAATTCCCAAACCCATCAATTCCACTTGACACATATTCACTTTAAATCAATCATTTAAACACAAATATCCCATTAAAAATTTGAATTTTAAAGCATAAATGTGGGCATAAATATGCACTCATCACTATCAAAGCGAGCTCTAATGCCACGTAAATAATAAATATAAATAAAAGAGTAAGGTTGAGAAAAATTTGCACAGATGATTTGTATACTGGTTCGGATCTTACCAATCCTACGTCCAGTCGCTTATCTCAAATCAAGATAAATAGTTCACTAAGCACAAAACAATTACAAACTACATTCACAAAGAAACAATTTGTAAGAGTTTAGAATCTACCTCTCTTGATACCGCAAGAGATGGACTTGCACCTCCTTTGAATCTTCACAAAGGATGAGACACCTCCTCCGAATACTTCACGAAGGATGAAACACCTCCTCCGAATACTTCACGAAGGATGATCCTCTTCCAAACACCTCCTTAGACGCACCACGGATGAACCCACTATTTCCTCTGTCACCGTAGTAGCACTTCACCAGCTCCACATAGAAGAGTTTCACAAGCCGAGCAATAACACACACTTCTCAAATAGCTCTAAGTGTTTTAGCACAAGGGAAGAGTTGTTGATGATGGATAAAGAGAGTCTATTTATAGACTCAAGCAAAAACTCTTCCATTCTTCGAAACTGGCCATTTAACGCATTTAATCGATTAATATTAGTGTTAATCAATTAAAATGAGTACAACGGCTAGAATGTAGTATATAAAGGTTTTGAAAAAAATTACACCGTGACATTCCGAAAAATCAGGGTGTTACAGAAAGCACCTTCACCGCCACAAGAGAACCATCCAGAAGCCTCCCCTTCACAAGTCAAAATCCAAATCAGTATCTCATAGCATAACCCCTTGCTTAATTTTTTATGAAATCACATTGCATCTCAATGCCGCCAATTAAGCAAAGAACAGACTTTTCAAAAGAATGAGATCAGAGAATGTATAATTAACCTTATAGACAAAACCAAAGCCACCTTCTCCAACCTTCTCCAATGAATAGAAATTTCGCGTGGCCAATTTCAATTCGCCATAAGTGAACAAATGGAAGCTCCCGTCATTGATCTCTTCCTCTGGGTAGTCTGCAATGGAAGAAAAGACATCAAAGATAATAAACAAAAGCCAAAGTTTCTACAACAAATGTGCCTTAGTTCAAGGATTAGCTGCAACCTACACTACAATTACACATTTCTACAACAAATGTATTCAAGAAATATGCTTCAAATCTTTTAAAGGATGAAAAGGAAATTGAGTTGGACACTTAATGCAGAATGTAGAAATTAAGGAATAAACCAATAAATAAAAAAACTACCTATAGTGTACATTTGCAGCTGGGCACCAGTTAGCTGGTTGACAAACAACCCTTGTGATAAGCTCAACTAAAAATTAAATGAAAAGAAACAACGTAAGAATAAATATATATAAATTCACCTAATCGAATTTTTTTAAAAGTAATTCTCACCTACTAGAAAAATTTCTAGATAAGAACACTTACCGTGTATTAGTTATTTATATAAAACTTTGATTTCAATGTTTATAGGTTTGTTTATTTAGTATATATTAACTTTTTCATTTATATGATTTTCAACTTGTATTCGTTCTATATATTTATCTTAATAAAATTCTATAGATTAACTTAGTTAATGATACCACTTTTTTATAATATTTTAAGAGATAGATTAAAAAGATTTAATACTTCTGATATATGAGTTGTTTATATAAAATATTATGCAGCAACAACATTATAAGAGAAATAATGACCTGTTAAATCATCTCCCAATTGGTCATAGTCACGCTTGTATGAGTATGAAAAGCCAACTCCAACAGGAGATTCCAGGAATAACATGTTGGGTTCTACAACATCACAGATACAACAATGATTTCTCCAACTGCATTTTTCGTCTAGAGTCATCAACATGGTCGACAAAAGGCATTAGATGGTAGAATATATCCATATCAGATACTTTACAGATCACAGAACAAACCTTTACTCCAGCCTTTCTTCTTGCCTCAAGATTTTCAAAACTTCCCTGGACTAATATTAAGTCAGAGTAAGTTATCATTGTGTTGTGGAATCTCTCAGTACTCAAGCAACCAAATATTATCAAGCAGTACAAACATAACAACAAATTCCACGTTGGTTGGTTTACCTTAAAGTACTTTTCATCTGTCAGAACACTTACGCATGCTGCTCCACCCTTCTCATAAGATTTAGCAATTTCAACCTGTCATAGAAACCGCTCAAACAATTGAATACACCATAAAGAGAGAAAAAGACAAACTAACAAAATTGTTGGATAAGTTGTTTGAAGGGTGATGATACATTCAGAGATAAAAAAAATACCAAGACCAAGATATTCAACTCAGTGAGAAAACATAAAATCTTCATGATACATTAAAATCACAGCAGGTCCTTGTTTTGTGAGGACAAAATTTTACAATTGCTCTTTTTCTTGCATCCCAAAAACATTCTTGAAGATGTTCCCTCTTCCTCCTTCTTGTATAATCCTTGCCCCTAAACTCAACTTCCCCTTTGTAATCTCAAACATATTAGGACCTATTTTCACTACAGTCATGCATTAATAGTGAGTTAATTCAATGTTGAATAGAATTGATCACTTTTTCCTGTTGTGTGTGATTCTCAACTTTAAATTACCATGGTCATGAATCCTAAATGTAAAAGTAATGTTTTTTCCTGTGTCCTTCATGTCATTCTCTTTACCTGCAGAAGTTACAACAAAACTCCCTTTATCGTCTGTTACTGGTTTAGTTTTGTGTATTGGTGTGATGAAAAGTATAAAACCAAGGAATAAAGTGCTGAGAAGAAAGCCAACAAAAATCGAAGTCAAGATCGAAGACAAAGAAGAACTTAAGGAAGCTCGCCGACGCAACGCTTCCGCCACCACTACCACCACTACCGCCTCTGCTGGCACCACTTCTCTCCTCTGTCAGCTTGATCGCAATGGTGAAGATCCTACTTCCAAGGTGCATCGTATCGGCCTCTCCTCATAAAATCTTAGCCTCAGTCTTCGACCTTTCTTCCCCAAGGGAGGTCGAAGAGAAGTTGCGCCTCGCAGACTCCAATGCCCACCACCGTGTCACCAGATTGCTCTCCCCCTTCCACATCGTCACCCACCGCTAGAAAAACCTCTTCTTCGACGGCGCTGCGTCCGAGCTCTCCGAGCACCGTGTTGTGTTGCGCTTGCGCTTCTATTTATAATACAGAAAAGATAACAGAATTTCGGCCCAGACCCACAATTTAGGCGCTCAGTGCTCATTTCACCGTTCAATGGTGGGCTCAAGTATCGCAGGACGCTCAGCGGTCTATTTTGGCGCTCAACGTTGGGCGATTCACAAAGCTGGCGCTCAGCGCTGGAATTGGCGCTAAGCAGTGGTCGTGACTCCTCTTTTCATTCTTTCCTCGCCCTTTCTCCATTCCAAGTCCTTCCTTCTTCCTTTTCATCATTCAATTCTTATCAAATCCTTCCAAAACAATGTAAAACAAAGCATAATATCTCTAAAACGACTATTGACTCTTTTGTAATCAAACTAAAGTGTTTTGCATGATTCTAAGTTAATTCTAAGTCATAAAGGTTGTGTTTTGATTTCAAATTAATGTATAAAAATAACAGTTTTTAGACCGTTATCATAACCCCAAACTTAGAACTTTGCTTGCCCTCAAGCAAACAAAACAAAACTTAGCCTCCTACCTATCATCAAAATGGTTCAACACTATCAAAACTCATTTTTTCAAGTAATTTCTCAATTCAGCTCTTCAATGGAATCTAATCAAGATGCATACATGCTTCAATTAATTTTAGTTCACATATTGTTCACATAATTACATATTCTCTAACAAATGTAATTTTTATGAATGATCAATCAACTAAGCACAAATGTAATCATGAAATTCATCAATCCTTTCCAAGCAAAGTGTCTCACTCATTAACTCAAGTGTTTCAGGAGGTCACTATTCTCTCTACTATCCACTTGTCACATGAAACAAAATTGACTTTCATCTAATACAATCAACATTCTCACACACAAATGCCATCACAAGGACTTTTTCAAGGCTTGTAACGTGGCTGGGCTAACAAGAAACATTGGTTTTTCAGATCACAAAATCCTTGAGTTAAGAGAGTTATTCAACATTCATAGTTCAAGCATAAACTCTCCTTCAACCAATCTACTCATTCCGAACTTTTCCATTTTTCTTTTATTTTGCATTGAGCTTATCTTTCATGCTTTTCTTTTCTATTTTTCTCATGCTTTTTTTCATTCAACACCTTAGCTCAATGCTTTCTCTTTTACCTTTCAATTCCCCCAACAACCCCAAACTTGAACCTTTATCAATACCATTTAATTATTCTCAACTCAACTCAAGGTAAAGATATTTCTAAAAAGGTTTTTCAAAGTGTTTCAGGCTAAGGTTCAAAAAGGGTAGAACACATGGTTCTCTTTATTTTAGGCGAAAATTTGGCCTTGATCATATGACATAAGCATGTAATTTAATCAATCATAAAGACTCGGGCAATAACATTCATGCTTTCAATTGAATAGCAAATATATCAACAAGCACTCTGAAGCTCAAAACCTCACACAACTATGCTCACTCAACAATTCAATCATACATCTTGCTTAGCATCATAACCACAATCATAACTCATCATGCATCTGTTCACACAGTTTGTGAACACTTTACCTGTATAAAAGCATGTAAAGCAATCTCAATCATCATCCACATCAAGCATCATCAAGCAAACTCATCATGCAATCAATAAGTCAAACCATCATCAGAAAAGGTGTTCAGGCAAGTACACACATACCTACACTACTCAACACAATCCAACCTATTCTAAAAGTTCAAATTACAAAGGAAAAGAAAAAGAAAATCCTTGTTCTACTACATGTGACATCCATTAGTAGATGTCCTATCAGCTCATACTGTCATCAGAGTTCACCTCATCTCCAGCCTCTGCATCCTCAAAGTCATCATCCTCGTCATCATCATCCATGACTGGAGCTTCAGCTGCTCCAGCTCCACTCCCTTGTGCCTGTGATAACGGTTTAAAATAATGTTATTTGATATGTGATTTTGATACTAAAAACACCCTTTTTGACTTAGAAACTTGCTTGAACTCATAGGTTTTCAGTAAATTGTGTGAATACGAGAGTTGAGGTTGATTTTGACTATTTTTTGACAAACTTCCCTTGTTTTAACAGAGATTGAAGTAAGAAAGGAAGAAGAAGTGAAATGCCATGAAGATATAGCTCAAAAGGGATAAAAAAAGACACCAAGAAGGGAGAAAACCCGAAGCTCAGGTGAGCACCAGGCAACAGGAGCGCAAAAATTGCGAGAGAAAATCACTGCTCGTCGCCTGGGCGACGAACCTGGTGCCCGGGTGATGAGTCGATATTTTATTGATTTCACTTAGCTTATTGTACCGAATTTAATTAGGGAATTGTGCTTAATTGTCCGGTATTTTCCCGTTTTTCTTAATTGTGCTTAATTTGATCAGAAATTCTTATTTTAATTAATTTGAATTATCTGAGACTAATTATTTGTATTATTAATTGTAGGGAAAGATTGATTAATATTTTGGGACATTAGGAAGGACACCAATTAATTCAAGACTTGCATAAAAGAAGGGTGTTACTCCCTGTACCTCCCCAATCCCATCCCTCACCCCCCCAATTTTTTTGGATTTTTTTTTAAATACAAAAATAACCTTTTTGTATTTTTTATTTTTACCTTTTTATCCCTATTTACTAAAGTTAACCTACCCTACCTCTTTTACACTCTGAACACACACAGACTCAGATTCCCTCCTTCGCGTATTCCCACCCCCACCAAAGCTTTCATTTTGATTTGAAATGCTCTCTGCAACTCTCTCAGTCCTCCTCTAAACCTACCTTTTGTTGCTTTGTGCGGTCCGGTGCGGTGACTGTGTGGTGGTCCGGTGCGGTGCGGAGAGGTGGTAGACGTTTCGACAAGTTAGTTTCTTTTCGTTTCTTGTATTATTTTTTTAAATTTATGTAATGTGTAGGATTGGGTAGCTTTGTCTATTATTGATATCTAGTTGGTATGTTTGTTGAGGTTTCTGTGGTCTGCTGTTGAGTTCTGTCATTTGTGTGCTCTGTATTGATGAAGAAGATGTCCAGGCACTGAAACGGATGTCGATATCCGTCGACGGATGTCGACATCCGTTCCCTATTTTTATGTTTTCAGTTTATTTTATAAGTAATTATATTTTAAGTTTTTATTTTCAATTAATTTTGTTACGTACTGTTTTAATTTTTTGTGTTATTAGTTTATTGTATTTAGAATTAATACATTAATTTTGTATTATAAGTCATTGTATTTAGAATTAATGTATAAAGTTATTTTTGCTAAAGGATAAAATTGGAATAGAAAAATTAGAGGAAAGGGTAAAAATGGAATGGGGGATAGGGGATGGGATTGGGGAGGTACAGGGAGTAACCCCCTAAAAGAAGGTGCACACAGCGGGCTCATGCGTATGGGCTGAAAGAAAAAAATAACATCACGGCCCATGAAAAAAGGGAGTTGGACGGTGCATGGCTTCTGAAGCAAACAGTAATTAATTAAGTGAGTGCAGCTCATCCATTTTCTTCATCCAGCAGTTGGCTGCCACGGTCCAAAGCAAAGGCACATGCATATTTTTTTTATCTTCATTTAAGGGTGGCACATCCACGTAAGAAGGGCTGTGAGCTGCAGCTTAAATTGAAGGCAGCTTTTCACGATCCAGCATCCAAATGAACAAAGAGTAGTTGTCACCTACATTGGAGCATATTTATTTAAATTGGAGTGAGGTGTGCGTGCTGGACGGGCTGGAATAAAAAATAAAAAACGCTCCAAAATGGGCTGGACTTCACTCTCCATGCTGCACTCCTAACACGCTGCACTCATTTGCTTTGGAGAAGAGAAAAGAGAGAATGGACTTTCTTTTGGAAGTACAAGAGGTGCACATGTGGAATGCCCAATAATTAAAAAAAAAAAGCAAGCTGCTGCCCACATCTTTTCCCGCAGCCTTGAGAAGAAACAATCCAGCAGTTGAGGTCCTCCACATCCAGCAACTTCACACCTGGCCAAGCAAGCAGCTGCAGCCCATCATCCTAATTCACGGTCCAGCTGCATTCTTCATCCAAGAGCATCATGCGGTCCAACAGCCAGCAGCTGCCACAGATTCTTTATGGTCCAGAAGAGCAGCTCACGGCCCACACAGCAGCAATCTCATGAAACACGGAAGCCCAAGCTTGGGGAGTGCATGACCGGATGCAGCAAGCAGCAATCAGTAGAAGGGAGGTGCACGTCTAGCTTTGATGAGGTTACAGCCCACACTGGTAGGACCATAGAGGCACACAACCCTAGGGGATTTTGGAAAGCAGCCACCATATAAAAGGGTGAACACTGTTACATTAAAAGGGAGATTTTGAGAGGAGAGCATTAAACTGCAAGCTACACACTTTCTCTTTGGAAGCACACGAATATTCAAGTGATGGAGGTCTAGGGATGAGAATGGAGTAAGAGCTTCACTTATTTTTCTTGACTCTCTTGCTTTTGAATGTCTAGAAGGAGTAGCTTTGGAATTTTATTTTACGCCATCTGCATTTTGTTGAATGGAAGCACTCTTTTCTTTTTGGCAAAAGTTGTTTTATATTATGATGGATGAAAATGGGAGTCAATCATTTTTAATTTGGAAGCATGATGTCATGTTGAGAATTAATTTAGCTTTTAGATAGAACACACTGTTACGGAGCATTTTTCTTTGCATTAGATATTTCGATTCCAACGTGGTGTGCACACATATTTTCTTTTCAGTTGCTGTCCAATTTATTGTTATTTTCAGTTCATAAGAACATGCGGTACTTGAATGGAAAGGGGGCTGGAATCGAGAAGCCGACACCCACTTGGAGATTTATCAACTTGTCATTTTAGAGAAATGCACCATTTGATTAAAGTTTGATGCTAGCACATTTACTTTATTTATTTTTTTAGGAGCATGCTGTTGCATTTTATTTACTCCCAGCACATTTCTTTTCGGTTAATTAAGTTGATTTGTTTTTGGAGTAGTGTAGCACGATAATTAAACATTAGATTAAAGAAGCATACAACTGCATGTGTTTTATTTTAATTGTTTCCTTGATACATTTGCTCATTGTGTTTTTAATGTTTTAGCTTAGTGTTGCATTTAAATACCACAACCCGAGTTTCTTTATAGGGTCTTTCAATTTATTGTTTCCGTTCGCTATGTTGTCTGTTTTGTTCGATCGTGTTAGTTTAAGTGAGATGTTAGCTTAGGTTAGTCAGGTTGGTCATTAATAAAATTACTTTGTTTCCTTGACATTTCTTGGACTGTTCTTGTGTTTATTCTGCTCTGCCTAGCATTCTGTGAAATCTGACTGTGTTCTTGCAATGGGTATACACTTAGTTGCCCAATTGGTGATTATATCTTCGCTTAGTTGATCGATCTGTATAGCACACATAGGATGGAATAGGTGCATTGTGTTCGCATAGTTCGCGATTATGATAGCACGATTGACCTTCGCTTAGTTGGTTAGCTGTGTTGGATTTAGATTAAAGTAGTATACTTGTTATTAATCTTTGATTGGAAGCATAGTAATTGAGTTAATGACCAACCGTTTTTATTCTGTGTTTGATTCCATTTTTACATTTCTATGTGCATATGTGCTTCAATTTAATTCATCTACATTCACGAACCTTTCACAACCCCCCACTTCGTGTTTGACCTGATTCTCGAACCACATTTGGTCCTTGAGAGACGACCTAGGAGTCACTTCCTAGTCTATACTACATTTCTAAATTGCAATCAAATTTGTATGGGTTGCGACACCCATCACCGGGCGACGGCCGCCCATAGCTCAGGTGCCTAAAACTGGCGCCCACGCCTTATAGAAGCCTCAATTCACGCCTGAGCGAGGTCCCTGCGACGCTTGAGCGTGATTTGACCTGGATTGGACCCTGTTTCTGCTCTGATTTGATTCTTTTGGACCGGGCCGCAATTTGAGACTCTTCTGGCACTATTTAAAGGACCCTGGGACTCTAGGTTTTGCATCCCTAGCAAGAGCAAGCATAGCAATACACTCATAGCCAAATTTCAAGTTTTTTCATTCTTTCTTTCTTCCATTGTTCATTGGGTTCCACCACGTTTATGGGGAACTAAACTCTATTTGTTGTTGGGGAATGATGTAACCTTGTAAACTCACATGTATTTGAATTTGATCTTAATTTCATATGCTTTTTCTATTAATTGTTAGAGTAATTTATCTGTTCTTATTGCTTGCTTATACAATAGCATGATCTGTGATTTGCATGAGTGTTGACAGGTTCCTTGCAATTCAGGTCCTTGTTAAATTACTCCTAAGGGTCATATTGCTCAGACATGAGGATATGAGCCTTAGTCGTCTTAACCTCTTGATCTTCACATCTTTTTACCAGGAATGCTAGGAATTGTATGAACTGATAATTAGGGACAGACTTATTTACTGAGACATCGGGTTTAAGTATTTCAGTGAGGGACATTGGCATTAATAGAAAAAGAGAAATTCTTACATACATGAGAGGGAACTTGGTGAAGTCTAACCCCAACAACATACTCATCTCATAATTATCAACCTCCATTCACCTATGTGTTCTTTTGCCATTGATCAATTTTACTTTGTTTTATTTTATTCTTTTTGAAACACAAAACCATGATCTCTTTTATTTTAAGTCTTAATTAATCTTGTTTTCACACAACTTTTCCGCGCCGAGAGTCCTCTGGGATACGATACTTTGTCTTACCATTTTATATTACTTGTGCGACTCGGTACGCTTGTCGATTTGCCCCAACAACCTGCTCCTAGGGCCATGCCATAGCACTATGGAACTCGTCCATAGTCCACCTATGCACTAGTGGTGTATCGTACAAGCCTACTATCATCTCAGCTGTGGCCACCTGCCCCCTGCGGATAACCTCAAGTCTGGCCTCCATCATAGACATGTACATGTCTCTCATCTGGAAAGGCTCTGCATGTCGTGCTGGCTCATCCTCCTGGGCTGCTCCTCTCCTGGGGCATCTCCGAGGCACTGGTTCAGCCGCCTCTTCTCCTCCACAAAACTGTCTATAGTAAGCAACATCTATGGACTTTCTAGGCCTCTCAAGTGGTGGAATAGAAGTATCCACTCCAGCCTGATGACACAGATGTGTAATAAGAGAAGGATGACTCAATGGTGTCTTATTGCTCACAGTAGCTCCATAGCTCTCAATCTCATTAGCGATGACCTCACCGATGTTAACATTCATTTGCCTCAGCATACAATAGATAAACATAATCCTGTGAACAGTGATGTTAGAAACATGGGAGCAAGGCTGGACATTGGCATGAGTAAATGCCATCCAATATCTTGCCAGGGGTGTCAGTGCCCTCTTGATGTTAATGGGCACACCATTTGGGTTCCTAGGAAAGTGCCCTCCAGGTACACAAAGTGCCCTCTCAATGTCCTCGTAATCTGAACACTCCCTTATATTCAGCGCATATTGGCACTGCTCGCCAACCTACTCAGTACCCAAGAATCTGTTCATAGTCTCAGGGTCATCTCAGATGATCTGCTGATGGGCTGTCGCAACCCACACAAATTTAATGTGCAATTAGAAATGCAGTATAGCTAGGAAATGACTCCTAAGTCGTCTCTCAAGGACCAATTTTGCGGTTTAAGAATCAAGTCAGACACGAAGTGGGGGGTTGTGAAAATGTTGTGGTGAATACGGATGAATAAAATCAAAACATTGACGCAAACAGAAATGCAAACACAGATCTAAAAACGGTTTCCAAGACAGACTGAAAACAGTTGGTCATTAACTTAATTACAATTTTTCCTATCACAGATCAACAAAATAAAGCTGACTCAAACCTCTTATCCAACACAATTAATCAACTAAGCACAGGCTAATTATGTTTTCATAAAATTGGACTAAGTGAACGCAATGTTAACATCAAATCTAATTTACACCATGCAGTTTCATCAACTTAGAGAATACTTAACACTAACTGGGCAACTAAGTGTATAGCCAATTGCAAGTGCAAATACAGATTTGATATTAACCAAGTCAGAGTGGCAATTACACATACAATCCAGAAATCTCAAGGAAACAAAGTAATATCACTAACAACCGACCAACTAACCTAAACTAACATAGCAATTAAACCAAAGAAAATTTGCATGACTCACTTGAATTGAAATTACTAAATCAAAATTAAATTGACGTGCAACTTGGAATAATAGGACAACATTAGCTAATAATTAAAATAAGCATTGGGCGGAAATTAAGACATAAGGCTTAACTAAAATTGAAGTTAACAATGTAGCAACTTTTAGGCACATTCATCACGAAATTCAACTCTTAAAAAGTAAAGCAACATAAATGAAAAATGTGTCACTTCTTTGCAGTGGAAAAACAAATTCTTGTTCTCGGTAAAATAAAAGAAATGTTATCCAACAAAAAAAAAAAGAAACTTTAATGCCCTCACACAGTGGCATGCACACGTCTCTTTCCAAGATAAAAGCACCGCTTCTTCAATTTTTTAAAAGAGCGAAAATCTGCATTGCTGGCATAAAATGTAAATGAAAGGTGTGTAACATTGCTTGAATGAAATATAAATGCAGTACCGCCTATCCACTAATTAAAACACTGCTTGCTTCTCTAGTGTGGCGGCTACTAATGAAGCAATCCCGAGACAACACTGTGTACCCCCTCCAACCTAGTGATGTGCTGTCTAAGAAGTGTGTTGTTCGTGTGCGTGGTCTGTTGCCCTTCGCTGGACGCACCTCCCTATAGACGTATGAAGGCTGGACCATGAAAGCTCTTCAGCCCAAGTAATGGAATCAGATCAGCTACTGCAGCTCCTTGCTTGGCGTCACACCCTTCTCTCCGCTACTGTTACGTGGGCTTGCTGGACCAGCTGCACTTCTTAAGATTCATTACTTATGGGCTGCACCGCCTAATTAATTGCCCAAACTTTGTTACTGTAGAACCACCATTTTTTGCTGGATGCACGCGGGTTGCTAGCTGCTAGACTTTCAATGTGCTGTGTGCGTGGAGGAACATTTAATTGCAGCAGCTCCTAGACGCGTCTTGGACTGCTGCCTGGGCTTCAAAACCCACTGTAACGTGGTCTCCCAGCTGGATGAATCATGATGCGCAACCCATGTTCTACACCGCTGGACCTGCTTGGATGCTGGACCGTAAGGCTTCACTTCAAAGCTGCTAGATAATATGAAGGGTGTTGCATTTTACTTTCTGAACATGGGTTGTTGTGTGCTGCTGCACATGTAGTCCCTAGAAGTCCAGCTGCACCTCCTAATTTCTTCAAGTTTATAGATTCAATTGGGCTGTAGCACTTCTTCCTTCTCGATTGGAGCTCTTGTTGTGTGCTTCTCCCAAGCAAAGAATCAGCCCATGAATCAGCGTGTTGCTTCAGCCCGTGAGCGTGTGAAGATGTTGCAGTTGCTGGACTTATGACTGTGATGCTTCTTCTTTGAAGTTGGATCAAGGGATGTGGAGTGCAGGCCGTGTTCGAGCTTTTCAAGCTACTGTGTGTTTTTTTTTATTTTCTATTCCAGCTGTTGTTTGCATCTCTCGTGGACATGTGAAGGCTGGATGCAATTTCCTTGCTGGACCCCCCCCCCCCCCTCAAGCTGGATTGCTTGATGCGTTTTTATGTTGGACGTGGCAGCGTATTCTCTCCCTTCCTTTGGGTCGTGCACACACACTCCATGCAGCCAAATAAAATGATGTGCTGCTTTCACCAAAGAAAGAAAAGCTAAATAGAAATCACATGTGCTTCAGGACGTGGCAGCTGCATGCCTTCTTCGTGGGCTTAATTCTTGGATCTGCAGTCCTTTCAATTGAAGTTGGACCTCCAAATCCAATCGTCCATGGGCTATAACCGTATGTGCTCTCCACTTTCTCCAGCCTTCAAAAGACATGGCACCAATTTACAATAAAATAGTACGTAACTCCTGCTTTGATGGCAGCTGGCTTTCTAAAACAAAACCATCCAGCCCTTTCTCAATAACCGCGTCACTCTCAAAGCCCAAAATTTCTTTTATCCAATGTGGGCCGTGGCATATTGCTGCTACGTCTTTTATTTCTCCAAGCAAGTGAACGTGTGATGCTCTCATTCTGCTGCAGCGATTGCATTGTGGGCCGTGAGTTAACCCCTTTCTAATTGAAGTAAATCAACACCAAGGCCGTGTTGTGTTGGATGTTGCTGTTGTCCTTGGGCCGAGAAGTGTTGCTGTGAAGGAGGGAGGTGCGTGGCTTGCTGGATGGTATGAAGGCTGAACGTTTCTTTACAAGCCCAGAATGCCAGAATACGTTGTTGCAGCGTGGAGCTCCTTACTTTTGTATGTGGCCACTGCACATTAAATTAATTAGCCCAATGAATGAAGCACACTCCGTCACGTGTTGCACCTCCAAATCAAACTGCTGGACGCGTGCTCCAATTTGAATGCAGCCCAAAATGTTTTTCTTTTTTAACTCAAATTGCTCCAAGTCTTGGTGGAAGTTCTTCTTCAAAGAAAAGAAATTGTATTCTAAAATTCTATAACGAGCAGTAACTTTGTGTGCACTTCTCTTTCGATCCCAAAATATTGACCAATAATTTCCCTACAATTAATAATGCAAATAATTAGTCTCAGATAATTCAAATTAATTAAAATTAGAATTTCCGGTCAAATTAAGCACAATTAGCATAAACGGGAAAATACTGGACAATTAAGCACAATTCCCTGATTAATTCTAGCACAATAAACTAAATGTAGTCAAGAAAATATCGACTCATCATTTGCCCCTAAACATAACTGGTATACCTATCCATGTTCACTCCCCTGAACAAGGAATTAGTATAAAACTCCTTCACCACTTCAATGTTAGCTGGTGTAGGGTATGTGGCCAGCTTCTCCCAGTTTCTGCTCTCTAGCTCTACACCAAACTGAGGAGCCAAGTCTGGAATGATTATTACTTTTCGCTCCATTAGCAATCGCCTTTCTTGCACAATCAGGAAGTGTTCGTCATGTTTCCTAGATAGGAATCTTTGAGAATAAAATCTCTGCGGCCTCTTTGATTCCTTTCTCTTCTTTGTTGCGGTCTACACTCTCTTTGAAGATGATCGTCAGAGTGGGAGTGGGTCTGCAGCGGAAGGGTTAGCGTGGATAACAAACCAAGAGGTTTTTAACTCAAAAGTGTGCCTTTTAATTTCTTCTCAAATTCACTTACTATGCAAATAATACTAACAAGTAAAAGAGTAAGGTTGAGAGAAATTTGCACAGATGATTTTTATACTGGTTCGAATCTTACCAATCCTACGTCCAGTCGCTTATCTCAAACTGAGATAAACAGTTCACTAAACACAAAACAATTACAAATTACAATCACAAAGATACAATTTGTAAGAGTTTAGAAAACACCTCTCTTGAAGCCACAAGAGATGAGACAACACCTCCTTTGAATCTTCACAAAGGATGAACACCTCCTTAGACACACCAAGGATGAACCACCTCCTTAGACACACCACGCATGAACTACCCCCTTAGACACACCAAGGATGATCCTTTTTTCGACACACCTCCTTAGACACACCAAGGATGAACCGGCTATTTCCTTCGTCACCGTAGCAGCACTTCTCCAGCTCCACAGACGCGAGTTTCACAAGCCGAGCAACAAACACACTTCTCAAAGAGTTCTGAGTGTTTTAGCACAAGGGAAGAGTCTTGGTTCTTTTTTTGAAGGCAAATGAGAGCCTATTTATAGACTCAAGCCAAAGCTCTTCCATTCTAAAAAAGACAAACTTAACGGCTAGTTTCTCCAACGGCTATAAACGGCTAGTTTGTCCAACGGCCATAAACGGCTAGTTTTTCCAACGGCCATAAACGGCTAGTTTTCAACGGCTATAAACGGTTAGTTTTTCCAACGGGTATTGATGAGTGGTTATTTCTTGAAGTATATTTAGTTTATTGCACTTAAATAAACCAGGGAATTGTGTTTAATTGTCTGTTATTTCCCCGTTTTCCGAATTCTGCTTAATTTGGTCGGAAATTCGTAATTGTGCTAATTTGGGTTTTCTGAGCTGATTAAGTGTATTTTGGTTGCAGGGAAATTTTGGGAAACATCATTTGGAGCATTAGGGATGGTAACGTGATCATTCAAGACTCAACATTTAGTCACTTCCATTTTAATTAAGTTGTAATTTCGTTTTCTAGAAGCCCTTAATTAGAATTAGGTGTTTTGGACCCCTTTAGGGGCATTTTTGTAAAAACCAATTGTGGGGGCCATGTGGCATCCCTTTAGGGCTGACTTGTAGTGTGTGGACCCCACCAAAATTAAAACTCTTGGTCATATGGGGTGGAAAAACCGAGACACACACCAACACTTCCATAGCTTACATTTTTGCTTCATTTTTCTTCTAGGTTTTCATGTATGAAGACTCTCTCTTGGAGCTTGCCATGGGGTTTTCGGTTTTGGCTATTTGAATGAAGAAAGTTGCAGATTTTATTCTTCTCTTGCTTTAATCTTGGCTGTCTTAACTCATTGGTGGTGAAAATCCTTTCATTCCTTCTTCCATTTGCTTGTTTTTTTTATGTTTGAAGCTTGAGCTTTTAAGCTTTTCTTTGCATTTCAATGGTGATTGTTGGGTTTGAGTGACTTTATATTTTCGTTTTTCCTCTCCTTTACTGCTGTTCCTCACGTTTTTCTTTGCATTTTATTTGGTTGGATGATAAAAATGGAGTTCTATATGAGTTTTGGGTTGAATAGAGCTTAACTTGATGTGTGGGTGTTGTGGTTTGGGCTCTTTCTTCTTGGTTTTCGTTTTTGATGTTTGAAACAAGGAATGGACCATATTTTTGTGTTGTTATAGTGGCTGGACAGAGCTGGAGTTGATGGTTTAGGTTTCATTTTCGTTTTTGCAAAGAAAGTTGAAGAAAAGTTAGTGTTAGAAGTGGATTGATGAGTAGAAGTTTGTGTTTGTTGTTCTTGTGTTCATTTGCAACTTAAACTTTGGTTTCTTGGGGTTCATTCTTGGTAATGTGAAGAGAAGAAAGCTTTGGATGGTGGTTGAGAAGAAAGAAAACCGAAATTGAGGTTGGAAGTGAGAGAAAAGGGTGCATTTAATTTTTTGCCCCATTTGGACAAGCACAATATGAGACAATTTTCATAGAAAGAAGATTTCCTTTTTTGGTTTTTGTCTTCTCCTTGTTGCTGCCGAGAATCACTCTTGAGAATGGAGGTTTTTGGTGTTTAATTTTCTTTGACTTTGCTTACATGGCATCTTGGTTGGAGCACCCAAAGTATCTTACATTTAACCTTTGGTTTGAAGCATTTTTTTGGCATTTCCACTTGGTAGTTCATCTTTTTTGTGCCTTGGTGTGTACAATCACGTTTTTGCTGCATGGGAAGGGAGGAAAACATGGTTTTATTGTGTGTTTAAGGCACATGCTTATTTCCTTGAAGAATGGTGCACATGGGACAAGAAGTCAACACATTTTGGTGGCTTATTGAAGGTGGAAATTGAAGTTTGACTTGTTGAAACATGACTCACGGCCAAGAGGTTTCCTTAGGCCATTTGGACTTTTAATTTATTTGTTAATTGCATATTGGGTCACTTAATTTACTAGAAGTAAAATAGGCTTGTTAATTTCTCTTGTTTTCACTTAGTTTAATTAGTAGGTTGAGTTGTTTTTCATCCACTTAATTTAGTGTTGCATTTTAATAGTTTTAATTGTGTTTGGATAATTGTTTGTTGAAATGTTGGGTTTAGCACTTTATTTTACCTTGATGTTTTCTAACTTACACAGTTGAGTTTAATGTCCATTCATTTTAATTTAGTTATTTGAAGTCACAAAAACACTTTTCAAACCCCCCCCCCCTTTTCGTGTTAGACTTGATTCTGAACCGCAAAATTGGTCCTTGAGAGACGACCTAGGAGTCACTTCCTAGCACTATACTGCATTTCTTATATGCAATCAAATTTGCATGGGCCGCGACGCCCATCAGGTATGAACGACTAATTTCTCCAACGTCCATTTTGAGCACGATACCCTTGCCGTTGAGCGTCACTATTCACGTGAATAGTGTTACTATTCATGTGAATAGTTCTACTTTAAAATTAAGTCCTATACATTAAACCACAATTATTACAAAAGCTTTTCATTGCAAAACAATTCTTCAAATAAATCTTCTTGATTCTTGATTGTTCTTGACTTAATTTGGGCATCATCAAAACTTCATCTTTATCATTTTGCTAACAATGATGATGTCATTCCTACATCAAATACAATTCAAAAGACCACAAAATTCACCATTAGGGGTTAGCAAACAATTAAACACATATCGTTCCAGCACTATCCAGCACTGAGGGCAAACCAAGGCCCCCCAACGCCATCTGCAAAACAAAATAAGGCATAAAACGAAATCTGTCGCCCACCGCTCAGCGGTGACGATGGGAATTTCTCAAAAAGCATGCCTAATCATTTCTAATCTCCACCCAATCACTAATTCCTCAGTTCCAGACCAAAATCATGCAATTTAATCGGTGCAAAATGTTTCTATTTCATCAAATCATGCAGAGAAATCAAAAGCCCTAATTTATCATATTTCTAAACATGTTCTTCATCAAATTTCAATTCTAGAAACCCTAAGAATGAAATTGCATGACTTACTTGGGTGGAGATACTCTAAATGCTTGCAAGTGCTCTTTGATTGATGATGGATGCTTCCCTAATGCAATGCTCCCACCAAAACCCCAAACTTTGTCGATGGAATGGTATAAAAGTGAAGAACAATTGACTTTAAGTGAGTGGGTGATGGGAAAAGTTGAGAGAAATCCTTAGAATGTTTCTAAGAGTGAAAGCAAAGTGTAGGATTCTATAAAGAACGCTTGGGCGAGCCCTAAGCGGTGTTTAAAAGTATGCAAATGGGCCTCCAACGCTGAGCCTTTTAAAAGCCCATGTTGGCTTGCCTTCACGTTTTTGTGACCTAGAACACTTACTTTGAACTCTCAATTTTCAATTTCATGCACTTCCCCTCTCATATGCAACACTCAAATCCTAAAAAGCAACTAAACAGGGTTTAAAAATAAAACAATAATCAATTGGGTTGTGATGGAAAAAAATGCTTTAGCTAGGACAAGCCAAATCTAGAAGCAAATCAAGTCATAAGTTCATGGATGAAGATTGTGGAATTTGGTGGTGGTGAAAGGTGTTGAGATAGCTCATGGTTTTGATGAGTAGTATGATGATGGAAGGTGTGTTTGATGGTTCTCTAAGAGAGGTTGGGCCAACTCTTGGAGGAAGGTGGCTAGAGGAGGCCACTTGGCTAAAGGACCTTAAAAGAGTAGTATGGCACAAAAATGGCAGCATAACTTTACTCTAAATCAAAGGTGATTACATGATGGAGAACACCTCTATTTATAGGCTAAGGTGTCTCAAAATGGGCTGAAACTTTAACCTAAAAGAGCCACCTTGGTTGTCTTGGATAGCAAGGAGAAATCCTCTCCAATAGGAGGGAGACAAGTGGCAAAAATCCTCTCAAATGAGAGAGTGACATGTGGCCACTACCTATGGAAAAACTCTCCATTCCTAGAGTGACACATGGCCACTAACTAGGAGGAAAAATCTCCAATGGGAAGCTTCCACATGTCTAGGACGAAATTCTTCTCCCTTGTTCTCCAAGCTTAGCCAAAATGTTGACCCCTTGGTCAACACACCCATTTTGGACATCCAAGCATAGTCAACTTTGGGCCTTGACCCTTTGTTGACTTGTTTGGTCAAAATCTTATTCTACTTGGCCCAAAATACAAGGCCCAATTGAAGTTCTACACTACTAGGCCCATAATACAAAGCCCAAATAAAATCTAGACTACTTGGCCCAAAATACAAAGCCCAAATAAAATCTAGACTACTTGGCCCAAAATACAAGGCCCAAAATTATTCTTACTCTACTAAATCTTCATGATGACTTAATATGGCCCAAGAGAAAGAGTCTAGGCCCATCTTCCATAGATGCCTCCAACTCTTCATGAATGTGCTAGGTCATGGCAAGGGGTATGCCATCAGGTTGCCTCCAAGGTAGCGCTTGTTTAACTTCGCGAGCCTGACCCAAACCTTTCTAGCACTTGCCAGTAAGTGCTTCCCAACACCCTTCAGTAGGTGTACTTACTTGTATCCTTCAGTAGATACATAAATAATTAGCTTCCCTCAGTAGAAGCTACCCAATATGCAGAAATTTAAAAATTATTCATAATTACATCACCAAGATTTAAAAATTGAATTACAAAGGTATTGCTCTTGGATCAACTGGGGTGCCTCCCAGTAAGCGCTATTTTAACGTCATTAGCTTGAGCCAGTATAGCTCACGTCTTCTCTTTCAAGTTGATGACTTCATCGCACCAACTCATCAGCTGCCTTCTATCCACCCTCTTAACTGTTATGGAGTATGAATCTTCAATTTCTACCTCTCCAGTCTTTATATGCCTCTTAACCATCCACTCCTTCTTCTTGTATTTTACCTTTGAACCAAGTTGGAATGGTGTGTCCTCTCAGTGGATTGTGCCTTCTTTATCGATATCTTCATCTTTAGGTACCTGCAAAATATTACAATCATTATTGTTAGTACCTTCAGATCCTTCAATTGTAGCCTCTCCCCTTGAAACTCTATATTTGGCCCTCTTCTGTATTCGTGTGAGCTTCTCTTTAGAACCAGTATATATCAACCTACTTTCTTGGTCCCTTAGCATAATTGTTTCGTCATAGACACTCATCAGCACTTTTACAGTGTTCATAAAAGGCCTTCCAAGAATCACTGGAATCCTCTCATTAGTCTCCATATCCATGACTACAAAATCAATCATGAATTTAAGATGCTCAATACGAAGAACCACATCTTCCACCATACCAATAGGTTTTTTAGAAGACCCATCTGCCATCATTACAGAAAGATTAGATGGTTTCAATGTTAACCCTCCAATTTTCTTCAGATAAATCGAAGGCATCATATTAATACTAGACCCAGAATCTAGCATAGCTCTCCCTATATCCACATCTTCAATAATTTATGGAAGAGTAAGACTTCCTGGATCTTTCATCTTAGGCGAATATTTTCTCCTCTTAAGCCGTGTACAAACTTCCTATTTTTCAGCTTCTTCTTCATCAAGATTTATAATAGTAATCTGATTAAAGATCTCTCTAAATTGCCTACAATGACTTTCTTTTCTCTATTTTTCTCTATCTTCCTCTTTTTCATAATAATTTTTTTCTATCCTCTCCTCTTCTTCATCCTCTCTACTTTCTATCTCAATAATATTTTTCTCTTCTCTCATCTCCTCTTCCTCCTCCTCACTATTATCTACCTCAATAACTTCTTTTTCTGCTTTTCTCTCTCTCCTGCTCACAACAACTTTGCATTCCTCCTTAGGGTTAACATCAGTATTAGCCCTAAATTTGTCCTTCTCTATGACATCCACCCTCTTTGATAGTTGGCCAATTTGCAAATCACCTTGGGAAAAACGTTCCCGAAGATCAACCCAAATATCAATGGCACGATCAAAGAAGATAACACTCTGAGCAATGGAGGAAGACAAAGAGTTAAGGAGCCACGACATGATCAATGTATTACAATGTTCCCAAGAATGGTACGAGATATCTTTAGGAGAAGGAACAAGTATGGATCTCATCAAAAAACCCATTTTATTTTTGGAAATCAAAGCCATTCTAAAGGAGTGAGACCAAGAATGGTAATTATTTTCTATAAGAACAGGTGTAATAGAAACAGAACTAGGTCCTTCACTAGGATGAATATAGAAAGGACTGGAAGGAACGAGACTAGGGTCGGAAGCGGCACTAGAATTAGGATTGAATTCTGGACTGTGAGCTGTGCTGTTGGAATTCGTTTCGGTCATGATGAAAAGAAAAAGCACAGAACTCCAGGAGGGAGCTTTGATACCATAAAAGAATAGAGACAAAGAAGAGAGAAAAGAGACAAAGATGCACAAGAAAGTTACTATTGTGTATTGCCTTTCATAAAGGATAATATATATAAACACAAAATATGACCTGATGGAACAAGAGAAAAAACAAAAAAGTCTTGTATGGAGTACTATTGTCTGGTATATTCCACTGCTATGCCATTTTCTGTTTTGCTTTGTTGGGCCAAATTGGGCATTGCTTCTATCACGTTTCTTAATTTCTTTTCACTTTTTTCCTAATTCACGCATCTTCTTCATCTTCTTCAATTGTTTTTCTCTATTTTTCTCTTTAAAATCAAAAAGCCCTTTGACCTAGGTGTTCTTCTTCTTCAATTTTTTTCCCTCTTTCTCGGTCCAAACCTTAGAACCATGAGCGGTGGGTGAAGTGCGAGACGTGAGAGGTGCAAAGGTTTGGCGGAAACGTTTTGCAAAGAAAACATTTTGTTCTCCCTTACGAGTGGGCTCTGCAGAAGGAAGGACTGCACGGTCGCCATTACTGATACTTTGCGGGTATTGAGATCTACCATTACTTTGTAGTTATTTTCTTCCTTACATTTATTTAGTTACATGGAGTTATTTAAAGCATCTCATTTCTAAATATAAGCAATTGACATTGAAGGAAGCAGAAGAGAAGATGAAGAATAAAAAAAACTACAGATGGATATCATGTTTCTGATAAGAGAGAAGAGGATAAAGACGAGGAATCCGAAAGGAAGAGTAGACTTGAACTTAATAAAAGAGCTGGTGATGTTGATGAAGAAGGTCCAAGAGGAAGGGACTGTGATCTAGATGATGACAATGTTGAGAAGGGTCATTATCTCTGCATTCTTTAATCATTATGTTTTTTGATGAAAAAGGTAGCGTATATTATCATTTTATTTTTGATTAGTTATATGAAGTGATGACCTGCCTTGTATGCAATTGCATGCCATTATTAATTAGAATAGACATATTGCATAGGCAACAGCTGAGGGGGGTATGCATGTTGCATATGCCATAATTTTATTTTTTATCATTTTATTTTATCGGGATAATATTTTTCTGATCCATACAATGATGACTAATGATAAGTTGCATCACTGCTATTCTGATTTATCTTCAATTTGTTTGAATTTAATAAATTATTATCATAAGAGTATCTGTTCTGTATATTGGTATTTCAATTAAAATAATAATCAAGATTAGTTACAGAGAGGGAAAGATGAAGTTGCATTAGAAACTTCAACATTTTTTTACAATTCATTTTATCTACTCTTGCAAAGAATATGATTGCACCTTTATTTTTTCCCAGCCTAGTGTATTTACTTCCCAACACTTTTTATTGTTTTATTTTATCGGGATAATATTTTTCTGATCCATACAATGATGACTAATGATAAGTTGCATCACTGCTGTTTTGATTTATCTTCAATTTGTTTGAATTTAATAAATTATTATCATAAGAGTATCTGTTCGGTATATTGGTATTTCAATTAAAATAATAATCAAGATTAGTTATAGAGAGGGAAAGATGATGTTGCATTAGAAACTTCAACATTTTTTTACAATTCATTTTATCTACTCTTGCAAAGAATATGATTGCACCTTTATTTTTTCCCTGCCTAGTGTATTTACTTACCAACACTTTTTATTGTCTGGTGTTTTTAACTTTGTGTCAATAATCCTATATGCCAAAGCCACATATAAATGAAGGAGGTCAGGAACATAATTCCTGGTTTTAGTACCACAAACTTAAACCAGTTTTAAAGTTGGCATGAAACTTGTAGTTTTCATTTACATGTCTGGTTACACACATACATGCTATTGTTAGATTTATATTTAGTTTGTCCTTCTGTATTACAAGTTTGTCTTTTTTTTGTATATTTATTGTTATTGTTATATACTTTCTGTTGCTTATATTGACTTCTTGATATTATATATGTTTCTTTCTATTATAATTCTACATTGTTTATCTTTATTGGTTTATTCTATTGTTGTTGACTTATAATTCTGACCATCGTGTGTATACAAACTTAGGGATCTACTATCATTACCCGTGGAAGAGCAGCTTAAGAAAATGCTTGAGGTTTGTAACATTATTTATTTTTCATTGAGATAGGGGCATTAAGATCTAACAAAAATTTTCCTTCCTATTAAGGCTATCCTCCTTGTACTGACTTAGCATATGAGAAGGCTATTTCAGATGGTGTGGATGTTCTTG
The DNA here is from genome assembly GCA_036885675.1 of Vigna mungo. Lineage (NCBI taxonomy): Eukaryota > Viridiplantae > Streptophyta > Magnoliopsida > Fabales > Fabaceae > Vigna > Vigna mungo. The sequence continues at coordinate 8,839,904 of CP144698.1, forward strand.
ACTGTCCTGTTCAAATGTCCAAGGATGGAATACCTTTTTGCTTAAACTCTATTGATCTTATTCGGCGGTAAAGTATTTATTATTATCTGTGCAATTTTTTGTTGTTGCTTTCATCTCTAAATTGTACTAATGTGTTGTGTTGTTCATGGTAGAGACAGAAGTTCTTACAGCTCAACCAAGGTTAGTATATAACAACCAGATTTTGAGGTAAACATAGACCCTTTACAGCTACATTTCATCCCTGGTTCTATCATCGCTATCTCAATTGTACTTTTTTAGTATATGTTTTTGATAGAATGAGTTAGTTTAGATACCATATTTTATTTCTTCTTAGATAATAGGTAGATTTGTTTATGTACAGTTTTATATTGATGAAACCAATTTGTTTACTCTAGCTTGATTGTAGTTTTGTTTCTGTAATTGAATTTTGCTAGTTCAATCAATTTTCTTTTAGTTAGAATATGGTACTATAGTTAAATTATACATTTTTAGTCTTAATAACTAGTTAGCTTTAGTTGTAGACTTAGTTGGTTATTCAGAACTTTAAGAATTAGTTTGTGTCAACACCCAATTTCGTCCAGATGACTGAATAATAGGATTTAGTTTTTGTTTTTGTCTTATTTTATTTTATTTTCATTTTTTATTTTATTATTTTAAATTTTTAGTTTACTTTCGATTTTGATTTAGCTCTTTAATTATTATTAGATTTTATTTTATTTTGAAAAAAAAAAGAAAAAACGAAAAAAAGAAAAAAAGAAAAAAAATTGAAAAAAAAAAGAGAAGACATAAATAGTAAAAAAATAAACAAAGGGAAAAAGAAAAAAATAATAAAAAAATACAAAATAAAAAAATACTATTTCGTTTTACTGTTTGCACCCCCAAATTAATTTTTTTTCCTTAACCTAATGGCCCAAAATAATCTCACATTTTTACTTCTTCACCACCTATTTTTCTTATCACAACCCACTCTCCACATCACCCTCCACATCACCTTCCACATCATCTATTTTTTTTCATTTACTTTTTCCACCTCATTTACATATTAATTTTAATATACCAATGTTTCTAATAATTCCACTTATATTTTTTATCATATCTTCTCCACCAACTTTTTTATAATATTTCTTTAATTTATTTTCCACATTAACTTTTACTATTCATTATATTTTATTCTTCCCACCAACTTTTTATATTATTTCCTTCACTTAATTTCCACACTAACTTTTACTATTTACTATATTTTATTTCATCTACTTTCTCCACCAACTTTTTATATTATTTCTTTCACATATTTTCCACATTAACTTTTTTCCATTCATCTTTTTATTATATTTTATTTCAAATAATTTCTCCACCAACTTTTTATATTATTTTCTTCACTTAATTTCCACATTAACTTTTAATATTTACTATATTTTATTTCATCTACTTTCTCCACCAACTTTTTATATTATTTCTTTCACATATTTTCCACATTAACTTTTTTCTATTCATCTTTTTATTATATTTTATTTCACATAATTTCTCCACCAACTTTTTATATTATTTCTTTAACTTATTTTTCACATTAACTTTTACTATTTATTATATTTTATTTTACCAAATTTCTCCACCAAATTTTTATATTATTTCTTTCACTTATTTTCCACATTAACTTTCACTATTTACTATATTTTATTTCACCTAATTTCTCCACTCACTTTTAATATTATTTCTTTTACTTATTTTTCCACATTAACTTTTTCTATTGTTCCACTCACTTTTTTTAAAAAAATATATTTTATTTGAATTTTTTATAATAATAATTTGGATTTTCATGTCAAGTCTCGGATTTGCTTGACAATTATGTTTTTCCTAATTATTTTGATTATCATGTCAAATCTTGGATTTGCTTGATAATTAAATAAAAAAAATTAAAAAAAATATAGTTTTCTTGTAAATAAGTGTAAACGTCTATATGATTCCTTTTGTCCTTTTAATTTTTTTTTCTCTCATATCTATTATTTTAAAAATTATAAAAAATACAAAACTCTTAAAAATCACAAAAATAATTTTATCTTCTATTTGTTTCATTTCTAGCTCATTGTTCATGACATGATATTTTTTAAAAAATTCAAAAATACCAAAAAAAATCATAAAATCTTCGAAATAAAAATATCAACTCTTTTTCAAATCGTTTTTTTTGGATCCTCTGCTTGGCAATGGTCAAATTTTAATTTTCTGTTATCGACCCTCTGCATGGCAATGGTTGCATTTTAATTTTCTGCAAGTCCTTGTCAAGTTCACTTTCCAAAAATCCAAATATTTTCCAAATAAATTTTCTCAATAATTTCTCAAAAAAAAATATATATATCTTTTGTTTTCTTTATAATTTTTTTTAGGGTTAGTTAAACATTTTGAAAACCACATCAAATTCGCGTATTTAATTAAAGGTACTGCCTTAGGGCTGGCGTTGTAGGGTGCTAATACCTTCCTTACACGTAACCGACTCCCGAACCTAAAATTTCGTTTTCGTAGACCTTTCCTTATTTTATGGCTTTTCCGTAGTTTTCCAGAATAAACTATGGTGGCGACTCCAAAACTCTTTTTTTCAAAATCGCGTTCTTCTTTTTTCGGATCGTCGTCGTCCTGTCGCGATTCCGGTTGTGACAGTTTGGTTAGTTTTTAATTGTTGATTCTAGGATTCACTTAGTTAATCTTGAAGTAGATTAATGAGTATTTGAGGTTAAAGTTACATTAGATGGGAATAGGAAATCAAAATAAAGTAGAGTATGAATGTCTATATGTGAATTGAACTAGTTACATCTTGTATATGTATTATACTAACAAAATAGAATAGCTCGTAATAGTTACTCTGTTATGGATGATTACTATTTGAGCCAAAATTTCATATTGTAAGTGTTAGGCAATGATAAGTTGTGATTCAGATTTTGAATTAATGATAAAAACTAAAGGTTTGGGGTGTTTAAAGTGGGATAAAGATTTTTGGAGACTAAGTGATTTTACATAAATCTTTGCTAGTTTTGAAAATAGAAATTGGAATCTTTGTATGGATGTTTGATGTGATCTGAGCATGTTGAATGTGGTTGTTATAATGCCTGGACTAGTTCAGATTAGTTAAACTGTTGAATGCTATCAGTTTCTATAATTGCTTAAGTTTGGTTTTTTGGAAATATTGGCAATGATTGAATGCATAAGTAGTAAAACAAATTATTGAACTCTAGGGTAGAAGACATGTAATATATCTGCCTAGGATTTTTTTTTCTGGTTATTTTGCATGTGTAATTTTGAGTGGTTTTAGGTTTCTCCCTTCACACACTGCATATGATAGATTGTACATTTATTTAGATATTGGGCCCTATACCCGGGTCTGAGTGAACCTTAAGGAGTGGAGGTCCAACGATTGTCATGTTAGATCTCGGATCTACTTGGCTATTGGAAGACTTCATCTAGAGTTTGCTTCTTCTTGGCATGCCACATCTGTTAAATCGTCTATCGTTGTGGTTATGTCCTGAGGTTGACTTCAGCTCTAGAGGCCTGTGAGATGATTTAGAGCTACCATTGAATTAGCATGTAAAAAAACTCATAGACCAAAACAAATTTTCCATACCAAGTAGGACACAAAAGGGAGATTAGTTATATTTTACAATAAATGTATCATGTTTTTTTTATAAAAAAAATAAAAATAAAAGATTGAATTCATACTTAATTATTTTTCACACGTTCATTGTAAGAAAAAAAAAGATAAAAAAATGAGAAATAAAAAATAAAAAAAGCAAAAAAAATGCGTCACAATTTTAAGTCAGTTATTTTTATGCAAATCATCAACTTTATGACATTTAAAAAAAAATAATAAAAAAAAACAACAAAAATAAAATAATGGATGTCATTCTTTTTGGGTCAATTAATTAGATCACAATTTCTATTAAGACATTTGTGTGTGCATTGCTTGAAAACATCCATCTTTAGCCTTCACTGAACCATTGTTTGAAAACATCTTCCAGCCTTCACTAAACCAAGGATTGACCACAATCATGCTTTTTGATTCTAAATAATGAACCCAAACTTTACATTGAAGCAGATTTTCCATGTTTGACATTCATTTGGGAGATCCTCGAATTTGTTAGAAAAAAAATAAATAAAAATATGACTTGTGTTGAGGTCATCTAGTTTTGTCTCATAATTAATCTTGTAAAATAAAGCAATCATAATTTGAAATGAAGTGTGGCCATGTTTCTTCATCCAACAAATAAGTAAAAAAAATGAAAAAATATATATATCCATTGTTACCCATATTGAGCCATGAAGATCTTTTCCAAAATTACCCAAACAAGAGTTAGTCACTCTATAAGTCAGCTCATCAACATACAAAATAAAAGGGGCACTCAATGATAAAAAAAAAATGTGCCAAGAAAGAAAGAAAAAATCACAAAGAATGATGAATGACGAATGAATTTTGAGAAAAAAGCAGAGTAGTAAAAACGTTTGACGAATAGTTGATACAAAACACAAATGATAACTCTTGTTTCAAATAATCCTCGAAAATTAATTTGAGACCTTTTATCCTTTCTTTCAATACCCTTCAGCCCAAGCCACATTACAAGCCCAATAAAAGTCCTCACAGATTGAATAATGATTGCTCAAATTTTCATGAAGCTTAATTTTGAGACAAGACAAAATGACTAACAACGCGATTGTTAAAAAAAATGAACGAAAGAACAAAAATAAAAAAAAAATGTCCTTGGAAGATTTGAACTCCCTATTGATTGATGTCATGCAAAGGAAAATCAAGCAAACAAGGGACAATCATTTTAAGCCAATCATATCCCATTCAAATTCCTCTTCCCGATCCCCAAACTAGGGGCAACCTTGTGGGTTTTACATGATTTTTTTTTCGCCCATTCTCTAAAACTGGGGCACCTTTATCAGTCTCGCATGGTTTCGCACATTCTTCAAAACTGGGACAGCTTTATACAAATTTTTCATTTGATCTCATATCCAAAATAGGGGCAGTTTTCTGAGTCACTCTTGATTTTCTCACCTCACATTCGTGAGAGATATTTCCCACTCAAACACCAAACTGAGGCAACCTTTGCGTACATTGACATTAACATGTTACCTCTCCATTGAGGAATGTATGAGAAATAACACGCCCCAATGGCCATACTAGTTTCATCCAAACCCTTCTAAACAACTTTCTTACCTTTTGACCAATCTTCAACATCAAGCATGCATACACTATTACTTCAATGGAAAATGTCAAGCACACAAACTTTATTTTGAACTTTTGACTTTGGAATTTGTGACATCCATTGTATAAAAAAAAATCTTCATAAATTTGATGATTTCAAAGAAAACAAATTGACTCAACTAAAACAAAAAACAAATAGTTTCATAATCTTTCATCGTATACAAAAATCACGGGTCATCATCATGTACATATCTTCATAAACTTTGAATTTGTTTTTCATGGCTAGTTATCAAATCTCTTTCATTCAAAAAGACAAAAAAAAATCAATATACAACAAAGATTTTCATTTCATATTCAAAATTCCCATCAATAATGTTTCTCTTATACATAGGGGTTTCAAAACCTTGATCCTTGTACAAAGTTTCAACATCTTGTTTCTCATATCCTCAGATCAAAACCTTTCCAAGAAATGGTCACTAATTAATTTTTTGTTTAAAAAAAAACAAAAAACAAACAACAAAACAAATCCACAAAAATCACAAAATTCAAAAATCAAAAAAAAAATCAATCACAAAAATCAAAATCCAAAATCAAAACCAATCAATTTTAATTTTCTGTTATCGGCCCTCTGCTTGGCAATGGTCGGATTTAAATTTCTGTTCTGTGAGTTTGGCCCTCTGCGAGGCAATGGTGAAATCCAGGTTTTAGTTTTCTGTTATTGGCCCTCTGTTTGGCAATGGTCGGATTTAAATTTTTGTTCTGTGAATTTGGCCCTCTGCGAGGCAATGGTCAAATCCAGGTTTTAGTTTTTTGTTATCGGCCCTCTGCTTGGCAATGGTCGGATTCAAATTTCTATTCTGTGAGTTTGGCCCTCTGCGAGGCAATGGTCAAATCCAGGTTTTTAGTTTTCTCTTATCGGCCCTCTGTTTGACAATGGTCGGTTTCAAATTTTTGTTCTGTGAATTTGGCCATCTGCGAGGCAATGGTCAAATCCAGGTTTTAGTTTTGCTATCGACCCTCTGTGGCAATGGTCGAGTTCTCTTTGTTACTGCATGGTACTCTTCATTGATTTTGTTATCATATCTACTTGGACTGGTTTCTTTAGTTTTCATTTTTCTCTTTTGAAACCCAAACGAAATTAGTATTTCTATCTTTACTTAGCTTTACTCATATAATACAAAAATATCAAATTTTCATATTATCCAGTAAATCTAAGTAAAGAGGGGTAGTTGTCAACACCCAATTTCGTCTGGATGACTGAATAATAGGATTTAGTTTTTGTTTTTGTCTTAATTTATTTTATTTTCATTTTTTATTTTATTATTTTAAATTTTTAGTTTACTTTCGTTTTTGATTTAGCTCTTTAATTATTATTAGATTTTATTTTATTTTGAAAAAAAAAGAAGAAAAAAAAAGAAAAAAAGAAAAAAATTAAAAAAAAAAAGAGAAAACGTAAATAGTAAAAAAATAAACAATGGGAAAAAGAAAAAAAGAAAAAAAATAATAAAAAATAAAAAATAAAAAATAAAAAAATACTATTTCGTTTTACTGTTTGCACCCAAATTAATTTTTTTTTCCTTAACCCAATGGCCCAAAAAATAATCTCACATTTTTACTTCTTCACCACCTATTTTTCTTATCACACCCCACTCTCCACATCACCGTCCACATCACCTTCCACATCATCTATTTTTTTTCATTTACTTTTTCCACCTCATTTTCATATTAATTTTAATATACAAACTTTTGTAATAATTCCTCTTATATTGTTTATCATATCTTCTCCACCAACTTTTTTATAATATTTCTTTAATTTATTTTCCACATTAACTTTTACTATTCATTATATTTTATTCTTCCCACAAACTTTTTATATTATGTCATTCACTTAATTTCCATACTAACTTTTACTATTTACTATATTTTATTTCATCTACTTTCTCCACCAACTTTTTATATTATTTCTTTCACATATTTTCCACATTAACTTTTTTCCATTCATCTTTTTATTATATTTTATTTCACATAATTTCTCCACCAACTTTTTATATTATTTTCTTCACTTAATTTCCACATTAACTTTTACTATTTACTATATTTTATTTCATCTACTTTCTCCACCAACTTTTTATATTATTTCTTTGACATATTTTCCACATTAACTTTTTTTCTATTCATCTTTTTATTATATTTTATTTCACATAATTTTTCCACCAACTTTTTATATTATTTCTTTAACTTATTTTCCACATTAACTTTTACTATTTATTATATTTTATTTTACCTAATTTCTCCACCAAATTTTTATATTATTTCTTTCACTTATTTTCCACATTAACTTTCACTATTTACTATATTTTATTTCACCTAATTTCTCCACTCACTTTTAATATTATTTCTTTTACTTATTTTTCCACATTAACTTTTTCTATTTTTCCACTCACTTTATAAAAAAATTATATTTTATTTAACACTTCTTCATCCTTAACTCTATAAATACCCACATTCTCTTCACTTCATTTTTACACACACACACACACACATACACACACTTTCATAATATCCATCTTTCTTCTCTCACACAAAAAAAAAATCTCTTCATCCAAAAACTCTACTTCATTTTTCCATCAAATCTCATACCAAATTTCTACTCTAAGTTCATCTTCTTTACCTCTCATCCACTTCTTCTCACAACATATTTTAATTGAACTACGTTTGTTTTCTCAATCTAGGTATTTATTCTTTCATCTCCCTTTCTCTTTAGTTTGAATTATTTTGTTAAAGTTTGCTTTTTTGTTTGAATTTTACGTTTCCAAAATTATTTTACTGGTTTTATTCTACTTTTTCATTTATAATTTTTTTATAAAGATCTTAAAAATATATCGATTATCTTGTCAAGTCTCGGATTTGCTTGATAATTGAATTTTTCATAATAATAATTTTAATTATCATGTCAAGTCTCGGATTTGCTTGATAATTGAATTTTTCATAATAATAATTTGGATTGTCATGTCAAGTCTCGGACTTGCTTGACAATTATGTTTTTCCTAATTATTTTGATTATCATGTCAAATCTTGGATTTGCTTGATAATTAAATAAAAAAATTAAAAAAAATATAGTTTTCTTGTAAATAAGTGTAAACGTCTATATGATTCCTTTTGTCCTTTTATTTTTTTTTCTATCATATCTATTATTTTAAAAATTATAAAAAATACAAAACTCTTAAAAATCACAAAAATAATTTTGTCTTCTATTTGTTTCATTTCTAGCTCATTGTTCATGACATGACATTTTTTTAAAAAATTCAAAAATACCAAAAAAAATCATAACATCTTCGAAATAAAAATATCAACTCTTTTTCAAATCGTTTTTTTTTACCCTCTGCTTGGCAATGGTCAAATTTTAATTTTTTGTTATCGACCCTCTGCATGGCAATGGTCGCATTTTAATTTTCTGCAATATCATCAAATTTTTGCCAGAACTACGTGATCATTGATTCTCCATCAAAAGTAGAGATACGTAGGAGCAAGGCAAGTCCTCGTCAGGTTCACTTTCCAAAAATCCAAATATTTTCCAAATAAATTTTCTCAATAATTTCTCAAAAAAAAAATATATCTTTTGTTTTCTTTATAATGTTTTTTTTAGGGTTAGTTAAACATTTTGAAAACCACAAGTAGTAAAACAAATTATTGTTTCTTTTTTCTGGTGCATCTGGTTACTGGTTACTGATTATTGATTAAACTTGAGTTATTGAAATGTGATTATAATATTCACTAGTGCAAAAACGTTGTTTAATGTCACCCAATAGACGTCAGTTTGTTGGTAACCTGATGTATATGAATGGACGGTGGCATTATCGTAAATAGCTTCTAGATGTCGGTTTTAGGTTCCGGCGACGTCTATTACACTGTAGACGTCCACACTGACGCCAACCGACGTCTAATTCTCAGAGGTAGGTGAGAAGATAGTCCTTAGACGTTGGTGTTCACAGGCGCTTAGACGTCGCGTAGTAAAAAGGCGACGTCTACTGCCTGAACGGAAGGCAGGAAGACAAAAAATCTTCAATTTTGACGTCGGGGATCAGTGGAAGCGACGTCTATGTGCCTGTAATTAATTAGGTTCACCAAACTCGAGGGGCTTAGACGTCGGCTAAAAGGGGCACTGATGTCTATGTGCCTGTAAGTAATTATGTTCATCATTATAGACGTCGGCGCCCCAACACAACTGTCGTGAACATCCCTGACAGGAAATCAAATGTCAATCGGTTCAGCTTACTAGACGTCGGCTCCCCTCGACACCGACGTCTAATGGGTATTCAAAAAGTCAGTTTAAATGTTAACTTGGACGTCATATTAGTGATATAACCGACGTCTAGGTGACTATAGACGTCGGTGTCTGGAGCAACCGACGCCCAATTTCATTTTAAATACAACCGCAAACTCTTCGCGACATTTAGTTTCTGATATCGTCTTCCTCTTCTCCATTTTCTCTTGCGGCCTCTTCCTTTTCTCACTTGCGGCACCTCTTCTTTTTCTCTCTTACGGCAATCCGTTGTTGTTTCTGATTTCTTTATCCTCTGCCTCTTCTCCCTTTTCTCTATTGCGGCATCCCAGGTGCGTGGTTTTTTTTATGCTTACCGTTTAAACTTTGTTTAGTCTTTCATCTATTATCTTCTAGCTCAACTGATTAAAATTTGCTTTCTTTGTGTTGTCTTTTAGTGCAGTTTTGTTCCTTTCATGGGGTAACGTAGTAACACATTCTCCATTTGCTAGCTGCCTCTCAAAAATAGCGGCTTCTTTTGAATTTCTTTTGATCGTTTCAACCCAAAAACGACCATGGGTCATTGTCTAGTTTTCGTTTCACCATGACTTTTGCCTCTTACGGATGAAAAAGGAAACTAAGCAACCACCTAGGTTCGGTTTTGGGTTGAAGGGACCATAAGAAATTCAAAAGACGCAAGCTTTTTTCTGGGGGAAACTAGCAAAAGGAGATTGTGCTACTAGGCTATCCAAAGACGGAAACAAAACTGCACTAAAACACAACCACTGTATTAGACGTCGGTAAATGTACACACCGATGTCTATAGTACCTCGTCTATAGTACCTCTTAGACGTCAGTCAGTGTCATTTTTGAAGTCTTTAGTGCCTCTTAGACGTCGGTTAATCCTTTGTCTGACATCTATACAGTGCCTTTAGACGTCCAGTTAAACCAGAACCAACGTTTATTGACATCGGTCTCTGGCACTAACTGATGTCATTATAGACGTTAAAAGCCCTAAATAACCGACGTTAATCAGCGTTTTTGCACTAGTGATTGTAATGTGAATTCTGGATTTATGATATATATAAGCATGGTTGATGAGCATGTATATTTAGTCCTAAAAAACCCGATTGGTTATTTTAACAAATTCATTTTTTTTCTTACTTTTGTTTCTTTCCAACAAAATTCTGAGTATAATTATAATTTAGTTTGAGTCTGAGCTTGAGTCTCTTTTGAGTACAAGTTGGTGAAAGCAACATTTAGAGATTTTATGAATTTTTTTTAGGATAAAACTATATTTAGTTTATTATGAATTTTAAGGACTTATCACTAGTGCAAAAACGTTGTTTAACGTCACCCATAAAACGTCGGTTTGCCTGTAATCCGACGTATAGGAGCGGACGGTGGCATTATCGTAAATAGCCTGGTAAACTAGACGTTGACTTTCTCTCATAGCAGACGTCTATTAATTTCAAGACGTCGGCATTGCAGCACCCCGACGTCTACTAAGCTGCATTTAATGTTTTTCACCTAATTCTCAGGCCCTTCAATGTTTACGTCGGCTTTTCGGGCAATGCGACGTCTATTATACCTGTAATAATTTTGTTTACAGATCTCGAGTGCCATTTAGGGCCCTGACGTGTATGTTATTATAGACGTCGGAGCCCCATACCAACAGTCGTGAACATCCCTCACAGGTATCAAACGTCAATCGGTTCAGCTCTCTAGACATTGATGCCCCCTGATAGAAACCGACGTCTAATGGGTATTCAAAAAGTCAGTTTTAAATGTTCACTTGGACATCACTTTAGTAGGATAACCGACATCTATAGACGTCGGTTTCTTGAGAATAACCGACTCACAATTCCATTTTAAATACACCGCAACTCTTCGCGGCATTCAGTTTCTGATATCGATCTCTTTTCGGCATTCTATTGTTGTTTCTCGTCCTCCTCCTCTCCTTTTTCTATCTTGCATCCCAGGTGCGTGGTTTTTTTTATGCTCACCGTTTAAACTTTGTTTAGTCTTTCATCAATTATCTTGTCGTTCAACTGATTAAAATTTGCTTTCTTTGTGTTGTGTTTTAGTGGAGTTTTGATCCTCTCTTTGGGTAACATAGTACAACATTCTCCCTTTGCTAGTTTCCGCACAAGAAGAGTGGCGACTTTTGAGTTTTCTATGGCTTCTCGACCCAAAATGGAACTTGGGTCCTTGTCTAGTTCTTGTGTCACCGTAATTATTTTCTTTTGCGGTTGAATAATGGGAAGTAGTCATGGACCCAGGTTCGGTTTTGGGTTGAAATGTCATAGAAGATTCAAAAGACGCAATCTTTTTTTGTGGGGAAACTAGTGAGAGGAGAGTGTTGCATAATGCTACCAAAAGTCTAGATCAAAACTGCACTAAAACACAACGCCTTTGTTAGACGTCGGTTAATGCCAAGTCTGACGTCTATAAGGAACATAGACATCGGTCAGTGTCATTTTAAACCTCTATATATTTATGCAAACGTCGGTTTTATGCATAGGTGGACGTCTATATAGAGAAATTAGACGTCGGTGTGGGTATAAGTAAACATCTATATGGACGTCAGTGGGTATTGTTAACCGACGTTTATATTGACGTCGGTTGAGAGGATTTCCGACGTCCCATGGACGTCACCCTTATGACGTCTGTTGTGTAAGTGACGTTAAAAGCCCAAATTAACCGACGTTAAATAGCGTTTTTCCACTAGTGTATTGATTAAGTTGTAAGGATAAGTTTTATTTTAAATTGATTTTATGTTACTATGATGATTTTGACAATGAAATTATATGAATTTGTGATGTCTTTTATTATATTAATATATTTGAAAATGTTACAAATAAATATTTTTATCCAAAAATATAAACATCTCAAATATTGACATAAGTTAAACAATTCTAACAAAATAAAATAATAAATCTCAAATTAAATAATACAAATGGACAGGTTACAACTTCTAAAGTATGATTGTAAAATTGAATAATATATATTAATACCAAAAAATAGTGTAAAAAATATAGGTATTTTTTTGTAATCAAATAGTTGAAAATAAGGGAAGTTAAAAACTCCCACAAAATAATAGTCAGTAATAGAGGAGGTTTTTACCCTCCCCAGAAAAACCTCTGCAAATTGAATGTGATATCAGGGGTCGCAAAAAACCCACGCAAATAAAAATAAAAACCTCTAAATAAGCTTTTTTTTTTGTAGTGTGTAAATGCATTCACAAATGATGTAACAAATATTAGATCAGAGAATATACATTCATATATCAATATCAACACAACCATATTCACAAAGATATCTTCTACATTAAAGAATAGAACATGTAACACATAACAATAGATGTATTATTAGTAATGTGTTATTATCATCAAAAACCAAAATAACTCGAGCACAATAAGATTAAGGTTAGCTAAACTAGTGTTTTCTTTATAACAATCTCAACACTTTGTATAGGCATAAAATTATATACATATATATATATATATATATATATTTATTGTCCACCTCTTTAAATGGAATAGGTTAAACAACTTCCACATATTTATGTATTGGCTTTATCTTTATTTATTTTATGTTCACCGCTTTTCTCTTTCTTATCCCTCAATTTGTCACAATTACAATTTTTTTTTTCTTTTATGTAGTTCATAAGGTATATGTTGGAGAGTTGGACCGGGAATTAAATGCTTATATCCACCAATTATTAAAGATAAGATTTTCAACTTGCTTTTCTAAATTTTTGTTATTGCCACTTTGTTGCATGTCATATTTCTCTGTTTTTTTTTTCTTTCATTCATAATTTCAAAACATCCACCACTCAGGGTGTGACACTTTTGGCTCTAAGATACATAATAAAATAAGAAAATTTAAAAATAAATAATAATAATAATAATTCAACTTTAATAAAATAATAATCAAAAAAATGAAAACAAAACTAGAATAAGTAATCATCATTCTCACCATAATCAGAGCATCATGTATAATAAAGATAAAAAATGGAGTTTAAGTTTGATCGTTCTCACCATAATCAGAAGATCATGCATAATAAAGATATAAAAACAAAAGCTCAAGTTTGATATTATGGGGTCCTTCCACAAGGTGATAACTTTCTAAAATAATCCAACTTTATGATGATAATAGACTAAGGACTATCATCATCAAAAGCTCAAAAATGAAGATAGTTGGTTGGATCATAATGGTAGTTGTTGTGAGTCTAATTATCCATTATTTTTGTGTTTTTGTTTTTATCCCTGGTGTCCACACCTTGTAGCCACCCAGTTCTGCCTCTTTTTTTCATTGCGGCTGATGGCTTCGAGATTACCGTGTATTTTAATATTTTAAATTATTTTGTTGCTTTGAATTTTGTTCTATAATTTAAGTTAATTTAATATTAAGTTAATCTTTAAAATTGAGTTATATTATGTTAGATTAAAATATAGGATTTAAATACATTATGAAAAAATTAATTTTGTTGACAAAAAAATAATTAATCATTATAATAATAATTAATTTTAATATCAATTTACAAATTAAAAATTAGTGATAACTAAAATAGTTTTTAAATTGGTTTCCAAATTAGTTACTTATTATTTATATGAACTCAATCTCTAAAATATATAACATAGTTTCTCAAACTCAGTTGAAACCATATTATTTATATGAAGTATTTTATATATAAAATTGATATATTAATTCTAAAGATGATTTTAATCAATAGTTAAATTAATTTATTTAAAACATTATACTGAGTTTTAATCTTAAAAAAATAAAGATATTATATGTCTAACATCTTATGATGTAATTAACATAATATTTCAACTTACACATTTAATAAAAATTTGATGCGCGCACACATATATATATATATATATATAGAGAGAGAGAGAGAGAGAGAGAGTGAGTGAAAGATTAATAATTGATTTTTTCATGTTCTTACAAGATTAGTTGATTATGACCATTTCACAATTTTTTTTAACAATTATATAATATTTAAATATGTTATAATTAATTTATTAAAAACACCGAAACAGTTTAATCAATATGTTGGGGTAAAAAAAATAAATTAATAACAGGTAAAAGCATGAAATAAGTGTAACCACCCATGAAAGTGTAGCTTTATTATTTTTTTAAAGTGTGGGTTAATCACTTTTCAAGAAGAATGGAGCATAGATAAAAAATATTTTATAGTAATATGAAAATCAGAAAAAGAAAGAATGACATAATAATTAGGGTTGCTTACCTTGACGTGGTAGGACATCCAGGTTTGGGTTGATATGTGTATCCTACCAACAATACCTAAGGCATATTATTGGGATCACTTTTTGCCTCAAGAGAGTATGAAAAGTTAATTGGAGCATATGATAAGATGGTTGTGAAAAGTGCTTTGTGTGGGTGCTTCTGTCTAAAATAAGGAATATATAAGAGTCCTTTTCATAGTCTCCCAACGTCCGGAAAAGTTGTAAATTAATAAGTCTCGTAGAGTGACGATGTAATTTCTTGTAATAATTGGATTGGATGATAAAATGACATTAATTAAGATATAATTAAGAATGATAATATAAGAAGAGTACAAAAGAAAGAAAGAAAAGACAGAGACAGTGGAGAGGGCCCTTATTTACCTACGTCGTTGTGGTTGTGGTGGTAGGATTGGGCAGACAGCAAACATTACTACGTAGGAACTAAGAATGATAGTTTTAGATTACACGTTTAGGAAGAATATGAAGAGGATTCCTCTTGTGTACTGTGAGTCCTGGATCTGTTAAAACATCTAAGTCTTCTGGTTTCATTCCTGCTGGCAGTTCCCAATCGAATGCATTCAGAAGATTCGCCAGAATCAAATCCAACGACGCAATCGCCATAGGCATCCCAGGACAAACTCTACGACCAGAACCAAACGGAAGAAACTCATAATCTGTCCCTCTGAAAGTTATGCTGCTATCCATGAATCTCTCCGGATAATAATCAAATGGGTTTTTCCAGTTGTTTTCGTCCTTATGAATCGCCCAAGCATTGACGTACAATGTTGTCTTGGCAGGAATTTCGTAACCTCCTATCACGCAATCCTCGTTTGTTTCTCTCTGCACGAGAATTGGCCCTGGTGGATAGTATCTGAATGTCTCTTTTATCACCGCCCTCAGATACGGCAGATTTTGAACATCTTCATCGTCCAGAAATTCCTTTCCACCTGCCTTACCCCTGATTTCAGCTTGAAGTTTCTTCATCACTCTTGGATTCTTTAGTAGGGCAGTCATATTCCACACCAAGGAGGCCGAACTTGAATCTGTTGATGCGAGAAGCAAGTCCTGAACACACAACATAAGTTAGTTATTTAGTTAGTTAGTTAGTTATATTTGGTGAGTGAGTGGAGTTAGGTAAGATGATAGATAGCGATGGTAAAAGTACGCAATGATTTGTTACGGAAATAATAAATGAGAATAAAAGGAAGAAGGTGCAAACAAACCATGAGAATGGCCTTGACGACGTCGTCTGTGAGTTCGATGGAACTGGTACGCTGCTTCTGAAGTTGAAGAATGATATCTGTGATATCTGTGTTCTCTGGAGTGACTACTCTCTTGGGATCAAGGTGTTCATCAATGGCGTCCTGGAAGAAGCTATCAACCTCCTGGAAAATAGCACGAAGACGAGCCTTCTTTCCTGTGACAGTATCGATCCAACCCAAGGAAGGAATGAAATCAGAGAAAAAGAAGGCAACCATCATCTCTTGGCAGCCTTTGAGTAGGGAATAGAATCTACTCCCATCGGCTTCGTTATCTTCGTAGCTTCTCCCAAACAGTATTCTACATATGATAGTGCTTGTAAGAGAAATAGTCGCTTCGGTAAAGTTATAAAGCTTTCCGGATGAAGCGTTCCTCGAAATTCTTTTCATCATATCCTTCAACTCACTGTGTCTTATTGGGGAAAATGTTGCGACCTGTTTCTGGCTAAGGACATTCAGCACGCAGATCTTTCTGATCTCTCTCCAGAACTCACCGTAAGGAGAGAATATAACATCGTAGCCTTTGAAGAACAAAGTTTGTTGGCCAAGCAGTTTAGGTCTTCCACAGCACTCGAGGTCACGGTCTTTCAACACCTCTCTGGCCAATTCAGATGTGCAAACGGCAATGGCTTTCCTTGATCCAAATCTAAGGGAAACAATGGGTCCGTATTTCTTTGACAGTTCCCACAGCTGCAGATGAAGAGTGGTACTGTCCACATGAAGAAGGTTCCCTACTATGGGAAGCCCTCTTGGACCAGGTGGAAACCGTGAATTCTTCTCCTTTTTCAGGTTTTGAAAAAGGATTAACAGAAGCAGAGGAAGAAAGAGGCATGCAACAGTTACAAGTGGTGCAACCATTTTGCAAGACCAAAGAGGTGCAAGACCAAGTGCTGCAAGACCAAGAGTTGCAAGAAAACTGTGGCCTGGAAGCAAACACTACTTCGTCACCCTTATATCATACTACACCCACCCTTCCCCCCTACAAAATGACAAAGCAGCATTAAATGCTTTCGTAATATTTAAATTTGTTTTATCAAAATAATTGTCCATGCACAATCATGCAGGTATGGACCAACCCTTTTGTATTATTTCCAACTACTAAAACTAAACATGAGGCATTCAATTTAAATTTATTTTAATTATCTTTCCCTCTGTGGACCCACCTCATCACACCAACAAAACATCTCCTCCATGTGAGGATCACCCTTTATAGTAGTTTAAATTTAAATTGTATTTTTATCCTTTCTATAATATATGTTTTTATTATATTTATTAATTACTTTCTCACGTGTCAATAAAATTGGGGACCACCCTAACTACCAAAACAGAGCTTCACCTCCATGAGTTGCATTTCGAATGCAATTATGCATTAACCACTGGCCAAGAGGTGAAAAATAAAAATAAAAATAAAATTGAGTGGCTCTCCTTCTTGTAATACTCTATATCTGTCGTTTCGTGTATTATGATTCTTCATTTTGACCATGTTTAACTAAATGAAATATAGAGGGCCATCTAATTGGAAAATCACAAAAAAAAAATGTAATTATTTTTTCAAAAATTATTTAACTTATTTCATTTTCAATAATAGATAAAAAGAAACTACTTGCCATATGTTTAATCATTTTTCCAGAAACTAACATAATCTATCAATTAATTTCACGCAATTGATTTCAACACAATACGCAGTATCTCTCCGTGTATATATATATATATATATATATATATATATATATATATATATATATATATATATATATATATATATATATATATATATATATATATATATATATATATATATATATATATAATAGGCAAAAAGAAAATGTATTAATTACAGAGTTATTATTTTCTACAAACTATTACCACCTTTGCATGGGAGTCTGAACCGGACCATAATTAATTAATAATACTTTCACAGCTCAATTCAACTCGGTTAACATCAATTCTCTAAACTTGGTTCAAAAATTAATGTTAAATATGATGTTATGGAAAGTTTGAGCTATTAATATCACTCCTTAAATTTAACGTGACTAGAAAGGAAAAAGAATTCTAAAAAATTTCAAACTTCAGGTTTTAACAATGGTTCTGAAATTGTAATTAGCAACGTGATATTAGCTACTAGTTTAGAGTAGTACTTGCCTAAACAACTCTAATTGATTTTGGTTAATTGTTACATAATTATACTTTTTATAATTATTTGAAATACATGAATTTATGGATAGAATGGTACAGAAGGATCAATATATGTCCATAATATGCAATTATTCAAGGATATTAGCAATGAATTTTGATATTTAATTTAGTGACGATTTTTTTATATATAAATGAATGGGAAATTGTGAATCAATTATCCATTGATAAGGTTGTCATAGTTGTTTATTGACGAATTTTATCCAACGAATTTGTCGCTCCAAACTGTGTTAAGTCTAATTCTCTCTTAAAATTTTTTAAGGGGTTTCACTAAAATCAAATTTAACCATTTCTGGTTTACAAACTAATTACACTGGTTAGATCAGTTTCACCACTCATGGTATCAACACTAAACCAACTGTCTAGGACATTTAAATCCACTAAGTTAAACTTTACAATTGTTTCAATTCACTTTTGAATCTAAAACAACATAGTGTTTTTGAAAATTTGCAAAAGAGAAGACTACTCTCGTAGAAGGAATATAAAAACAATAGATTGAACTTCTAAAAACTTGTAAATGATCTTTCCAAAGATAATTATAAAGCGATTAAAGAAAGAAAGCAAAAAGCGTATAGTAATAATCTTGATAGCAAAAGTTATTTTTCTTCTCTTCATGAAAGTTCCTGATGGCAACCTCCTTGAGCTAGGCCCAAGCTCAGGGGAAGCAAGGAAATGATCCCTATGATGGATATGGTTGCGGAAATGGGTGGAAAAAGGGTGATATGATGTGCAAATGATGGTGGTGTGGTGATAGGCTCACGACCTTTAGTTATAGCGCTACAAAAAAACCCAATTTTACCAGGGTTTTTTTTTTACGTTACCGGGGGTTTTAACCCCCCTAAATACCTTTCTAGCGGTTACAAAAACTACTGGAAAGAATGGCGTCGCAATTACCGGCACAATTACAGGCGGTATTTAAACCTCTGCTAATACCGGTGGTTTTTCAAAAACTCCCGCTAATGCCGGCGGTTTTCCAAAACCTACGTTAATGCCGGCGATTTTTCAAAACCCCTGTTAATATCAACAGTTTTTGAAAAATCCTGCTAATACCGACGGTTAAAAAACTGTCGGTAATTACTTACCTAGATTAAATCGCAAAAATTAACTGGACAAAAACTGCTAAAAACGTGTCCATATTTTTTTCTTACTTTTTAATTGTTATAAAATGGGATTATAATCAAATTAATTTTGTTAACCAGACAATGAAATAATATGAACAAAAATTGAATATTACATATAAAATATACATTATTCAACATTTATATGTTCCTACAACTAATTGTTCATATATTAAAAAGAAAGATATTCAATACTAAATTAAAATACAAAAATATGATTGAGATGTTCATTACATTACTAAAAAGGAAAACAATGTCTAATTTTGATGTTCAATACTTTCATTGTTTGACATGTTTGTTTGATCAAATCCCTACAATATTAACATAATAGTCAGTCAGTAATATATTTAATAAATTGGAATCACGATGAAATTAGTTTTATTAACCATATAGACAGACAATTAAATTATATTAACTAAAACTAAATATTATATATAAAATAAACTACATTAAAATTCAAGAAAGAAAATTCAGAATACCTAAACCAGTATTATAACACTGAAAAAAATAACCAAAGTACCCCTTCATTTCAATGTTTACTAATATAAAGTTTTAACTCTAAATGCAACATGTACTAGAATTAAAAACCACTAGGATGTGTAACATCCCAAATTATACACTCAAGTATATAGATATGGAATGCAACAGTCATAATTGAAGAAAGCAGTGAGAGTAGTAAATAAATGTATAAGTATAAATTACACTCATCCAAAATAGAGGAGGAATTAAAACAAATAATAATTAAAGTACAAGGGTCTAAGGTTTTTCAAAATAAAATACTACTAAGAGTTAGAAAAGTCTAAAAAGCATCCTCCAAAATAGCAGTCTATAGAAATAAGAACTAGTAGGCATCCTAAGTACTAGGTGCTGGATCTTCCTCGGTCTCCAACGCCTGCTCCAGAGGTACATCATCACCTACTACTCACATCCAAAGGATTGGATAATCATCGCAAGGGAGAAGCAAACACACACAACATACAAGTGCAAAGGTAAGCTAGGTCTCAAACAACCATACAAATCATATCAATTTACATACAAGCATGCAAGTCATCATGAACATAGGCAACTATTTAATAACTCAACCAAACCAATCAACCTATCATGCAAAGACTTCTAGACACATCCAGACATAGAATGAATGTAGAGCTGGGGCGGGTTGTGCACTTGTGATGGCCTCTACTGCTTTGCAAAGCCATTGCCGAGGGGTTTCACCCGACCATACACAAGGTGATATGCGAGGCTCAAGCCCAATTTCTTTAGTTTAGTATTTCTTTGATGTATGTTGTATGGTGTTAGGCATGTAGGACCTCTAGTCCTATAAATAGCCATGCCTACCTTATTGTACTTACTTTTGAGATTAATGAGAATAGAATTTTCTAAACCAGAAAAATATTCTCTCTTGAAAGTCATTGGCTAGAGAGTCCAAAGACCTCTAGCCTCCTTCCAAAGCACACTTCATTATTTCATTTTCCATTTACATGGTGCTCCATATTTCTCTCTCTTACACTCATCAGCTTATCACCACTACACTTCAGACCAGTGGCGTCATTCTTCATCAGACACGCGTCAGTGCCTGATCCATGTCTCCATTTCCTTCTTCAGCACTGATGGGCGTCGCAACCCATACAAATTTAATTGCAATTTAGAAATGCAGTATAATGCTAGGGAATGACCCCTAGGTCGTCTCTCAAGGACCAACTGCGGTTCAGAGTCAATTCTAATATGGGGAGGGTTTGTGAAAAGTTTGTGAATGCAGATGAATAAAATCAAAACAACTGATAATTAAACAAAGATTTAAAAAGCAAGATGTATAAACTAATTAACATGCAGCAGATAAACTTAAACACTAAACGCAACAGTAGAAGCATCATTAAAAGCAAACCCAAATTGAAACAACACTTGAAAAGAAGATCAACAATAACACAGTGAGAGAATGCAACAATGAGAAAACAATGATAAACACTAAAATGCAAAAGATAATAATAAAAAAAATTAAAACACTTGATTAAAAAAATAAAATGCTTGCAAAGAAAGCGGAAATGCACATTCGACAAGGTTGGAAAATTTCACACTTAAACTATTAATAAAATAAATATTGCAACTAAAAAAACAATGTTCAATACGCAATCAAACATTTAATAAAAAAAAATGCAGGAGTAAAATTAGAAATGCACAAATTTAGTAATTGCAATAAATGCTATTAAAATGCTAAAGTAAATTTGAAATGCATGAACAGTAAGGAACTAGAATTTCTTTTCGGGCTATTCTCCATGAACATGATGGCTAAACCTCTCTTCCACACAAAATGGGAATCTTTAAAGAAAAAAATTATCAACGTGTGCTTTTCAAAATCAAACAGAATCTGCAACTTTCTCCAGCAAAGAAAAATAATGGAATCAGGCCGTGACACTATAGCTTCAATGAAAGTGCATGCTCTCCCTACTGGACATCACCCTCCATATTTTCTCCAAGTGATGAAAGTCTCTCCCCAATGTAACAGTGAATCTCCCGAGAGAGTCCTCCCTCCTTCGGCTGTTCTCCACTCCTAGAAATATATCCTAGGGTTATGTGCCTAAGCTCCTTCCAGCGTGGGCTGTAACCTCATCAAAGCTGGATGTGCACCTCCTTTCTCCAAGCACACACCTCTCTTCAATATTGGGCTGCAACTAGATTTGCGTGGAGCCTCTCCAAGCTGCTGAACGTTCATTCTTCAAAGTTAATTGGCCATGGGCTGCTGTTTGGAGGTGTTGCTGTTGTCCGTGAAGGTTGTGTGGCAACTACTAGATTCAATTAAATTCCCATAGCCCGTGATGCCATCTTTGTCGACTCATTCAAGTAAAATATCGACTCATCAAGCTTCAGATATTCCACTCTTTCCTCAGATTCACTCTCAGTGTCATCTTCGTCGAGAGACATTTCCTCTCTCCAGCTTGTCTTCATCTCCTTCCATCCGCCAAACACAGATCCACCATCAGCGACCATTTTCGCTAGTAAAATCCATTTCTCTTCACAGATCTACACTCTCCACTTCCTGCCTTGAATTCCTAACCCTAGAACCTCCATTTCTAGGTTTTCTACCATATTTTACCGATTGTTTTCATTTTATCCGATTGAAACCATCTTTGCCCCGATCCAAACCATTTCCACCGGTTAATCTCTATTTCGGACCGATTAATCGGTTCGTTTTAAGTCTCTCACCATTTCTAGGGTTTCCTTGGTCTAGGTTACAGATCTCTGAGTTCCTTTCTCAGATTTGGTTTGTCCTTCTCAGATTTGGTTTGATCTCTTCCGATTTCTCCCTCAATTTATCCATTCCGCTGCATCGTCTCTCTGGAGGAAGCTTCGATTCGTGTTCATCACTCCGAAAGGTGTTATCCTCGAGGCTTCTCGTATCAAGTGGTAATCAGAGTTGTGGTCCTCTTCCTCGGGTTAAGCACGCTTCAAAGCTAAGTATTTTGCTTCTCTGATTTTCAATTCTGAGTTGAGATTGTTCGCATGTCTGTTTCCTTGTTTTGATTATGTCCTGTCTATTTTGAGTTCTCTTGAATCTGATCTGGTATGTGTTGTCTTAGTTGAATTTTGTTCAGTTTGATTCGCGTCTCTGTCTCTGTTCTAGTTTTGTAATGTTGATTTACGTTTCTGTTTCGTTTTTCTTTTTCGCGTCTCTGTTTTGTCTTGGTTTGAATCCATGAGTTGTTCATTTGATTTGCGTTTATGTTGCGTTTATTGAGTTGTTCATTATTTTCCTGCATTGTCTTGAGTTTTTAGATTTGTTATGTGCCTTGAGTCAGTGTTATTTTCATTTTAATCGGTCATATCTTGTGCTATTGAGTCTTTTAATTTTAGATCTAATACTGTCATGTCTGGTCATGTATGTTGATTCATTGCTTTGTCAAAACTTTGAGTAAAATTGGTTTTGCACAAACCTGCTGTTCTTGATTGAATTTTTTTGAAAGAATCACACTAAAAGAGCAATGATCTAAGAGCTCAAATGATTCGAGAATTGCAGTTCAGTGCATTGTCAACTAAAGCAGAATACGAATCTGTTTAGAAAATCTGAACTGACTGTGTGAATTTTTGTATTCTGGTGGCATTACATTCTGTGATTGTGAACTGTTCTTACCATATGAATAGTGACTTGTTTAAGTCAAGGCATTTGGTTGCATCATTATACACATCCAGAAACACAATACTGCAGTTTGACCGATCTGCAACGTTTTTCATAGTTGAGTCATTTTTGCTGTTTTAAAATCTGGTTTGAACATCTAACTCTTTGCAAACCATCCAATATGTCTCTCTGCTATTTTGAGCAACTTTCAATTGCTGTTTTGAAGTTTGATTCATTGCTCCAAGTCTGATTAAAGTGCTATTTCAAAATTTGGATACTAGTGTTGTTTGTTTGAAGTGCATATGAACTGTACATGCTAATTTGTGATATAGCTTAAATATGTAAAACAAAATTTAGTCTAACAAGTTTATATTCATCAACCAAATTTGTTGGTGCAAAGTTGTTATGACTATGAATGGTTCTGTGCATTTTCATTAGGCAACTCATTCATGTTTGCACTTTTCTGGTTTGAATTAATAGCTGCAGCAGAATTACACTGTTTCTGAAGATTAATTTGGTACATTGAACATTATTTGTATGTTGTAGCAAAAAGCTTGAGTCCATGTAAAAGAAGTAAACCATTCAAAAGAATTGAAATGCAAAGTAAAAAGCTAATGGGACTAGTGCAACATATGTTGGAAATCTGCATAGCACCTTTGATTCAAACTTAATCTAACTTGTGTTTGTTTTTTTTTCTTGCATTTTAAATCTGCTCTAGCACTATTCCTAAGATGACTTTGCTGTGCCACCTTGTTTATTACCCATTTTCTTGTTTGTCTTGATTGATTCTTCCTGGTTTTGTCCATTCCAAGTGAATTCTGTCTGATGTTTCCTAATTGAAGCGTTTTCTTGTTTTCATAATCTGATCTAGAGCCTGTCTTGAGCTAGTCTGATATGCTGTGCTGTCTTTGCTTGACCTTGTCTCTGTTCTGTCTTCACTTTTGCTTAGCCTATCCATCTCTGGTTTGAGAAGCACTTTCATTCTTGGTTTTGGAAAATGAAATAGGTTTGTGTGCTTGGTAGCATCTTAGGTGGTAGTGGTCTAAAAGACTCTCCAACCTTGGACTGACAAGGGAGAATTTCCCTTCCAAACCTTTACATTCTTTTGAGTGCTTTGAGATTCCAGAGTTAAACTTGTTTTTGTGAGTTTTGCAAGGCTGCATCTAAAGCCAAATATCTTTGTTGAGAGCATGTTTTACTCAAGTTCTGAATCTGAATTATACTAACCAACTAGATTTGCATAGTTTTGTCTTCATTGCCATTTACAGGTGGTGCTGGATAAAGAGTGAGTTACAAACACCTGCTGCAGTGAAGTCGTTAAGCATACCAGAACCTTCATTGATATTCCAATTTTGAGTAAACAAAGGAAGAAACACTTCACTTGGAAGTGTGAACTAAAGGGAGTATTTCATTATACATTGCTTCTGTTTTTTTTTTTGTTTGAGTTATTGCTGTTATATTTGTCCTTGCCTAGAATTATTTGAAGTGTTGAATCTGGTATGATAATTGTTGCAAATTAGGATTAGCCAACTTGAATTCTGAATTGAATTTGTTCTGCATTGTATGGCATTCATCTGATTTCAATTAGTTTGGATTGTTGTCTAATCAGATTGGTTTCAACCCTGAATCACATTCATTTGCATCATATCTAATGGAATCTGCGTCACTCTTTCTGCATTGGATTGAATAGATTTTAAATCAGATTATATGTTTGTTAAAATCAGTTTAGTTCAGCTTTGAAGTACATCCATTTACATCTGGTTTAATATCAATGTTTATGTGTTTTGCTGGAATCGGTATTACTTTGTGGGTGAATAACTGATTTGTTGGAATTTAGCTGGAAGCATTAGCAGGTTGGGAAGGGTGAGCTGGATCCGTAAAACAGTAGCAGCAACATCTAGATTGCAAATTTGGAAGCAACGAAAATTCCTTTAGCTGCATCAACTGCACTGAGAGCAAGGGAATTCTTTACTGCCATTTATATATCTGTTGTGCAACTTGATTAAATGGTGTAAGTGACAAGCTGTGTGCATTTATCTTTGCAGGTTGGACCCATAGAGTTTCGTGATTTAGATCTGAGAGTTGAAAGGAACATGAACACTTGAAGACTTGGTGCAAGGTGAAGCAAGAAAGCTGAATGAAGTGGACTAGGACCAGGATCGTAGCAGATCAGTAGCGTAGTTTTAGCTTTGTAAATTTGTTCTAATTTTTGTGTGTAATCTGATGGGCCTGTGTTTAGCCCACTGGTAGTTTTAGCTTGGTTTGTAAATGACCTTCTATAAAGTCCAAGTAGATTGGAAGAGTTCTTAGTGCTCTTTCCAACTCTTGGCAGCTTTTATTGTTTTTCTTTAAATTTTAGCATAGCTAGACATTGGAGTAGAATTTGATTGTCTTTGCATGTGTTTGATTTTCACGTTAGGTGTGATCTTTGTCACATTAGAAGTCCGAACGTATTAGGGGTCTTAGAGTCCGTTTTTATTGTTTATTTCTTTTGAGTCTTGTAAAGAACAAAGATGTCTTGTTATTCATATAGTTCATATAGTTCTTCTAGTTCATATAGTTCATCTAGGGTCCATAATGAGTATCAAAGTTCATACCTTAAGGATGATTTGTGTACTAAAGCTAGAAAAATTCCCTTCTTTGGTAAGGATACAAATGTCTTAACATACTTAGTTTGGGAAAAAGAAATTAATCAAATGCATCCTGTTCTACTTAGACAAAGTGAACTTGAGTCTTATAGCACAATTGATTTTTCTAGAGAATGTGAATCCCGTGTTCTTAGTCTATATCTTTCTAAGTTATAAAAGCATGCATATGAGTGGTGGGATAAGAGGCAATATTGGGTTCATAAAGGAAGGAAATCCACCATTGAAAATTGGTATGAATTGAGAGCGTGCATGAGAGAAAAGTTTGTGCCTCCTTTGATTATAAGAAACTTGAAACTTATGAGAGATAGTATTCAAGAGGGAAAATCATTTCTTGAGAGTTTAAAAGATCAAGGTTTCTTACGTAGAGAACTAAATTTAGAGATAAACTTATGAAGTTCTTGAATGAGGGAAGTAAAAGAGACCTAGAGAGAAAACGTAGGGAACAACAAGAAATAATGGGAAGACAAGAGAGAAGAAAAGAGATAAGAAAAGAGAGAAAACAACAAGAAGAAAGAAGAAGAGAAAGAGAGAGGAAGCGAGAACAAGAGAGAAAAGAAGAGGAAGAACAGGTGAGAAGAGAAGAGGAAGAACGAGTGAGAAGAGAAGAGGAAGATAGAAGAGAAAAAGAGGTGAAGAGCGAACGAAAGAGAAAAGAAGAGGAAGAAAGAAGAAAAAGAGAGAGGAAGAGAGAACAAGAAAGAAAGGAAGAGGAAGAAAAGAGAGAAGATGAAGAAAGGAAGAAAATGGAAGAGAAGAGATTGATGGCAACACCTCCTACTTTTACCATCGAATCCAAACTTTTAAGGGGAGGTTTTCTATCTTTTCACTTACCAATTATTATTGAATGTTCTAATTCTACCTTTTCTTTCCAAGGCATTGCCATTAAACCTTTTCAAAAGTTTCAATTTTTAAAATGTGGCAATCAAAAACTTGAGTTAGAGTTACCATTAATTTTAACTCAAGACAAAAATAAATTTTCAAATGAAGCATGGTTTCTTTATAATCATCATCTTGAAAATTTTAGACCATCTTCTCAACATTTTCTTTTATATACTTTGGGTCATGGAAAACTAATTAGTGTTATGTTTAATGTTTATTGCAGATTTATCTTTAACCCAGGAGGAGTTTGTAAAGAGTCAACTAAAAATAAGTCCTCAAGAGAACCATCAAGATTTGAGGACAAATCCTTTCCAAGGGGGAGGGGATGATACGCGGGGCTCAAGCCCAATTTCTTTAGTTTAGTATTTCTTTGATGTATGTTGTATGGTGTTAGGCATGTAGGACCTCTAGTCCTATAAATAGCCATGCCTACCTTATTGTACTTACTTTTGAGATTAATGAGAAAATAATTTTCTAAACCAGAAAAATATTCTCTCTTGAAAGTCATTGGCTAGAGAGTCCAAAGACCTCTAGCCTCCTTCCAAAGCGCACTTCATTATTTCATTTTTCATTTCCATGGTGCTCCATATTTCTCTCTCCTACACTCATCAGCTTATCACCACTACACTTCAGACCAGTGGCGTCATTCTTCATCAGACACGCGTCAGTGCCTGATCCACGTCTCCATTTCCTTCTTCAGCACGCGTTAGAAGCTTCAGCGCTTTAAATATTCCACTCATTCCTCAGATTCACTCTCAGCGTCATCTTCGTCGAGAGACATTTCCTCTCTTGAGCTTGTCTTCACCTCCTTCCATCCGCCAAACACAGATCCACCATTTCCGGTAAAATCCATTTCTCTTCATAGATCTACACTCTCCACTTCCTGCCCTGAATTCCTAAACCCTAAAACCTCCATTTCTAGGTTTTCTACCATCTTTTACCGATTGTTTTCATTTTATCCGATTGAAACCATCTTTGCCCCGATCCAAACCATTTCCACCGATTAATCTCTGTTTCGGACCGATTAATCGGTTCATTTTGAGTCTCTCACCATTTCTAGGGTTACCTTGGTCTAGGTTTACAGATCTCTGAGTTCCTTTCTCAGATTTGGTTTGTCCTTCTCAGATTTGGTTTGATCTATTCCGATTTCTCCCCCAATTTATCCATTCCGCTGCATCGTCTCTCTGGACGAAGCTTCAATTCGTGTTCATCGCTCCGAAAGGTGTTCTCCTCGAGGCTTCTCGTATCACAAGGCTAGTCCGTTACCGTCGTATAGACCTCCAGTGATAGCGTCCACCCTAGGACCACCCACTACTCCCACCACACGCGTCAATCCTCTCTAAGTGAGAATGAAAGACCGTTGGAGCGTTAGGGATAACCCCCCATATGGAAGCCTCTCACCATGCAATCCATACACTAATAGATCTCACCGAGAGATCATATTTTCACAACCGAATCCAATCACTTGATAATTCTCCAAGTCATATTAATCATATACACCTTAATTCACCACAAACAATTAGATCAACCAACCAACCACAAGTTTTAAGCAATAAACCGAACACTAGAAGTAGTGGCCGAACCACTGGAACTGAATTGGGTGCCACTACAAGGCACCCTTGCCAGACCGAACGGTCATACAAGTCGAGGGCTTCTAGGGCTGAGAAGAAGTCATGGCAAAGAACACCTAAGACAGAGATAGGTCAAGACCGAACGGTTATGGGGTGGGCAAATCCTCCCCTGGCCGAAAGCATATCTGACCGAACGGTCATGCGAAAGACACTCACCCTAACCATGTGTTGACCGAACGGTTATGAGGAGGATCAGCCTTCTCTGACCGAACCCTACCAGACCGGACGGTTTTACAAGGTGAGAGGAAAACCAAACCGAGAACCCTGTATGAAACCGAGAGCAGCTAAAACCGAGAATCCTAGGTGGCCAAGAACATTGCCAGACCGAACGGTCAAGAGAAGGGGGAACCTTCTCTGACCAAGACCTCCAAACCGAACGGTCAAGGGAAGGAGTCATCCTTCTCTGACCAGGCCTACAAAACCGGACGGTCAAGAGAAGGGAGGAACCTTCTCTGACCAAGGCCTTCCAAACCGGACGGCCAAACTCTGTAGAATTCTACAGAATTATGCAGAATCGAGACAACACCTATTTGGACCATTTCTAACCATTTTAACCAACTTCTAACACCCCTAATCTTTGTTTTAGACATAATTAAACTTACCGAAGTGATTCTAAACATTTCTAACACATTTCTAAAGTGATTTAAGTTTCATTTCCACTCTAAAACACTCATTTTCTCAACTTAGGGACCCAAAACCCAATCTTACCATTTTACACCTATTTTGGCTAATTTGGTGACTCAAACAAGTCACAATACACTAAGTGAAACTGTCCCAACAGTCCACAAGCACAACAAACCCCATATACTCCAATTCACTACCTCACTTCCCTTAAAATGGCTAAAAAGTGACTCTAAAGCACTTGATTTTCTTCCAAACACTACCATAACAAATTTCAATCCTCAGAACATTCCCAATCATGCATAATTCAACATACCAAGGAGTTCCAAACAGTCCAAAATAATCAATCATCAATTCCACAAAACATACACATTTCCATACATGAATTTCAAGCCAATATACTCAATTTCATGTCTTCAACAACATACAATTTCAAATTTATCATACATTCACAACATACTACAAAAATGAAAAGAAAACTAGCTCCCCTTACCTCTAGTGCGTATGGTCAACTCAAGGAAGGATCCTAGACCACGAACTTTGACCCCAAGGTTTGAGAATCACCTAAAATCATCAATTGATGATGGAAAACGAATTTTAGAACTAAATTTAAGCTAAATTGAGAAAGAAAACGAGATGGGTTGCATGCAACAAGAATTCACATGCTAGAACCCTAGGGCAAAGAGGAAAAGAGGGCTTTCTTACCGGTTGGACGAAATGGAGATTCAATCGATGGAAAATGCTTCTCTTGCAGTCCTAAAAGCTTGGGTAGCTTCAATTTGAAAATTTATCGGTGAGAATTTGAGTAATGGTGTAGGGAAGGCAGTGAAGTAGAGAAAAGAGAAGAAGAAAATTAGTGATGTACGTGGACAGTGGAGAAAGAAGTCTGAACTTGGAAAAAGGAGTATTTTAATCAAAGTTCCATTTTAAAATTATGCCCAATGCCAGGCTGCCACGTGTAATCCACTAACACATTAGTTTTCAAGCTATTACATTATCCCCATAAACAAAAATTTTCGTCCTCGAAAATTAAGACTTAACAGAGAATAAGTGGGGATAAAACTTCTTAATTTCTTCCTCTTTCTCCCAAGTAGAATCGCTGGTTCTGCTGTCCCATATGACTTTAATCAGTCTAGTGGCTTTCCCGTCTAATCGCTTTGCTAGCCTCACATATACTTTGACCGGCTGCATCTCTATGGAGAGATCTTCTTTCACGTGCACATCGTCAACATCGAACACGTGAGAGGGGTTAGGAACATACTTCCGAAGCTGAGATACATGAAATACTGGATGGAGATTAGTGAGCTGAGGAGGCATAGCTATCTCATATGCTACTGATCCAATGCGTCTAGAAATCTGACAAGGTCCAAGGTATCTGGGAGAAAGCTTCTTAGCATGAATGACCTTTCCTACTCCAGTAGTAGGCGTCACATGGAGGAATACATGGTCACCTGCTTCGAATTTCAAAGGCCTGCATCTCTTATCTGCAATGATTTCTGCCTACTCTGTGAGGCTCTCATCCTTTCTTGAATCACTCTCACCTTCTCCGTCGTTTGTTGCACTATCTCTCGTCTCGTCAACACAGATTCTCCATCCTGGAACCAACATAAAGGTGTTCTGCAACGCCTCCCATAAAGAGCTTCGAATGGTGCCATTCCAATACTGGCTTGATAACTGTTGTTGTACGTGAATTCAACCAATGGTAGCACTTCATCCCAGACTCCTAGATGATCAAGAACACACGTTCTCAGCAAATCTTCCAATGACTGTATGGTTCTCTCAGACTGTCTGTCTGTCTGAGGATGGTAAGCAGAACTCATCTGGAGTCTACTGCCCATCTCACTTTACAAGGTTTTCCAAAACCGAGACGTGAAGTGTGTGTCTCTGTCAGATATAATACTGGAAGGTACACCATGCAATCTGACTATCTCCTTGATGTACAACTGGGCTAACTTTTGCATAGGCATCTTCAAATCGATTGCCAAGAAGTGGGCACTCTTGGTCAATCTATCAACTATTACCCAGATGACGTCATGTTTCCTGATAGTGTGTGGCAAATGAGTGACAAAATCCATGGCAATACTGTCCCATTTCCACTCAGGGACCTCCAGCTGCTGCAACATACCTCCTGGCCTCTGGTGTTCTATCTTAGCCTTCAATCAAGTAAGGCAAGATACATCTTAGTCATGCCTGACCACCAAAATGACTTCTTAAGGTCCTGATACATCTTAGTCATGCCTGGGTGCATGCTAAAACGACTCTGGTGACCTTCTTCTAGTATAAACCGTTTCAGCTCTTCATCATTTGTTACACAGGTTCTACCTCTGAACCTCAAGAGATCATCTGTACCTGTGTTAAAATCTTTTCCTTGCTCACTGCCAATCAAAGCTCTTGATTTCTGAAGCTCGGGGTCTAAGAGTTGCCCCTCTCTGATTAGATCAAAGATCCCACTAGATATCACCAGTTTGCAACATCTTTTACCATCAGGTTCAAATTCCACATCCGGCTTTAAGTCACTAAAGCTTTCCACCAGCTCCAATTCTTTAACCATCAAAGCAGATACATGTACTGATTTTTTGCTTAAGCCATCAGCAACTACATTGGCTTTCCCTGGATGGTAAAGAAGATCAAAGTCATAATCTTTCAAGAACTCCATCCACCTTCTTTGTCTCATATTAAGCTCCTTTTGATCAAATAGTAATTTCATGCTCTTGTCATCAGTTAACACCTGAAATTCGGCTCCATAGAAATAATGTCTCCATATCTTGGGAGCAAACACCACTGCAGCTAATTCTAGATCATGTGTAGGGTAGTTTCCCTCATGAACCTTGAGTTGTCTTGAGGCATACGCAAGAACTCTTCTTTCTTGCATCAAGACACATCCTAGTCCCTGATAGGAAGGATCACAGAAAACCTCAAAAGGTTTACCTGTGTCAGGAATGGCCAACACTGGAGCACTAGTCAATCTCTGCTTCAACTCCTGGAAACTTGCCTCACAACGGTCTGTCCAAGCAAAATGAGTGTCTTTTCTTGTCAGCTGCGTTAAAGGGGCTACAATCTTAGAGAAATCTTCAATGAAGCGATGATAGTAGCCTGCCAATCCAACAAAGCTCCTGACCTTAGTGACTGACTTTGGTCTTTCCTATTGCAACACGGCTTGAACCTTGGCCGGATCTACAGAAATCCCATCTGCCGATATTATATGACCAAGGAACTGTACTTCTTTCATCCAGAATTCGCATTTATAAAGCTTGGCGTATAGTTTCCTTTCCCTCAATATCCCCAACACCGTCCTAAGATGATCAACATGTTCTTCTTCACTCTTAGAATAAATTAGGATGTCATCTATGAAGACGACAACAAATTTATCTAAGAAGGGCTGAAAAATTCTATTAATGTAATCCATGAATATGGCAGGGGCGTTAGTCACACCAAAGGGCATGACCACATACTCATAGTGGCCATATCTGGATCTAAAGGCTGTCTTCTGAACATCATCCGCCTTAACCAATATCTGGTGGTAGCCGGACTGTAGATCAATCTTGGAAAACACAACTGCTCCATATAGTTGATCCATCAAGTCATCGATTCTAGGTAAAGGGTACTTATTCTTGATGGTTAATTTGTTAAGTTGCTTGTAATCCACACACAACCTTGAACTGTCATCCTTTTTCTTCACAAGCAACATAGGCGTGCCCCAAGGAGAAACACTAGGCCGAATGAACTATTTCTCCAACAACTCTTCAATCTGCTTTTTCAACTCAGCCAATTCAGCTAACGCCATGCGATATGGGGCTATAGAAATAGGCCCTGATCCTGATACAAGGTCTATAGAAAACTCCACTTCTCTGGGAGGAGGTAAGCCAGGAATTTCCTTAGGAAACACATCTAGGAATTCACTGACTACCGAGAGGTCTACATCAGAACGTTCTTGATTCACATCCAGGTGTGATAGTATTAAGAAGCAACATGCGCCCTCTATCAAGTCTTGTCTCAACACGCCAAGGGTAAACGGTAGGTAATCTTCTTCATTAGGAAATATCAGCTTCGTCTCTCCAGAATCAATGAGAATGCGATTGGCAGACAGCCAATCCATTCCCAGGATGACATCTAAACCCTGCAAAGGTAAACATATCAAGTTTACCTTGTACCGACGCCCCTCAACCACTACTGAACATCTAACACAAACCGTAGATGTCTTCACTATCCCAGAAGCGGGAGTAGATACAGTCAAGTCATACTGTAGCCCTCTCACTGGCAACCCCAACTCCCTAGCACACATCTCAGACACAAATGAGTGTGTCGCTCCAGAATCAAATAACACAACACAGCTCCTATCATTCATCAAGCATCTACCAGTGATTAAATCACCTGAGCTAGCGCCTTCTGTCCCAGTCAATGCATAAACACGTCCAGCGGCCTGAGGTCTGATGCCACCTCGCTGCTGAGATGTCCCTGCAGGCTGTGGCTGGGAAGTGGCTCTCCTCCCCATAGGGCAATCACGCTCATAGTGGCCCTCCCTATGGCATCAGTTGCACCTCCGAAAATTAGTCCTCTGGGGACATGAAGACAAATAGTGAGGACCGCCACATCCATAGCATCTCACGCCACTCTGAGATGAAGATTGGCTCGGCTGAACAGAAGGTTGGGAAGATCCTCCAGAACTACGAGAAGAAGAAGAAGATCTAGAGTATGGTGTCTTCCTGGAGTTGGACCCGCCTCTAGAAATAGCTAGTCCTCTAACCCTTAGTGGTTGGGCCTGACGGCTCTGATGTCCCTCTGCTTCTCTCTTGGTCTGCTCCATATCCCTAGCCATCTCCACAAGAGCTGGGAACTCCCTCAGACGGTGTCCTTTCACCAAGAGTTTAATATCACCACGCAGCCCATTTTCAAACTTATGGCACTGCCATTCTTCATCCATTGTCATAGTGTTGAATATGAGAAGGTGTTTGAAGCGATCAGTGTATTCAGATACTGACATGTTTCCCTGTACTAACTCCAAGAACTCCACTTCTTTAGCATATATGAGAGTGTCAGGAAAGTATTCGCTGTAGAATCTTTTCTTGAACAAATCCCATGTAATAGGGGTTCTAGTTCCCCCCAAGATCATCCGTGCACTACTCCACCAATGGCTTGCCTCTCCAATCAAGAGGTACTCAGTATAAGATAATCTGTTTTCGTCAGGACACCTCTTGGCATTATAAACTCTCTCCATATCACGAAGCCATTGATCGACCTCATCCAGTGAGCATTTGCCATCAAACTTGGCAGGGTGATGCTGCAAGAAGTTCTCCAAACTCCACTCTTGAGTTGGAATAGCCGTAGAAGAAGAAGGACCGGTGGGAATCCTGCCACTGGTCATCACATCCAAAAATTGCCTTTGGGTGGTCTCAGCTGACACCCTAGCCTGTTACGAAGCCACTCTAGCTGCTTCCAAATTCTGTAGCGCCATAGTGTTTTGTTGTACTAGTGCAACATTTTGTTGTTGCATGGAGTTCATGAGTGACTCCATCATTCTCATCATTTCAGTTTGATCAGTTTGTGGAGGTGGAGGAGGTGGAGGTCTAGGCGCCATATTCTGTTTAGGATCAAAGAGTAAAACAATTAGTCTTACTCTAGAATTTAGAATGCTTCCGTACATTTTAAGGCACACAAGCACAAGTAAGAGATGCACATAACCTACAGGTTCTCTAAGGATAAAAACTGCTCTGATACGATACATGTAACATCCCAAATTATACAGTCAAGTATATAGATATGGAATGCAACAGTCATAATTAAAGAAAGTAGTGAGAGTAGTAAATAACTGTATAAGTATAAATTACAGTCATCCAAAATAGAGGGGGAATTAAAACAAATAATAATTAAAGTACAAGGGTCTAAGGTTTTTCAAAATAATATCCTACTAAGAGTTAGGAAAGTCTAAAAAGCATCCTCCAAAATAGCAGTCTATAGAAATAAGAACCAGTAGGCATCCTAAGTACTAAGTGCTGGATCTTCCTCGATCTCCAATGCCTGCTCCAGAGGTACATCATCACCTATTGCTCACATCTAAAGGATTGGATGATCATCGCAAGGGAGAAGCAAACACACACAACATACAAGTGCAAGGGTGAGCTAGGTCTCAAACAACCATACAAATCATATTAATTTACATACAAGCATGCAAGTCATCATGAACATAGGCAAGTATTTAATAACTCAACCAAACCAATCAACCTATCATGCAAAGACTTCTAGACACGTCCAGACATAGAATGAATGTAGAGCTGGGGCGGGTTGTGCACTTGTGATGGCCCCTACTGCTTTGCAAAGCCATTGCCGAGGGGTTTCACCCGACCATACAGAAGGCTAGTCCGTTCCGCAGTATAGACCTCCAGTGATAGCGTCTACCCTAGGACCTCCCACTACTCCCATCACACGCGTCAATCCTCTCTAAGTAAGAATGAAAGACCGTTGGAGCGTTAGGGATAACCCCCCATATGGAAGCCTCTCACCATTCAATCAATACACTAATAGATCTCACCGAGAGATCATAGTTTCACAACCGAATCCAATCACTTGATAATTGTCCAAGTCATATTAATCATATACACCTTAATTCACCACAAACAATTAGATAAACCAACCAACCACAAGTTTTAAGCAATAAACCGAACACTAGAAGTATTGGCCGAACCACTGGAACTGAATTGGGTGCCACTACCAGGCACCCTTGCCAGACCGAACGGTCATACAGGTCGAGGGCTTCTAGGGCTGAGAGGAAGTCATGGCAAAGAACACCTAAGACAGAGATAGGTCAAGACCGAACGGTTATGGGGTGGACAAATCCTCCCTGGCCGAAAGCATATCTGACCGAACGGTCATGCAAAAGACACTCACCCTAACCATGTGTTGACCGAACGGTTATGAGGAGGACCAGCCTTCTCTGACCGAACCCTACCAGACCGAACGGTTTTACAAGCTGAGAGGAAAACCAAACCGAGAACCCTGTATGAAACCGAGAGCAGCTAAAACCGAGAATCCTAGGTGGCCAAGAACATTGCCAGACCGAACGGTCAAGAGAAGGGGGAACCTTCTCTGACCAAGACCTCCAAACCGAACGGTCAAGGGAAGGAGTCATCCTTCCCTGACCAGGCCTACAAAACCGGACAGTCAAGAGAAGGGAGGAACCTTCTCTGACCAAGGCCTTCCAAACCGGACGGCCAAACTCTGCAGAATTCTACAGAATTATGCAGAATCGAGACAACACCTATTTGGACCATTTCTAACCATTTTAACCAACTTCTAACACCCCTAATCTTTGTTTTAGACATAATTAAACTTACCGAAGTGATTCTAAACATTTCTAACACATTTCTAAAGTGATTTAAGTTTCATTTCAACTCTAAAACACTCATTTTCTCAACTTAGGGACCCAAAACCCAATCTTACCATTTTACACCTATTTTGGCTAATTTGGTGACTCAAACAAGTCACAACACACTAAGTGAAACTGTCGCAACAATCCACAAGCACAACAAACCCCATATACTCAAATTCACTACCTTACTTCCCTTAAAATGGCTAAAAAGTGACTCTAAAGCACTTGATTTTCTTCCAAACACTACCATAACAGATTTCAATCCTCAGAACATTCCCAATCATGAATAATTCAACATACCAAGGAGTTCCAAACAATCCAAAATCATCAATCATCAATTCCACAAAACATACACATTTCCATACATGAATTTCAAGCCAATATACTTAATTTCATGTCTCCAACAACATACAATTTCAAATTTATCATACATTCACAACATACTACGAAAATGAAAAGAAAACTAGCTCCCCTTACCTCTAGTGCGTACGGTCAACTCAAGGAAGGATCCTAGACCACGTACTTTGACCCCAAGGTGTGAGAATCACCTAAAATCATCAATTGATGATGGAAAACGAATTTTAGAACTAAATTTAAGCTAAATTGAGAAAGAAAACGAGATGGGTTGCATGCAACAAGAATTCACATGCTAGAACCCTAGGGCAAAGAGGAAAAGAGGGCTTTCTTACCGGTTGGACAAAATGGAGATTCAATCGGTGGAAAATGCTTCTCTTGCAGTCCTAAAAGCTTGGGTAGCTTCAATTTGAAAATTCATCGGTGAGAATTTGAGTAATGGTGTAGGGAAGGAAGTGAAGTAGAGAAAAGAGAAGAAGAAAATTAGAGATGTGCATGGACAGTGGAGAAAGAAGTCTGAACTTGGAAAAAGGAGTATTTTAATCAAAGTTCCATTTTAAAACTATGCCCAATGCCAGGCTGCCACGTGTAATCCACTAACACATTAGTTTTCAAGGTATTACATTATCCCCATCAACAAAAATTAAGACTTACTAGAGAATAAGTGGGGATAAGACTTCTTCATTTGTTCCTCTTTCTCCCAAGTAGAATCGCTGGTTCTGCTGTCCCATATGACTTTAATCAGTCTAGTGGCTTTCCCGTCTAATCTCTTTGCTAGCCTCACATCTACTTTGACCGGCTGCATCTCTATGGAGAGATCTTCTTTCACGTGCACATCGTCAACTTCCAACACGTGGGAGGGGTTAGGAACATACTTCCGAAGCTGAGATACATGAAATACTGGATGGAGATAAGCGAGCTGAGGAGGCATAGCTATCTCATATGCTACCGGTCCAATGCATCTGGAAATCTGATAAGGTCCAATGTATTTGGGAGAAAGCTTCTTAGCATGAATGACCTTTCCTACTCCAGTAGTAGCATCACACGGAGGAATACATGGTCACCTGCTTCGAATTCCAAAGGCCTGCATCTCTTATCTGCATATGATTTCTGCCTACTCTGTGAGGTTCTCATCCTTTCTTGAATCACTCTCACCTTCTCCGTCGTTTGTTGCACTATCTCTCGTCCCGTCAGCACAAATTCTCCATCTTGGAACCAACATAAAGGTGTTCTGCAACGCCTCCCATAAAGAGCTTCGAATGGTGCCATTCCTATACTGGCTTGATAACTATTGTTGTACGTGAATTCCACCAATGGTAGCACTTCATCCCAGACTCCTAGATGATCAAGAACACACGTTCTCAGCAAATCTTCCAATGACTGTATGGTTCTCTCAGACTGTCCGTCTGTCTGAGGATGGTAAGCAGAACTCATCTGGAGTCTACTGCCCATCTCACTTTGCAAGGTTTGCCAAAACCGAGACTTGAAGTGTGTGTCTCTGTCAGATATAATACTGGAAGGTACACCATGCAATCTGACTATCTCCTTGATGTACAACTGGGCTAACTTTTGCAGAGGCATCTTCAAATCGATTGCCAAGAAGTGGGCACTCTTGGTCAATCTATCAACTATTACCCAGATGACGTCATGTTTCCTGATAGTGTGTGGCAAATGAGTGACAAAATCCATGGCAATACTGTCCCATTTCCACTCAGGGACCTCCAACTGCTGCAACATACCTCCTGGCCTCTGGTGTTCTATCTTAGCCTTCTGAGAAGTAAGGCAAGAAGACACAAACCGAGCTACATCACCTTTCATGCCTGACCACCAAAATGACTTCTTAAGGTCGTGGTACATCTTAGTCATGCTTGGGTGCATGCTAAAACGACTCCGATGACCTTCTTCTAGTATTAACCGTTTCAGCTCTTCATCATTTGGTACACAGGTTCTACCTCTGACCTCAAGAGATCATCTGTACCTGTGTTAAAATCTTTTCCTTGCTCAGTGCCAATCAAAGCTCCTGATTTCTGAAGCTCGGGGTCTAAGAGTTGCCCCTCTCTGATTAGATCAAAGATCCCACTAGATATCACCAGTTTGCAACATCTTATACCATCAGGTTCAAATTCCACATCCAGCTTTAAGTCACTAAAGCTTTCCACCAGCTCCAATTCTTTAACCATCAAAGCAGATACATGTACTGATTTTCTGCTTAAGGCATCAGCAACTACATTGGCTTTCCCTGGATGGTAAAGAAGATCAAAGTCATAATCTTTCAAGAACTCCATCCACCTTCTTTGTCTCATATTAAGCTCCTTTTGATCAAATAGATATTTCAGGCTCTTGTGATCATTGAACACCTGAAATTAGGCTCCATACAAATATTGTCTCCATATCTTGAGAGCAAACACCACTGCAGCTAATTCCAGATCATGTGTAGGGTAGTTTCCCTCATGAACTTTGAGTTGTCTTGAGGCATACGCAACAACTCTTCTTTCTTGCATCAAGACACATCCTAGTCCCTGATAGGAAGCATCACAGAAAACCTCAAAAGGTTTACGTGTGTCAGGAATGGCCAACACTGGAGCACTAGTCAATCTCTGCTTCAACTCCTGGAAACTTGCCTCACAACGGTCTGAACTTGGAAAAAAGGAGTATTTTAATCAAAGTTCCATTTTAAAACTATGCCAAATACCAGGCTGCCACGTGTAATACACTAACATATTATTTTTCAAGGTATTACAGGATGCAACCCGTATTATTCCCCACAATAGAGAAGTCAACCCATCATATTAAGTAGATGGTAGAGGATATTTTATTCAATCTAACCGAAGAAGAAACATATAAGGTTATTATTTTTTAAATTCTATGAAAAAGGTCCAACATTTCATAAAATTACTGATTAGAAACATTTGTATAAAAGATATATGAATGCGCAGTTAAACAGTTGTTTGCTCTCATTATTGTTATTTTAATATAAGATATCATTAATGATATCGTATAGATAACAAATTCCGAAAAATTCTAGCCGATATATATATATAACCAGATCTTGTTAAACATGTTTGATCAAGGAGAAAAGTTTACCTGCCAACAACATGAGATGCTGGCAATACTCAATAGACTAAATGCTCGGCTATGATAATCCTCTGATAAGATATCCTTCCCACCTAATTTTGGAGGTGGATCAGCTACAGTGGGGATAACCAAAATTCCTTCATCCTTGAAAGTGTTAAAAAATATGCAACTCAGCACAACAATGTCTTGTTTATAAGAAACTCAAAATATAGTCCTCATACATAGAGAACATAAAACTCCATGGAAGAACATCTACAACAACTTAGACTTTATTTTAGCAAGAAAAAAATTATCAAGACAATGTTTAAGATTGAATACTTCAGAACATGTAAGTCAAATTCAATTGAGAAGGCATAAGGAATGACAAAATACAGGCTCGAGGAGACTAGGGTGCAGAATGGTGTCAAATTATTACCTTCAAAAGCAAATTTATAGCCGAACGCATCTCGCTTCTAATGGATTTGGAAGTTTCAATCACTACACCGGATACCTCAAATTTGTCATGCAATTGAACTGAAACAGAAGGACTTAGGTCAGGTTTTACTGTGTTCATCCACTCATCATGTGTATGTTTGAATTCATGCCTGCACAAATATACAGAAAATAGTCAGTATATGATTGAAAACTTCCACGGACATTTATAATAACTCCACAAATGTTAATTATTCACACCCAGAATGATGAATAATAATTGAAAACAGAAGGTATGACATGGCTACCTTGTGGTTAGCCCAAATGTTAATAATAGAGTATGTGATACAATCCCAAAGAAAAGTTTTCCAATTGACAGATTGAAAAGCATGCCATTATTTCCAAACCAGTGTTAACAACAATTAGCAAATTATGATAGTAACTCCATATCACAAAGAATCTGACTAACCTTTGTAGGGATTGCATAATGTTAGCAAGTAACTTCAGTGAAGAAGCTTTCAATTCACCGTTTGTTTTCTGACCAGAGCACCCTTTCAAGCTTGGAACTCTCCGAAATCTGGTGCCCCAAACACTACAAAAAAAAGGCTATTTAGTGGAGGTTTTTTTTTTCGATTTGCGGGGATTTTTACCCTCCGCAAAATAAATTCCGGGGGTTTTTCAAACTGCTGCAGTTTGAGTCGCCACAAACTATCTGCGGGGTTTTTTTGCAACCCCTGGTATCGTGTTCAATTTGCGGAGGTTTTTCTACGGAGGGTGAACACATTCCAAACTTATTCTTTCACATCAAGTAATTACACAATTCAGTTTTCTAGTGGAATCCTATCAAGATGCACACATGCTTCAATTCATCCCTACTCACATACTGTTCACATAATCATATAATCTCCAACAGATGCTATTTTTCATGAATGATCAGTTAACCAAGTATGGGTGTAATCAGTTAACCTAGACTGTTCTTTTTCTTGATTTTCTTCCTCTGTCTTGAGTCTAAGGCCTTTATCTTCACCTTCATTCTTCCTTTCCATCAAAATTGCTACAAAACAATGCAAAACAAGCATAATATCGCTAAAAACAGCTTTTGACTCTAGACTGACTCATTTATTGAGTTTTGTTTGATTTCAAGCTCATTCTAAGCAGTAAAGGGAGTAATTTGGTCTAAAATAGCATATGAAAAGTATGGTTTTTCAACCGTTATCAGTAAACTCACAAGTTCTCATATTCAGAAAAACAACTTGCTGAGTATCTCAAACAAACTTTATCTCAAGCACCTGTCTTATCCTTTTATTGTCATGCATCATCTCAACTTCAATCAAACACTAGAATCTCATAAAGCAAAACTTATCACACAAAACAGGAACAGTTGAATCAAAGCAGTTCACTTCATTCAAGCATAGCACAATAGAAATATAATAAAACAAAAACTGAAAATTAAAAAGTAAAAGTTCAAAGCACTGGGTTGCCTCCCAGCAAGCACTTTTTTATCATCACTAGCTTGACCCAATAAGTTCATCATAGCATCCATCAGTAGAGGTTAATCTTCCATGGTGTCCCTCAGTAGACACCAATCTTTCTTATCTTCATTGGCACCCATCAGTAGATGCCTAATCACCTAACATCCATCAGTAGATGTCTAGTCACCATCCTCTTCCATAGCAGCATCCCTCAGTAAATGCTATCTCAAACAATTTTAGCATCCATCAGTAGATTCGAATCTTTCTCATCAACATCCTTCAGTAGATGTTAATTTTTCTCTTCTTCATCAGCATCCATTAGTAGACACTATCAGTTATTTACAATGAAAAAAATGAACTCATTCCCACAAGAACTATTACAGGATGGAGGATGTGTATTAATTACAGGAAGCTCAATAAAGCTACAAGAAAGGATCATTTTCCTCTTCCTTTCATGGATATAATCAAATTGTGGTGGATCCTAAAGACCAGGAAAAAAAAACTTTTACTTGTCCTTTTGGAATTTTTGCCTACAGAAAAATGCCATTTGGATTATGTAATGCCCCAACCACTTTTCAGAGATGCATGCAGGCAATCTTCTCAGATTTAATAGAAAAATGCATTGAGGTCTTCATGGATGATTTCTCAGTTTTTGGCAACTCCTTTCAATAGTGTTTATCTAACCTGGATGTTGTTCTCAAAAGATGCACCCAATCCAATCTTGTCCTAAACTGGGAAAATGTCATTTTATGGTCACAGAAGACATCGTTTTGGGTCATAAAATCACCTCCAATGGAATTGAAGTGGACAGAGCCAAAGTAAAAGTAATTGAAAAACTTCCATCACCCACTAATGTGAAGGGAATTAGAAGTTTCTTGGGACATGCAGGATTTTATAGGAGGTTTATCAAAGATTTTTCAAAAATTGCAAAACCACTGAGCAACCTCCTTGTGAAGGACGTCCCTTTTGTGATGAATGAAGAATGCTTTAAAGCTTTTGAGATCCTAAAAAAAAGATTAATTTCTGCTCCTGTAATTGTAGCTCCTGATTGGAATCAAAATTTTGAACTCATGAGTGATGCCAGCAATTATGCAAGTAAAGCCCTAAATGAAGCCCAGTTGAATTATGCCACCATAGAGAAGGAGTTTCTTGCTATTGTGTATGCTTTGGAAAAATTTAGATCCTATCTTATTGGGTCTAAAGTAATTGTCTACACTGATCATGCAGCTATAAAATATTTGTTAGCAAAACCAGACTCCAAACCAAGATTGATCAGATGGGTGCTCTTGCTACAGGAATTTGATGTGGAAATTCGAGATAAAAAGGGAAGTGAAAATGTAATTGCTGACCACTTATCCCGACTAGTCAATGATGAAGTCACGTGCAAAGAAATAGAGATTTGGGAGTCTTTCTCAGATGAGACGCTCATGTATATTCAACAAAGGTCGTGGTTTGTTGACATGGCCAATTTCAAAGCTGCAGGAGTCATCCCAGAATATCTCACTTGGCAACAAAGAATTTTTTTTTTTGCATGATGCTAAACAATTTGTGTGGGATGATCCTTACCTCTTCAAAATTGGAGCATATAATCTTCTAAGACGCTGTGTGACTAAAGAAGAAGTGGAAGGAATTTTATGGCGCTGTCATGATTAACCTTATGGGGGACATTTTAGTGGAGAAAGAATAGCCGCAAAGGTGCTACAGTCAGGATTCTATTGGCCAACTCTCTTTAAAGATGCCCATAAACATGCCATGAACAGTAATAAATGCCAAAGGACAAGAACCATCTCCAGGCGCCATGAGATGCCACTGCAAGGGATCCTGGAAGTGGAAGTTTTTTATTGTTGGGGCATAGATTTTGTGGGACCCTTCCCACCATCCTTTAACAATGAATATAGATTGATGGTAGTTGATTATGTAAGCAAGTGGGTGGAGGCACTAGCATGTCCCAAAAGTGACGCCAACACTGTCATAAAATTTTTGAAGAGACAAATTTTCTCCAGATTTGGAACACCCAGAGTGCTCATCAGTGATGGAGGATCCCACTTTTGCAACCACCAGCTTGCAAGAGTACTAAAGCATTATGGTGTGAAACATAAGGTGGCCACACCTTATCATCCTCAAACAAACGGGCAAGCTGAAGTGTCCAATAGGGAGATCAAAAGAATTCTTGAAAAGACTGTCACAACTTCAAGAAAAGATTGGTCTTAAAGGTTAGATGATGCCCTTTGGGCATACAGAACTGCTATGAAGACAGCCATTGGATTGTCTCCCTTCCAAATGGTCTATGGAAAAGCTTGTCACTTGCCCGTGCAGATGGAAAAGAGAGCATTATAGGCCTTAAAGTTCTTAAATTTTGATCCTGGAGACACTGCAGAAAAGAGAAGAAGGCAGATTATTGAGCTAGAAGAGATGAGGTTGCACGCCTATGAATCTTCTAAGAATTACAAGGAAAAGGTGAAATACTACCATGATAAGAAGTTGGTAAAGAGGGTCTTCATTCCACGACAGCAGGTGCTCCACAGTCATGCAACTGGCAGGTGCTTCATAGTCATGCTCCATAGTCACGTTCAAGACCCACAGAAAAGTTGGATAGTCAATGGACAACGCCTTAAGCACTACTTGGGTGGTGAGGTGGAGCGGTTCTCCACAGTCATGCAGTTGGCTGATGTGACATGAGCTTATCAGGTCAAGCTAGTGACGTTAAAGAAGCGCTTGCTGGGAGGCAACCCAGTGCTCTGAACCTTTAATTTTTAATTTTTAATTTTTATTTTTGGTTTGAATGTGTGTTTCCTTTATTCTATTTTAAATCTTTATGTGCTCTGCTTGAATGAATTAAACTGCTTTGATTCAACTGTGCTCTGTTTAGTGTGAGAAGTTTGCCTTTTGAAAGTTATAGTGTTTGATTGAAGTTGAGATAATGAATGATAAATTTGTGAGACAGGTGC
The DNA here is from genome assembly GCA_036885675.1 of Vigna mungo. Lineage (NCBI taxonomy): Eukaryota > Viridiplantae > Streptophyta > Magnoliopsida > Fabales > Fabaceae > Vigna > Vigna mungo. Next base: position 8,884,694 of record CP144698.1, read on the forward strand.
TTGAGATAAAGTTTGGTTGAGATACTGAGCATGTTGTTTTTCTGAATATGAGAACCTATGAGTTTACCTATGTGAGTTTTGAGCTTCAGAGTTGTTTTTAAATAATTGTTGTTACTCTGAAAGCATGAATGATTTTGCCCAAATTTTCTGTGATTAAACTACTTGCCTGCAGGTTTCATATGATCAAGGCCATCTTTTGTTATCCCTTATTCTTTTGGCCTTCAGAATATTGTTGCCCACTGAAAAGAGAATAATTTGTTCTAACCTTTGAACCTTGAGCCTGATATGTTTTGAAAAACCTTTTTGAAAATATTTTTTACCTTGAGTTAAGGTGAGAACATTTGATGAGGTACTGACAAAAGTTCAAGTTTTGGGTTACCAGAACACAAACCACCTTTCTAGGCAGTAAGCAATCAAAAGCAAGTGAAAAGCAGAAAAAGGAAAAAGAAAAGAAAAGTGAGAAAAGAAAGATTCAAAGAAGAAAAAGAAAGAACTCACTATAAAGGAAGGCTGGGAAAACGACAAGAGAGTTGTTCTTAAAAGAAGAATTCACAAATTCCTCTCTTTACTCAAGGAACTTTGCTGACCAGTAAAACCAATTTCCTTCTTAGCCCAGCCAAGTTACAAGCCATGAAAAGCCCTTGTGATGACAACCTGTTTGTGAGTATGTTTGATTGTGGTTAAATGAAAGGCAAAATTAATTTGTGTAACATTGTAAAAACAAAGATAAACACCACACCATACACCTGTGAGTGGAGTGAGAGACTTCTGAATGCTTGAGTAATATGTTTTTGAGTGCTTGAGTGAAACACTTCTTCTGGTGAGGAATAGTTCTCTGAATTTCTGATTGCATCTCTGCTTGGTTGATTGATCACTCTTAAGGATAGTACCTGTTAAATACATTGAAACATCTGCACATCTTGACTGAGATCTTATGCTGGACTTGATGAAAGTAATTGCTTGTCTTGAAAAGTTTTTGAAAAAAAGTTGAGTCATTGTAGTGATGGTTCTGAAAAGCTGAGTTGCATTTTGTTTGCTTGAGGATAAGCAAAGTTCTAAGTTTGGGGTTGTGATAACGAATTAAAATACCGTTATTTGTTATATGATTTTGATGCTAAAATCACCCTTTTTGACTTAGAAACTTGCTTGAACTCATATGTTTTCAGTAAATTGTGTGAATAAGAGAGTTGAGGTTGATTTTGACTGTTTTCTAACAAATTCCCCTTGTTTTAACAGAGATTGAAGTAATGAAGGACCAAGAGGTGAAAAGCCATGATGACAGAGCTCAAAAGGGGTCAAAAAGACACCAAGAAGGGAGAAAACCCGAAGCCCAGGTGAGCACCAGGCGACAAAAGCGTAAAAATTGTGAGAGGAAATCACCGTTCATCGCCTAGGCGATGAACCTGGCGCCCGGGCAAGAGACGTTCATAGCTCAGGCGCCCAAAACTAGATTTGACCTGGATCGGGCCCTGTTTGATTTGATTCTTTAGGACCGGGCCGCAATTTGGGACAGTTTTGGCACTAGTTAAAGGACCTTGGGGCTCTATGTTTTGCATCCCTAGCAAGAGCAAGCATAGCAATACACTCCTAGCCAAATTTCAAGTCTTTTCATTCTTTCTTTCTTACATTGTTCATTGGGTTCCACCATGTTTATGGGGAACTAAACTCTATTTGTTGTTGGGGAATGATGTAACCTTGTAAACTCTCATGTATTTCAATTTGATCTTAATTTCATATGCTTTTTCTATTAATTATTAGAGTAATTTATCTGTTCTTATTGCTTGCTTATACAATAGCATCATCTGTGATTTGCATAAGTGCTAACAGGTTCCTTGCAATTCAAGTCCTTGTTAAATTACTCCTAAGGGTCATATTGCTCAAACATGAGGATATGAGCCTTAGTCGTCTTAACCTCTTGATCTTCACATCGTTTTACCAAGAATGCTTGGAATTATATGAACTGGTAATTAGGGACAGGCTTATTTACCGAGACATCAGGTTTAAGTGTTTTAGTGAGGGATGTTCGCATTAATAGAAAAAGAAGAATTCTTATATACATGAGAGGGAACTTGGTGAAGTCTAACCCCAACAACCCACTCAACTCATCATTATCAACCTCCATTCATCTTTGTGCTCTTTTTCCATTGATCACTTTTACTTTACTTTATTTTATTCTTTTTGCAATACAAACCATGATCTATTTTTATTTTTAAGTCTTAATTAATCATGTTTTCACACAACTGTTCAGCGTCGAGAGTCCTCTGGGATACGATACTTGGTCTTACCATTTTATATTACTTGTGCGACTCGGTACACTTGCCGATTTGCCCCAACATGTTTTTGGCGCCGTTGCTGGGGACTCACGGTTTAAGCTATTCTATTTGTGTGAATATTGATTAATTTTGGCTTTATTTTATTTTAATTTATTTTATATTCCTTGTGCGACTCGGTACACTTGCGGATTTTCCCCAACACTAAGAAAGCTTCCTTTCTATTTCATTTAATTTGCTCAGAACAATCCTTTCAAACTCATTCTGAGCCCTGTACTGATTGATTTCAGAGGATGATCCAGCAATATCATTATTTGAAGCTTCATTTTAGTATGACCATCCTTCTGATGATTTCATCATATGCATCAGATGAAGAGTAGCTTGGTGAATACGACATGTTCATTGATATTGTTCACTGGATTCAACAATACATTCCACCCCATGGTGAACAAGAACTCTTGAAATGAACACACAGTAGGACAGTTTTCCAGAGTCAGATTTTATCACTTTCAACATGTTGCCAAAGATAGCTACTGGGCAATCTACCTGAACATTTTCTTTCAAAGCTTTCAGCAGCATCAGGTCTTTTGTAGTAGCCTGAGCATAGTTGCCTCCCCTCGCCATGAGTATGTAAGATATGACATAAGAGGCTAATCTTTCATCCTTTTTCATACCGCCAATTTTGTAACTGGAGTAATCTCTACAATCATTTGGATTTCTTAAGCAATTTTGATACTCAGTGAACTTATTAAATCCTTCTACCCCAAGATGGCATTTTTCTCCGCCTATCTTCAGTCCACCAATACCACTCCAAGCATGATTTGTAAGTTTGATGTCAACGCCTTTTACCCAAGAGCAAAAAGTATCATTACTTCAAATTGCAATAGAACACTTTTACCAAATCTGGATACCAAGGGCTTGCCATTTCAACAAATTTCTTCATACCCTGACGCTTAAGCCATCTTTGAAACACAAATCATTCATTTTTGAAAAATTTGAACTTTAGAAATTTGTGCATCACCAGACTTTTTCTCTTCCAACAATCAAGATATCTTGATTGTGCTTCATCATCGGTAATCCAGCTATTCAAATTAGAAGCCCTCCTAGCATTCCTTGAAGCAACAATTTTGATCCTTCTCCTTGGTGTGGAGCTTGAAGCCATTTTAGTTGATGAGGAGAGATGGTTTTCACAGGGAGAATGAGGATAGTAGAGTATCAAACCAGTGAAGCTTAGTATAGTGACCCATGATTATAAGGTTTCTAAAGTATCAGGCGCAGATGAAATTTTGGAGGGAATAATTTGATTACATTTTCGCACCAAAGCAAAATTTTAAAATGAGACATAGTCAGATAGAAGATCAACAATCGAATACACTGAGAGCTTAGTTGACAGTAGTGTGTAAAAGAAAATTTTCATAGACAGAGTTTTAAAACACAGACAGAACATAGTCGAATGAATTAATAAAGTGGTCGACTATTCATCATGAAAGTAGAGTTTCAAACTCGTTCAATCAATCAAACAATCAGACAATAAATTCATTCGATCAATCAACTACAACCAATCAATTTAAGCATAATGCAGTAGATTGATACAGTTTTACTAGTTGTAGATGCTCAAGATTTTGATTGTTCCAAAGTGATCCATCCTTGAGATCATACTGCACCTCCTCTGTATCCTGCAAAACAATTTAAGTTTTGGTTGCTGGTTGTTGACTCACTGGCAAGTGTACCAGATCGTTCCAAGTAATAAAATCGGTAGAACCCGATATCGTTCTCTCCCAAAGGACTCACAACCTTATCGTTCGTGTGAATAAAAATAATAAGACTTGTAAATGAAACAAATTATTAATGACACACGGAAGAGTCAAATTCCCTAAATCCTTTAATTTTGGCGGATGGTCCTTCTTTCTTGGCTTAATCAATTGTTTTTGTTCTTCTTCACAATCAAGATCAATTACCTCTCGAAGATAATATTTGATCCTCTTGTCATACTCAGGACGTTGTAAAAATGCTCCGGGAGTAACGGTTACACGATTAAAAATTTCCCGGAATGGCTCTCTGTAACTTTCCTGTTCTATTTCTTCTCTCTTCTCTTCACAACTCTCATGCTCATTAAATTTATCATTCTGAATCATCTCCTCATCTTCATCTTCACTACTCCTAATTTCAATTATTTCCTCTGCTTGCTTCCTTTTACTTCTTGTCATAACAACTTTGCATTCATCTTTGGGGTTAACCTCAGTGTTAGCCCGGTGATTCTTCTCGGTGGTTTCAACCCTTTTTGACAGCTGCCCAATATGTGTCTCTAGTGCTCTAAAGCTAGCCTGGTCACTTGCTTGTTGAGACTCATAGACTTTCAAAAATTTATCAAATATGTCGGTTAATTCTCTGACTGTCTCTGTCAAGCTGCTCACTTGCAGCCATAAAGGTGAAGGTTGTTGCTGCTGGAAGCCTCCTACTTGCCCAGAAGAATTATTCTGGTTTTGTCCAATGCTGGGGTGGTTCTTTGATAACGGTTGAAAAACCATTATTTTCATATGCTATTTTGGACTAAATTACGCCCTTTATTGCTTAGAATGAGCTCGAAATCAAACAAAACTCAATAAATGAGTCAGTCGAGGGTTAAAAGTCGTTTTTAGCGATTTTATGCTTGTTTTGCAGCAAAATTGACAGAAGTAAAGATTGGGAATAAAGATGAAGGCCATAGACTCAAGAAAAGCGAGAAAATCAAAGAAAAGAAGAGTCTAGGCACCGCCCGGCGGTAGACCCCTGGCGCAGGGCGGTCAAACGGGAGGAGAAGACACCAGTATTGGGCGCCGGGCGGCAGACCCCTGCCGCTGGGCGATTTTGCGGCACGAGAGAAACCGTCGGGCGGTAGACCTGTACCGCCGGGAGGTGGTGCGATTCAAGGTCCACCGCTGGGCGGCAAAGTGTGACGCCGGGCGGTGGTCAGCTGAGCTTGGGCCTATTTTTCTATTGCGCTTCTCACCTATAAATAGCCCTGCTATGAATTCCAATTCATTCTTTTGACAGAGGAGGGCGGCCAGACCTACTTTGCACTCTTTGGAGAGGATCTCTTGGATGCTTAGGCTCCTTTTCGTCTTTTCTAGGGTTTGCTTTCCATATCTTCCATTATTTTCATCTTCGTTCACCATGCCTATGGTGAACTAAACCCTTTTTGTTGTTAGGGGAACAATGTAATCTTTTGATACTCTCGTTTATTAAAACTGTTGTTTGAATTATATGTTCTTCATATGCGTTTATTATCAATTGTTGGATTCTCATACTGTGCTTAATGCCTTTATCGTTTAACTCATTCGGTAATTGGTCTTTGACTTTATTGATACGGGGACGTATAGTAATGGCACGAACTGGTGAGATTTTCTTTGGTTAACCAATACCACCAAGGGATAGGGGAGTAGGACGACCTATTGTATTTGCTTCTGTTTGTAATGCGTTGCTAGTTGCTAGGGGAGGCTAGAGATAGCAAGCCGGTAATTAGTAATAGGCCCTTTTCGCCGAGGGATCGGGTTAAGGGGAGGCCAAGAAAGTTTGCATGCAATTAGATAATAACGCCGTCTAAACAAGAGGAGTAAATAAAAGAGAGAGGATTAGATGAAATTCTAAACCCCCAACAACTCCATTCATCCATTGCCTAAATCTCGTCAATTGAATCACACATTGCATATTTATTTTCTGTCATTGCATCCACCACAAATATTGATTTTTCTCTACAAGTCTTACGATTTTGATTCACGTGAACGATAAGGCCTTTCGAGTCTCATGGGAAGAACGATAATGGGTTTTACCATTTTTATTACTTCATACGATTTGGTACACTTGCCAATCCGCTAACATTCTTCCAACCAGGGCTAGAACTGCCTTGGTTAAAATTACCCTGCTTGAACGGGAATTGATTCCCCATGTAGTTGACATCCTGCTGCATTTCTTCAGGAAAAGCACATTGACCATTAATGTGGTCACCACCGCATAGATTGCAAAGTTGTTGAGTCTGAGAAATATTCCTTAACCCCGTTGGAAGTTCAAAAAGGACCTTTGTTAACTTATCCAATTTTTGGTTAAGGAGATGATTTTGTGCAGCCATTTCATCATTAGCAGGGAGATGCAAAAGTCCTCCTTTCTGTACTCCCCTCTCGCTTTGAGATACTTCATTCAGAGTCATCTCCTCAATTAACTCATACGCCTCATCTTCAGTCTTTCTATTGATACTGCCTCGAGCTGAAGCATACAACATCATTATAGACTGAGTATTAAGCCCTCCAACGAAAGCAAGTAAATATGAGGTTTTATCGAATCCATGAACTGGAGTTTTCCTCAACAAGCCTTTAAATCTGTCCCAAGCCTGTTCGAGAGTTTCCTCCAGCCCTTGCTTGAATGAGGAGATTTCCAGCTTCCCCTGATTGATCTTGGTTTGTGGAAAGAATTTGGTAACAAACTGTCTTGCCAGAGCATCCCAAGTTCTAAAAGTTCCTTTCGGGAAAGAATGCAACCAATCCTTCGCGTTTCCTCCCAGAGAGAAAGGAAACAGGCTGAGTCTGACTCTATCATCTGAAACTCCAATTATTCTGACAGTATTGCAAATTTCTCCAAAGACCGTCAAATGATTATATGGATTCTAATTTGACAACCCATGGAACTGGTTGTTCTGAACTAACTGGATGAGTGCGGGGCTCATCACCATGTTGGTTGTATTGTCAGCTGGAATAGCTATGCTGTTGAAATTCAAAGGACCCACAGTGTTTGCTGAGTCCCCCAGTGTGCGTCTTGGAGGAGGTTGGTCCGCCATCTCGAACAGAGGTTGCAACAGTGGTTCAGGAGAAGGAAAGTTTTCACGTACAGAGTGTCTAACTTTCCTCCTTCTCCTGTCTGATAACCCCTCGAGAAGAGGTTGCTGATCTTTTCTGCTTCTAGTGTGTACTCCTTCCTGCATACACAAGAAAAAATACTCCTAAAAGCACTTTTACAGAAAACAAAAGAAAACAAAACAAATAAAAAAATCCAAAAACAAATAATTATAAACAACTCAAATTCAGTCAATTCACACTACTTGAAAAAGTTCAACGAAGAGTCCCCGGCAACGGCGTACCAGATCGTTCCAAGTAATAAAATCGGTAGAACCCAATATCGTTCTCTCCCATAGGACTCACGACCTTATCGTTCGTGTGAATTAAAATAATAAGACTTGTAAAGAAAACAAATTAATTGTTGTGGATGCAAGAACACAAAATAGATGAAAAAGAGTATGGATGAGTGGAGTTGTTGGGGGTTTACAATTTCATCTTATCCGCCCTCTCTTATCTACTCCTCTTATTTAAAAAGCTTGTTATCTAATTGTTATGCAAACTTTCTTGGCCTACCCTTAGCCCGATCCCTCGACGAAAAGAGCCTATTACTAATTACCGGCTTGTTATCCCTAGCCTCCCCTAGTAACTAGCAATGCATTACCGAACAGAAGCAAAAAGAATTGACCGTCCTACCTCCCTATCCCTAGGTGGTATTTCGTTGATCAAGGAATTGCCCCAGTTCATGACAGTACCGTACGTTCCCGTATCAGTAAAGACAAACAACAGTTATCGAATGAGTTAAACGATAAAAGCCTTAAGCGCAGAAGAGAAACCCAACAATCGATAAACAAAGCATATGACAATCATATAATTAAACAAGAGTTTCAAAAGATTACATTGTTCCCCCAACAACAAAAGGGTTTAGTTCACCATTGTCATGGTGAACCAAGATGAAAATAATGGAAGAAATGGAAAGCAAACCCTAGAAAAGATGCAAATGATCCTAAGCATCCAAGAGATCCTCTCTAGAGGGTGAAAAGTAGGTCTGGTCGCCCTCTTCTGTCAAAAGAATGAGAATGAAATCGCACTAGGGCTATTTATAGCTGAGGAGCGCAACAGAAAACAGGGCCAAGCGCAACAGGCAACCGCCCGGCGTCACACTTATGCCACTAGGCGGTTTGGCTCTTATCGCTCCACCGCCCGGCGTCAGGGGTCCACCGCCTGGCATTTTGCCTTTTATTGCTAAACCGCCAGGCGTCGCTGCCTTGGTGCCATCTCCTCGCATTTGGCAGTGTCAGAGCGGTGCAGTGGAATGGTTAACACGTTCAACAAACCAAGAGGGGGTGAATTGGTTTCTTATCGCAAATCGTTCTTTTGATAATTTTCTCAATAAAAATAATTTCCTTAAAAGAATTTAAATAAATTAAAAGAGTAAGGAAGAGAAAAGATTGCACAGGTAATTTTTATACTGGTTCAGATCATAAAGATCCTACATCCAGTTGTTAACTCAACTGAGAATTAACGCTTCACTAGCACAAACCAACAAACTGTTACAATCACAAAGAAAATAAAACAGTTTAAGGTTAAAACACCTCTCTTGTTACCGCAAGAGATGAAACTCACTTCCCCTGTAACCCACAAGGGATGAACACCTCCTTTGAATCTTCACAAAGGATGAACACCTCCTCCGAATGCTTCACGAAGGATGATAGGCTTTCAACTCAGCAACAACACTCAATCACACTCCCTGTGAAAGTTCTCACTCTATGCCAATAGCAACAGCACTCAATCACACCACCTGTGAAAGTTCTCGCTCTATGCAACAACAACAACACTCAATCACACCACCTGTGAAAGTTCTCGCTCTATGCCAACGCGCCAAGTTCTCAAAGCCACAGCACAGGGGTTCAACAAACCCCAGAACACTTATCACCGCACACTGCAGATAAGAATATAGAAAAATACACTTTGTATTTTCTGTATTTTAGAATGAGAGTCCCAATCTAATTTATAGAGATCTCACTCAAGGATACCTCCAAAAATCCGTTGTCAACTAATTAATTGTGATAATCAATTTTCCACTTATGGCAATTGATTATGCATTTAATGAATGCACAACAGTAAAAAACTTGCTTAAAAATTCTCATAATTGCTCACGATAATCAATTATGGCAAGTCATAATTAATTATTGATAATTGATTATTATAATTTAATAATCAATTTTGGTAAGTATAAAATGAGGTTTTCTGATTTAAAAATTAATTTTAACGCAACCTAAGACAAGAAATACATAGAATCAAAGATAATACATCAATCTACTAAATTAAAAAGGCTTTAGTATAAAAACAAGTCTTCATGAAGATCTTCCTGCAATAAGAGCACTTGAGACTTGACTTTGAGACATCATCAAAATTTCTTCTCTTTAGCTTTATGCTAACAATCTCCCCTTTTTTGATGATGATAAAAAATATTTTGATTTATTGTAACCTGTATTGATCTGTAACTCGTACATAGCTTAAAGAAGAGGGATTAGTAGACAAAAGATAAATATAATTAAGCCTTTAAACATATTTCTCCCCCTTTTTGATCATTATTAAAAAAAGGGCTATGTATGAAAAAAAATTCTCCCCCTAAAATTAAGAACTCCTCCTTAATATAAGCCAAAAATAAATAAGTAAAAATAAGACAAGATAAACATTAAGGCAAATTTTTATTAAGGGAACAAAACATAACATGAAGATTTTTGAAAAAAAATGCAACAAACAAGACGCTTAAGAAATTTCTAGAATCCCCAATTCCCTCCTAAGCTCATAAAATCTCTCTTAATAAAAGCATGTATACATATGAGATAAAATATATTTCAAATTTAAAAATTCTTTCAAACATACATAATAGGAGATTTAAAACATATAATTTTGGGATAAAGAATTTTTTTTAAAAAAAAAAATCATTCTTTTTTAAAAAACTTACATTGAATCATACCATATAGGAATTTGAAAGAAAAAAAAGTATGGTTGATTTTTCAAAATGCACAAAAATGTACAAAATGAATCAAAATGCAATCCTAAGAGATTTCTAAAATTCGTAGATCTCTTCTAATGTTTACCCCTTTAGATATGACTCCAATTTCGTTGAGATCTTCATCTTGAGGATTGTCATCATTATTCTCTTCATTTGTTGTCTTTGTCAAATCTTCAAAATTACCTGGATTAGATTCATTTGACTCAAGAGGTTTTGCCTCAAGGTCCACAATTTTATCAAAGACAACATGCTTGGAATAATTTTTTTTTTAATTTTGTTTAAAAAAAAAAACATTAAAAAAAATTCTTAAAAGTTAAACCTTGTCCTTTTGGGAAAAAAAAAATTGAGATCATTTTACAACCCAAATATATCTACCGCTTGGAATGCCGAAATGCTTAATTTTACATTTATTTGAAGTATGATCCTTTTTCATATAATAAAAGCAAGTAACAACATTTGGGTTCCTATAATTATAATCATAATAATATTGATTATATTTTGGAAAATATTTGATTTTATTTTTATAATTATAATCATTATAATTATTTTTAGGAACATTTTCAATTTTATTACCATAATTATAATCGTAGTGATTATAATTATTTTTGGGAACATCATTAACAACCTTTTTCATTTTTAAATTATTGCTACATTCAGTGTTGGTTGTCTTATCAAAAGGTATCTTTTGCTTTAAACAAGAAGCACATTCTTCAATTTTGGTATATTTACCTCAAAAAATAAAATTTTGTTTTTCAAATTTTTATTCTCTTCAAGAATAGTTTCAAAATTTGATTTTAAATTTTTATTTTCCTCATAAATATTTCCAAAATCTGATTTTAAATTTTTATTTTCTTCTGACATATTTTCAAAATTTAATTTTAAATTTTTGAAATCCTTTTTTATTTTTTTATGAGCATTATTTAATTTCTCTGATTCACATAATAATTCTTTATACGTATCAAGTAATTCACTTTCACTATAATCTGAATTTTCAGAATCACTAGAGATACTTAGTTGACTTTCAGAGATGTCATCATCAGCCATCAAACATATGTTGGCTTGTTCATCAGAGTCACTTGAGCTTGTTGTAGAATCATTGTCTTCCTCCCAAGCAATATAGGCCTTCTTTTTCTTGAAGAACTTCTTTTGACCTCTTTCTTTATCCTTCTTTCGATTTGGACAATCTGCCTTCATGTGTCCTTTCTCACCACAATCATAGCAACGATAATTTGATGATGATTCTTTGGTCTCCTTCTTCCTGTCATTAAATCTTCTTTTTCCTTTGGACTTCATGAACTTGTTGAACTTTTTAATGAAGAGGCTCATATTTTCTTCATCTTCTTCAGAGTCATCATTTTCTTTAAGATTTTAGCCTTTGTCAATCTCAGATTTGAACGCAAAAGTCTTTTTCTTTGCTTTTTCTTCATCCTCGTTCAATCTCCCGAGGTCTAGTTCATGTTCTCTCAACTTACCAAACAATGAAGCCATTGACATGGTGCTGAGGTTTTGTGACTCACTGATGGCAGTCACCTTTGGTTGCCAAGTCCTGTCTAAAGATTTAAGAATTTTTATATTTAATTCATCATTATCAAAGGACTTACCTAACCCGATGAGATGATTCACTATATGCGTGAAGCGCTTTCGAACATCTACAATAGTTTCTCCTTGCTTCATGCGAAACATCTCATACTCTTGGATTAAAGTATTTCTTCTAGCTCTCCTAACATCATCAGTTCCTTCATGGGTGACTCTCAGTGTCTCCCACATTTCTTGAGCAGTCTTACAGGTTGAGATCCTGTAAAATTCATCAACAGTTACAGTAGATGATATTATGTTACGAGCCCTTACATTTTGTTGGGATCTTCTTCTATCATCAGCATTCCATTTTTCTCGCGGTTTGGATTCCTGCAAATTGTTAATAACCACAATAGGAAGCAAAGGACCATTTGTGACAGTTTCCCAAATCTCACTATCAATAGATCCCATGAAAATTTGCATTCTCACTTTCCAAAAAGCATAGTTTTCTCCAGTAAACAATGGAGGTCTATTGATAGAGGCACCCTCAGCAAAGGTTTGATGTTGCCCCGTCATTTTGAATTACTATCAAAGCAAGCTCTGATCCCAATTGTCAGAGTGGTGCAGCGGAATGGTTAACGCGTTCAACAAACCAAGAGGGGGTGAATTGGTTTCTTATCGCAAATCGTTCTTTTGATAATTTTCTCAATAAAAATAATTTCCTAAAAACAATTTAAATTGTTTTAAGAGAGTAAGGAAGAGAGAAAATTGCACAGGTAATTTTTATACTGGTTCAGATCATAGAGATCCTACATCCAGTTGTTAATCTCAACTGAGAATTAACGCTTCACTAGCACAAACCAACAAACTGTTACAATCACAAAGAAAATAAAACAGTTTAAGGTTAGAACACCTCTCTTGTTACCACAAGAGATGAAACTCACTTCCCCTGTAACCCACAAGTGATGAACACCTCCTCTGAATCTTCACCAAGGATGAACACCTCCTCCGAATGCTTCACGAAGGATGATAGGCTTTCAACTCAGCAACAGCAACAACACTCAATCACACTCCCTGTGAAAGTTCTCACTCTATGCCAATAGCAACAGCAGTCAATCACACCACTTGTGAAAGTTCTCGATCTATGTCAACAGCAACAACACTTAATCACACCACCTGTGAAAGTTCTCGCTCTATGCCAACACGTCAAGTTCTCAAAGCCACAGCACAGGGGTTCAACAAACCCCAGAACACTTATCACCGCACACTGCAGATAACAATATAGAAAAATACACTTTGTATTTTCCATATTTTAGAATGAGAGTCCCAATCTAATTTATAGAGATCTCACTCAAGGATACCTCCAAAAATCTGTTGTCAACTAATTAATTGTGATAATCAATTTTCCACTTATGGCAATTGATTATGCATTTAATGAATGCACAACGGTAAAAAACTTGCTTAAAAATTCTCATAATTGCTCATGATAATCAATTATGGCAAGTCATAATTAATTATTGATAATTGATTATTATAATTTAATAATCAATTTTCTTGAGTATAAAATGAGGTTTTCTGATTTAAAAATTAATTTTAACGCAACCTAAGACAAGAAATACATAGAATCAAATATAAACCACATCCTATACATCAATCTACTGAATTAAAAAAGCTTTAATATAAAAACAAGTCTTCATGAAGATCTTCCTGCAATAAGAGCACTTGAGACTTGACTTTGAGACATCATCAAAATTTCTTCTCTTTAGCTTTATGCTAACAAGCTGCCCAGCGGTGTATTTCTGCCGCTGGGCGGTTTCTAGACTCTTCTTTTCTTGATTTTCTTCCTCTATCTTGAGTCTAAGACCTTTATGTTCACCTCCATTCTTCACTTCCATCAAAATTGCTGCAAAACAAGCATAATATCGCTAAAAACAACTTTTGACTCTCGACTGACTCATTTATTGAGTTTTCTTTGATTTCAAGCTCATTCTAAGCAGTAAAGGGAGTAATTTAGTCTAAAATAGCATATGAAAATAACGGTTTTTCAACCGTTATCACTGGTACCCATTTAACTTTGGGTCCACGATTGTCAGTTGTTCCAATGGTCTCCATACATATAATCCTTTAGGAACAACAAAATTTCTGTAATAACAATTTTTAACAGTGTGACCAACACAATTACAATAGACACATGCATTTTTAGCAGGTTGACTTAAATCAATAAATCTCTTAGTATTGGTTCCGTTAGAATGACCTTTGTATCCTATTCCTTCCCTGTATATAGTTTTCCCAGAGGATTTTAAAATAGCATTCAATATGTCTCTACGTTGAGTAAACTGAGCTAGCATGCAAGTCAAGTAATCTATCTTTTCAATATGAGTAGGACAATATTCACATGGTTTTTCAATAGTAACAGTTTCAATTTTAATTTCCTTAGCATATAACAAAGCATCATTCAATTCTTTCTCTATCTTTTCATTTTCAGCAACAAGGTTGTTAATCCTATTTTCATAATCTCTCCTCTCAGAGTTGAGTCGATTAACCTTGTACTATAGTCGCATTGCTTTAGCATGCAGTTCTTGAAAAGCATCTCGTAGCAGATCATACTCGATTTCCCAAGCAATGTATGTTCCTTTTCTTTTCAGGTTTCTACCTTGAGGGAATCTTTTCTTCCCAAGCTTGATGTGTCCTTCCTTTCCACATTCATAACACTAGACCATATTTATACTGAAGCTTTTCTTTTTACCTTGACCTGCATGGTTAGTCAGTTGACTATCATTATGTATAAGTCGACTAAATTTTCTTACCACCAAGGTCATCAATTCTTTCTCATCCATGTCTGTTTATGAGTAGTTCTTGCTTGTAGCCTTCAGAGCAATGGACTTCTTTTCTTCAATCTCTTCTTCATCCTTCAATCTACCAAGCTCCAATTCAAGTTCACGTAGCTTGCCAAACAAGGTAGACGTGTTCATCATTCTAAGATCTTTCGATTCAAAGATTGCTTTGACTTTTGGTTGCCAATTTCTGTTCAGACTTTTCAGAATCTTGATGTTGATTTCTTCTTTATCAAACACCTTCCCGAGAGCTATGAGATGATTTACAATATGAGTGAATCTTTTCTGTACATCATAGATGGTTTCTCAAGCCTTCATTCTGAACATTTCGTACTCTTGTATCAGGGAGTTCTTTCTTGCTCTCTTTACTTCATCCGTGCCTTCATGAGTTACCTCTAAGACATCCCACATTTCCTTTGCAGATTTGCATTGAGATATCCTAAAAAATTCATCAACAGTTAGTGAAAAGGCAATAATATTTCTAGCTTTAATATCATACTGAGCTTTTCTATTTTCATCAACAGTCCACTCAGTAAAAGGTTTCAAAAAAATTTTCTCTTCAACAGTTCTTGTAGGCACAAAAGGACCATTTAAAGTGACATCCAACATTCCTTTATCTTGCGATTCAAGAAAGATTTGCATTCTAATTTTCCAAAACGGATAATTTTTACCAGCAAACATAGGTGGTCTGATTGTTGAAGCACTTTCTCCCAAAGTTTGAAAACAGGAAGCCATCCCCAGGTTTATAGTCGAATCAAAGAAAAACATAGTCGAATCAAAGAAAATCAGATTCGACTAGTTTTTCAAATATCTTATGAAAACCAGCTAAGGTGCCAATTGTTGGAAAACAGGTAGGCTTCTTTTTACACTAAGAGGGGGGGGTGAATTGGTGGTTTATAAAAAACAAAGTCTTTTCACAATCTTGAAATCAAAGTATGAAACTTTTCAAACTTTCTTCAAATGCAAGTAATGAAAATTCATATGCAGCGGAAAAACGTAGTTGACTGTGCAAATATTAAAGTTGACTGTAAGTAATAGTGCAGGGATAGAGAAAATCAAACACTGGTTTTTATACTGGTTCAGCCAACAATGCCTACATCCAGTGTGCTTCCAACCAAGGAAGCGAATGCACTATAATGGTTGCTATTTTTACAACAAGGAATTTATAGAAGACCTCCTCGTCAAAAATATAAATTTACTCTCTAACCCTTAACCAAAATATAGGCAGTAAACACAGCAAGAATTGCAGCAAGATGTCCCCTCTCCTACAATATGTCAATCACCACTTTGAACAATCCTTAAAGTGAACAAGCCTCTACGAGTCTATCCCTTGTAATCACAACAGGTCCAATACAGCAACTCCACGGATGCCAAACAAAATCTTGATCAACCAGAAACACCATCAATTTGCAATGTGTGCGCAGTCAATCTCTCTTTGAATCTCTTTCAATAAAGATTACCACTGTCTTCTTGGAGAATTCTTGGAGCTCTAAAAACCAGAGATATCAATCTGAAACAGAAATGAAATTGTTAGATCATCAAAAGCCTCTGAACAACTTCGTGTTTTGTCAATTATAGAGATTTCTGTTTAACAGACATTCTCTAAGTCAAATAAGCTACTAATTTAGTGGACTGAGTTATGACAATTATAACAGTTCAGTAAAACTAGTAGAATTGAGTCAACCAAAATAAAAACTCATTTAATACCGTTGACCAACTATTCAATGTGCAACTAACTTTTGAAAATATAGTTGTTATAGTTCAAGAGCATAACAAAATTTCAAAGCAAACAACTAATGCAGTCGAGTGTGTTGCGCACACAGTCGACTACGACGAGTAAGATCAATTTGAAATTCTTTTCATCTCAAAATCTCCCAAAGCAGTGATTCTCAAAATCTGTACAAAGACTTTAGTATAGTTGAATCATTTTATGATGGAGTCGACTTTACTTCAGCTTTGTCACACAGTTATAAGTTCACAAAAGTGCGTGTGGTTTTCGTGCATAAAAACATGTGCAATGCATCCTAAAATGATGTAACATGTACAAGCTCAATATGTATGCATTCACATAGCAGTACAGTACATAAACATGTTCAACAAATATATCAAACATTCATCTTAAGTGTTGGAAAACATGTAGGCTTTGTTTTTACACCAAGAGGGGGGTGAATTGGTGTTGTATAAAAAACAACTTCTTTTCGCAATCTTGAAATCAAAGTATGAAACATTTTGAACTTTCTTGAAATACAAGAAATGAAAATTTGTATGCAGCGGAAAAACGTAGTTCATTCCGTTAAATGTAAACTCGACTGTAAAGTAAAAGTGTAGGGATAGAGAAAATCAAACACTGGTTTATATAATGGTTCGGCCAACAATGCCTACGTCTAGTGTCCTTCCAACCTAGGAAGCAAGTGCACTATAATGGTTGCTGTTTTTACAACAAGGAATTTATACAAGACCTCCACATCAAAAATATAAATCTCCTCTCTAACCCTTAACCAAAATATAGGCAACAAAAACAACAAGACTTGCAGCAAGATGTTCCCTCTTCTACAATCTACTAATCACCACTTTGAACAATCCTTAAAGTGAACTATTCCCTATAATCAACAGGGCCAAAATAGTAGTCTTCACAGATGCCAAGCCAGAAAATATGCAGCAGTCTTCAAGGATGTCAAGCCTCAACGTGATTAAACCAGAAGCACCTTCTTTGTGCAGAATATGATCAATCACTGTGTGCAGAGACAATCTCCCTTTGAATCTCTTTCAAAAAAAATCACCACCGTCTTCTTGGAGAATTCTTGAAGCTCTTAAAACAGAGAATTCAATCTGAAATAGAAATGAAATTGTTAGATCATCAAAAGTCTGTGAAGATATTCGTGTTCAACCTATTTATAGATTTTTGTTAATCAGATAGTCTCTCAGTCAATTATGCTACTAATTCAGTCGATTGGATTATGACAGGTATAACAGATCAGTCAACTTGGTAGCATACAGTCAACCAAAAATAAAACACATTTAATACTATTAACCAAGTCCTCAATGCTCAACTAACTTTTGAAAATACAACCGTTAGAGTGCAAGAGCATAACAAAATTTCAAATCAGACAACAAACAAAGTCGAATGTGTGGTGCACATAGTGGACTTCAACATGCAAAACATTTTGAAATTCTTTTCTTCTCAAAATTTCACAAAGCACTGATTCTCAAAATCTGTACAAAGATTTTAGCATAGTCGAATCTATTAATAATATAGTCGACTCCACTATAGCTTTGTCACACATTGATAAGTTCATGAAAGTGCTTGTGGTTTCTAGCTTTCATATACATGTGCAATAAAACATATGTTATGATGCATTGCACATAGCACATAACGCACATAAACATGTTCCAAAGATATATCAATCAATCAACATAGGAACATGTAATACAGTACACAAACATGTTCAACAGATGTAACAATCAATCAGCAGAAGAACATGTAATGCAGCAACAACATATGCGTGTTATTAAGCAATGTGTTGTCATCATAAAAAACTAGAGTGATATAGAAATTGTGTTGTCAAAAATCTCAACAATCTCCCTTTTTTTGATGATGCACAACCATGATTAATAGCCAACCATGTTTGCACAATCAAATACAAATTAGAGTAATAAAAGATATATCACAGTTCAAGTACTCTGCATGTAACACAATTAAATAGCAAAATATCAAGTAGAATATAAGACATAATAAATCATTCTCCCCCTTTCTTAAAGCTTTTATAAATTCTCTCCCCCTTTATGCATTAGCAAAAAAGGAATGCTCTAGATATTTATGCTGATATTTCAAACAGAGATGCATAAAAAATGATATGCAATTTTCAAAATGCAATGATGATCTCCCCATCACATTTAATAACATGTAAATGATAACTCCCCCTGAAATGCAAGCATGTGAAGAAAAATGTATAAAATGTAATACTCCCCCTGTCATTATGCATGGATATCAAAACCAGATCAGATGCTCAATGCTGTATATCATAGAGTATACAAATAGTATAGTACATAGTTGTATCAAGAACAAGATATCAAACAGTGTAGTCATGCAATGATACAATCATCAATAATCTCACAATATTATCTCAAACAAGATATTTAAAATCAATTCAGATAAGAGCTAATAGCAGATATTCAAAATAAGCAATCAATGAAAGAAAAACCAAATTCCATAATTGGAATTTATAACCCTGTTGTGAACAGTCGATTGCATTATTATCGCAGTCGAATACATTGGTTTCCAAAGTTGTTGAATTCCACTTGTAGTTTCCAAAGAAATGTTCTTCCTGCAAAAACTTTCAAAGATCTTTTCCAGATCAAGCATTTTAGTTAAGCAAGAAATATAATCAGAAACAACAAAAGTTAATATGTAAAGATGTGTAGCCGATTAAGCATAATTGACTTCAATCATATTGATAACGATTTAAAACACCGTTATTTGTTATGTGATTCTGATACCAAAAACACCCTTTTTCACTTAGAAACTTGCTTGGACTCATGAGTTTTTAATAAAATGTGTGAACAAGAGAATTGAGGTTGATTTGAATGATTTTTTGACCAATTCCCCTTGTTTTGATAGAGATTGAAGTAATACTGGAAGAAGAAGTAAAAAGCCAAGAAGACGAAGCTCAGAAGGGGTCAAAAAGGCACCAAAATGAGGGAAAACACGAAGCCTGAGCATCCAGGAGCGAAAACTGCACAAGCAATATCGACGCTGGTCGCCTGGGCGGTGGCCCCTGACGCCCGGGCGACGGACCTTCGTAGCTTGGGCGGCCAAATCTGACGCCCAGGCCTTACATGAGTTTCAATTCTTGCCTAGGAAATTTCCTTACGATGCTTGGGCGTGATTTCACTTGGATCAGGCCCTGTTTCTGCTCTATTTTGATTCTTTTGGACCGAGCCGCACTTTGGGACGCATCTGACACTATTTAAAGGACCTTGGGGCTCTAGGTTTTGCATCGATGGCAGAGAAGAGCATAGAAATACACTCTTAGCCAATTCTTAGTCTTTCATTCTCTCTTTCTTTCTTCCACTGTTCATAGAGTACCCCCATGTCTATGGGGAACTAATTTCTATTTGTTGTTGGGGAATGATGTAACCTTCTAAACTCTCATGTATTTGAATTGATTCTTAATTTCATATGCTTTTTCATTAATTGTTAGAGTGATTCATCTGTTTTATTCTTGCTTATACAATAGCATTATCTGTGAGTTGCATGAGTGTCGGGAGATTCCTTTCAATTCAGCTCCTTGTTGAATTACTCCTAAGGGGTATATTGCTCAGGGATGAGGATATGAGTCTCAGTCGTCTTAACCTCTTAATCTTCACATCTTTTTACCAGGAATGCTAGGAATTGTATGAACTGGTAATTTGGGACAAGCTTATTTACTGAGGGATCGGGTTTAAGTGATTTAGTGAGGGACGTTGGCATTAATGAATAAAGAAGAATTCTTATATACATGAAGGGAACCTGGTGAAATTTAACCCCAACAATATACCCATCTCATATAAATCAACCTCCGTTCATCTCTGTGCTCTTTTGCCATTGATCAATTGCATTTTATTTTCTTATTATTTTTGCACTACAAATCCATGATCTCTTTTATTTTTACGTCTTCATTAATCCTTTTTTCACACAACTGTTCACCGCCGAGAGTCCTCTGGGATACAATACTTGGTCTTACCATTTTATATTACTTGTGCGACTCGGTACACTTGCCGATTTGCCTCAACACATATAATAGTCTAATCACTCAATCAGAGCAAATAATGTCAAACAGATTAAAGCAACTATATTGATTCAAACAACTGATTTCATTTCCTAGATAAAAGATATTACAATGATAAAAGCAATCAAGGAACAAAAGAAAATAATGGCATACTAAGCCATATAAAAAATAAAACACACTCAAGGAAACACTTTTTAAGAGTAATACTAGTTTTTCTTCCTCTTTTTGTTAACAAAATCATTGAGAATCATGTCACTTCCACTATCCTCAATCCTTTTCTCCTCACTATCTTCATCTTCACTTCCTTGTGAAGATTTGTCAGAAGAGCATGCTTCTTCAAAAGTTTCATTCACTTCATTTTGATGATCCTTGTTAAACTGCTCATCAAGCTTCCTTTTAATGTCATTTAATTTGCTCAGAACAATCCTTTCAAATTTATTTCTTGCTATGTACTGATTGATTTGGGAGGAGGATACAATATTATCATTTTTCCCAGTTTCATCCTTCTATGTCCATCCTTCAGATGTTTTCACCATGTGCATTAGGTGAAGAGCACTCTTGTCAATGCGGCATGTTCATTGATATTGTTCACTTGATTCACCAATGCATTCCACACCACAATAAATTAGTACTTTTGAGATGAAAACTCAATAAGGCAGTTTTCCAGATTCTGACTTGGTTACTTTCAGCATGTTGTTGGAAATGGCTGTTGGCCAGTCCACCTGAATATTTACTTTCAGAGCTTTTAGCAACATCAGGTCTTCGGTAGTGGCCTGTGCATAGTTTCATCCTCTTGCCATAAGTGTATAGGCAATGACATAGATGGCTAATCTTTCATCTTTCTTCATTCCACCTGTCTTGTTATTAGAGTAGTCTCTACAATCACTTGCATTTCTCAGATATCCAGTGAACTTGTGGAAACCATTTATCCCTAGATGACATTTTTCTCCACCAATCTTTAATCCACCAACAACACTCCAGATTTCATTAGTGAGTTTGATGTCAACCCCTTTTACATGAGAACAGAGAATATCGTCTTCAATTTTTAGATTGCAATATAAAACCTTAACCAAATTTGGATACCAGGGGCTCACCATTCCAACAAATTTCTTTAAACCCTAGCGCTTAAGCCAACCCTGAAATAGGAAATTTATGCATCACCAAAGTTCTTCTCTTCCAGCAATCAAGATATTTTGATTGTGCTTCGTCATTGCTTATCCAGCTATTTAAGTCAGACACCCTTCTAGTATTCCTTCAAGCAACAATTTTGATCCTTCTTATTGGTGTGGAGCTTGAAGCCATTGTGATTGAAGAAGAAAAAGGGTTTTTTCAGGAAGAATGAGGATAATGGAGTATCAGATCAGTGAGAAAAAATGTAGTGACTGTTCACAAAATGGCAAGCATACCAGATCGTTCCAAGTAATATAATTGGTAAAACCCAATATTGTTCTTCCCAAGAGACTCGAAAGGCCTTATCGTTCGTGTGAATTAAAATCGTAAGACTTGTAGAGAAAAATTAATTTTTGTGGATGCAAGAACATAAAATAAACATGCAATGCGTTTGATTCAATTGACGAGAAAAAGACTATGGATGAATGGAGTTGTTGGGGTTTACAATTTCATTTTATCCGCTCTCTCTTATCTACTCCTCTTGTTTAAATTGCTTTATTATCTAATTGTTATGCAAACTTTCTTGGCCTACCCTTAGCCCGATCCCTCGGCAAAAAGAGCCTATTACTAATTACCGGCTTGCTATCCCTAGCCTCCCCTAGCAACAAGCAATGCATTACCGAACAGAAGCAAAAACAATTGATCGTCCTACCTCCCTATCCCTAGGTGGTATTTCATTAATCAAGGAATTTCTCACCAGTCATGATTTTACTATACATTCCTATATCAATAGAGACAAACAACTGTTATCGAATGAACTAAACGATAAAGCATTAAGCACATGACAATCATATAAATAAACAAGAGTTTCAATAAAATAGAGTTTCAAAAGATTACATTGTTTCCCCCAACAACAAAAGGGTTTAGTTCACCATTGTCATGGTGAAACTAGATGAAAATAATGGAAGAATGGAAGAGAAAACCGTAGATAGGATGAAAAGGAGCCTAAGCATCCAAGAGATCTTCTCCACGGAGTGAAAATTAGGGCTATTTATAACAAAGGAGCGCAACAGAAAACAAGCCCAAGCCCAGCATACAACCGCCCGGCGTCACACTTATGCCGCCGGGTGGTTTGCCTCTAATCGCGCCACCACCCAACGTTAGGGGTCCACCACCCGGCGGTTTGCCTCTAATCGCAAATCTGCCAGGCGTCCACACCAGAGTGCCAACTCCTTGTATTTGGCCGCCCAACGGTTTATTTTTACCGCTGGACGGTTCCTAGACTCTTCTTTTCTTAGTTTTTACCTTCTGTCTTGAGTCTAAGACCTTCATCTTCAACTCCATTCTTCACTTTTATCAAAATTGCTACAAAACAATTTAAAACAAGCATAATATCGCACAAAACAATTTTTGACTCTCAACTGACTCATTTATTGAGTTTTGTTTGATTCAAAGCTTATTCTGAGCAGTAAAGGGAGTAATTTGGTCAAAAAAAAATATGAAAAAATATAAACAAAACAAAACTTGACTTTCTACAATTTCATCCAATGGTTCAATATTCCTAAAGTACATGACAAGAACTACTCAATTTCAGATCTTCAATGAAATCAAATCAAGATGTATGCATGCTTTGAATTCAGTTCAGTTCCCATTTTTCTGACAGATGTTACACATTATGAATGACCAATCTACTAAGCAAAAATGCAATCATGAAATTTAGAAATTCTCACCAAGCAAGTGTTTCACTCAATCACTCAAGTGTTTAGGGTAACACTCCAACTCCTTATTATTCACAAGTCACATGAAATAAAATTGTCGTTCATCTCAAACAATCAAAATCATTACATGCAAATGACATCAAAAGGACTTTTCCAAGGCCTGTAATGAGGCTGGGCTATAAAGAAAGATTGGTTTTTCTGGATCACAAAATTTTTGCATCAAGAGAGCTCATTTATCATTCAAGGTTCAAGTTCAACTCTCTTTCTTAACCACTCTCACTTGTTCCCAACTACTTCCCTTTTTCTTTTATTTGTACATTGAGCTCATCTTTCATGATTTTCTTTTTCTCATGTATTTATTTTCAACACTTGAGCTCAATGTCTTTTTTTTTTCCATTCAATCTTTCCCCACAACCCCAAACTTGAACCTTGAATGTACTTACAGTCATTAACCCAATTCAAAGTAAATAGTTTCAGCACAAGGGTTTTCATTCTGTTTAGGGCCAAGGTTCAAAAAGGGTATAAAATTTCAAGCACTTTGGGTAAAAATTTGGCTAAGTAAGGGCTTCAAAAAATCGCCTTGATCATATGACATATACATGCAATTCAATCAATCATCAAGATTTAGGCAATATCATTCATGCTTTCGTGTGAATAAATTCATATAACAATAAAGCTCTGGAGCTCAATACCTCACACAACATGCTTTCTCACACACATTCATTCATACACCCTTCTTAGCATCATAACCACAATCATAACTCATTGTTGACTCCCCAACAAGCGTACGAGATCGTTTCAAGAAATAAAATCGGTAGAACCCGATATCGTTCTCTCCCAAAGGACTCACGGCCTTATCGTTCGTGTGAATCAAAATAATATGACTTGCAAAGAAATAAAATTAATTGTTGTGGATGCAAGAGAAGAAAATAAACATGCAAAGAGGTTGATTCAATTGACGAAAAGTGTATGGATGAGTGGAGTTGTTGGGGGTTTACAATTTCATCTTTATCCGCCATCTCTTATCTACTCCTCTTGTTTAATTTGCTTTATTATATGATTATTATGCAAACTTTCTTGGCCTACCCTTAGCCCGCCATCTATTACTAATTACCGGCATGTTATCCCTAGCCTCCCCTAGCAACTAGCAATGCATTACCGAACAGAAGCAAAAACAATTCACCGTCCTACCTCCCTATCCCTAGGTGGTATTTCATTGATCAAGGAATTTCCCCCAGTTCATGACAGTATCGTACGTTCCCGTATCAGTAAAGACAAAAAACAGTTATCGAATGAGTTAAACGATAAAAGCTTTAAGCGCGGAAGAGAAACCCAACAATCGATAAACAAAGCATATGAAAATCTTATAATTAAACAAGAGTTTCAATAAAAGAGAGTTTCAAAAGATTACATTGTTTCCCCCAACAACAAAAGGCTTTATTTCACCATTGTCATGGTGAACCAAGATGAAAATAATGGAAGAATGGAAGAGCAAACCCTAGAAAAGATGAAAAGGAGCCTAAGCATCCAAGAGATCCTCTCAAGAGAGTGAAAAGTAGGTCTGGCCGCCCTCCTCTATCAAAAGAATGAGAATGAAATCGCACTAAGGCTATTTATAGCAGAGGAACGCAACAGAAAGCATGCCCAAGCCCAATAGGCAACTACCCTGCGTCACACTTATGCCGCCCGACGGTTTGCCTCTTATCACAAAACCGCCAGGCGTCGCTTCCTTGGTGCCATCTCCTCGCATTTGGCCGCCCAGCAGTGCAATTCTGCCGCTGGGCAGTTTCTAGACTCTTCTTTTCTTGATTTTCTTCCTCTATCTTGAGTCTAAGTCCTTTATCTTCACCTCCATTCTTCACTTCCATCAAAATTGCTGCAAAACAAGCATAATATCGCTAAAAACAGCTTTTAACTCTCGACTGACTCATTTATTGAGTTTTGTTTGATTTCAAGCTTATTCTAAACAGTAAAGGGAGTAATTTGGTTTAAAATAGCATATGAAAATAACGGTTTTTCAACCATTATCACAACCCTAAACTTAGAAATTTTCTTGTCCTCAAGCAAAACAAAACAAAACTATAAACAAAACAAAACCTGGCTTTCTACACTTTCAACATTCCTAAAGTACATGATGAGAAGTACTTAATCATGAAACTTAGAATTTCTCACCAAGCAGGTGTTTCACTCAATCACTCAAGTGTTTAAGGTAGCACTCCAACTCTTTATTATTCACAAGTCACATAAAAAAAAATTGTCGTTCACCTCAAACAATCAAAATCATTACATGCAAATGTCATCAAAAGGACTTTTCCAAGGCTTGTAATGAGGTTGGGCTGTCAAGAAAAAATGGTTTTTCTGGATCACAAAATCTTTGAATCAAGAGAGCTCATTTATCATTCAAGGTTCAAATTTAACTCTCTTTTTCAACCAATCTCATTTGCCCGCAACTTCTTCCCTTTTACTTATTTTTACATTGAGCTCATCTTTCATGATTTTTCTTTTTTTTTCTCATGTATTTTTCTTTTTCAACAGTTGAGCTCAATGCCTTTCTTTTTGCCATGTCAAACTTTCCCTACAACCCCAAACTTGAACCTTGAATCATTAACCCAATTCAAAGTAAATAGTTTTAGTACAAGGGTCTTCATTCTGTTTAGGGCCAAGGTTCAAAAAGGGTATAAAAATTTTAAGCACTTTGGGTAAAATTTGGCTAAGTAAGGGCTTTCAAAAATGGCGTTGATCATATGACATGTACATGCAATTCAATCAATCATCAAGATTTAGGCAATATCATGCATGCTTTCCTATGAATAATTCTCATACAACAATAAAACTCTAGAGCGCAAAACCTCACACAACATGCTTTCTCACACACATTCATTCATACACCCTGCTCAGCATCAAAACCACAAGCATAATTCATCACACATTTGTTTCACAGGACATCACATGCAACGCAACTCAATCATTATTCACATCAGATCATCATCAAATAGGTTCATCATGCAAATTATTCAGTCAAACATCTTCAAAAACGTATTCAAGCCAAGCAGACGAACTGAAAATAAAATTCAACTTATTCTATGAATTTACAATGCAAGAGTAAAGAAGAAAATCTAGGTTGCCTCCTAGTAGCGTTTGTTTAACGTCACGAGCCTGACCCAAACCTGTTTAGCACTTGCTAGTAAGTGCAGATCCTTCAAACACCCATCAGTAGGTGTACTTTCCGGGTATCCTTCAGTGGATACCAAATTTAGCATCCCTCAGTAGATGTTACCCAAAAATTGTTCAAAAATTTAAAATTTACATGTTCAACAAAAATTAAAATAAAAAAGTGTTCTAGAAGACAAAAAGTGTTCTTCAGCAAATCAACTTTCTTCTTCACATTGGGATCTTCATTGTCCCATCTGCTCAGCTTTCTCTTATCCACTCTTCGAATTGCTGCGGAGTACGGCCTTCTGATCTCCACCATTCCTTCTTCTTTTAGCTTCCTGTTGACAATCCACTTCCTATTTTTATATCTTACTGGCATGCCCCGTAGGAATAGTTTGTCTTCTGAGTGGGTAGACTCTCCTTTATCTATCTTTTCTTCCTCAAGTGTCAGCAAAATAGTACAACGATTAAGATGATCAATACCTATGATGTTCTCCTCGTTTGCAGCTTCTCTTCTAGCCATTTTGTATCTGGATCTTCTTCTTATTCTCATTTTGCTATCTTCAGATCCCTGTAAACTAACACTTGGTCATGATCTCCTAACAATATTCTCCCGTCATAGACACGTATCATCATCTGAGAAGTCCTCGTGAAAGGTCTTTCCAAAAATAATGGAATTCTTCCAGTATTTACCATATCCACAACTACAAAATCAATCAAGAACTCTAACTCCTCAATCCGAACAATTGCATTTTCTACCATACCAACTAGCTTCTTAATAGATCCATCCGCAACTGTCAAGGTTGTGTTAGCTGGTTTTAATTTTAGCCCTCCAATCTTCTTGAAATCACTGAAGGGCATCAAATTAATACTTGATCCTAAACCGATCATGGCTCTCCCTATATCCACATTATTAATAACACACGGAAGAGTCAAATTCCCTAAATCCTTTAATTTTGGCGGATGGTCCTTCTTTCTTGGCTTAATCAATTGTTCCTGTTCTTCTTCACAATCAAGATCGATTACCTCTCCAAGATAATATTTGATCCTCTTGTCATACTCAGGATTTTGTAAAAACGCTCCGGGAGTAGTGGTTACACGATTAAAAATTTCCTGGAATGGCTCTCTATAACTTTCTTGTTCTTTTTCTTCTCTCTTCTCTTCACAAATCTTCTGCTCATTGAATTTATCATTCTGCTTCATCTCCTCATCTTCATCTTCACTACTTCTAATTTCAATTATTTCTTCAACTTGCTTCCTTTTGCTTCTTGTCATCACAACTTTCCATTCATCTTTGGGGTTAACATTAGTGTTAGCCCGGGACTGATTCTTCTCGGTGGTTTCAACCCTCTTAGACAGCTGCCCAATTTGTGTCTCCAGTGCTCTAAAGCTAGCCTGATCTCTCGCTTGTTGAGACTCATAGACTTTTAGAAATTTATCAAACCGGTCGGTTAATTCTCTGACTGTCTTTGTCAAGCAGCTCACCTGCTGCCATAAAGGTGAAGGTTGTTGTTGCCGGAAGCCTCCTACTTGCCCAGAAGAATTATTCTGGTTTTGTCCAATGCTAGGGTGGTTCTTCCAACCTTGGCTAGAACTGCCTTGGTTAAAATTACCCTGCTTGAATGAGAATTGATTCCCCATGTAGTTGACATCCTGCTGCATTTCTTCAGGAAAAACACATTAACCATTAATGTGGTCACCACCGCATAGATTGCAAAGTTGTTGAGTCTGAGAAATATTCCTTAACCCCGTTGGAAGTTCAGAAAGAACCTTTGTTAGCTTGTCCAGTTTTTGGTTAAGGAGATGATTTTGTGCAGCCACCGCATCATTAGCACGGAGATGCAAGAGTCCTCCTTTCTGTACTCCCCTCTCGCTTTGTGATACTTCATTCAGAGCCATCTCCTCAATTAATTCATATGCCTCATCTTCAGTCTTTCTATTGATACTGCCTCCAGCTGAAGCATCCAACATCATCATAGACTGAGTATTAAGCCCTCCAAGGAAGGCAAGTAAATATGAGGTTTTGTCGAATCCATGAACTGGAGTTTTTCTGAACAGGCCTTCAAATCTGTCCCAGGCTTGTCCGAGAGTTTCCTCCATCCCTTGCTTGAATGAGGAGATTTCCAGCTTCCCCTGATTGATCTTGGTCTGCGGAAAGAATTTGGTAACAAATTGTCTTGCCAAAGCATCCCAAGTTCGAAAAGTTCCTTCCCGAAAAGAATGCAACCAATCCTTCGCGTTTCCTCCAGAGAAAAAGTGATAACGGTTGAAAAACCATTATTTTCATGTGCTATTTTAGACCAAATTACTCCCTTTACTGCTTAGAATCAATTTGAAATCAAACAAAACTCAATAAATGAGTCAGTCGAGAGTCAAAAGTTGTTTTTAGCAATATTATGCTTGTTTTGCATTGTTTTGCAGCAATTTTGATGGAAGTGAAGAATGAAGGTGAAGATAATGGCCTTAGACTCAAGATAGAGGAAGAAAATCAAGAAAACAAGAGTCTAGAAACCGCTCAGCGGCGATCAGTTGGCACCAAGGCAGCGACGCCTGACGGTTTTGCGATAATAGGCAAACCGCCGAGCGGTGGACCCCTGATGCCGGGCCGTAGTGTGATAAGAGGCAAACCGCCAGGTGGCATAAGTGTGACGTCGGGCGATTGCCTGTTGGGCTCGGGCCTGTTTTCTGTTGTGCTCTTTAGCTATAAATAGCCCTAGTGCTATTTCATTCTCATTCTTTTGATAGAAGAGGGCGGCCAGATCTATTTTTCACTCTCTAGAGAGGATATCTTGGATGCTTAGGCTCCTTTCCATCTTTTCTAGGGTTTGCTCTTCCATTTCTTCCATTATTTTCATCTTGGTTCACCATGACAATGGTGAACTAAACCCTTTTGTTGTTGGGGGAACAATGTAATCTTTTGATACTCTCTTTTATTGAAACTTTTGTTTAAATTATATGATTTTCATATGCGTTTATTATCAATTGTTGGATTCTTATACTGTGCTTAAAGCTTTTATCGTTTAACTCATTCGGTAACTGATATTTGCCTTTATTGATACGGGGACGTACAATAATGTCACGAACTGGTGAGAATTTCCTTGGTTAAGCAATACCACCTAGGAATAGGGGGGTAGGACGACTAATTGTATTTGCTTCTGTTTGTAATGCGTTGCTAGTTGCTAGGGGAGGCTAGGGATAGCAAGCCGGTAATTAATAATAGGCTCTTTTCGCCGAGGGATCGGGTTAAGGGGAGGCCAAGAAAGTTTGCATACAATTAGATAATAAGGCAATTTAAACAAGAGGAGTAAATAAGAGAGAGAGGATTATATGAAATTGTAAACCCCACAACAACTCCATTTATTCATACTATTTTCTCGTCAACTGAATCATTCCTTGCATGTTTATTTTCTGTTTTTGCATTCACCACAACAATTAATTTCTCGTCCACAAGTCTCATACGAACGATAAGGCCTTTCGAGTCTCATGGGAAGAACGATAATGGGTTTTACCATTTTTATTACTTGAAACGATATGGTACACTCGCCATTCCGTTAACAGAAAAGAAACAGGCTGAGTCTGACTCTATCATCTGAAACTCTAGTTATTCTGACAATATTGCAAATTTCTCCAAAGACCGTCAAATGATTATATGGATTCTCATTTGACAACCCATGGAACTGGTTGTTCTGAACTAACTGGATGAGTGCAGGGCTCATCACCATGTTGGTTGTATTGTCAGCAGGAATAACTATGCTGTTGAAATTAAAAGGACCCATAGTGTTTGCTAACTCGACCAGTGTGCGTCTTGGAGGAGGTTGGTCCGCCATCTCCACTATACCCTGTGCCTCAAAAGAAGAGTGCAAAAGTTCTTCAGGGGAAGGAAAGTTTTCCCTTGCAGGAAGTCTAACTTTCCTCCTTCTCCTGTCTGATAATCCCTCGAGAAGAGGTTGCTGATCTTTTCTACTTCTAGTGTGTACTCCTTCCTGCATACACAAGAAACAATACCCCTAAAAGAACTTTTACAGAAAATAAAACAAAACAAAATAAAAAAAGAAAAACAAATAATTACAAACAAGTCAAATTCAGTCAATTCACACTACATGAAAAAGTTCAACCAAGAGTCCCCGGCAACGGCGCCAAAAACTTGTTGACTCCCTCGCAAGCGTACCAGATCGTTTCAAGTAATAAAATCGGTAGAACCCGATATCGTTCTCTCCCAAAGGACTCACAGCCTTATCGTTCGTGTGAATCAAAATAATAAGACTTGCAAAGAAATAAAATTAATTGTTGTGGATGCAAGAGCAGAAAATAAACATGAAATGAGGTTGATTCAATTGACGAAAAGAGTATGGATGAGTGGAGTTGTTGGGGGTTTACAATTTCATCTTTATCCGCCCTCTCTTATCTACTCCTCTTGTTTAATTTGCTTTATTATCTGATTATTATGCAAACTTTCTTGGCCTACCCTTAGCCCGATCCCTCAACGAAAAGAGTCTATTACTAATTACCGGCTTGCTAGAAAAGAATGGAAGAGCAAACCCTAGAAAAGTTGAAAATGAGCCTAAGCATCCAAGAGATCCTCTCAAGACAGTGAAAAGTAGGTCTGGCCGCCCTCCCCTGTCAAAAGAATGAGAATGAAATCGCACTAGGGCTATTTATAGCTGAGGAGCGCAATAAAAAACAGGCCCAAGCCCAACAGGCAACCGCCCGGCGTCACATTTATGCCGCCCGGCGGTTTGCCTCTTAACGCGCTACCGCCCGGCGTCAGGGGTCCACCGCCCGGCGGTTTGCCTCTTATCGCAAAACCGCCAGGCATCGCTGCCTTGGTGCCAACTCCTCACATTTGGCCGCCCAGCAGTGTAATTTTGCCGCTGGGCGGTTTCTAGACTCTTCTTTTCTTGATTTTCTTCCTCTATCTTGAGTCTAAGGCCTTTATCTTTACCTTCATTCTTCACTTCCATCAAAATTGCTGCAAAACAAGCATAATATCGCTAAAAACAACTTTTGACTCTCGACTGACTCATTTATTGAGTTTTGTTTGATTTCAAGTTGATTCTGAGCAGTAAAGGGAGTAATTTGGTCTAAAATAGCATATGAAAATAACGGTTTTTCAACCGTTATCACTCATCACACATTTGTTTCACCAAATATCCACACGCAACACAACTCAATCATCATTCACATCATATCATCATCAAATAAGCTCATCATGCAAATTATTCAGTCAAAGATCTTTAGAAAAGTATTCAAGCCAAGCATACACACTGAAAATAAAATGTAACCTATTCTAAGAATTCAAAATGCAAAAGTGAAATAAAACCTGGGTTGCCTCCCAATAGCGCTTGTTTAACGTCACGATCCTGACCCGAACCTTCTTAGCACTTGTCAGTAGGTGCATATCTTTCCAACACCTTTCAATAGGTGTACCTTCCTGTACCATGATTTAAAAATTTTAAGTACATAAATATTGTTCTTGGATCACTGGGGTGCCTCCCAGTAAGTGCTCTTTTAACGTCATTAGCTTGACCCAGTAAAGCTCAAACACCCATCAATAGGTGTTAATATTCTCCTTGTCACCAACTTTAAAAGCTCTGTCTGCTTTAATAGTCTTGACAACCCATAACCTATTCTTGAATTTCACTTGGTGTGCCAGGTTTGGGTTTGTCACTTTTCACATCAAGGTATTGGTGCACCAGTTCTCCTTCCTTATTTGCCTCGTGATGATCTTGTGCTCCTAGTATAAATTTTATCCTGGACATACTAAACAACATTGCACTAGAGCACAAAATTAGCCCAAAAAATAAAAATAGTAAAAATATTATTTTATTTTTAATTTTCGTTTTTTTTTTCTTTTTTTTAAAACAGAAAAATAAAAACAACAAAATAAAAACAGAAAGACCAAAACAGAAAAATAAAAACAGAAAAAATAACACCCCTCAGTAGGTGTTAATTCTCTTTTCTTGATATTCTTTTCTTTT
This sequence comes from Vigna mungo, assembly GCA_036885675.1. Lineage (NCBI taxonomy): Eukaryota > Viridiplantae > Streptophyta > Magnoliopsida > Fabales > Fabaceae > Vigna > Vigna mungo. The sequence continues at coordinate 8,916,867 of CP144698.1, forward strand.
TCTTCTTCTTGCTAAATTTCTTCATAAAATTGTGAACACCAAGCACATGTTTCCATGTTTCAATCATAGGAACTTTAATCTCCAATTTCTTGAAGATCTCCATAAAGCACTTGACTTTCTTTTCCTTCCTATGATTTTTCTTTTGATGAGGAAGTGGCATTTCATATGATCTTCTCTTCTTTCCTCTCTTCCTCTTTTTCTCACTCTATCCCCTCAACTTTCTCTTTTTCTTTCTTTTTATTTTCTTTATTTTTGCACATTTTCTATTTTTCTTTTTTCTTTCAACCACTTGAATGATAAAGCTCCCTGGATCTTGTAATTTAGGAGGTAATGTCCTCTGTATGACTACACTGCAATTTCCTTGCACCTCAATAGTTTCCTTCTCAATATACTTCCTTTCTTTCATGAGAAGTTCTTTCAAAAATTTTGCATCTGATGGTATTTGCTGAAGAGTCTCAGATAATGGTATGGTTATTTCTAATTTCTTGTGAATCTCCATAAAACGCTCGAACTGCTTTTCTTTTTCCCTCCTAGAATATGTCTTTGGATAGGGCAAGGGTTTTTCATACTCCCTCTCTTTCAATTTTACAACCTCTTCTTCTATCTTTTCCTCATCAATAACCTTATCACTTTCAGAGCTAGTGGCTTGACATTCCTCCCTAGAGTTAACCTCAATATTAACCCTAGAATTCAATATTTCATTGGAATGACGAATTTGTATCTCTAACCTTTTATTTCTTGCTTCACTCTCTTTTGTAAAGGAGAGAGTAATTTGGATCATTCGTTCCAATGTCTTGTCCAATCTGTTGATTTTCTCATTCAAAGCAGATACTTGTTGCCCTAATAGTAATTGTTGATGTGGTTCTCCTGCTTGTCCATTCCAACCTTGATCCATGCTTGAGTGAGGTTCCCAACAGTGGTTGAAATTATTTTGGTAGAATTGAGTGCCCATATAATCAAATTCTTGTGTAAACTGCATTCTGCAAACGTTACGCACAAAACCCTAGAGAACATTTATTAAAACAAAATTAAAAACAAACATAAAATGAAGTCAAATTCAATTAATTCACACTACTTGAAAAAGTTAAATCTCGAGTCCCCGGCAAAAGCGCCAAAAACTTGTTAACAAAATGGCAAGCGTACCAGATCGTTCCAAGTAATATAATTGGTAAAACCCAATATCATTCTTCCCAAGAGATTCGAAAGGCCTTATCGTTCATGTGAATTAAAATCGTAAGACTTGTAGAGAAAAATTAATTATTGCAGATGCAAGAACACAAAATAAACATGCAATGCGTTTGATTCAGTTGACGATAAAAAGACTATGGATGAATGGAGTTGTTGGGGGTTTACAATTTCATCTTATCCATTCTCTCTTATCTACTCCTCTTGTTTAAATTTCTTTATTATCTTATTGGTATGCAAACTTTCTTGGCCTACCCTTAGCCCGATCCCTCGGTGAAAAGAGCCTATTACTAATTACCGGCTTGCTATCCCTAGCCTCCCCTAGCAACTAGCAATGCATTACCCAACAGAAGACAAAACAATTGATCGTCCTACCTCTCTATCCTTAGGTGGTATTTCATTAATCAAGGAATTTCTCACCAGTTCATGACATTACTGTACGTTCCCATATCAATAGACACAAACAACACTTATCGAATGAGTTAAACGATAAAAGCTTTAAGCACAGATGAGAACCCAACAATTGATAATCAAATCATATGACAATCATATAAATAAACAAAAGTTTCAATAAAAAAAAGTTTCAAAAGATTACATTGTTTCCCCCAACAACAAAAGGGTTTAGTTCACCATTGTCATGGTGAAACTAGATGAAAATAATGGAAGAATAAAAGAGCAAACCCTAGATAGGATGAAAAAGAGCCTAAGCATCCAAGAGATCTTCTCAAGAGAGTGAAAATTAGGTTTGGCTGCCCTCTTCCGCCAAAAGAATGAGAATGAAATCGTAACAGGGCTATTTATAACTGAGGAGCGGAACAGAAAACAGGCTTAAGCCCAGCAGACAACCGCCCGGCGTTACATTTATGTCGCCGGGCGGTTTGCCTCTAATTGCGCCATCGCCTGGCGTGAGCGGTCCACCGCCCGACGGTTTGCCTCTAATCGCAAATCCGTTAGGCGTCCACACTAGAGTGCCAACTCCTCGTATTTGGCCGCCCAACGGTGTACTTTTAGCGTTGGGCAGTTCCTAGACTCTTCTTTTCTTAGTTTTCTTCTTCTGTCTTGAGTCTAAGACCTTCATCTTCAACTCCATTCTTCACTTTCATCAAAATTGCTACAAAACAATGTAAAACAAGCATAATATCGCACAAAACAGCTTTTGACTCTCAATTGACTCATTTATTGAGTTTTGTTTGATTCAAAGCTTATTCTAAGCAGTAAAGGGAGTAATTTGGTCTAAAATAACATATGAAAATAATGGTTTTTCAACCGTTATCAGTCATGATTGTCAAGGTTTTAACATATCAGGCGAGTATGAAATTTTGGAGGGAAATATTTGACTTTATTTTCGCACTAAAAACAATTTGAATTTCAGACCCAACTATATAGAATATTCACTGTCGAATACCCAGTGAGCCTAGTTGCCTGGGTGTGTCTAAATTTATTTCATAAACATAGTTTTAAAAGCATATACAAAACATAGTCGAATGAATTAATAACACAGTTGACTAAAACACATGAAAACAGAGTTTCAATCTCAAACATTCAATCAAGTAGACAAACCAAAATATTCATGCAATCACATAACCACAACCAATCAAATTTAGCAATATGCAGTAAATTGATACAGTTTTACCAGTTGTAGATACTCAAGATTTTGATTTATTCCAGTTTGATTCATCCTTGAGATCAACTGCACCTACTATGTATTCTGCAAAACAATTTAAGTTTTGGGTCCATGATTGTTAGTCTTTGTCACTTGTTCCTTTGGTCTCCACACATATAATCCTTTAGGAATAACAACATTTTTGTAATAACAATTTGTAACAGTATGGCCAACACAAATACAATAGAAACATGCATTTTTAGCAGCTTTACTTAAATCAATAAATCTCTTAGAGTTAGTTCTATTAGATTGAGCTTTGTATCCTATTCCTTGCCTGTATATAGCTCTGCCAGATGATTTTAATACATCATTTAAATTATCTCTACCTTGAGTAAACTTAGCTAGCGTGCTAGTCAAGTAATCTATCTTTTCAATATGAGCAGGACACTTTTCACAAGTTTTTTCTACTCTAATAGTTTTAATTTCAACATCCTTAGCAGATAAAAAAGCTTCATTTAATTCTTTCTCTAATTTTTCATTTTCAGCAACAAGGTTGTTAATCCTATACTCATAATATCTTTTCTCAGAGTTTAGTCGATTAACCTTGTACTGTAGTCGTATTGCTTCAGCATGTAGTTCTTGAAAAGCATCTTTCAGCAGATCATACTTAATTTCCACTGGTTCATTTGAGATGTCTGCATCACTGTCATAATCGTCCCATTTTACTCCAGTCATATAGCACAAGTTGAATTCCTCTTCTTGATCAACATCTTCATCACTTGAGCTTTCAGAATCTGTTTTCTCCCAAGCGATGTATGCTCCTTTTCTTTTCATATTTCTGCCTTGAGGGAATCTTTTCATTCCTTTCTTCTTAGGCTTTGATTGTGGACAATCAGGCTTGATGTGTCCTTCCTTTCCGCATTCGTAACACTAGACAACATTTGTACTAAAGCTATTCTTTTTGCCTTGACCTGCATGGTTAGTTAGTTGACTATCATTATCTATAAGTCGACTAAATTTCCTTACCATCAAGGTCATCAATTCTTTCTCGTCCATGTCTGTTTTAGAGTTGTTCTTGCTTGTAGCCTTCAAAGCAATGGACTTCTTTTCTTCAATCTCCTCTTCATCCTTTAATTTACCAAGTTCCAATTCATGTTCACGTAACTTGCCAAACAAGGTAGCCATGTTCATCGTTGTGAGATCTTTGGATTCAGATATTGTTGTGACTTTTGGTTGCCAATTTATGTTCAGACTTTTCAGAATATTGATATTGATTTCCTCTTCGTCAAATACCTTCCTGAGAGCCATGAGATGATTTACAATGTGAGTGAATCATTTCTGCACATCATAGATAGTTTCTCCAGTTTTCATTCTGAACAATTCATATTCTTGTATCAGGGAGTTCTTTCTTGCTCTCTTTACTACATTTGTTCCTTCATGAGTTACCTCTAAGACATCCCACATTTCCTTTGCGGATTTGCATTGAGATATCCTGAAAAATTCATCAATAGTTAGTGCAAAGGCAATAATATTTCCAGCTTTAATATCATACTGAGATTTTCTATTTTCATCAACAGTCCACTCAGTAAAAGGTTTCAAAACAATTTTCTCTTCAACAGTTTTTGTAGGCACAAAAGGACCATTTAAAGTGGCATCCAACATTCCTTTATCTTGCGATTCAAGAAAGATTTGCATTCTAATTTTCCAAAACGGATAATTTTTCCCAGCAAACATAGGTGGTCTGTTTGTTGAAGCACCTTCACCAAAAGTTTGAAAACAGGAAGCCATTCCCAGGTTTATAACCGAATCAAAGAAAAACAGAGTCGACTAGTTTTTCAAACATCTCATGAAAACCAGCTCTGGTGCCAATCGTTGGAAAACAGGTAGGCTTCATTTTTACACCAAGAGGGGACGTGAATTGGTGTTGTATCAAAAACAACTTCTTTTTGCAATCTTGAAATCAAAGTATAAAACTTTTTGAACTTTCTTGAAATTAAAGTAATGAAAATTATTATGCAGCGGAAAAGCGTAGTTGACTGCGTCAAATGTAAAGTCGACTGTAAAGTAAAAGTGCAGGGATAGAGAAAATCAAACATTGGTTTTTATACTGGTTTCGCCAATAATGCCTACATCCAGTGTCTTTCCAAACCAAGAAGCAAATGCACTATAATGGTTGGCGGTTTTTACAACAAGGAATTTTAGAAGACCTCCATGTCAAAAATATAAATCTCCTCTAAAACCTTAACCAAAATATAGGCAACAAAAGCTGCAAGACTTGCAGCAAGATGTCCCCTCTTCTGCAATCTGCCAATCACCACTTTGAACAATCCTCAAAGTGAACTATCCCTTGTAATCAACAGGTCCAAAACAGCAGTCTTCACGAATGCCAAGCCAGAAAATATGCAGTAGTCTTCAAGGATGCCAAGCCTCAATGTGATCAAACCAGAAGCACCTTCTTTGTGCAAAATATGGTCAGTCAATGTGTGTGCAAACAATCTCCCTTTGAATCTCTTTCATGAAAGATCACCACCGTCTTCTTGGAGAATTCTTGGAACTCTTAAAACAGATAATTCAATCTGAAATAGAAAAGAAATTGTTAGATCATCAAAAGTCTGTGAACAAATTCGTGTTCAGCCTATTTATAGATTTCTGTTAATCAGATAGTCTCTCAATCGAATATGTTACTAATTCAGTGGACTAGATTATGAAAGTTATAATAGATTAGTCAACCTGGTAGCATACAGTCAACCAAAAAAAAAAACACATTTAATACAGTTGACCAAGTCATCAATGCTCAACTAACTTTTGAAAATATAGCCGTTAGAGTGTAAGAGCATAACAAGATTTCAAAACAGACAACAAACACAGTCGAATGTGTGGCATACATAGTCGACTTCAGCATGCAAAACATTTTGAAATTCTTTTCTTCTCAAAATTTCACAAAGCACTCTTTCTCAAAATCTGTACAAAGATTTAACCATAGTCAAATCTATTAATAATATAGTTGACTCCACTATAGCTTTGTCACACAATGATAAGTTCATGAAAGTGGTTGTGGTTTTCAACTTTAAAACATGTGTAGTAAAACATATGCAATGATGCATTGCACATAGCACATAACGCACATAAACAGGTTCCACAGATATATCAATTAATCAACATAGGAATATGTAATATAGTACATAAACATGTTCAACATATATAACAATCAATCAGCATAAGAACATGTAATACAACAACAACATATGCTTGTTATTAAGCAATGTGTTGTCATCATAAAAAACTAGAGTGATATAGAAATTGTGTTGTCAACAATCTCAATAATAAGGACATGTAACACAATAACAACATATGTGTGTTATTAAGCAATGCGTTGTCATCATCAAAACTCAGAGTGATATAGATATTATGTTGTCATAAATCTCAACAGCCTTAACCAGCCATTCTTGAAATTTGAATCCATCATTGCGATAGAACAGAATGCTCATGCATTTGTGTCGCATGACTTCTTTGAAGCCCCACTTGCAGATGAAGTTAGTTCTTTGATCGTCATCGTTGAACCAACCAAAAAGATCAGCGTCTCTTATTGCAAACATTGGACGCTTTCCAGGACGGGATGAATAGGCAGCCATATTCAGCATAACAGAACCTTCTTCTATCAGAATAAGGGTTTTGTTTTTCAGAGTGTATGAACCAAGGGCATACCGCACACCTATATATATATACTTACGGGCACGAACATACCAAGCAAAGACTATTTGAAAATTTAAATTTTTGTAAACCGAAAACAGAGGTTTCAAGTATATTCAAATAAAATGAAAGTGGACTCGTATAACAGACAGAGTTATCAAAAGCAAAGTTGTACACTTTAAAACATATACTCGAATAGATTCATAATAAAGTCGACTAGAGTTCATGAAACTGTTTTTCAAAACAAATTCAATCATTCAATCATACAGACAATAATACATACAATCAGACATCAAACAATCAATCAATTAATGCATGATGTAGTGATGTAATACTTGTTACCAGTTGTAGACACTCAAGATGATTGATATAGCCAATGTAGTTCATCCTTTAGCTTTCACTGCGCATCCTTGCATCGGATTGTGATAACGGGTTGAAACACCATAATTTTCCATGTGATTTTGATACTAAAAGCACCCTTTTTCATTTAGAAACTTGCTTGGAGTCATTAGTTTTCAATAATTGTGTGAATAAGAGAGTTGAGGTTGATTTTAACAATTTTCTAACAAATTCCCCTTGTTTTGACAGAGATTGAAGCAATACTGGAAGAAGAACTGAAAAGCCATGAAGAAGGAGCTCAAAAGGGGTTAAAAATGCACCAAGAAGGGAGGAAACCCGAAGCCCAGGCGACAGGGAAGAAAAACAACAAGCTCAAAAACGACTCTGGTCGCCCGGGCGACGGACCCGACGCCTGGCCGACGGACGTTCGTAGCTCAAGCGTCCAGAACAGGCGCCCAAGCTTTACAGAACCCTTGATTCACGCCCGGGCAAGCTCCCTGCGGCGCTTGAGCGAGATTTGACGTGGATCGGGCCCTGTTTGTGCTCTGATTTCATTCTTTTGGCCCGGGCCGCACTTTGGGACACTTCTGGAACTATTTAAAGGACCCTGGGGCTCTAGGTTTTGCATCCCTGCAAGAAGAGAGCATAGCAACACACTCCTAGCCAAATTCTTAGTCTTTTCATTCTTTCTTTTCTTCCATTGTTCATAGGTTCCCCCATGTCTATGGGGAACTAATTTCTATTTGTTGTTGGGGAATGATGTAGCCTTGTAAACTCTCATGTATTTGAATTGATTCTTAATACTATATGCTTTATTTCATTATTTGTTAGAGTAATTTATCTGTTCTTATTCTTGCTTATACAATAGCATTATCTGTGAGTTGCATGAGTGCCGACAGGTTCCTTTCAATTCAGGTCCTTGTTAAATTACTCCTATGGGTTATATTGCTCAAACATGAGGGTATGAGTCTTAGTCGTCTTAACCTCCTGATCTTCACATCTTTTTACCAGGAATGCTAGGAATTGTATGAACTAGTAATTAGGGACAGGTTTATTCATCGAGATATCGGGTTTAAGTATTTTAGTGAGGGACGTTAGCATTAATGAATAAAGAAGAATTCTTATATACATGAGAGGGAACTTGGTGAAATCTAACCCAACAACATACTCATCTCATATCAATCAACCTCCATTCATCTCTGTGCGCTTTTTCCACTGATCAATTTTATTTTACTTTATTTTATTATTCTTGCATTCCAAATCAATGATCTCTTTTATTTTCAGTCTTAATTAATCTTGCTTTCAAACAATTGTTCAGCATCGAGAGTCCTCTGGGATAGGATACTTGGTCTAACCATTTTATATTGCTTGTGCGACTCGGTACACTTGCCGATTTGCCCCCAACAAGTTTTTGGCGAAGTTGTCGGGGACTCACGGTTTAAGCTATTCTATTTGTGTGAATCTTGATTAATTTTGTCTTTATTTTATTTTATTTTATTTTTCCCATTTTTATTTTTGTCTTTATTATTCAAAATCCCTAAATTCCCTTCTTATTTTATTTTATTTTTTTTGTGCACAATTTCTCTAGAGTTTTGTTTTGTGCAGGATGCAGGCAATGCAAGGAAATCTCAACCGCTAGTGGGGATCTCATTCAAGCATAAACCAAAATCAATATGGGAAGGATGGAGGACTATTCACTACTCCTCCATAAGCTAATATCTCTACAAAGCTTGAAGAGACTCTCCAACAGTTCCTGAAAGGCTTTATCTCATTTCGGAACAATATTCAAGCCTCATCACAAAATTTTGGGGCTCAGTTCAAGGTCCTAAGTCAAATGCTGATTGAAATCACTAACAACCAGAGGTCTCAAAAGGATTGCAAGGCAGTGGTTACTAGAAGTGGCAAAGTGTTAAATGAGAGAGAACAAGAAAAAAAAGAGAGATTGAGAGAAAAAGAAAAATATGAAAAAGAGAGAGAAAAACAAGAGAGTGAGAGGAGAGAAAAAGAAAAAAAAAGAGTGAGGAAGAGAATGAGAGAAAAAAGAAAGAAGTTTTTGAAAAATCCCTTTTGATGAAGAGAAGATAGAGGAAGATGAGATAACAAATGTATTGAAGTCTCTAGGTATTATTGGGGTTAATACTAAAGTTGACCCTAAAGAGGAATGTCAAACTACTATCTTTGAGGATGATAAGGTTCTTGATGATGAGAAGATAGAAGAAGAAGAAACAGATAAGTTGAGTGAGGAGGAAAAAGATGATGATAAGAAAAAAATAGTGATTGAGAGAAATGAAAAAAAAAGAAAAATTGTGAAAATAAAGAGAGAAAAGACTAGAGAGAAAAAGAGGAAGAGAGGTAAAAAGAAAAGGTCATGTGAAACACCCCTTCCTCATAAAAAGAAATATCATAGGAACAAAAACAAATTTATGTGCTTCATGAAAATCTTCAAGAAATTGAAGATTAAAGTTCTTATGGTTGAAAGATGGAAACATGTGCTTGGTGTTCTCAAATTTATGAAAGAATTCAGTAGAGAGAAGAAAAAGAAAAATAATATCAAGTGAGAAGAAGTTCAAACACCTATTGATGGGTGTTTTTTTATTTAGGTATCTACTGAAGGATATCAGGAAGGTACACCTGCTGATGGGTGTTGGTAAGGTTTGCACTTACTGACAAGTGCTAAACAGGTTGGGTCAGGCTCATGACGTTAAACAAGCGCTACTAGGAGACAACCTAGATTCTCTCTTTCACTTTTTGCATTTTAAATTCTTAGAATAGGTTGAATTTTATTTCCAGTGTTTATGCTTGGCTTGAATACTTTTCTGAAGATGTTTGATTGAATAATTTGCATGATGAGCTTATTTGATGATGATCTGATGTGAATGATTATTAAGTTGTGTTGCATGTTGATATCCTGTGAAACAGATGTGTGATGAATTATGATTGTGGTTATGATGCTAAGCAGGGTGTATGAATGAATGTGTGTGAGAAAGCATGTTGTGTGAGGTATTGAGCTCCAGAGTTTTATTGTTTTAAGAACTTATTCACAGGAAAGCATGAATGATATTGCCTAAGTCTTGATGATTGATTGGATTGCATGTATATGTCATATGATCAAGGCCATTTTTGGAAGCCCTTAATTAGCCAAATTTTTAACCAAAATGCTTGAAATTTTATAACCTTTATGAACCTTGGCCCTAAACAGAATGAAAACCCTTGTGCTGAACTATTTACTTTGAATTGGGATAATGACTGTAAGTACATTCAAGGTTATGGTTTGGGGTTGTGGGGAAAGTATGAATGGAAAAAAAGAAAGGCATTGAGCTCAAGTGTTGAGAATGAAAAATACATGAGAAAAATAAAAATCATGAAAGATAAGCTCAATGTAAAAATAAAAGAAAAAGGGAAGAAGTTGGGGACAAGTGAGATTGGTTAAGAAAGACAGTTGAACTTGAACCTTGATAGCCCAGCCTCATTACAAGCCTTAGAAAAGTCCTTTTGATGGCATTTTCATGTAATGATTTTGATTGTTTAAGATGAACGACAGTTTTATTTCATGTGACTTGTGAATGATAAAGAGTTGGAGTGTCACCCTAAACACTTGAGTGATTGAGTGAAACACTTGCTTGGTGAGAATTTCTAAATTTCATGATTGCATCTTTGCTTAGTGGATTGGTCATTCAAAATTTGAAACATCTGTTGAGGAATGTGTGAGATAACTAAATTGAAAGCTTGCATGCATCTTGATTTGATTGCCACTGATGATCTGAAATTGAGTAGTTGTCATCATGTACTTTAGGATTGTTGAACCATCGGATGAAACTGTAGTTTTGTTTTCTTTTTAGTTTTTTTTGTTTGTTTGAGGACAAGCAAAGTTCTAAGTTTAGGGTTGTGATAACGGTTGAAAAACCATTAATTTCATATGTTATTTTAGACCAAATTACTCCCTTTACTGCTTAGAATGAGCTTAGAATCAGACAAAACTCAATAAATGAGTCAGTCAAGAGTCAAAAGTTGTTTTTAGCGATATTATACTTGTTTTGCATTGTTTTGTAGCAATTTTGATGGAAGTGAAGAATGGAGTTGAAGATGAAGGCCTTAGACTCAAGACAGAGGAAGAAAATCAAGAAAAGAAGAGTCTAGGGACCGCCAAGCGGCAGAAATACACCGTAGGGCGGCCAATTGCAAGGAGATGGCACCCTAGCAGGGACGCCTGGCGGTTTTGTGATTAGAGGCAAATCGCCGGGCGGTGGACCCTTGACCCCGAGCGACATAAGTGTGACGCCGAGCAGTTGCCTGCTGGGCTTGGGCCTATTTTCTGTGATGCTCCTCAGCTATAAATAGCCCTAGTGCGATTTCCTTCTCATTCTTTTGATAGAAGAGGGCGGCCAGACCTAATTTTCACTCTCTGGAGAAGATCTCCTGGATGCTTAGGCTGGTTTTCATCCTATCTAGGGTTTACTCTTCCATTCTTCCATTATTTTCATCTAGGTTCACCATGACAATGGTGAACTAAACCCTTTTGTTGTTGAGGGAAACAATGTAATCTTTTGAAACTCTCTTTTATTGAAACTCTTGTTTATTTATATGATTGTCATATGCTTTGACTATCAATTGTTGGATTCTCATCTGCGCTTAAGGCTTTTATCGTTTAACTCATCCGATAACTGTTGTTTGTCTCTATTGATACGGGAACGTACAGTAATGTCATGAACTGGTGAGAAATTCCTTGATTAAGGAAATACCACCTAGGGATAGGGAGGTAGGACGATCAATTGTTTTTGCTTTTGTTCAATAATGCATTGCTAGTTGCTAGGGGAGGCTAGGGATAGCAAGCCGGTAATTGGTAATAAGCTCTTTTCGCCGTGGGATCAGGCTAAGGGTAGGCCAAGAAAGTTTGCATAACAATTAGATAATAAAGAAATTTAAACAAGAGGAGTAGATAAGAGAGAGCGGATAAGATGAAATTGTAAACCCCCAACAACTTCATTCATCCATAGTCTTTTTCGTCAACTGAATCAACGCATTGCATGTTTATTTTGCGTTTTTGGATTCCACACGATTAATTTTTCTTTACAAGTCTTACGATTTCAATTCGCACAAATGATAAGGCCTTCGAGTCTCTTAGGAAGAACAATATTGGGTTTTACCAATTATATTACTTGGAACGATCTGGTACACTTGCCAGGGAGTCAACACCTTCCTTACTCAAAATACTACTCTAGGAAGGAAAAAGAAAAGTAGAATGAGTGCTTCATGGAGATCTTCAATAAACTGGAGATCAACATACCTTGCTCAGAAGCCTTGCAGAAAATGCCCTCATATGCAAAATTTTTAAAGGAACTCCTCTCTAAAAGAAGAAAGTACATTAAAGAGGAAACAATCGAAGTACAAGGAAACTGCAACACCACCATTCAAAAGTCAATTCCTCCCAAATTGAAGGATCCAGGAAGTTTTACTATCCCTTGCACTACAGGGATCATCTCTACGGGGAAAGCACTAATTGATTTGGGAGCCAGCATTAATCTTATTCCACTTTCCATGTTTGAGAAGATTGAAGGCTTGGAACTTAAGCCTACCAGGATGACTCTCCAACAAACAGACAGATGTGTAAAATATCCTTATGGGGTGGTAGAGGACGTGTTAGTAAAAGTAGACAAATTGTTGTTTCCTGTTGATTTTGTTAACATGGAGATGGAAGAAGATGTGAATGTTCCTCTGATTCTTGGGAGACCTTTCATGAAGACTGCAAGAGTTCTAATTGATGTAGAAAATGGCAAGCTAAAAGTAAGAGTGCAAGACGAAGAATTAAATTTTGATGTCTTCCAAGCCACATATCATCCAAGAGATAATAAAGATTGTTTCCATCTTGATACTCTTGACAAATTATGCATGATTCAAGAAAAGGAGGTATGTGATATCCCCTCTCTGGAAGAAACTCTTGATGATAGTTATGAAGAGGTAACTGGGGAAGGCTTGGATAACATTGAAGAATTAAAAGAAACCCCTTCATTGAACTCAAAAGAAAAAATCAAAGAAAGAAAGCCAGAGCTTAAAATGCTACCTCCTCACTTGAAATATTTGTTTTTAGAAGAAGAAGGAAACAAACCAGTCATCATCAGTATTTCTCTCTCTCCCAGTGAGAAAGAAAAATTAATAGAAGTGATCAAAGCCAACAAAGAAGCTATTGGATGGTCAATCTCAGATCTCAAAGGCATAAGCCCAACTTATTGCATGAATAGAATATTTATGGAAGATAACTACAAACCAGTGGATCAACCACAAAGGAGATTAAATCCAATAATGAAAGAGGAAGTGAGAAAAGAGGTGCTAAAGCTACTTGAAGCTGGAATCATCTATCCTATTTCTGACAGTACATGGGTAAGCCCAGTATAGGTGGTACCAAAGAAAGGAGGAATGACAGTCATCTACAATGAAAAAAATGAACTCATTCCCACAAGAACTGTTACGGGATGGAGGATGTGTATTGATTACAGGAAACTCAACAATGCTACAATTCAAAAGACCAAGGAAATTAACCATTAAGGTTAGCAAACCATCAAATATTCATTATCCAAGCACTGCCCAGCACTGAGGGCAAAACAGGGCCCTTCAGCGCCATCTGCATCAAAGAAATCAAACCAAAAACAAAATCTGACGCCACCGCTCAGCGTCCACTGACCGCTCAGTGGTGGCGTCGGGATTTCTGCAATAACTCATTCCTAACTGTTTTAATCTCCACCCAATCAAAAATTTAACAGTTCCAGAACAGATTCATGCAATTTAATCAGTGCAAAATGTTTCTATTTCATCAAATCTTGCATAGAAATCAAAAGCCCTAATTGATCATACTTCTACACATGTTCTTCCTCAATTTTCAATTCTAGAAACCCTAAGAATGAAATTGCATGACTTACTTGGGTGGAGATACTCTAAATGTTTGCAAATGCTCTTTGATTGGTGATGAATGCTTTCCCAATGCAATGCTCTCACCAAAAACCCCAAAATTCGTTAATGGAATGGTGGAAAAGTGAAGAATTATGAGATTTTGGTGAGTGGGTGATGAGAAAAGTGGAGGAAAACCTTTAGAATGCTCTTGAAAGTGAAAGCAAAGTGTTAGGGTGTGTGGAGAATGCTTGGGCACACCTTAGGGAGAGTTAAAAATGTGCATATGGGCTTCCAACGCTGAGCTTTTAAAAAGCCCATGTTGGCAATCTGCAATGCCACCGCTCAACCCTAGGTTACCGCTGAGCGGTGGGCATTAAAAATTTTTTCTTCCCTTTTGGTTTGCCTTCACATTTTACGACCTGTAACACTTGATTTCAACTTTCAATTTTTCAATTTTATGCACTTCCCCACTCACATGCAACACTCAATCCTAAAATGCAACTAAACAGGGTTTGAAAAATAAGCAATAATCAACTGGGTTGCGTACCAGGTAGCACTTGTTTAACGTCGCGAGCCTGACCCAAACCTTTTCTAGCACTCATTAGTAAGTGCTTCCCAACACCCTTCAGTAGGTGTGCTTACATGTATCCTTCAGTAGATACATAAATAATTAGCATCCCTCAGTAATTGTTCAAAAATGCAAAATTTACATGTCCAAATAATTAAATAATAAAAATAATGTTTTACAACAACTAGGATGCCTCCCAGTAAATGATAAGAGTTGAAAAACCATTATTTTCATATGCTATTTTAGACCAAATTACTCCCCTTACTGCTTAAAATGTGCTTGAAATCAAACAAAACTCAATAAATGAGTCATTTAAGAGTCAAAAGTTGTTTTTAGAGAAATTATGCTTGTTTTTCATTGTTTTGCAAGGTTTTGATGAGAACTGGAGATGACTGGAAAGAAAGGTTGAAGGCCAAAAGGTTGCAGTGCATAAAAGTCAAACAGAATGCAGAAAAGTCAACCAGTCAACTAGAGTGCAGTTGACCAGTGCCGGGCAGTGGACCACTAGCGCCGAGCGATGGCCAGAAAGCGCCGGGTGGCCGTTGTTGGCCACAAAGCGTTGGGCGACCAATTTTGGTGCCGGGCGGTTCTCTGATGGGCCTTGGCTTGAATTTTGTTACTTTTCTTGGTTATAAGTAGCCCTAGTGCGATTTCATTCTCATTCTTTTGACAGAGAAGGGCGGCCAGACCTACTTTTCACTCTCTAGAGAGGATCTCTTGGATGCTTAGGCTCCTTTTCATCTTTTCTAGGGTTTGCTCTTCCATTCTTTCATTATTTTCATCTTGGTTCACCATGACAATGGTGAACTAAACCCTTTTTGTTGTTGGGGGAACAATGTAATCTTTTGAAACTCTCTTTTATTGAAACTCTTGTTTAATTATATGATTGTCATATACTTTATTTATCGATTGTTGGAAATCGCTAGTCTTTTATTTATATGATTGTCATCCAATAGATCCAAAAGAATGAATTGGAAATCGCAACAGACCTATTTATAACGGAGGAGCGCAACAGAAAATAGGCCCAAGCCCATCTGACAACCGCCCGACGTCACACTTTGCCGCCCGGCGGTTCACCCTAAATCACGTCCCCACCCAGCGTTGGGGCCTACCGCCCGGCGGTTTCCCTTGTGCCGCAAAATCGCCCGGCATCAGGGGTCTGCCGCCCAGCATCCTCTACTGCTGTCTTCTCCTCCCGTTAGACCGCCCGCTGCCAGGGGTTTGTCGCCGGGCGGTTCCTAGACTCTTCTTTTCTTCAATCTTCTTCATTTTTCTTGAGTCTAAGACCTTCATTTTCGTCCCCAATCTTCACTTTCCTCATATTTGCTGCAAAACAAGCATAATGTCGCTAAAAACAGCTTTTGACTCTCAACTGACTCATTTATTGAGTTTTACTTGATTCTAAGCTCATTCTAAGCTGTAAAGGGTGTAATTTAGTCCAAAATAGCATATATAAATAACAGTTTTTCAACCGTTATCAGTCAACAGTAAACTCATGTCTTCTCGTCCAAGTTGGTGTCTTCATCGCACCAACTCATCGGCTGCCTTTTATCTACCCTCTTGAATACTCTGGAGTATGGTCTTCTAATTTCCACTACTCCTTTCTCTTTAAGATCTTTCACGATCCACTCCTTATTCTTGTATCTTACCTTTGAACCAAGTTGGAATGGTGTGTCCTCCAAGTGGGTTGTTCCTCCTTTATCAATATCTTCATCTTTAGGTACCTGCAAAATATAACAATCATCACAGTTAGTACCTTCAGATTCTTCAATTGTAGCTTCTCCCCTTGAAACTTTATACTTGGCCCTTTTCTGCATTCGCGTGAGCTTCTCTTTAGAACCAGTATATATTAACTTGCTTTCATGGTCCCTCAGCATAATTGTTTCATCATAGACACTCATCAACACTTTTGCAGTGTTCATAAAAGGCTTTCCAAGAGTCACTGGAATCCTCTCATCAGTCTCATATCAATGACAATAAAATCAATCATGAATTCAAGATGCTCAATACGAACAATTACATCTTCCACCATACCAATAGGTCTTTTAGAGGACCTATATGCTCCCATCACAGAAAGATTAAATGGTTTCAAAGTTAACCCTCCAATTTTCTTCAGATACTTTGACGATAGCATATTAATACTAGATCCAGAATCTAGCATAGTTATTCCCACATCTACATCTTCAATAATGCATGAAAGAGTAAGACTTCCTGAATCTTTCATCTTAGGTGGATGTTTTCTCTTTCTGGGCCTTGCACGTGCCTCCTATTTTCTTCTTCATCAAGATTTATGACCTCTCCAAGATAGTACTTTATTCGCTTGGAATAAGTAGGAATCTGGTGGAGAACTTCAATTGAAGGAACAATAGTCACTTGATTAAAAATCTCCCTAAATGGCTCACGATGACTTTCTCTTCTCTCATTTTCTCTCTCTTCTTCTTCTTGTTCTTCATAATTTTTTTCTCTCCTCTCCTCTTCTTCTTCTTCCTCACTGCTCTCTAACTCAATAATTTATTTTTCATTACTCATCTCTTCTTCCTCCTCCTCACTACTCTCTATTTGAATAACTTCCTTTTTTGCTCTCCTCTCACTCCTAGTCACAACACCTTTGCATTCCTCCTTAGGGTTAACATCAGTATTGGCCCTAAATTGGTTCTTCTCTGTGGTTTCCACCCTCTTTGACAGTTGACCAATCTGCATCTCCAGAGTTTTGAAATTAGCTTCATGGCTTTTATAGTGAGAATGATAAACCTTCATAAATTTATCAAATTTATCATTAAGGTCTCTGACATTCTCTATCAAACTAGCCACTTGCTGCCATAAGGGTGGTTGCTACGGACTATTGTTGAAAAGGCCTCATGTCTGCCCATATGGGTTATTATGACTCTACCCAATACTAGGATGGTTCTTCCAACCTTGGTTAAAGTTACCTTGGTTGAAATTTCCTTGCTTATACTGAAACTGATCACCCATAAAGTTTGCCTCTTCTTGCATCTCTTTAGGCACAGCACATTGACCATTAATATGGTCACCACTTCAGAAATCACAAAGCTACTGAGCTTGAGACACATTCCTGATCTCCTTCGGAAGTTGAGAGAGAATCTTTGACAAATTATCAATTTTCTGAGTGAGAAGGTGATTCTGAGCTAGGAATGAATCATCAGCAGGTAGATGGAGAACTCCCCTCTTTTGAACTACTGCACCCCTCTCACTATGGGTTTCCTGCTCATTCGCAGCCATACTTTCAATCAGATCATAGGCCTCATCCTCATTCTTTCTCTTTATGTCGCCTCCAGCTGAAGCGTCTAACATCATCTTAGACTGTGTATTTAGGCCTCCAAGGAATGCAAGAACCAGAGTTGTCTTGTCAAACCCATGAGCAGGCGTTTTCCTCATCAAACCTTTGAATCTCTCCCATGTCTGTCGCAGGGTTTCCACCATACCCTGTCTGAATGAAGATACCTCCAACTTCCCTTGAGTGACTTTTGACTGTGGAAAGTATTTGCTCAAGAATTTGGATGCCACAGTCTCCCACGTCGTGAAACTTCCTTCTGGAAAGGAATTTAGCCATAACTTAGCATTGCCTCCCAATGAAAAAGGAAACAAGTTGAGTTTTATCCGGTCATTAGAGACTCCATTCATCTTTACCGTGTTGCAAATTTCATTGAACGTTGTCAAATGATCATAAGGATTCTCATTTGACAGTCCATGAAATTGGTTGCTCTACAAACGCACGATTCATCACCATGTTAGTTGTGTTGTCCCTTGGCATATTGTTAAAGTGCAAGGGGCCAACCACATTAGTTGCATCTACAAGTGTGCATCTAGGAGGAGCTTCCTCTGCCATCTCTTATATTCTTTGAATAGAAACCTCCGGTGAGGGTTGTAAAAGCCTTTCAGGAGAGGGGAACAATTCACGCGATGGTCTTCTGACTTTCCTTCCCCTCCTGTCACTCAATCCTTCAAGATGAGGTTGATTTTTCTTGCTTCTCGTGTGAATTGCTTCCTGCATACACAATAAACAAAAACCCTAAAAGCAATTTTATAGGAAAAAAAAATAAACAAAAAAAAAAGACAAAAGTACAAAACAACTCAAATTTAATAAAATCCACACTAATAGTAAAGTTAAACCATGAGTCCTTGGCAACGGCGCCAAAAACTTTTTAAGACCCTGGAAAGTGTACCAGATCGTATCAAGTAATAAATAGATGGTAAGTACAAATATCATTTCCCAAAGGACTCAGTGGCCTAAACATTCATGGGAATTGATCGCATTAGACTTGAAAGAAAAATATAAATTATGTTGTTAATGTAAAATTAAATCTAAACATGCAAATGCAAAGTGAATCAGTTGGCAAATAAAAGTTATGAATGAATGGAGTTGTTGGGGTTTACAATTTCATCCTTATCCACCCTTTTATATCTACTATTCTTATTAAATTCGCTTTATTATCAATGTCATGCAACTTTCTGAATTACTCTAAACCCGATTCCTCGGCGAAGAGGGCCTATTACTAATTACTAGTTTACCATTCTTAGTCTCCCTAGTAATTACTAATGCATTAATTTCATAAGCTTAAATCAATTGGTTGTCCTACTCCTATTCCTAGGTAGGATTTTATAACTAAGAGAATTCTTATCAGTTCTAGATTTCCCCGTACGTTCCTGTATCGATAAAATCAAATATCATAACACCGAATGAGTTAAACGATGCATGCATTAACCTCATAGAAGAAAATCCAAACAATTGATAATACAAGCATATGAATAAAATAAAAATTTCAATATAAGAGAGTTTCAAAAGGATTACATTGTTCCCCAACAACAAAGGGTTTAGTTCACCATAGACATGGTGAAACTAGATGTAATTAATGGAAAAAATGAAAGAATAAACCCTAGATTTAGTAATTTAGAGCTCCCGCATCCAAAAACCGCCTCCATGGAGTGTAGAAGGTTCTCTGATGTCTTCCACTGCCAAAAGATTACCACCCTAAGAGTCGCACTGGGTCTATTTATAACGCAAAAAAGTAACAGAATTTTGGCCTAGGCCCATCATTTAGGCGCACATCGCTCATTTGACCGCTCAACGGTAGCCCCAATAATCGCAGGATGCTTAGCGGTAGCTCCTAGCGCTCAGCGGTGTGTTTCATAATCGTAGGAGCTCAGCGTTACCGCTCAGGCGTCAATCACTAACTTCCTCCTCGAACCTATCGCTCAGTGCTGGAATTGGCGCTTAGTGGTGGACCTTACTCTTCTTTTGTTTCTTTTCTCTTCCTTTCTTGAGTCTAAGTCCTCCCTTCTTCACTTCCATCCTTCAATTTTCATCAAATCCTGCCAAAACAATGTAAAAACAAGCATAATATCTCTAAAACCACTTTTGACTCTCTAAAAACAAACTAAAGTGTTTTGCATGATTCTAAGCTCATTCTAAGCCATAAAGGGTTTGATTTGATATCAATTTCAAGTGTAAAAATAACGGTTTTTAGACCGTTATCAGTATCACACAGATCCTATGTCCAATTGTTAATCTCAACCTAGAATTAACACTTCACTAGCAAAAACCAACAAACTGTTACAATCACAAAGAAAATAAACAAGTTGAAGGTTAGAAAACCTTTCTTGTTACCCCAAGAGATGAAACTCAGTTTCCCTATAACCCACAAGGGATGAACACCACCTCTGAATGCTTCATGAAGGATGACTACCTCATAATGGATCAACAACTCCTTTGAATCTTCACAAAGGATGACAGACTTTCAACTCAGGAACAACAACAACACTCAATCACACCCCTAGTGAAAGTTCTCGCTCTATGCCAACACGCCAAGTTCTCAAAGCCATAACACAAGGGTTACACAAACCCTAGAACACTTATCACAGCACAATGCAAATAAGAATTTCGAAATACATTTATTTTGTATGTTCTATATTAGAATGAGATCTCACTCAAGGATAGCTCCAAAAATCTGTTGTCAACGTTTTAGTGTCTAATAATCGATTATCCAGATATGGTAATCAATTATACATTGATGAACGGTCAAAAACTTGCATGAAAAATCTCATAATTACTTGTAATAATCTGTTCAGATTGTTGACGAGGGAAGCACTGGTTTAGCTAAACCTTAATCTCACAGTGTTCTGGTTTTTTATGATGACAACACATTATTAATAACACATGTATTGTTATGTGTTACATGTTCAAATCTTTATTGTGAATGATATCTTGAAGAACATGTTTGTGTTGATTTTTGTATATGTATGCATATTCACTAATTTTATACTTGATACATCATTTGTGATTGCATAACATATGTTTAAGAAAAGAAAACCACATGCACTTTGTTGAACTTATATTGAGTGGCAAAACTGCAAGTTTTAAATCGACTTCATTATGAAGTAAGTCGATTAAAACTCGTGACTTTGCACCAATTTTCTAAAACAGTGTTGTGAGTAATTTTGCAATGAATAGTTTCTCAAAACTGATTTTTAGTGTTAAAGTCGATTGCATGCAGGGAATTCGACTTAGTTAGTTAATGTTTTGAAATTTTGTTAATGCTGGTGGACTATAACGACTATATTTTGATTTCTTGTTGAAGCATTAAATGCAAGTCAACTGTATTAAATGCGTAATCAATTTGGTTGTTATGACTGCTGCTAATTGTTTTCACTGCTATATTGTCTGATGACAGTCGACTACATTAGTGGCATAGTTGACTACAGGAGCGTCTGTTTCATAGAAAACTATAAATAAACGTGATTTTGTAATTCACAAAGACTTTGGTTGTTCTAACTGTTAGGAAATAGGTAGGCTTCGTTTTACACCAAGAGGGGGGGTGAATTGGTGTTAGTTCAAACACAAAATTTTTCCGCAATCTTTATACAAAAGTATAAAGCTTTTTTATCTTTCTTGAAATGCAAGCAATGAAAATTTTTTATCCAGTAGAAAAACGCAGTTGACTGCTAAATAGATAAAGTCGACTGAAATAAAGAGTGCAGGGATAGAGAAAATCAAACACTAGTTTTTATACTGGTTCGGCCAACAATGCCTACATCCAGTGTCCTTCCAACCCAGGAAGCAAATGCACTATAATGGTTGTGGTTTTTACAACAAGGAATTTATAGAAGCCTCACGCAAAAATATAAATCTCTTCTCTAACCCAAAACCAAAATATAGTTGCACAAAAAAACCAGAATTGCAGCAAGAATCCCCTCTTCTGCAATCTGAACCAACGTCGAACAATCCTCAACGTGTAACCAACACTCTTCACAGGATGCCAAGCCTATCACAGTAGACTTCACAGGATGCCAAACCTTCAATTCAACGTAGCAGTCTTTGCAAGATGCCAAGCCTTCAAAGATCAATCAAGAAGCACCTTCTTCGTGCAGATAATGATCACACAGTTAGCGCATAAGCCTTCTCCCTTTGAATCTCTCTCAAGAAAGATCACCACTATCTTCTTGGAGAATTCTTGGAGCTTAACACAGAGAATTCAACCTGAAACAAGAAATGAAAGTGTCAGAGTGTCAAAAGTCACAAAACAACTCATGTTCTGTCTATTTATATTTTTCAGTCAGTCAGATAAATTCTCAATCCAATAGTCTACTAATTCAGTCGACTGTATTAATACAGTTATAACAGACAATCAATACAAAGGCTCTCAGTTAACAAAAATTAATACACATTCATTACAGTTGACCAACTCATCAATGCTTAACTAACTTTTAAAAATATAGTCGTTGGAGCGTGTAAGCATAATAGAATTCCAAAACAGATCAATAACACAGTCGAATATGCAATATACAATGTTGACTAGCACATGTAAAAATTCTTTGCAATTCTTTTCAACTCAAAACATCACACAACACTGATTCTCAAAAGCTGTACAAAGGTTTTAGAATAGTCGAATCCATTATAGGTGTATTCGATTGGACTAGAACTTTGTCACACAAATATACAAAGGTGCTCGTGATTGTTTACTTCTAGAAATGTGAAATAAAATGTTTTTAATCAACCAGTTCATATTTCACATATTCATACAAGCATGTTCGACAAATATATCACACAATCAATCATAGGAACATACATTGCAGTACATTAAAATATGTCCAGAAGATATGACAAATATTTCAGAACAAGAACATGCAATACAGTAACATGTGTACTGTTATTAAGCATTGTGTTGTCATCATCAAAAACTAGTTTGATATAGAGCTTGTGTTTTCAACAATCTCAACACTAACAATTTCATTTTGCTGTTTCAGATTGTGATCTTTGTGAAAACGCTCCAAGGACTCATCAAGAACTCACCAAGAAGATCTTTCTTTGAAGAGTTTCTTTAGGACAAAGAAATTTGCGCTTACTATTTGATCAAATTTTGCAATGTTGGTGTTCATCATATTGATCAAGACTTTTATCAATCTATTGAAGATTGGAATGCCCTGTTGGGATTACAGGAAACGAACTTGTGGAGTTCTATTCACTTTGAGGATTGTTCAAAGTGGGTTGAAGATTGCAGAAGAGGGGATATCTTGTTGTAGATCTTTGTGTTACTGCCTATACTTTTAGTTAGAGGGTTAGAGATATTGTCTATACTTTTGATGTGGAGGTCTCTATAGAAATCTTGTGTAAAAACCTTTACTAATATAGTGCATCGACTTTATATTCTGCGTAGTCAACTTTATTTTTTCGCTGCACTTAAACTTCTTATTCCTTGCGATTCAAGAAACTTTGTAAAGATTTATACTTTGCAAAAAAGATTGTAAAAAGACTCTGATTTTTTTAACCTCACCAAATCATCGCCCCTCTTGGTGCTGAAACTAAGTCATCCTGTTTCCAACATAATCGATTATGGCAAGTCATATTCGATTATTGATAATGGATTATCATAAGTGGTAATCGATTATCATGAGTATAAAATGAAGTTTTCTGATTCAAAACGATTTTTAATGTAACCTAAGGCAAACAATACACAGAATCAAACATAAATCACATCTTATACATCAATCTACTAAATTAGAAAAGCTTTACATAAAAAGAAGTCTTCATGAACATCTTCCTACAATAAGAGCACTTGAGACTTGACTTTGAGATATCATCAAAATTTATACTCTTGAGCTTTATGTAAGAGGTTTAAGAGTATCATGGGGTTTATTCATTCATGATATTGTACTGAGGTTGAGTATTGTATATGTGTTGGGTGTAACATGGATCTCTTGGGAATATTTTACAGTGGTATTTCATTAGTGTATTCATTGATGTGGGAGTCTAGATATTGGAGGTTATTTTGTCGCTCTAATAACCATTCAAGCTTAAGTAGAGTAGAATGAGGTATGTGGTCAAAGGTGTAGGAAGCCCTAGTCTAAAGGTTTTACCTTGGCCAAAGATGTTAACGAATTAACCTTGTGTGTGGTAGGGTGAAACACATTAGGGGCTCTACAAAGTGGTAGAAGCCACCACAAGTGCATTACCCCTACGATTTCGCATCAATGTTTTATTCAGATAATCGAGTCTAATATGAGTTTTCATATGTGATATCATTGTTTTTATTAATAAGTTATGTATGATAATATTTCTATGTTTATTTTATTAAAACTCTTTTGTATATTAGCTTACCATATTGTTTTTTTGGTGTTTTCTTGTGATGATCAACTTAATAGTGTGAGGAGATGAGAGTTAGGTGTTGAAGCATCTATGATAAAAGACATTGATGCAACGAAGTTTTCTTCTTGGTCTTCTAGTTGTTATTTTTAGTTGTTTTAGATATATTTATTATTGTGATTTTTTTTAATATAATTGTATTAATACTATATCTATAAGTTTAACACAAATTTTTTTTGTTTATCAATTTTATAACATCTTATTTTATGTGTAGTAAGTTGCTTGGAATGGTATATAAAATGAATAATATTTTGTTATACAGTTATGAGATGTATTACATGTAATGATTAATTCTAAGGATAATTAGGTAGGAAGTTCACCCTGCACCTCCAAAAGTTCATCCTACACATCCAAAATGCCAAAAGTGTCTCCACGAAAAGTATTATTACCGGTATTCGAAAATCGGTTAAAAAATTTATTTAACCGGCGTTGAAAATACTGTTAACAAATTTCCTTAACCGGCTTTCGAATGCCGGTTAAGCTTTTTTTTTTTACTTTTGTTTTTATTTGTTAATAATAATAAAAAAATATATTAAAATATTAAAAATTTAACATTTTAAATTGAAAAAATAAATTTAAAAATTATTTATTTAAATTTCACAATTAAAAATTGTTTTTTAATATAACAAATATTTTATTAATTTGAAAAAAATTAAAAAAAATATGTTAACCGATTATTTGGAAATACGTTAACATTGTAACCGTAATTCCAATTACAGTTTTTTAATTTTTTTTCTTTAATTTTGTAAATTTTTTTTATAGTTTTTAATAAATAAATATCTTAATTTAAAATATTAAATTTTATTTTATAACTTTTAATATGTATTATTATTTATTACGATTATTAAATAAAAATAAATGTAAAAATTTTAACAAACTTTGTATTTTTTATTTTTTATTTAATAATCATAATAAATAATAATACATATTAAAAAGTAATAAAATAAAATTTAATATTTTTAATTTAGATATTATTTATTTATTAAAAACTATAAAAAAAAACATTACATAATTAAAGAAAAAAATTTAAAAAACCGTAAGTGGATTACGGTTACAATGTTAATGTATTTCCAAATAAGATTAACATTTTTTTTAATTTTTTTTGTTTTTAAATTAATTAAATAATTATTATATAAAAAAAGAAATTTTAATAAATAATTTTTAAATTAATTTTTCAATTTAGAATGTTAAATTTTAATATTTGTAATGTATTATTTTTTATTATTAATAATAAATAAAAATAAACTTAATCAGCATTCGAAAATCGGTTAAGTAAATTTGTTAAATGTATTTTAAACGTGGATTAAATAAATTTTTTAATTGATTTTCGAACACCGATAATAATATTTTGATGGAAGCACTTTTGATATTTTAGAAGTGTAGGATGAACTTTTAGAGGTGATAAACTTCTCTAATTAGGTAAAACAGAACTTTTGCAACACCATTGTTACAAAATTATAAAACCTTCCCAATAGTGACATGTCATTGCAATTCCCATCCTAAATATTAGAAATAATAACAAAGTAACATGTAATAATAAAACAAGATGACTAAACTCCAGCCAGTACCACTTTCTGCAAACCCATCATAAACTACATAATTCTATAGACATATGCATATAATGCCTTCAACCAATTAAGCATTTCATGAATGATGGAGTGGGAACTTATTATTTTATCCCTTTAGACTAGGGACTCTGTGTCTGTGTATAGAGTTGTCAAAGAAAACTCAGTCCTAATAATAAAAATATATAGATAGAAATTCATCACAGTTAATGCGACAGTTATTGAAAATAAGATGACAGATACATTAATCAAAATGACAGATGAAATAATAATTGAGAAAAGTTAAGATAAGTTGATATTTGAGGAATTTAAAAATATATTTTAAGACTAGAATCAGTTCTGAATTAAAATTTTTGTACCTATTTATACAGGTGATAAAACAGTATGGTGAAAAGTGTTGTTTAAATAAAATGAAAATAGTAAAATTAAGTGCAATTTTAAAAGTGTGTACTTTTTTTGTTTTTGAAAGAGTGAAAAATTATAAAAGGCTAGTTTCTGAACATTTACATATTTAAATGATTATTTGAATTTTTTTAAAGAAAACTTAATAGCATTTTTATATCAAAGAAGCAATTATTCCCGAAGGAAAACATTACCACACATATTTTCATTTAAAATTGATTATACATTAAAGTTGAACTGCATGAGTTGTTTCATTTGGATATAAAGACAGTCTTAAATCTATAATATTCATGGACGTATGTAGGGTTATGATAATACAATGTACGGCTCTCATAATTTGCTTGGTATTTGGAACGTAGTCAATTCTATTTTTGTAATCCTACAAAAACTGAACGCTTATCTTGCACAAATAATTTTATAAAATATTAATTTAATTTTTGTGAATTCTATTATACCATTACTTTTATAATTTTTATCTCAATATAAAAGTTTTATAAGAACTATATTTTTTATTTAACTGTTAATAAAAATATATATTTTTAGATTTGAAAAATGATTTTTTATTTTTATAATTAAAAATCTTATAAATTTTGTTTTTATAACATATCACATATTTTAATAAAAATCTAACAAAATCTTGATCTTAATTTTATACTGGACTATATAAACCTATATTTTTTTTATCAACACTGTATAATGAAATTGTCTAATACTCCAAATAAATCGTTTTCATCATTTTTTAGCATTTTCATATATACATATAAGAACAAATCATGATAATCTCAAGATCCAATCAAAACCACACACCTTTCATATATAAGATTTCTTAGGATCAATTTTTTAAGCATTTCCAAAAGAAAATAAATAACTACTCTTTTCACAAACCTTACCAAATGTAACTTGGCTTATTTTATATTTTAAAACACCTCCTTGTAAACAACATTTGAAATCGTATTGTAAATCTTTCCTTCAAATTCTTGCACACTTGAAATTACAATATATAGTTTTTCTAGAAAAAAATCTTTTAAAATGAAATGTAAAGACATACTAAAAAGGAGAACTTGAATAGTGTGTTGGTACAAAAATGAAAACTTAAAAGTAGTTTTAGAAATCACATTTAAAAGAAAACTTGAGTCAAAATTTAATAGAATGTTTTAAGTATAGTAATTCATTCAATTTAAATTAGGATATCTTTTTCTTTAATATTAAGGATTCTAGTAGTAGAAAACTTTAATTTAATCTATCATTTAAAACCTAAATTTTCAATGAAACTTTTCATATTTTCAACAAATAATAAATTCTGATTATAATCTGCCATGAATAAATTATAATTTCTATATTGTTCAAAGTTTTAAATAAATATCACTTTTTTTGTATATCATTAAAAGTTTTAGCTAGATATGATGAAACATTTTCTATATTATTCAATATTTTAATTCAATACCACAATATTTTCTTTTCATTTTTTAAAATCTTTTAAAATCCTAATCATACAAATGTATTCTTATATTTTTAGAACTTAAATTGCAATTTTGGGTTTTCTTCAATATCTTGTAACATCTTCAAGTTTACAAACTTATATTAAACAATATTTATTCAAAATAATTTAATAGTTATATTAGAACTCTCTTGATACTTTATGTTAGGACTAACTGGACATCTAAAGACATACATCGATGTCGGTCTGATCAATAATCGACATCTACGAGACACTAAAGACTTCGAAAATGATACAGACTGACGTCTAAAAGGTACTATAGATGTCGGTGTGTACATTAACCGACGTCTAATCTAGTGGTTGTGTTTTAGTACAGTTTTGTTCCCGTCTTTGGATAGCCTAGTAGCACAATCTCCTTTTGCTAGTTTCCCCACAAAAAAAGCTTGCGTCTTTTGAATTTCTTATGAGTTCTTTCAACCCAAAACCGAACCTGGGTTGTTGCTCAGTTCCATTTCCATCTGCAAGAGGGAAAAATCATGGTGAAACGATAACTAGACAACGACCAATGGTCGTTTTTGGGTTGAAACGACCAAAAGAAATTCGAAAGACGCTGCTTTTTCTGCGAGGCAGCTAGCAAATGGAGAATGTGTTACTACGTTACCCCGAGAAAGGAACAAAACTGCACTAAAACACAACACAAAGAAAGCAAATTTTAATCAATTGAACCAAGAGATAATCGATGAAAGAGAAAACAAAGTTTAAACGATAAGCATAAAAACAAACCACGCACCTGGGATGCCGCAAGAGAGAAAAATGAGAGGAGGAAGACGATAAAGATATCAGAAACAACAATAGAATGCCGCAAGAGAGAAAAAGAAGAGGTGTCACAAGCGAGAAAAAGAAGTGCCGCAAGAGAAAAAGGAGAAAAGGAAGACGATATCAGAAACTGAATGTCGCGAAAAGTTTGCGGTGTATTTAAAATGAAATTGGACGTCGGTTGCTCCAGAAACTAACGTCTATAGCCACATAGACGTCGGTTATCTCACTAATGTGACGTCCAAGTTAACATTTAGACTGACTTTTTGAATACCCATTAGACGTCGGTTTCGAGTGGATCCGATGTCTCGGAAGCTGAACCGATTGACGTTTGATTTCCTGTCAATAATGTTCACGACAGTTGTGATGGGACGTCGACGTCTATAATAACGTCGACGTCGGTGCCCCTCTACGCGACGTCTAAGGCCCTCGATTTTGGTGAACATAATTAATTACAGGCGCATAGACGTCGCTTCCCCTCAACACTGACGTCTAAATTGAAGAATTTTTTGTCTTCCCGCCTTCCAGACAGGCCTTAGACGTTGCCTTTTGACTAAGTGTCGTCTATGCGCCTGGGAATTAGGTGAAGAGCATTAATTGCAGTCCAGTAGACGTCGGCCCCCTTTAACACCGACGTCACTGGACTGTCTTATCACCTACCTCAGGCCATTAGACGTCGGTTTGCGGCATTGTGGACGTGTACAATGTCATAGACGTCGCCTTACCTTAAAATCGATGTCTAGTTTACGAAGCTTTTTACGATAATGTCACCGTCCACTCATATACATTGGAGTATCAGGAATCCGACGTCTATTGGGTGACGTTAAATAGTGTTTTTGCACTAGTGACATTTTTTAACCTAAAAGCAGAAATTTATAAAAATGTGATTAAAAGCATGACTCTAACTTATATTATTGATAGAGTAGAATGAGTGGATTTAGGTACTAAATTTACGTCGTCAAGAAAATTGTTTTAAGATATATACTGTTTTTAAAAGTTTTCACTGATTCCCACATTTAACTGTAATTTCAAATTCTTCCCCACAAATTAAAAATAACAATAAATATACTAGTTTTTTAGATAAAGAGTAAAATAATTTATCTGAGAATAAATTAAAAAGTTAAAAAAAAAAACACTTCTTCACAACCCCCCAAACATCTATCAATTTGAGTTTGTTTTTTTTGACCGTTAAAACTGTAGTTATTGTGAGAGAATACCTCTCATCATAGCAAAATTTACTTTTGTTGTTATGATAATAAATTTCAAAGACTATTTTCTTTTAATTCCGGAAATAAGATCTCAATAAAAACTCTGAACTATTAATGTTTTTATTATGTTAATGATATAAACTGTACATATTATATCTATTCTAAACTATTTTACAAGACTTAATAATATAAATGACCAATATATATAATTTGCTGTTTCATCATGTCCACCCGATAACTCAGATGAAATTTCTGGAGTTTTATGTCCACACCATGTGATTACATGCAGGACCTGTAAATATCACCTCTGTCTAAGGACCACATAATTAATAAGGACCTAATATCATATCGGAATATAGGATACCACAAACTTCAGCTTTCACAAGATATAACTATTAATAGAATATGTTATTTGGTTAAGAAAAACATATAAGAAAGAAAAATATAATTATAATGAATGCACCATTTATGATCTTGAATCCTTCAAAATAGAACTGGTCTGTTTTGCTATATTTCTACTTTGAAACATGTCATTTAGTGTTGTCAAATTTGAATAGAATCAGAGATAATATCATGACACCGGACTGTTTATCAGATTGATGAACCAATAAATGTTGACAAGAATAAGAAAAGTTAGCATTATAGTATTTTCAAATAAATTTATAGGTTTAATCAATTGAATGGTAAAATATAAAATTGTATTAATTTTCGTTATATGATTAAAGATAATCCCTCAGAAATTAGTAGGATATCAACATTTTCTTATATGTGATTGATTCTCATATTCATATACGGGCTTAAGGATTTTTTTGTTTTTTGTTTTTTTTTTTAATTTATTTTCGTCATCCATTAATTTTGTTTGGCTGAAGTTTTAGAAGCCAAATTAATTAAAGATGTATGGTATAAGATAAGATTCGGTCAGTAGACTGGACGATAAAGTAGTGTCGACAGTAAACATGTTTTGGGTATGCATAGGATAACTATATATATTTGTTTTACATTACAAAAGTAAACATGTAAAATAAACTTATGGGTTGTGAGCTTATATGGTGTTGGATTACACTTGGGCCAATACGGACATCACTATTATTGTTCTAATGTCAGCTTAAAGTTCATTATAAACTCTATAAATATAGAGGTAAGTTACAAAGGTAAAGTTAACTAATTGAGTTTTGACACTTAATTGTGAACTAAGTTCATTGATTAAAATCTGACTTGAGCATTGGAATGCCTTTAGCAGGTACCACCGCTCGGCTTGGACTTGAAGAAGTTGAATCAAGTAATTTGAAAGGTAGAAAGAAAAGAAGGTGAAGGCGGTAGAAAGGTGTATTTTTCAGCACTACTCACTTATATACTGAAAGAAAATATATAAAATGTATGAATTTTATAAATTTATTTTGTCTGTTTTGTTTATGCGTTATCGGCCATTTTACTTCAAAAAGTTATTTTCTATTGATAAAAGATGGAACACATTATGTAGCAATTGTCTCAGGGATGGGGTGAATTGAGTTTGAGACTCTTTTCTCAACGAGCTAGGTTTGACCATATAGTGAGATAAGTTTAAAAAATACACAATTTTTTATAATGGTTCGTTCTAATCATTTAACCTAGTTCTTCTTTAAGTAATTACTTAAGAGGTTTTTAATACAAAACATAATTAAAAAATTGAGTACCCCAACCGCTCCTATTTATTGGTACCAAAATCTTCTCCAGGAACTAAGTCCTAAAAGTAAAAACACTAACATAGAATACAATTTAAGCTTACTAAGAGAAATTTCACAATGTGAAGGATTTACAAGAATATCTCACACTCATACAAAACACTCTTGATAACTATAAGACTTAGAAATTTTCTGTGGTTGATGTGTTCTTCAACTTCAAATCAATCTCTTTATATAGCTTTCCTAATAAAGATAATTGCAAGTTGAATTAAATAATTCTTAATTTTGTCTGATCTTTGTTGTAAGGTTCAATGCATATCTAAATCTTTATTGAGTTGAATACTTAGAAAAGTTTTCATTTCGAGTGCTTCAACCTCAATCTGTTTAGGAAACAATTTAGACAAAATTTATAAATATTATAGAAAACTGTGATTAAGCATATTAGATTTTTTTATTTCCTTCCCTAACAAATCATATAGTAGTTGATCCATTAAAAAAATTTAAACAAAGATAGATTATCCATTTATGCTAACTTAATTTTTATTAGATTTAAGCTTGAAAATATTTATGGTTACAACTTATATTCATTTGTATTAGACAACTATAACATGTTGGACAAGGTCTACTAGTCTATCTATACAAATTATTTGTTCTTAAGACATGACAAAACTTATAAGTTCTATAAGTTCCTTCAATTGAAAAAAGAAACACATTAGAATGTTCAGATACAATAATCACGTAACATTTAGAAATGTTTCTTTTCATAAACTATTGAATTATTTATTAGTGTTAAACTATTTACTAGAGTTCTTGATAACATTATTGTTGAAAACGATATCGCTTAGTTTCTTCCACTAAAAGGGGGTGAATTAGTGAAACTTAAAATTAGAGTTTTTTAAAAATCTTTTTCACAAAAGGATGATCTTTCAAAACTTTGTTGAAACGCAAGTAATAACGGTTGAAAAACCGTTATTTTCATATGTTATTTTAGACCAAATTACAACCTTTACTACTTAGAATGAACTTGGAATCAAACAAAACTCAATACATGAGTCAATTGAGAGTCAAAAGTGGTTTTGTGCGATATTATGATTGTTTTACATTGTTTTGTAGCAATTTTGATGAAAGTGAAGAATGAAGTTGAAGATGAAGGTCTTAAACTCAAGACAGAAGAACAAAACTAAGAAAAAAAGATTCTAGGAACTACCCAACAGTAAAAATACACCGTTGGGCGGCCAAATACGAGGAGTTGGCACCTTGGCATGGACGCCTGACGGATTTGCGATTAGAGGCAAACCGCCTGGCAGCATAAGTGTGACGTCGGGCGGTTGACTGCTGGGCTTGGGTCTGTTTTCTATTGCGCTCCTCAGTTATAAATAGCCCTGTTACGATTTCATTCTCATTCTTTTTGATTGATTTTTTAGTTGTGGATATGGTAAATGATGGAAGAATTCCATTAATTTTGGGAAGACCTTTCATGAGGACTTCTCAGATGATGATACGTGTCTATGACGGGAGAATAGTGTTAAGTGATCAAGACCAAGTGTTAGTTTATAGCGGATCTGAAGACAGCAAAGTGAGAATAAGAAGAAGATCCAGATATAAAAAGGCCAGAAGAGAAGCTACAAAAGAGGAGAACACCATAGGTATTGATCATCTTAATAGTTGTACTATTTTGCAGACACTTGAGGAGGAAAAGATAGATAAAGGAGAGTCTACCTACTCAGAAGACAAACCATTCCTGCGGGGCATGTCAGTAAGATATAAAAACAGGAAGTGGATTGTCAACAGGAAGCTAGAAGAAGAAGGAATGGTGGAGATCAGAAGGCCATACTCCACAGCAATTCGAAGAGTGGATAGGAGAAAGTTGAGCAGGTGGGACGATGAAGATCCCAAGGTGAAGAAGAAGAGTTGATTTGCTGGAGAGCACATTTTGTATTTTGAAACATTTTATTTATTTTAATTTTTGTTAAACATGTAAATTTTGAATTTTTGAACAATTTTGGGGTAGCATCTATCCACTGAAGGATACCAGGAAGGCACACCTATTGATGGGTGTTGGAAGGAATTGCACTTACTGACAAGTGCTAAACAGGTTTGTGTCAGGCTCGTGACGTTAAACAAGCGCTACTAGGAGGTAACCTATATTCTCTCTTTCACTTTTGCATTTTGAATTCTTAGAATAGGTTACATTTTATTTTCAGTGTGTATGCTTGGCTTGAATACTTTTCTGAAGATGTTTGACTGAATAATTTGCATGATGAGCTTATTTGATGATGATCTGATGTGAATAATAATTGAGTTGCGTTGCTTGTGGATATTTGGTGAAACAAATGTGTGATGAGCTATGATTGTGGTTATGATGCTAAACAGGGTGTATGAATGAATGTGTGTGAGAAAGCATGTTGTGTGAGGTATTGAGCTCCAGAGCTTTATTGTTATATGAATTTATTCACAGGAAAACATGAACGATATTGCCTAAGTCTTGATGATTGATTGAATTGCATGTATATGTCATATAATCAAGGCCATTTTTGGAAGCCCTTATTTAGCCAAATTTTTACCCAAAGTGTTTGAAATTTTATACCCTTTTTGAACCTTGGCCCTAAAGAGAATGAAAACCCTTGTGCTGAAATTATTTATTTTGAATTGGATTAAACTGAAATTTTTTATTTTATACGAACGATTATTATTATTAATGTAATATTTGGGAAAAGGTACTGATATAGTTTAATTTCCCTTAAGTATATAATTTTAAGAATAATATTTTTATTTAAATTGTCAATAATATCTATTTAAAATAATGTTCGTTAGAAAAACATGATAAAGAGACTCAAATATGAATGGACAGCAATGGAAGCAAGCGAGCGTGAGGATTATATTATAGAAGAAAGCTTGGCTGAAAATGGACAAATCAACATGATATGGTATGATTTTGTTTTGGAATTGCATCATTTTTTTTGCAGTAATTTTAATATGAAAACCTACAAAAAGACAGAAATATTAATAAACAATTATATGCATGGACCAACTTCATACTGCCACTAAAGAAGAGACATTAATTATAAATGAATTTTTTAATTATTTTGTCTAGTGTGAACCAACTTCATCACAGAACAAAACTTCACCTCCATGTGCGTCATTTCAAACGCCTAGCCATAATAAAACCATCACTGCCTCTCACTCATCCATTCAAAACTGACACCCTAAATCAATCATGTGGCTAGTTCATTTTCCATTTACCATTTTGTATAACTATTTTATTAAAATTATATATTCATATTTTAAAAAATAGATGTTTTAAATATTTATAAATTAAGTACTTATTATTTGTGTCATTTATACCATTAATAATAAAGGAAATTCTTTTTTCGTGTACACATTGTTTTTTCAAATTTAATATTTAAGTAATATTTTTTAAATTAAAATAAGATTTAAATATATTTTTCATTTCTACACTGTCTTTCATCTCGTAAAATATCAATCCCAATATTTTATAAAAATTATTTAAACTGTCTTTCATCTTGAAAAACATTTAATCCCAAAATTTTATAAAAATTATTTAAACATCCTTTCATCAACCGTTTGTTAGGATAATCTTTTACGAAATTCATGTACTAAATATTTTGTAATTTATTTTAAAAATGAAATATAATTTTTTTATAATAGTTTGAAAATAAAATATATATTTAATCTGTAAAATAATTATCTTACTATATTTGTTCTTTAAGTGACTCTTTATTTAAATTTAACTGTTTTTAAATTAAAATTATTACTTCTCAATTATACCTTTTTGATTGATGGTTATTTGAATTTAACAGTATTTTAAACTAAATTAATTACTTACCATAAAAATGGAAATACACGTACACTTAATTCACGTTTGTTTCCACTAGCCATTGTTAGGGAAAATTTTCTCCAATAGTGTATGCAATTTTTTTTCTAATTTTATTCCCTAATAATTATATATTTTAGTTACCTATTTATAAAACATATTTGATAATTTATTAATTTTTATCTATTAATTGACTTGAAGTGAATATTAATACTATAATTATAAGTTTTTTTCGTTTGGTTACGTGTATTAGTACTTTTAGAGAAAGTTGGATGAATATGTAAATAGTTTTTCTTATTTTTTATGGATAAAGGTTTTTAGTAATGTTGAATTTGTGTGGATCATTTATAAATTTGTATATATTTATAGAAGACTTTACTGAAGAATGATTATTATTAAGTGTTTTATAATTTTTTGGATCTATAAGTAGTATTTTTGAGTTTTAAAGGAAAATGGTGTCAGTACTTATATTTTTACAAGTATATATAATTCAAAGTTTATTATATTTTTCGTAAAAAAATATTGATAAATT
Source organism: Vigna mungo (assembly GCA_036885675.1). Taxonomy (NCBI): domain Eukaryota; kingdom Viridiplantae; phylum Streptophyta; class Magnoliopsida; order Fabales; family Fabaceae; genus Vigna; species Vigna mungo. The sequence continues at coordinate 8,952,249 of CP144698.1, forward strand.
AAGAAATTTAGTTTTAATTCACAAATAATGATATAAATAATTTAATATTTTATTTAGATTATTTTTCAAAATAAATATAATTTTTATTATAAATTTGATATAATTCCACAATACTTTATATTCGTTTTGTTTAATTTTTTAATAAATTTTTATATGATGAGAAATGAATTATAAAATCAAATGTATCAAAATTAAAATCTCATCATTCATACTATAATAATAAATTTGTTTGTCTTGTTCACTTGAGTGGATTTGAGGGAGAGTGATTTAGAGGATTTGAGAAGATTTATAATTATTATTTTTTGTTTATTTGAATAAATTTAGAAGTAACTGAAAGTGAATTTGGAAGTATATTTTTTTAATCTGTCACATAAATTAAATCATACATTAATTCTCACAAATTTTACTTTTAAATCTAGTTTCACTTACTTCTAAATCTATTCTCACAAATTAAATCCACTCAAGTTATACTTTATTTATGTTATTTATCAAAGTCCAATTATATCACTTCTTCCTCAAGTTAAATGCAGTTATTCAATCTCAACATATTAAATAAAAAGCAGTTTTTTGTTTATTTTTACTGGGTATTATTATTAGGTTGCATTGCATCAGATTGTGGACCAAGACTCAAGTTATAGTTTATTTATGTTATTTATCAAAGTCCAATATATCACTTCTTCCTCAAGTTAAATGCAGTTATTCAATCTCAACATATTCAATAAAAAACAGTTTTTTGTTTATTTTTACTGGGTATTATTATTAGGTTGCATTGCATCAGATTGTGGACCAAGACGTGTTTTTGTGTTTATTAATAACGCTTTCTGCCACATTCAGTATGCCATCCCAATGATCCAAAACGGCAGCATGTGATGTCTGAAAGTAAATTCAAGTAAAATAATATATACCAACCCAACTGTCGTATTAGGGCTTCCTTCATATCCAACCAAATCACACATTATTCACGTGTACCATTATTCCAAAAATCTACCGTAAATAATTTCTAAAATTACACTTTATTTTAATGTAACTGTCTCCCAATTCATAAATAAAATATTTGTTAAAAGAGTGAATTTTAAATTTAATTTAATTTTATAAAATTAATTTGTCACACATCATTTTATATTATAAATTGGTTTTTTTAAATTGATGTTAGATTTTTAATATATTTTTAAGTGGAGACAAATATATCTCAATGTAAAATTAAATATTAATAAATAATTTAATAATAAGTTAAATAAAAGATTTAACAAATAATAAATTTTATTAAAATAAATATTAATTTATAAATTTAATATTATATTATATAATAAATTTTTAATTTAATTTTACAAAATTAATTTGTATAAAATAATATTTATATTTAAGTTTATATTATAAATTAGTTTTATCTCTAATAAATATTAAATGATTATTTATTTTATTTTAATAGTAAAAGCGTTTATTAAATTAATAGGGTTTGAGACCAAAACTATAAATTGTATAAATTTAAAGAGTAAAAAAAGTGTAACTAGTTATTATGAGATCCCAAATATAATATATATATATATATATATATATATATATATATATATATATATATATATTAAGGGTTACAATTATCCAAAATATAGAAAGAATTTAAAACTTAATTACAATCTTAGAAGTCTTCCAAAATACATAGCGACTAGAGAACTAAGGATGTCTAGAAAATATTTCCAAAACATAAAACAAGCCAAAATGGAAGTTAAAAGTCCTTAAAAATAAAGAGGCTATCTGAACAATAAACTGGTAGAGGTCCTAAGAACTAGGAGTTGGGTCTTCTTCAGTCTTCAAGACTTGCTCCAGGGGCACATCATCAGCTTCTACTGACATCCAAAGGATTGGATGATCATCGCAAGGAAGAAGGCAAACACACACAACACACACAAATGCAAGGGTAAGCTAGGTTTCTATAAACAAATCAATTAATTCAAGCCAAGCCAATACAGTATAGAACATTTCAACATATCAGCATATAAGGCATTATTAGTAATCAAATCAATTATCTTATCATGTTAAGACCTCTAGACTCGTTCCGACTGAGAATGTATGTAGAGCTGGGGTGGGTTGTACACTTGTGGTGACCTCTACTGCTCTGCAAAGCCATTGCCGAGGGGTTTCACCCGACCACACACAAGGTTAGTCCGTTACCGCGGAAGAGACCTCTAGTGATAGCGCTTACCCTAGAACCTCCCACTACTCTCACCACACGCGTCAATCCTCTCTAGGTGAGAATGAAAGACCGTTAGAGTGTTAGGGATAACCCCCCATATGGGATCCTCTACATTCATTCTAAACACTAATTTGATCTCACCTACAGGTCTTACTTTCATATTCAATCTAACCACTTTAAATCACATGATATTTGTTAAGACCCTGGCAAGTTTACCAGATCGTATCAACTAATATAATTGGTAAACCCAATATCCTTCTTCCCAAAGGACTCTTAAGGCCTAATCTTTTGTGTAAACTAATCGCTTAAGACTTGAGAAAAGAAATTAGTTTGAGTAGTTTAATGTAAAACAAAAGTAAATATGCAAATGCAATGATTCAATTGGCTTAAAGAAAATATGGATGAATGGAGTTGTTGGGGTTTACAATTTCATCTTATCCACCCTCATATATCTACTCTTCTTATTTACTTTGCTTATTTATCATATTGGCATGCAAACTTTCTTGGTCTACCCTTAACCCAATCCCTTGGTGAAAAGAGCCTATTACTAATTACCGGCTTGCTATCCCTAACCTCCCCTAGTAATTAATAATTCATGATAAACGGAAGCAAAATACAATTGATCGTCCTACCCTTATCCCTAGGCGGTATTAGCATAATCAAGGAATTCTTCCCAGTTCATGACATTATTATACATCCCCGTATCAATAAAGACAAACAATATCTACTGAATGAGTTAAACGGTAAAAGCATTAAATACAGGTAAAGAACCAAACAATTGATAAATCAAGCATATGCAAGCATATAAAATAAATAAGAATTTGGATATATGAGAGTTTCAAAAGATTACATTATTCCCCAACAACCTAGGGTTTAGTTCACCATAATCATAGGGAATCTAGATGAAAATAATGAAAGAATGGAAAAGCAAACCCTAGATTTGATAAAGTGGAGCCTAAGCATCCAAGAAATCTCCTCTAAGGTGTGTTGAGCTGATGTAGACGTTTCTCTCTGCCAAAAGAATACATTTGGTTTCGCACTGGGGCTATATATAAGCCAAAAAGATAACAGAAAGATCTCAGAATTCAAAATATAAAAACAGACAACCGCCCAGGCACCAAAGTTGGCTGCTCAGCGGTTTGCCTTAAGCCGCGCCACCGCCCAGGCGCCAAAATAGACCGTTGAGCGGTTTGCCTCTAGCCGTTCTGACGCTCAGCGTTGCTGCCTGCGCGCCAGACAGTAGATTCACCTCGAATTAGGACGCTTAGCGTTGGAATTTGACGCTTGAGCGGTCCATAGACTCTTCTTTCCTTCTTTTTTCTCCTTCATTCTTGAGTCCATGACCTTCCTACTTCACTTTCATCTTGAATTCTCATAAAAAACCCTGCAAAACAATGCAAAACAAGCATAATATCTCTAAAAACAGCTGTTGACTCTCATGTGACACAACTTAAGAGTTTTACTTGACTTTAAGCTCATTTTAAGCTACAAAGGGTGTGTTTTGATATCAAATTCAAGCATGAAAATAACGGTTTTTAGATTGTTATCACAACCCCAAACTTAAAACTTTGCTTGTCCTCAAGCAAAAAAAACAAAACTTGGCCTTCCACTATTACATCAAATAGTTCAACACTTTTCAAAAACCCCTTTCTTCACAACAAGTTATTATCCAATTTAGATTTTCAGTGGAATCCTACCAAAATGCATACATGCATTCAATCTAATCATATTCACATAATCAAATATCTCCCAACAGATGTTCCATGCATGAATGATCAATCCACTAAGCATAGATGTAAACATGGATTTCAACAATTCTCACCAAACAAGTGTTTCACTCAATCACTTAAGTGTTTAAGGAATCACTCCACTCTTTACTATTCACATGTCACATAGAACAATATTGCCATTTATCTAGAACAATCAAAATCCTTACATGTAAATGCCTTCACAAGGACTTTTCCAAGGATTGTAATGAGGCTGGGTTATCAAGAAAATTTGATTTTTCTAGATCACAAAATCCTTGAGTTAAGAGAGCTATTTCATCATTGAAAAAGTTCAAGTTTAAACTCTCTCTATTACCAATCTCCTTTATTCCCAACTTCTTCCCTTTTTATGAATTTTGCATTGAGTTCCTTTTTCATGCTTTTTCTTTTTCTTTTTCTTTACTCATGGATTTTTCTTTTCAAAACTTGAACTCAATGCTTTTCTTTTGCCTTTATATTTTCCCCATACAACCCCAAACTTAAACCTTTTCATTGCATACAAGTATTCTCAACCCAACTCAAAGTAAATACTTTCAAATCAAGGGTTTTCATCCTGTTTAAGGTCAATGTTCAAAAAGGATATAAAATTTTAAACTTTTTAGGTGAAAATTTGGCTAAGTAAGGGTTTTCAAACATGACCTTGATCATACAACATAAACATGTAATTCAATCAATTATAAAGACTAAGGCAATATCATTCATGATTCCCTGTGAACAGTTAATATATCAGTAAAGACTCTAGAGCTCAATACTTCACACAACATGCTTTCTCACACATCATTCATAAATCCTGCTTAGCATCACAATCACAATCATAAACCACTACACATATGTTCATATAGTTAGTGAACCATTCACCTGGATATCAGCACACACACATTCTCAGTCATCAACCACATTCAATCATCATTGAATAACTCGTCATGCATTTATAAACTGAAACCACCATCAGAACCAGTGTACAAGCCAAGCACAGACACAAAAATAAAATGTTCCTATACTACAGATCCAAAGTACAAAAGAAAAAGAATAATCTCTGTCCAAGTGCTGGCATCCATCAGTAGATGCCCTCAACGTAAGTCCTCCTCTGAGTCATATTCTTCCTCATCCTATGCATCCTCAAAGTCCTCATCATCATCATCATCATCTCTGCCTGGTGCTCAAGCTGCTCCAGACCCACTGCCCTGTGCCTACTCCTGAGGCCAAGCCATCGTACTATGGAACTCATCCATACTCCACCTGTGCACTGGTGGCTGATCACAAAGTCCTATAATCATCTCGGCAGTGGCCACCTGCCCTCTGCGGAGAGACTCCACCCTTGCCTCCATTAGGGACATATACATATCCCTCATCTGAAAAGGCTCAGCATGCTGCGCCGGTGCATCTACAGGTATATCCTCCTACTGCGCTGCTGCCCTCCTAGGACGTCTCCTAGGAGTTGCTCTGGTTGGTGCCTCCTCTCTGCAGTACTGACGAAAATAGGAGGCATCAATAGTCCTCCTTGGCCTCTCATAAGGTGGAACTGCAATGTCTACTCCGGCCTGTTGGCATAGGTATGTAATCAGGGACGGGTGCCCCAATGGTGTCCTGCTACTCACAGTAGAAGCACAACTCTTAATTTCATCAGCGATCACCTTGCTGACGTTAACATCGATCTGATTCATCAAGCAGTAGATGATAAGAATCCGATGCATAACAATATAGGAAACATTGGAGCATGGCTGTATATTGGCATGAGTGAATGCAATCCAGTATTTGGCTAGGGGAGTCAAATCTGCCCTTAGGATGTTAACTGATGCTCCGTTAGGGTTTCTCTGAAAATGTCTCCCAGGGAGACACATCAATCTCTCAAGTCCTTCATAATCCCTGTACTCCCCTAAGATGGCATCATAACTGCACTGCTCTCCTGGCCACTCAGTCCCCAGGAAGGTGTTGATGGTGTCGGGGTCATATATAATCAACTGCCCCCTCACGTAGCTCATGTAACTTCCAACAGATACTCCTCCTCTAGGCAAGATGTTAGTATAAAATTCCTTCACCAACTCAATGCTAGCTGGTGCAGGATAAGTAGTCAATCTCTCCCAGCCTTGCCTTTCAATCTCCTGTTCAAACTCTGGAGCTAGTTCAGGAATGTACATAGCCTTCCTCTCCATCAATAAACGCCTTTCCTGGACAGTAACAAAATGCTTTTGCGAGAGGAACCTAGAAGAATAGAATCTTCTTGATCTCTCTGGCTCCTTTCTCTTGTTGCCCAAATTCTCCACTCTCCTTGAAGTAGACATTCCTGCATCAAATAATCCCAATAATATTTGCAAGAACATCATTAGAAGTTAGTACATCAACAATTTTTTAGACCACAAAAAATCTAGTTTTGAGGGAAGACCCCCTCCTCAGCATCCAAGCATCTCAAATCAAACAATTAGGCAAAATTCCGTGCAGACCGCCTAGGCGTCCAAGAAGACCACTCAGGCGGTTTGCTTTCTGGACGAGCCATCGCTCAGCACCAAAGAAGACCGCTCAGGCGGTGACAACTAGGGTTTTAAAAAATTCTTCCTAAATTCTCCTAATCTCCACTCTATTGCTACTTTCATCAATCCAGACCAAAATCATGCAATTTAATCGGTTCAAATAGTTTCTATTTCAACAAATCATGCATAGAAATCAAAAGCCCTAATTTATCATTCTCCTACACATGTTCTTCATAAATTTTCCAAAAGTAGAAACCCTAAGAATGAAATTGCACAACTTACTTGAGTGGAGACTTTGAATGCTCTCAAAATTTGTTTAATTGATGATGTACGTCCTTTCCAATGCAACTCCCTCAATCAAAAACCCCAAACTTTGACAAAACAATGGTAGAAAGTTGAATTTTTGGTAAGTGGGTGATGAGTGCTAGGGCTCACGGAGGCCGCTCAGGACTCTTAAGGACTCTTAAGGCCTAATCTTTTGTGTAAACTAATCGCTTAAGACTTGAGAAAAGAAATTAGTTTGAGTGGTTTAATGCAAAACAAAAGTAAACATGCAAATGTAGTGATTCAATTGGCTTAAAGAAAATATGGATGAATGGAGTTGTGGGGTTTATAATTTCATCCCTAGCCTCCCCTAATAATTAATAATGCATGATAAACGGAAGCAAAATACAATTGATCGTCCTACCCCTATCCCTAGGCGGTATTAACATAATCAAGGAATTCTTCCTAGTTCATGACATTATTGTACTTCCCCGTATCAATAAAGACAAACAACATCTACCGAATGAGTTAAACGGTAAAAGCAATAAATACAGGTAAAGAACCTAACAATTGATAAATCAAGCATATGCAAGCATATAAAATAAATAAGAATTTGGATATATGAGAAGTTCAAAAGATCACATTGTTCCCCAACAACCTAGGGTTTAGTTCGCTGTAACCATGGGAAATCTAGATGAAAATAATGAAAGAATGGAAAAGCAAACCCTAGATTTGATAAAGTGGAGCCTAAGCATCCAAGAAATCTACTCCGAGGTGTGTAGAGCTGCTGTGGACATTTCTCTCTGCCAAAAGAATACATTTGGATTCGCACTGGGGCTATATATAAGCCGAAAAGATAACAGAAAGATCTCAGAAATCAAAATATAAAAACAGACAACCGCCCAGGCGCCAAAATAGACCGCTGAGTGGTTTGCCTCTTGCCGTTCTGACGCTCAGCGTCGCTGCTTGGGCGCCAGACATTATCTCCACCTCAAATTAGGACGCTCAACGTTGGAATTTGACGCTTGAGCAATCCATAAACTCTTCTTTTCTTCCTTTTTCTCCTTCATTCTTGAGTCCATGACCTTCCTACTTCACTTCCATCTTCAATTCTCATCAAAAACCCTGTAAAACAATGCAAAACAAGCATACTATCTCTAAAAACAACTTTTGACTCTCATGTGACACAACTGAAGAGTTTTACTTGATTCTAAGCTTAATTTAAGCTACAAAGGGTGTGTTTTTATATCAAATTCAAGCATGAAAATAACGATTTTTAGACCGTTATCAATATTCCTCTTGAATCGATAATGTACCATGTTAAAATTGTACAAGTACATACAATGCTATACCCAGTCATATACACATCATACAACCTCAACCATATCATAAAAACAACTCATACATTACATATTTTCATAGAAACATAATTTATTAATACAAATTTCTTTATAGCATATTATTACCGCCTCTTAAGTAATTTAAAAAGCTTGGAGACCCTCACCAATGGGTCTGGAAGGGTCAAAAACCCCCAGAACAACCTAAAGAATGTCCAAAACGGACGTCCAGAACTCCCAAAAGGTCAAAAACATCAAAAACACTCAATCTATCGCAAAAAATTTGCTTAATGCACCGTTCCTGGTGCGCTGTGCGAATTAAGCAGCTAGGGAGGCCCATAAAATTTTGCTCAGTGCACCCTCCTGGTGCGCTGTGCGAATATGAAGACTCGACAGCACGAATTCTGCATAATTTCGCAGTTCACATCCCTCTAACCCATTTCCAAGTTCGTTCTAGGCCACTAGGTGAATTTCCAGCATCTCTAATTTGAAGTATACGATGAATTAAACATGTATAAATAAATTGAGTTGTTCCTAGAATCATTTCTTAGCTTTTATGTATCAAATTTCCACTCACAACCTTCATTTCATCAACTCAAGGTACTAAGTCTGAATTTACCAAATAGAAGTTATTTTACACCATTGTGACACTTCTAACAAGTCATATATGACTTACCTAAACTGTCTGAATTGACCATTTCGACTACCTCACTTCCTCTCCCCTAACTTGAAACAGTCTCAACCACTAAACCCTTACTCGGTAACCTGCCTAATGACCGTTTACAACTTACCCAACTCAATTTCATCATCATACATTAGTCATATCAGATTCGAGTCATACATTCACAGTTCATAACACAGTCAATCATTACAACATGTTCATATACAAGAACCACAGTTTTCTACTTCAAACAACAGTAGAATCATCAAAACAGCCCATCAAGCAATATATCAACATAAGTACACAAAAATTTAATTCAAGCAACCAAAAATCCCATAAAACAGTAACAAGAATCCTAGCTTCCCTTACCTTTGATTCCAGCAGTCTCACAGGGCAACTAACAAGACCTCGCACCTTAAGAAATTCTACAGGTACCTAGAAATCACCATTTGGTGATGGAAATTGACTATTAGCACGAGATTGAAGCTAAAAATTATAGGGGAAACGCACAACTAGATGCATGCAATAGATTTAGTTGCACGCTTCCAACCCTAAGTGACCTTTTTCTTACCTGTTGAGAGAAGGAGAAATCAATCAGTAAAAATGTTGCTCTCAGCCTCCAGAACCCTTATAAGCTTCCTATTTAAAAAAAAGGATGGATAAACTTGGAGTTATGGTGGATTGAAAAGTAGGGCACAGAAGCAAAGAAGAAGAAGAAGTTGTGTTTTGGTGATGAAATGTCTGGCAGAGAATAGCTGAAGTATCTGAAAGTAAATTTTCACAAAATTTTATTTTTGCAATTAAACTTGGCCCAATGAGTTGCTGCCACGTGTACACCACTTAAGTGATATTTTCTTAGACATTATAGTTATACTTCATGATATATATGTTTCACGTAAGTTATACAAAAGCCATTCAAAGATATAAAGTTTATATATATATATATATATATATATATATATATATATATATATATATATTTATTCTATTAAAAGTTAATGGACATTGTTTCTCAAACTTACCTTCTTGCAGTGTAATGTCACAAAAGTCCGTATTTCTGATCTGTCGATCAACCCCTAACCAAAGAACTCCCTCATTCATTAAAGAGTTTAGAAACTGCAAGTACTTTGTGTTGGAAATTGTACGGTAGTATATCTCTGAAGACCGGTTACACCGAACGGTCAAGCCTACCAGTTAAATGGGCCGAATTATTAAACTGATCCAGCTTTATTGGGCTCAAGGCCCATCATGTCACAAAAGAAAATAAATGAACACTATCATATAATATCATATATCTCGTATCAAATAATATCCCAACAGAGATATATCAGGTGAGTTTGTTTATATTTCATTCTGGTTATATTTTATTCTGTTATATTGATTTTATATCAAACCAGAGCCTATAAATAAAGGGCTAAGGACTCCAAACAAGGTACGCACAATTTAACCTACACTACACTGATTCTCACACCCACACTCTCATACTTGATTGAGTTTTACCCTCTCTCCGTTCTAGGCATCTACTTGCTGAGGACAGAGGGTCTTCTTATACCGACATCTGACTTATCGTCGGAGTACCTTTACAGGTACCACCCCCCTCTTGGGCAAAGGTTGAAGAACGGACGGACTGAAGAACGGACGGCGAAGACAATTGGAGATTTCACATAAGAAGGAAGCAGAATCGCGCCATCGAGGTTAGTGCTTTCGGTCCTTGAAATTCCCACCGGAACAGAAATCTTACAAATGGGTCTAAATATTATTTTTGAAATTAATTTTACGAAATTGAAATAAATTTAACTTTTACTTTTTATAATAAAATTATCATAATCATTCAAAAATGATTTTAACTATATATTTTAAATGTATGATATATCTAATACCTTAAATGTTAAACGTCTTCGAGAATCTTAGTTTCTCTAACATGTTTAATACATTTAATATCATAAACTTTAGATATAAATTCACATTAAATATTAGTCTCATTATAAAAATATTGTAAAATGAAATACTATACTATAATATTAACCTTTTATGTACATAACTATCACTGTCTTTTGTTTCCACGATAATTATACACGGTAATATGTTGTTTTTTTATTCTTAATTATTTACATTTGAATTAAACATTTTGGTATATATTATTACGAGTTTTGTCCGAAGTCTCATATCGACTAGAGATAAAACCAAATTATGTATAAGTGAGGTGCAAATCTCATCTTACAAGCTGGTTTTGTGGGATTGAGTTAGGCTTAAAAACCCGCTATCTAATATGGTATCAGAGCCATGATTAACGCTTATCCTAGCGATATTTCTTGTTTCTTGGACATTTCTATTCACCTGTTGTCGGGCCGTTATCGAACCACCCATTTCTACTATCACACTCTAGATGTCTATACCTCAATGCCGATTTTGTGGGATTGAATTAAGCTTAAAAACCCACTATCTAATAAGTTTTCTCCATTTCTTTATAGTAAGTAAATTCAAGTATTTATTTGAATTTGTTTTTTTCAACAAAGTACATGCATCACTATGGTATCTCAATCACTAACATTCCATAGCTCAATAATCATGTCACAATAGAAAATACTTTAATTAAATTTGAAGTGTCTCACAAATTTAGTTATTTTTAATTAAGTCTCTTTTACTTTTTCTTTTTGTATGTTAAGTACTCATAATAGTCATATTCTTAATTGAGTTTTTTGTTTAATTACTTTGGTTATTTCAATACCGTGATTATTATCTTATCTAGACAAGCATTCAAGAGACCGTTTTCATCACCATTATTGATAAGACCGTCCTCGTTTTCTATAATATCTTCCATAAAAATAATAAAATTTATTTGTTATTTTATAATTGCAATATCATTTTTACATTAATTATATAATTTCACATTTTTTTTAACACAATCTTACATTTCTCAATGTAAGGGCTGAAAACTTTTAAGGTTATTGGGCCTTATGTTAAGGCAACTAGGCCCATAAACTAAGGGTACCTTAGCCTTAGAAGGGACTTTTCAGAAATCCAAGTTCATTATACAGTTTTCCTTTCTCCCTCTAGAAACCCTTTTTCCCTAAGAGTTTCCCTGCCTTCTCTCTAAAATATCCCTTCGCTGAACCGTTAGGTTCTTGTTTAGGTGTCGCCTATGCAACCACAACGTCAAGGGCTTCTCTCTAAAATATCCCTTCCCCTTTCCTTCGCTGTTTCTAGAGCCTAGGGCATGCAACGTTACTAGTTGCATGTTACTAGTGAAGTTTCATCTTCATATTTTCTGCCAAATCAAGCTCTAAGAGCGGTTGTTGTCACCACTTTGATGACTTATAGGTATTATTGAGTTCTTGTGCTGTGAAGGGCACTATTAGGGCATCTTCAATTAGTTGTGTTGTGAAAACCAAGGTAAGGGGAGCTGGGTTTTTCTTTTTTATTTCTGTCCAGTGAATTAATGTGTATGATTTAAGTTTCCAATTGAAGTTGTGAAATAATGCTTGTGTGAAACTCCTTTTATGTTGATTTCTATATGTACTGTTGAATTGATGAATCTGTAATGTGCTGTGGTGATCTAGTTTGGATGAGTTTTGGTGTTGTAAATTGGGCAGGTTGGGAGTACTTGGGGTATTAAAACTGTTATAGTTGAATTAGATAAAATCCTAAGTGAAAATAGAGTGTTTTGGGTCCTTTGAGTTACTGTGGTTGAGGGTGTGTTTGGAGTGTTGAGACAGTTAAGAGGGATCATTTGAAACTTGTTGAAAGCATTTGTTGGTAAGATAGAGGAATCTTAAAAACCGGAGTTGGTACATCCCTGATCATAGAGCAGCCCTAGTCTGATCCAACAAGTTGTGACTAGTCATATGTACTGGCATTTATGGTGAGTTTGATGCGTCAAACATTTGATTCTTCTCCGATGACCAATTGGGTTAGTAAGGAGTGTTTGGGGGTGGAAATCATGTGCTAGCCTTGTTAGATGAGAAAACAGTTACTAGGGTACTGTTATAGGTCTTTTGAGAGGAACTAAGGTAGTGAATTTGGGCATAGGTGGTCTTGGGTTCAATTTGGCTCTTTGGGTAGTTTAGATAGGTTAATTGCAACTGGTTAGGAACTTTAAACTGGTCTAAAAGCATGTCAAAATGGTAGAATTAGATTTAAACCTCAAAGTTATGAAAATTGGTGTTTTAAAGGTGAAATTGAGTATAAATCACTTTGGGATGAGGTTAATAATGTTTATAATCAATTGAACAAGTTTAATTAGGCTTATACTACGATCTAGGATCATTAGAAGTTAAGGAAGAGGTCTAGAACGAGTTTCTGGGGTGTTGAGTGCTTGAAATATGAAAAATTTCGTTCTGGAGATTATGCAGAGTCGCATAGCGCACCCTGTGCGCTATGCGAATTTTGCTGGAAGGCTCCCTTGCAGGTCAATTAGCCTAGCGCACCAGGGGGTGCGCTGTGCGAAATTTTGCTGATTTCGCTGTGCGTCCTGGTGCGCTGTGCGACCAGGCCCATTGAATTTCGCTCTTGTTCTTCTTCTGTTTGAGATGTTTGATGCTGATTGATTACCAGGGTGTATGTATGTCTATATAACTGATTTGGGTGACTTGATTATGTAACATGATTAAAAGTATGTTATATTGTGTTGTGAATTATAGTTTGAAGGTATGTATGCACAAAATATGTGATTTATGTAAGTGTGACAAAGTGTGATTCATGGACATAATTCCATGATCCTCGAGGGGAGATTACATGGTGGTGCCCTAGTAGTGTGTAGAATGATTGCATGACAGCTCAGTCTTGGGGGTTTTCCTAAAACTACAATGATCAATCATTCTTAAGTAGAGAGGATTTGAATCATTTGGTGAGTAGTAGCAGGAAGTCCTAGTCTTGAAGGCTTCCAATATGCTCAAGGGCGTGGAACGGACTAACCTCGTGAGTGTGGTAGGGTGAAACTCATTGGCAATGGCTTTGCAAAGCAGTAGAGGCCACCACGAGTGTATAACCCGCCATAGCTCGACAATCATTATAGTCCGAGTGAGTCGGTTTAAAGTGTAACAAGTCATGTTGTGTGATCCTGTATATTTGTTTGAACATTGTAAGTGGTGTGTGATTGATAACATGCTTTTATACCTAGCTCACCCTTGCTTGTTTGTGCTGTTTGTGTATGTTTCCTTTTGCGATGATCATCCAATTGGATGTGAGCAGATGTTGAGGAGGCTCTCCTGAAAAGAGCTTGAGGACGCTGATGCTGCAGCCTAGTCTTCCTAGGAGTTTCCTAGTCATCTTATGTTCTTTTGAAATACTTCTTATGTTAAGCTTTAAAGTTAGACCTCTTTTGTTAATGTTTTAAATTTTGAAGCTATTTTAAGGATGACTGTAATCCTAATTACTTATCTAACTGTTTTCGAGTATTATAATGACGTCTTTATATTATATATCCTTGTCATATAATTGGGATGTAAAAATAAATAAGAAAAATTATGAAAAATAAATAACAATAACATCGTCCAGTTAACCAAAAAAATATAACAACAGGAACTCAACATACAAAAAAAATTAATAAAAAACTCAATAAAAAATAACTTGAAACTTACTTAATAAGGATTTAAAACTTAATTAAATCAAGAAAAGAAAATAAACTTACGTAACAAACTACTCTGGGAAACATGTTTTTAATCACGTAAAATATTGTATATTTTTATTTATATATAGTTTAATTCATTTTTCTTTAATACTGATGGTACACATAAGTAAGTCTCTAAACATATAATTCATTTTTTACCGACCAAAGTATAAAGAAAAAACACGCGGAATACAGAGAAAAAAAAAGCACCAATTATAACTTGCTGATAAATTACGTTTAACTAATTTTGGTTGTTAAGCTATAGTTTTGAAGAATAATTCAGTATCATATCATATATTATTATATTATTGGATTAAATGTTTTTTTCCTTTAATTTTTAGTTAAAATTAAAATTAGTCATTTTTTAAAATTTTAGTCTAATTTAATTTTTCAATGGATTAAGTCATTTTAACTAAATTTTGTTAAGTTTATTTGATATTTTAAATATATTTCATAATAACATTTAAGTTATTTATACCTTTTGACACATTTTCGTTTCAATTCTAATTTAAAAATATGTTGAAATATTAAATAAATTTAATAAAATTTGGTTAAAATGACTAAATCAACTCATTTTAATGAAGAACCAAATTGAGTCAAAATTTTAAAGAAAAACTAATTTCAATTTAACCAAAAACATATTTAACCTATGATTTTTTTTGTTTATATGGCTCAAAAACATAAACAATATCAGTAAGATAATTATAATATTTAAGAATTAATGTATATAACTTTTACACCTTATGAAAGGAATTTTCATTTTCTTCAGTAATTAAACTTAGTATCTCAGAGAGCCAGAATAAGACAAATTATGAAGCATACAATGTTGGGACACGATCTCATTTCAGTTCTTTCATTTTCAACCAGTTTCTACCTTTCGTTCCCATTCAGTTCTTTCGTTTTCAAACCTCTTTCAACCTTTCATTCATTATTTCAGAAATATATATTAGAAAATATATTATGAGGATTATTGGTTTTTGCATCACGAATCTTTATTCTGATTCTGTGGTAGCACAATAATTCACCTCTCTCATCAAAACCCTAACTCTTCCCATGTTGGCCACATGTTCACATTTATGACTTCGTATCCTCAAATTGTAATCCTTCTCCCACCTACTTCTCTAGAGAAAAAACATACACACACCTTTCAGAGTTTTGTTTACAAAATTTCCATTAAATTTTTCATTAAAAATTGTCGTCCAGATGCAAGTTGGAAAGTATGGAGCAAGAGCATTGCCAGTTTTTATGCATAAAATAAGGCAACATTGATCATTGATGATGTGATGTCTGGTGTTTGCTTATGAGGTTTATTATTATTTTAATGTTGTGTTTGGTTGAGATCACAAAAATAAGACAAAATTTATGTATAATAAGACGAAATTTATATATCTGTATATAGAAATTTAATTTTAGATGTTATTTTATAATTTTAATGAAAATATTACTGAGAGTTTTCTAAAATATAAAAATTGTTAGAGAATTCATTATCATTTAATACAATAAAACATTATGCAATTTAAAATAATATCAACACTTAATGTGATAGTTGAAATAATGCATTAAAATCATTTACCAATAAAAATATAATAATATTTTAATTAAGAATTAAATATATTTTTATAATCCAACAATATTTTTTTTTACGTGTTAAACCGTATTTTAGATTAACATTTAAATTTAAACATGTCAAATGGGTAAACTACTCGTACATAAGTTTAAAACGTTATTTAAAATGTTTTACACAATTAGATAAAAAAAATTATATTTATTTATTTTTAAAATTGACAAAACTATATTAAATTTAAGACATGAATAAATTCAAATTTTATTAAAATCATATTTAAAGTTTTAATTAATATGCCAAACTCTTAAATATAAATTTTTGTAACATCCCAATAAATATAACCAAAGCCATAATCTATTTTAGGAGTTAACAAAAATAATAATTGAGAACAGTAATGAATAAAGAAATCCGAACGATAATACTGAGAATTAAAGACGAACGATTAAATATATACAAGGTGTTTACAAAATAGACCGAACGGTCTAGAATACAAACATTGACCGAAGGGCCAAAATTACAATGTTCGAGTGCTAAACGTCTACACAATTACAACGGAAAAGAAACGCCTAAAACTAAGGACCGGACGGTCCTGCATAATTCTCTGGCACGGCTTCCACAGGTTCCTCGACAGGCATAACGTCCTCCAGAGTTTCTTCCAACGCCACTTCCAAAGTATACTCTGCTCACATCCAGAAGGATGATCACAACAATGAAGAGGAAAGCCGAACGGTCGGATACCGAACGACAACATATACAAGGCAAAACAGATAAGGGTAAGCTTATGTAAATTTAATTGATCAAATCATCATACAAGTAAACATACAATACAAACAAATCAATCATACAACATGTCATTCATAAACTCAAGACCGACCATAAGACACTGTCCGGACTGTATGAACATGTAGCTCGGTCGTCCCTAGCACCCGGGTGGTGTAGTAACTGTTTCTCAGCTGCCACCCGAGGTTAGTCCTCAAACGGTTATTTACTCTTATAACCGCGGACCTCCTGCCATTCCCACACATGAGCGACCTCTCTCTACTTGAGAAAGCGTCCTCACGGAATATCAGGATCAAGGACAACTCCTGAGTCATTCCCACATTCATACTTTACCAATCAATTCCAAGTTCATGAGACATTCCGCTCGTGGAATTCTCTTACTTCATCATATTCGTCATTCGTTATTACTTCCAATTTGCTAAGGTGTTAAGTAGAATACCGATACTTAATACCGAATAGTTGCTGATTAAACGTCTCATAAAACCGAGTACTAGATCTATGACCAAGTACTTTATATGACCGGACGTCCTCAGGAAGAATAATGTTAACAGTGAAACCGAATACTTCATAAGCCGAGTGTCAGTCTAATACTGAACACTTGTATGACCGAACGTACAGTTTATGACCGAATGTTCTTAAAATTTGTGTACTGATATAATACTTGGCACTTTTAATAAACCTCCTTGATATAAACCGAACGCTCAGTGTATGACTGACCGTTCTATACAATTCATATGAAACTGAATACTTAGTGTATGACTAAGCAACTCCAAGTCGAACGTTCAGTATAAGACCGAACGTTAAGTACAATAAAGGTAATTAATATGAAACCAAGTCCTCAGTTTATGACTAAGTACTTCCAAAGAAACACTATCAATATAAAAACGAACGTTCAAAGGGAACGAACGCCACTATAATAAACATATTCAATATGATGCTAGGTAATCGGTCTATGACCGAATACGTTAAAGCCGAACACTCAGTATAAGACCGAGCGTTCTGTAATTGGATAGATTACTACGACTAAATAAGCAAGTCATTAAGGTTTTGATACAATAGTATAAAATGGTCGTTTTAGGGGAAAACCGAACGGTCCTAATGACCTTCGGTCTCAGATTCACATTTTCTCTAAGTTTAAACTCATCATACAACTCATACCACATCATACCATATTACATTCATGAAATTCAACCAACATACTTTACATATCAAACATGCAATAAATCAAACATATATTTAACATACAGAAAATCAAAATTAAACTTTATAAGCTTCCCTTACCTCTATATTCCAGCTAGACTTCTAAGGTTCTACTTTAAGCTTGACCGAACGTCCAAAGTGCTCCGATTACGAAACTGATCGGTGAAGATGGAAGATCTTGACACCAGGAGTATTAACTCTGAAAGGAAGTTGATGATCGGAGATGAAGGTTGATCGGAATTCTAGAGAGAAGATTGGAAATTTAGAGAGAAGGAGGAGAAACCAGGTTTCAGAAATTTAGGTTTGCGGAAGAAGAAGAAGATTTCATGCAGAAAGTGTTAAGGATTTTGGGATTTCTACCTTAAGTATGGCTTCCAAACCGGACGGTCGGCCATTCTCTGACTGCCACATGTTCTCCACTAAAACGTCCGTCTACTCCTAGCGCGCCACCTGGCTTCCACTAACCGAAGATCTTCCTTCTTCTTTTTGCCGCCGGACACTTCCCGAGATTGGGGAATTTAATGCAGATCAGAGTTTGTCTTCCACTACAACTCACCGGACGCTACAAGAGTGACACGCGGACGTCACTTAAGAGTGTATTTAATGGGACGTGACAAATTTTTGTCTCTCAAATATGATATTTTTTTCTGTTCTTAAAAATTGTAGAAATCAGACCTTTAAAAAAATATAATTATATATGAAATTATTAAATATCTAAAAAATCAGTCTAAAAATACTGGTGTTGATGATTTTATGTCTACTTCGTTGGTGTTATTGCTTATGCGACAATATGGAAGATATGTGACCTTGTTAATAAACTCAAAGTGATCAATATGTACTGGAAATGTTAGTTTTTATTGTTATTTTATTTTTATATAAAGTCTTATATGAAAAGGATTACATTCTTTTTTCTTCTTAATAATGAAATTGGTTGAAAGCAGGGAGAAAATATCTTCTTCGTTGATTAGGTTCTATATTCACGTAGGGACCATGAATTTTTTTTTTTTTCTAATGAATGCAATTAATTTTATGAGTGTGGCAGCGTCCAATCTTCTCATTCGGTGGGTTGAAACAAACTGAATGAAAATGGACAAATGCTGTTTTCAGAATTAATCTCTATACATTTTTTCTAAAAGACCAAAACATTAGTTTTAAATTTTATAAAATGTAGGATTTTCCCGGAAAGACTATAAATATTATATCTAATTGAGGGATTAAAAATATATTTGAGTTTACTCTCAAGAAAGAGTATACAAATTTTATGTACAAAAAATTATTATAAACCTCTTATAAAATCTTTTTAAGTAGTATAGAAATATATAAAGGAGTGTTCTTTTTTAGTTGGTATATTTTAGGAAAGTTTATCAGGTTTTAGTAGACAAAAATATTCTCATATATTATGGATTCTAAGTTTTAAGGTCGGGTATTTGGATAATTTTCATTCTCAAAACTAAAAAAAAAACAAGAAATCCCTAAACTCTTACTCACCCTCTCTAATCCCTCATCCCTGTCAACCTTTTCTCTTTCATCTCTCTCACTCTAACCTTCTCTTTGTCATTCTATAGTAGCCTCAACTATAAAAACTAGAAACACACACCTAACTCTAATCCACCTTCCTCAATTATCTAATTTGATCCTCTCTTATCTCCATCCTCTCTTTCTCCCACGCACTGTAACCCGTGACACCATAATTTGTTGCCTTTGCTCTGTTCGTTCATTTTTTTTCCACTTTAATAAAAAACTAATTGATGATGTTATGTTGATTTTTTATTGGAGGGTTGTGTTATATCTTTTCCCTTCTAACTGTTATTAAATTTCGTTTTTAAATTTTAGAATTAGTAGTTTATCACCAAGGAGATTTGATATTTTGACTATAAAGTTGTCCGAAAATATTTTTTAGAAGAGAAAATGTCAGAGCCGGTCTGCAGCCGAATTGTTAGCGTGGAATAACAAACCAAGAGGGGTTTTAACTCAAACGTGTGCCTTTTAATTTCTTCTCAAATTCACTTACTATGCAAATAATACCAACAAGTAAAAGAGTAAGGTTGAGAGAAATTTGCACAGATGATTTTTATACTGGTTCAGATCTTACCAATCCTACGTCCAGTCGCTTATCTCAAACTGAGATAAACAGTTCACTAAATACAAAACAATTACAAATTACAATCACAAAGATACAATTTGTAAGAGTTTAGAAAACACCTCTCTTGAAGTCACAAGAGATGAGACAACACCTCCTTTGAATCTTCACAAAGGATGAACACCTCCTTAGACACACCAAGGATGAACCACCTCCTTAGACACACCAAGGATGAACCACCTCCTTAGACACACCAAGGATGAACCACCTCCTTAGACACACCAAGGATGAACCACCTCCTTAGACACACCAAGGATGAACCACCTCCTTAGACACACCAAGGATGATCCACCTCCTTAGACACACCAAGGATGATCCTCTTCCACACACCTCCTTAGACACACCAAGGATGAACCGGCTATTTCCTCCGTCACCGTAGCAGCACTTCACCAGCTCCACAGACGCGAGTTTCACAAGCCGAGCAACAAACACACTTCTCAAAGAGTTCTGAGTGTTTTAGCACAAGGGAAGAGTCTTGGTTCTTTTTGTGGTTGCTATGTTGAAGGCAAATGAGAGTCTATTTATAGACTCAAGCCAAAGGCTCTTCCATTTTCGTTTTCAGCCTTTCTCACCTGTGTTAATCGATTAACTTAAGTGGTATTCGATTAACCACTAAAGGATAAAACAACGGATAGTCCAACGGCTCGAAAACGGCTAGTTTCTACAACGGAAACTAGGTTAATCGATTAACTACTCAGGTTAATCGATTAACTCACTGATGCCTGTATTCTTATTCTGGCTCTGGGTTAATCGATTAACTGCCTTGGTTAATCGATTAACTTAGTGTATTTTTGACCCTGAATGTATTTTTACACTTCTAACCTATACAGAATCAAATACACTAAGTTTCCTAAGTTCTAGACATCAAATTCTAATTATTACAAAAGCTTTATAATACAAAACAAGTCTTCAAATAAATCCTCTTGATTCTTGATTGTTCTTGACTTGATTTGGGCATCATCAAAACTTCATCTTCATCATTTTGCTAACAGAAAAACTGTTACATGGAAAAGGGATTCTGGAAGGGGTAAGTCATTGTCCAAAAAATGGATTTATGAAGTCAGCTCTTAAAAATAATTCTAAAAACATTTTCTGCTGAAAACAATATTTCGGAATATACTTTTCACCTTCCTGCATATAACCAATGTCAAAACACAACAAAAAATGAAGCTCCTGAACATCGTACTAAATGATTTAACAAGAACAAATTATTAAAGAGAGTTATGAACAGAGAAAATTTTTGTTGTTGACTCTATCCCCTTATTCAGAAAAGAGACCATTGCTCATTCCCTTTCGAATGTTTCATGTTGATAAGCATATTTACATTTAATTTTTATAAAAAAATAAAAATATTCTAACAAATTACACATCTTCTAGATTTGAGCAGATTGTAGAATATTGAGTAGTTTCCAAGAAGAACTGCATTGATATACCAACTACTTAAAAATAAACCAAAAATTAGTAAACTAGTCATAATGAACCTTTTAGCTTGTAGTTGCACCAGAAAATTATTTTCTAAAGCAAATCACCTCATGTAAGTTTATTTTAAACAGTTCACATCTACAATTTGGTCAATATAGACATGATGTTGTCATTCTGATTTATCATTTGTCGTAGAAGTGAAATTAAGAAAAACAAAACGCACTAAATTTCAAATTGGAATTTAAACTTAATAAATTTGTTATCATCACGCTCATAGTTTAACTTCTACTCCTTTCATTTATATGATTTTGTTAAAATTGGTATTAAGAAACTAAATGCTTTGCAACTATTATGGGTTGATGCTAACGTCTTTTCGTAGGGGGTTTCTTGTTTTTTTTTTTAGTTTTGAAATTATTATAGACTTTAGTTTTTTTATAAATTTAATAACAATCAGTAGGGAAAAGATATAACACAACCCTCCAATCAAAAATCAACATCAGCATTGTTGATATGGGGAGCACAATGTTAGCTAAACTCACTCCCTGATGTGTGTTTTTTATGATGAAAACACTTTGTTATTAAAAACAAATGTGTGTGTATTGTGTGATTGTGTTATATATGCTTATGCTTATTATGAGATTTACACATGCATATTGTGATTGTCACATTGGATATATTATGTTGATTAATGCATATGGTTGTGTTTTATAGTGATTATATCTATGTATGCTTAATATGTGTTTTGAAAATGGAAAAACAACATGCACGAAGCATATCTACATGAATTAATCGATTACAATGTTGAGTTAATCAATTATGGTCATCAGACAACTTTAGCTTTTAAACTGTGGCAAAACAACAAGTTTTGAATCGATTACGTTAGTTGCTAGATCGATTAAAACTCGTGTGTTTGCACAAATATTTTTCAAGTGTGCTGTGATGATTTTTGAGAAGAAAAGTTTTCAAAAATATGCGAAGTGTTAAAGCTTAATCTATTACATGGATCATATATTCAATTAAGTCTATTAAAGATTTGAAAACTGTTTCATTGCTTGTCATAACTATTTCAAAAGTCATATTTTTAAATATGTTGACTAAGCATTAAATTCAAATCGATTACATCAATTTAGCATTTAATTAATTGCTTTGACTGTTGTTAATCTGTTATAAGTGTTAAATGTAACCGATTAGATTAATAGCATAATCGATTAAAATGCGTCAGATTTGACTTACACTATATATTGACGCATGGTTTGATTAACATTTTCATATCTTATTGAGATTGAGCTGTGAAGTTTTATAGAGGTGATAAAACGCTCCAAGAAACACGAATTGTCGTGGTGTACAAGTCTTGAAGATTTCTTGAGAAGCAAGATTGATTGATTTGAAGAGTCTGATCCTTTTGCACAACATAGGTGCTTACTATGTGATCAAGAGTTTCGCAAACGCTTGTTACGAAATAGGTAGGCTTCATTTTACACCAAGAGGGGGTGAATTGGTGTTAGTTCAAAAACAAAACCTTTTCGCAATCTTTATACAAAAGTATAAAGCTTTTTATCTTTCTTGAAATGCAAGCAATGAAATTTCAGTGCAGCGGAAAAACTCAATTGACTGCTAAACAGATAAAGTCGACTGAAATAAAGAGTGCAGGGATAGAGAAAATCAAACACTCATTTTTATACTGGTTCGACCAACAATGCCTATATCAAGTGTCCTTCCAACCCAGGAAGGAAATGCACTATAATGGTTGCGGTTTTTACAACAAGGAATTTATAGAAGCCTCACGCAAAAATATAAATCTCCTCTCTAACCCAAAAACAAAAATATAGTTGCACAACAAAACCAGAATTGCAGCAAGAATCCCCTCTTCTGCAATCTGAACCCACGTCGAACAATCCACAACGTGTAACCAACACTCTTTACAGGATGCCAAGCCTAACACAACAGTCTTCACAGGATGCCTAGCCTTCAATCAACACAGCAGTCTTTACAGGATGCCAAGCCTTTAAAGATTAATCAAGAAGCACCTTCTTCGTGCAGATAATGATCACACAGTCAGCGCATCAGCCTTCTACCTTTGAATCTCTCTCAAGAAAGATCACCACCGTCTTCTTGGAGAATTCGTGGAGCTTAACACAGAGAATTAAATCTGAAACAAGAAATGAAAGTGTCAGAGTGTCAAAAGTCTCAGAACAACTCGTGTTCTGTCTATTTATAGTTTTCTGTCAGTCAGATTGTGTCTCAGTCGAATAGCCTACTAATTCAGTCGACTGTATTAATACAGTTATAACAGACAATCAACACAGAGGCTCTTAGTCAACAAAAATCAACACACATTCATTGCAGTTGACCAAGTCATCAATGCTTAACTATTTTAAAAATATAGCCATTGGAGCGTGTAAGCCTAACAAAATTCCAAAGCAGATCAATAACACAGTCGAATTTGCAATATACAATGTCGACTAACTCATGTAAAAGCACTTTGAAATTCTTTTCAACTCAAAACATCACACTTCACTGATTCTCAAAATCTGTACAAAGGTTTTAGAATAGTAGAATCCATTATAGGTGTATTCGACTGGACTAGAACTTTGTCACACAAATATAAGTTCATAAAGGTGCTTGTGATCTTTCACTTCCAGAAATCTGAAATAAAATGTTTTTAATCAACCGATTTATATTCCACATATTCATACAAGCATGTTCCACAAATATATCACACAATCAATCAGAGGAACATACATCACAGTATATCAAAACATGTTCAGCAAATATGACAATTAATTCAGAACAAGAACATGTAATACTGCAACATGTGTACTGTTATTAAGAATTGTGTTATCATCATCAAAAACTAGTTTGATATAGAGTTTGTGTTGTCAACAATCTCAACAACGCTGAGTGTTGTTGTTCCCCTATGCGTGTTGATAGGAAGAAGAACGTGGTGTTCTTGACTTTGAGAAGGTTCTTAAAAGGGTGACTGCAAGAGAGGATTGTTCTTGCTACAAGTCTTTTTGTATTTAGCTATATCAGATTAGTGAGTTAGAGAGGTGATTTACATTTTGGCACTATGGTCGCTGTAAAGCCCTCTTTGTAAAAGCTCAAATCTTTATAGTGCAAAAAAAGATCTTTAAAGACTTATACTATTTGTGAAAAAGATTTCAAAAGCAATTATTTTTTTAAACACCAATTCACCCCCTCTTAGTGTTGAGAAACAAAGCACACATTTTCTAACAAACATCATTAATTATTTTGTTATTAAAGTGAAAAACAAATGAAAGAACATAGCAAGAGCAACAAATTGCGTTGTGTTAAGACTCCGATAAGTGTACCGAATCGTATCAAGTAACATAAATGGTAAGTCCAAGTATCGTTTTCCCATTAGACTCATTGGCGTAGACAGTCATGTGATTTGTTGATTATTTAAGACTTAAGAACGAAAATCATTGTCTTTATAATGCAAAAAATTAAATATGCATGCAAGTTTTGATCAATTGACCAAGAGAATACGCAGGTGAATGATGTATGGATTAACTATGTTGTTGGGGTTTCCGACTTATCCTATCCACTCTCATGTATTGACGAATTCAACTCCTTCATTAATGTTAATACCACTTTCTAATTTACTTTAAATCCTATGTCTCAGTGAAGAAAGCCTACTCCTAATTACTAGTTCACAATGTCTTGTATCCCTAGCAACTAATCAAGCATTACATTCGCACAGAAGCTTAAAGGCAACCGATCCTCCTATCCCTATGTCTAGGTAATATTGCTTCCGAGAAAATTTCCCCAAGTCTTGATTTCCCCGTATATGTCCATATTGACAAAATCAAAGATCATGCAATTGAATGAGTTAAGATGCACACATGCCTTGATTCAACTCACTCATCATAGTGATCACACAATCACATAATATCCAACAGACGTTATTCTCATGAATGATCAATTAACTAAGCACAAATGTAATCATGTATTCATGGAATCATTCCTCACCAGATAAAGTGTTTCACTCAATCACAAAGGTGCTTCAAGAGGTCACTCATTCCCTCTACTATCCAAATTTCACATAGAACAAAATTGCCTTTCATTTGCCACAATCAAACATACTCACACCCTCATGTCATCACAAGAACTTTCTAAGGCTTGTAACGTGGCTGGGCTAAGAAGAAAAATTGGGTTTTCGAGATCACTAAATCCTTGAGTTAAGAGAGTCATTAAAACATTTATCATTCAAGTTCAAACTCTCTTTAAACAATGATAACGGTCTAAAAACTGATATTTTTATACTTGAATTTGATATCAAAACACACCCTTTATGGCTTAGAATGAGCTTAGAATCATGTAAAACACTTTAGTTTGGTTTCTAGAGAATCAAAAGTGGTTTTAGAGATATTATGCTTGTTTTACATTGTTTTGGCAGGATTTGATGACAATTGAAGGATGGAAGTGAAGAAGGGAGGACTTAGACTCAAGAAAGGATGAGAAAAGAAGCAAAAGAAGAGTGAGGTGCACCAATCAGCGCCAATTCCAGTGCTGAGCGCCAGCTTCGAGGAAGAAAGCACTGTCTCTCGCCTGAGCGACGACGCTGAGCGTCCTGCGATTCTGAGGGCCAGCGCTGAGCGCCAGGTTTCACCGTTGAGCGTCCTGCGATTATGAGGGCTACCGTTGAGCGGTCAAATGGAAGTTGAGTGCCTAAATGATGGGTCTGGGCCAACATTCTGTTACTTTTCTACGTTATAAATAGACCCAGTGTGACCCTCAGAGTAATCATTTCACAGGGGAAGACTTCAGAGCACCTTCTACACTCCTTGGAGGCAGTTTCTTGGATGCTTAGGCTCCAATTTATCAATTCTAGGGTTTACTCTTTCATCTTTTCCATTAATTTCTTCTAGTTTCGCCATGCCTATGGTGAACTAAACTCTTTGTTGTTGGGGAACAATGTAATCCTTTTGAAACTCTCTTATATTGAAATTCTTATTTTATTCATATGCTTGTATTCTCAATTGTTTGGGTTTCTTTTCTATTGATAAAGCTTGCATCGTTTAACTCATTCGGTGTCATGATATTTGATTTTGTCGATAGGGAACATACGGGGAAATCTAGATCTGATAAGAATTCTTTTGATAATGGAATACTGCCTAGGAATAGGGGTAGGACGATCAATTACTTTTAAGCTTCTGTACTGTAATGCGTTGGTAATTACTAGGGAGGCTAGGAATGGTAAACTAGTAATTGGTAATAGGCTCTTTTCGCCGAGGAATCGGGTTTGGAGTAGTCTAGAAAGTTGCATGACATTGATAATAAAGTGAATTTAATAAGAATAGTAGATATAGGAGGGTAGATAAGGATGAAATTGTGAATCCCGACAACTCCATTCATTCATATTTCTTATTTGCCAATTAATTCAATTTGCATTTGCATGTTAATTTTCATTCTTTGCATTAAAACCCTAAAATCAATTTTTCTTTGAAGTCTTATGCAATCAATTTACATGAAAGATAAGGCCTAAGAGTCCGTTGGGAAACGATCTTGGACTTACTGTCTATTATTACTTGATACGATCTGGTACACTTGCCAGGGGCTTAACAAGTTTTTGACGCCGTTGCCGAGGACTCGTGGTTTAACTTTTCTAGTAGTGTACATTGATTAAATTTGACTTTGTACATATTTATTTTTATTTTTATTTTTATTTGTATTTTTTTATGTAAAGGTGCTTTTAGGGTTTTTATTTCTTGTGTATGCAGGAAGCAGTTCAAACCAGAAGTAAGAAAAGTCAACCTCTTCTAGAAGGATTGAGCAATAGGAGAGGGAAGAAAGTTAGACGTCCATCTAGAGAACTATTCCCTTCTCCTGAAAGGCTATTACAACCCTCACCGGAGACATCCTCACAAAGGACAAAAGAAGAGATGGCAGAGCAAACTCCTCCTAGACGCACACTTGCAGATGCATCAAATGCTGTTGGATCGTTGTACTTTAACAGTATAGCCATGCCAAGGGACAATACAACTAACATGGTGATGAATCTTGCGTTAATCCATGTGGTGCAGAGAAATCAATTTCATGGCTTGTCAAATGAAAATCCATATGATCATTTGACAACGTTCAATGAAATTTGTAATACAGTAAAGATGACTGGAGTTTTTGACGACAGGATCAAACTCAGTTGGTTCCCTTTTTCACTTGGAGGCAACACTAAATTGTGGTTACATTCATTCCTAGAAGGAACTTTCACAACATGGGAGACTGTGGCGTCCAAATTTCTGAATAAGTATTTTCCACAGTCGAAAATTAGTCAAGGGAAGCTGGAGATTTCTTCTTTCAGGAAAGGGATGGAGGAAACTCTTGGACAAACATCAAATAGGTTTAAAGGCTTGTTGAGAAAAACCCTTGTCCATGGGTTTGATAAAACAACTATGGTTCTTGCATTCCTTGGAGGCCTAAATACACAGTCTAAGATGATGTTAGTTGCTTCAACTGGAGGCGACATAAAAAGAAAGACCGAGGATGAGGCCTATGATCTGATCGAAAGTATGGCTGTGAATGAGCAAGAGACGCATAGTAAAAGGGGTGCAATAGCTCAAAAGAGGGGAGTTCTACACTTGCCTACTGATGATGCAGTACTAGCTTAGAATCACCTTCTCACTCAGAAACTGGATAATTTGACAAAGATTCTTTCTCAACTTCCAAAGGAGATCAAGAATGTTTCTCAGGCTCAACAACTTTGTGATTTCTATGGTGGTGAGCATATTAATGGTTAATGTGCTGTGACTGAAGAGATGCAAGAAGAGGCAAACTATATGGGTAATCAGTTCCAGTAGAAGGCAAGGAAATTTCAATCAAGGCAACTTTAGCCAAGGTTGGAAGAACCATCATAGTATTGGACAGAGTCAAAATAACCCATCTGGGCAAACGGGAGGCCTTTTTAAATGTAGATTGCTGCAACAACCACCTTTGTGGCAGCAGGTGACCAGTTTGATAGAGAATGTTAGAGACCTTAATGACAAATTTGATAAATTTATAAAGGTTTATGAGTCTCACTATGCGAGTCACTAAGCCAATTTCAGAACTTTGGAGATGTAGACTGGTCAACTTTCAAAGAGGGTGGAAACCACAAAGAAGAACCAATTTAGGGCTAATACTGGTGTTAACTCTAAGGAAGAATGTGAAGTTGTTGTGACTAAGAGTAAGAGAATAGCAGAAAAGGAAGTTGTTGAAATAGAAAACAGTGAGGAGGAGGAGGAAAAGATGAATGATCAAAAAGAATTTATTGAGTTAGAGAGCAGTGAGGAAGAAGAAGAGGAGGAGAGGAAACAAAAAAAATTTGAAAAAGAGAAAGAAGAGGAGAGTAAAAATGAGAGAAGAGAAAGTCATCGTGAGCCATTTAGGGAGATTTTTAATCAGGTGACTATTGTTCCTGTTGAGATTGTTGACAACACAAAACTCTATATCAATCTGGTTTTTGATGATGACAACACATTGCTTAATAACAGTACATAAGTTCCAGTATTACATGTTCAGGTGATATGCTATACTATTTTGTACAATGATTTTGTTGAACATGTTTTGTTGTTTTGCATGTATGTTCCCTTGATTGATTATATGTTATATGTTTGGAACATGCTTGTATTGAAATGTGTGATAAAATTATTTTGATTATCTCTGCACATTTCTAAAAGAAAAGCTCACAAACACTTTTATGAACTTATATTTGCTGTGACAAAGATCTGGTTCAGTCGAATACACTGGTATTGGATTCGACTAAGCTAAAATCTTAGTATAGATTTTGTGACATGTGCTTGATGAGATTTTGAGTTGAAAAGAATTTCAAAGTGTTTTTCAAGTGTCAGTCGACATGGTGGAACACCTATTCGACTGTGTTGTTGTTATTTTTGGAATTCTGTTATACCTACTTGCTCCAACGGCTAGTTTTTCAAAAGTTAGTTAAGATTGACTGACTAAGTCAACCGTCATGAATGTGCATTGAATTGGTTGACTGAGGAGCCTCTATGTTGACTGTCAGTTATAACTGTTTGAATACAGTCGACTGGATTAGTAAGGTATTCGACTCAGAATGACAGAAAAACTGTAAATAGAACAGAGCACGATCTGTTCTATAAGACTTTTGTGATTTAACATTTACATTGTCCTGTTTCAGAGTAATTTCTCAGTTTTGGAAGCTCCAAGAAGACGGTGGTGATCTTTCTTGACAGAGATTCAGATTGAGGAGCCAATTGCGCATACTGTTTGATCAAGATCTACACAAAGAAGGTGCTTCTATTTTGATCTTGAAGGCTTGACATCCTGTAAAGACTGCTGCATTTGATTGTAGGCTTGGCAACCTGGGAAGTGTGCTGTGATAGGCTTGGCAACCTGTGAAGCGTGCTATTATAGGCTTGGCATCCTGTGAACAGTGCTGGTGACACGTTGAGGATTGTTCAACGTGGGTTCAGATAGCAGAAGAGGGGATTCTTGCTGCAATTCTGGTTTTGTGTGCAACTATATTTGGTTTTGGGTTAGAGAGAAGATTTATATTTTTGTGTGGTGCTTCTATAAATTCCTTGTTGTAAAAATCGCAACCATTATAGTGCATTTGCTTCCAAGGTTGGAAGGACACTGGATGTAGGCATTGTTGGCCGAACTAGTATAAAAACCAGTGTTTGATTTTCTCTATCCGTGCACTCTTTATTTCAGTCTACTTTTTATTTAAAGCAGTAAACTACGTTTTTCCGCTGCATTTAAATTTTCATTACTTGCATTTCAAGGAAAGATCAAAAGCTTTGAATTTTCATACCAAGATTGCAAAAATAAATAGTTCCTTCATTTGAAGTTCTCCATCAGATTCCTGTTTACTCCAAGCGAATAAAGTACTATCTTGGAGAGGTCATAAATCTTGATGAAGAAAAAAACAGGAAGCGCGTGCAAGGCCTAGAAAGAGAAAACATCCACATAAGATGAAAGATTTAGGAAGTCTTACTCTTCCATGCGTTATTGAAGATGTAGATCTCGGAAGAGCTATGCTAGATTCTGGATCTAGTATTAATATGTTGTCGTCAAAGTATTTGAAGAAAATTGGAGGGTTAACTTTGAAACCATCTAATCTTTCTGTGATGGTAGCAGATGGGTCATCTAAAAGACCTGTTGGTATGGTGGAAGATGTAGTTTTTTGTATTGAGCATCTAG
This sequence comes from Vigna mungo, assembly GCA_036885675.1. Lineage (NCBI taxonomy): Eukaryota > Viridiplantae > Streptophyta > Magnoliopsida > Fabales > Fabaceae > Vigna > Vigna mungo. The sequence continues at coordinate 8,982,830 of CP144698.1, forward strand.
AATTCATGATTGACTTTATAGTCATGGACATGGAGACTGATAAGAGGATTCCAGTGATTCTTGGAAGGCCTTTTATGAACACTACAAAAGTGTTGATGAGTGTCTATGACGAAACAATTATGCTGAGGGACCATGAAAGCAGTTTAATATACACTAGTTCTAAAGAGAAGCTCACACGAATACAGAAAAGGGCCAAGTATAAAGTTTCAAGGGGAGAAGCTACAATTGAAGAATATGAAGGTACTAATAGTGATGATTGTAATATTTTGTAGGTACCTAAAGATGAAGATGTAGATAAAGGAGGAACAATCCGCTTGGAGGACACAACACTCCAACCTGGTTCAAAGGTGAAATACAAGGAGAAGGACTGGTTAGTGAAAAAGCTTAAAGAGAAAGGAGTAGTGGAGATTGAAAGACCATACTCTAGAAAATCCAAAAAGGTGGATAGAAGGGAGCTGATGAGTTGGAGTGATAAAGACACCAACTTGGACGAAAAGACTTGAGTTTACTGGGACGCATCCCAGTTGTTGTAAAACATTATTTTCATTATTTTATTATTTGGACATGTAAATTTTGGATTTATTGAACAATTTTTGGGTAGCTGTTAGCGGATTGGCAAGTGTACCAAATCGTATCAAGTAATAAAAATTGTAAAACCCATTATCGTTCTTCCCATGAGACTCGAAAGGCCTTATCGTTCGCGTGAATCAAAATCGTAAGACTTGCAGAGAAAAATTCAATAATTGTGGTGGATGCAATGACAGAAAATAAATATGCAATGTGTGATTCAATTGACAAGATTTAGGCAATGGATGAATGGAGTTGTTGGGGGTTTACAATTTCATCTAATCCTATCTCTTTTATTTACTCCTCTTGTTTAAATAGCTTTATTATCTAATTGCATGCAAACTTTCTTGGCCTCCCCTTAACCCGATCCCTCGGCGAAAATGGCCTATTACTAATTACCGGCTTGCTATCCCTAGCCTCCCCTAGCAACTAGCAACGCATTACAAACAGAAGCAAATACAATTGGTCGTCCTACTCCCCTATCCCTAGGTGGTATTGCTTAACCAAGGAAAATCTCACCAGTTCGTGCCATTACTGTAGTCCCCATATCAATAAAGTCAAAGACCAATTACCGAATGAGTTAAACGATAAAGGCATTAAGCACAGTATGAGAATCCAACAATTGATAATAAACGCATATGAGAAACATATAATTCAAAACGATTACATTGTTCCCCCAACAACAAAAAGCGTTTAGTTCACCATAATCATGGTGAACCAAGATGAAAATAATGGAAGATATGGAAAGCAAACCCTAGAAAGGACGAAAATGAGCCTAAGCATCCAAGAGATCCTCTCCAAAGAGTGCAAAGTAGGTCTGACCGCCCTCCTCTGTCAAAAGAATGAATTTAAATTCATAACAGGGCTATTTATAGGTGAGAAGCGCAGCAGAAAAATAGGCCCAAGCCCAGCTGACCACCGCCCGGCGTCACACTTTGCCGCTCGGCGGTGGACCTTGAATCGCACCACCGCCCGACGGGAGGGGTCTACCGCCCGGCGGTTTCCCTCGTGCCGCAAAACCGCCCGGCGGCAGGAGTCTGCCGCCCGGCGCCCAATACTGGTGTCTTCTCCTCCCGTTTGACCGCTCGACGCTAGGGGTCTACCGCCGGGCGGTGCCTAGACTCTTCTTTCCTTTGATTTTCTCGCTTTTCTTGAGTCTATGACCTTCATCTTTATTCCCAATCTTCACTTCTGTCAATTTTGCTGCAAAACAATGCAAAACAAGCATAAAATCGCTAAAAACAGCTTTTGACTCTCGACTGAGTCATTTATTGAGTTTTGTTTGATTTCAAGCTCATTCTAAGCAATAAAGGGCGTAATTTAGTCCAAATTAGCATATGAAAATAACGGTTTTTCAACCGTTATCACAACCCCAAACTTAGAAATTTGCTTGTCCTCAAGCAAAAAAAAAACAAAACCATAAAACAAAACAGAGCTTGACTTTCTACCCTTTCATCCAATGATTCAACTTTTCCAAAGTACATGACAAAACTTACTCAATTTCAGATAATCAGTGAACTCAAATCAAGATGCATGCTTGTTCTCAACTTAGTTTAGCTCATGCGTTCCTCAACAGATGCTACACAGTATGAATGATCAGTCCACTAAACAAAGAATGCAATCATGAACTTTAGAAGTTCTCACCAAGCAAGTGTTTCACTCAATCACTCAAGTGTTTAGGGTAGCACTCCACTCTTTATTGTTCACAAGTCACATGAAATAAAATTGCCATTCATCTTAAACAATCAACATCTTTCCATGCAAATGCCATCAAAAGGACTTTTCCAAGGCTTATAATAAGGTCGGGCTATCAAGAAAAATTGGTTTTTCTGGATCACAAAATTCTTGAGTCAAAAGAACCATTTCATTAATGAAAAGGTTCAAGTTTAAACTCTCTCTTTGTCACCAATTTCACTCATTCCCATCTCTTTGTCACCAATTTCACTCATTCCCAACTTCTTCCCTTTTTCTTTTTTTCATTGAGCTCATCTTCTTGCTTTCATTCTTTTCTTTTCTTTTTCTCTATTCATGTATTTCGCCTTTCATCACTTGAGCTCAATGCTTTTCTTTTGCCTTTCCAATTTTCCCATGCAACCCCAAACTTGAACCTTTTCATTCCATACAATTATTCTCAACCCAACTCAAGATAAATAATTTCAAATCAAAGGGTTTCATCCTGTTTCAGGCTAAGGTTCAAAAAGGATATAATCTTTAAAGCTTTATGGGTGAAAATTTGGCTAGAAAAGGGTTTTCAAACATGGCCTTGATCATTTGACATTCACATAAAAATCATTCAATCATCAAGATTAAGGCAATAAAATGCTTCAATGTGAACAATACATACAACAATAAAAACTCTGGGGCTCAATACCTCACACAACATGCTTTCTCACGCACGGTCATTCATACATCCTGCTTAGCATCATGACCACAATCATACTTCATCACACATCTGTTTCACAGGATGTTAACATGCATACAACTCTATAATCATTCACATCATATCATTATGAAATAAACTCATCATGCAAAGTAGTCAGTCAAACATCTTCAGAAAAAGTATTCAAGTCAAGCATACACACTGATAAATAAAATTAAAAAATTTAAAATGCAAGGGTAAAATTCAAAGTCGTCTCCATCTGTGTTTGGTGCTCTGCCTGCACCAAAACCACTACTCTGACCCTGCTCCTGAGGCCAAGCGATTGCTGCATGATACTCATCCATGGTCCACCTATGTACTGGTGGCTGATCATACATCCCAATAATCATCTCAGCAGTTGCTGTCTGCCCCCTGTAGAGAGCCTCCATCCTAGCCTCCATCATGGACATATACATGTCCCGCATCTGAAATGGCTCTGCATGCTATGCTGGACCATCAGGAACCTGATCCTGCTGTGATGCGGCTCTCCTACGACGTCCCCTGGGTGCTGCTCCTACTTCTCCTCCCTCAGCACAGTACTACTGAAAGTAAGCAGCATCGATAACACTCCTGGGTCTCTCATATGGAGGAACTGCAGTATCCACCCCACCCAGTTGGCAGAGAAAAGTAATAAGAGACGGATGTCCCAATGGTGTTCAGCTACTCGCAGTGGTAGCGCAGTTGCGTATCTCGTCGGCAATAATCTGCCCGACATTCACATCCAGTTGCTTCAGCATGTAGTAGATAAGACAGCTCCTCTGTATCGTGACATCGGAGATGTGTGAGCAAGGTTGGATGTTGGCATGGGTGAAAGCCATCCAATATCTTGCCAAAGGTGACAAGTCTAGCCTCATAATATTAACCCGGGCTCCACTGGCATTTGTCTGAAAACGCCTTCCAGGAAGGCATAGAACCCTTTCCATCTCAGCAATATCCTCAAGCAAACTAAAGCGAGTAGCAAAATGGCATTGCTCTCCTGGCCATTCCGTGCCTAAGAAGTTGTTTATTGTTTCAGGGTCATACTTAATAATATGTCCCCTTACAAAACTTCTATACTGTCCAGCTACAATTCCTCCCCTGGAAATAGCATTTGTCACTGACATGGCTCCTCAATTTGGAGAGGAGATTTTGAGAAGAGATTGGATGAGGCTGACAACCTACCCTGCACCAGCCAGTGTGGAATTGGTGAAGGAATTTTACACCAATGCTATTTCCAGTTTCCATCAGTAATCTCCTTTCTTGCACGGTGCGAAGTGCTCCTCATGATGCCTAGAAAGGAACCTCTGGGAATCAAAACCTCTCGGCCTCTCAGGCTCCTTGCTCTTGCTGCCAGTATTTTTCCCCGTTCGTGCTGATGATGACATCCTTGCAAAAGTTATAATGCACAACAGACCATAGGAATCCAACATTAATGGTGAATGAATCAACAAGCATTTATAGGCCGAACAGTTCGACACTAAGAGTGAAAAAGGGTTTCGCTCCGTATCAAAATTAAGCAATTTTCAGGAATCTACAGCAGGCCACCCGGCGGCAAGGGTCTGCCGCACGGCGGTATTCAACAACAACAATTCCGCCCGGCGGTACATTTTGTTAATGATAGCATGCATCAGATATATGTCTTCAGTGGTAAGACGATTATGACCAATTCTCCCAGGTAGTATGATCCACGAGAGAATATGAGCAATGATCCTTCCTTCCTTCTTTAAACCATCGTGAAGAAACTTTCCTTGTTGAGATGCATCCTAAGGAAATCTCCTCCAGTTTGAGTGCATATCGCTTTTCTTTAAATGTACGTTTAATTTTGAGTTGGGCAAATGCGAGAGTGCTCCTTTTGCTTCAAGTCAAGTGAACATCATCCAAATGAAATCATCTATTTCAACATTTACTCATTTTACCCTGGACTTCATAATGTCGTCTTCAAATATGAGATTGTGGTAGAATACTTCCACCAAGTCAGGATACCAAGCACCCTTCATGTGGATGAGACTTGTTAAATGTTGGACCTCCAGTAAGTCTCGAAAATTAAATCCTTATTTTCTGAATTTTCTGATGGATTCATAAAAAATTTGTTTCTTGAATCATCATCACTAATCCATCCAGAAGGATAAGGATTTCTTTATACAGCAACTTCCTTGCCCTTACCCTTGTTTGAACTTTGGTCAGAGGAGGCCATTGAGAGATCACAATTGAAGGACACACCTTCTTGGTCTAAGGAATATTAGAGAAATTGCTTGTACAGTAGCAGACAAAGTGATAGAATTATGTGGCTAACCATGTAAGCATCAAAGACATTGCATAAAACCCCATATTCAAATTCTAACATTCTAAAAGCCAGAAGTTTAAACACTTGCAGACCATAGTCAAATGTATTACTAAAGCAGTCGACTCAGACACGTGAAAAATAGAGTTTTACACACAATCAATCAATCAATCAGACAGACAATGTATTCATGTTATCACACAACAACAACCAATAAGCATAATGCAGTAGATTCATACAGATTTACCAGTCGTAGATTCTCAAGACAATGATTTTAATCGAGATTGATCCATCCTTGAGATCACACTGTATGCTGCAAAACATATTAAGATTTGGTTGTTGGTACCCATTTAACTTTGGATCCATGATTGTCAGTCCTTGTTACTTGTTCCTTTGGTTTCCAAACATATAATTTTTGAGGAACAACAACATTTCTGTAATAATAATTTCTAACAGTATTACCAACACAATTACAATAAAAACATGCATTCTTAGCAGGTTTGCTTAGATAAAAAAATCTCTTAGTATTGGTTTTGCTAGATTGAGCTTTGTAACCTATTCCTTGTCTGTAAATAGCTCTGCCAGCTGATTTTAGTACAACATCTAAATTGTCTCTTTCTTGAGTAAACTTAGCTAGCGTGCTAGTTAAGTAATCTATCTTTTGAATATGAGCAAGACAATTTTCGCAAATTTTATCTACTATAACAGTTTCAATCGTAACATTCTTAGCAGATAACAAAGCTTCATTTAACTCTTTTTCTAATCTTTCATTTTCAGCAACAAGGTTATTAATTCTATACTCATAATGTCTTCTTTCAGAGCTTAGTCGATTTACCTTGTATTGCAGTCTCATTGCTTCAGCATGCAATTCTTTGAATGCATCTTGCAGTTGATCATATTTGATTTCCACTGGTTCATTTGAGATGTCTACATCACTGTCATAATCGTCCCATGTTACTCTAGTCATATAGCACAAATTTGATTCCTTATTTTGATCAACATCTTCATCACTTGAGCTTTCAAAATCTATATTCTCCCAAGCAATGTATACTCCTTTTCTTTTCAGATTTCTGCCTTGAGGGAATCTTTTCTTTCCTTTTTGCTGCGGTTGTAATTCAGGACAATCAGGCTTGATGTGTCCTTCCTTTCCACACTCGTAACACTGGACAACATTTTTGCTGAAGCTATTCTTTTTGCCTTGACCTACATGGTTATACAGTGGACTATCATTTTGAATAAGTTGACTAAATTTTCTTACCATCAAGGTCATCAATTCTCTTTCGTCCATCTCTGTTTCAGAGTTGTGCTTGCTTGTAGCTTTCAGAGCAATGGACTTCTTTTCTTTAATCTCCTCTTCATCCTTTAATCTACCGAGTTCCAATTCATGTTCACGTAACTTGCCAAACAAGGTAGCCATGTTCATCATTGTGAGATCTTTGGATTCAGAGATTGTTGTGACTTTTGGTTGCCAATTTTTGTTCAGACTTTTCAAAATCTTGATATTGATCTCTTCTTTATCAAAGACTTTCCCGAGAGCAATGAGATGATTTAGAATATGAGTGAATCGTTTCTGTACATCATAGATGATTTCATCAACTTTCATTCTGAACAATTCGTAGTCTTGTATCAGTGAGTTCTTCCTTGCTCTCTTTACTTCATCTGTGCCTTCATGAGTTACCTCCAAGACATCCCACATTTCCTTTGCGGATTTGCATTGAGATATCTTGAAAAATTCATCAACAGTTAGTGCAGAGGCAATAATATTTCCTGCTTTAATATCATACTGAGCTTTTCTATTTTCATCAGCAGTCCACTCAGTAAAAGGTTTCAAAACAGTTTCTTTATCAACAGGTTTTGTAGGCACAAAAGGTCCATTTAAAGTAGCATCCAAGACTCCTTTGTCTTGCGATTCAAGAAGGATTTGCATTCTAATCTTCCCAAATTGATAATTTTGACCAGCAAACAGAGGTGATCTGTTTGTTGAAGCACCTTCACCAAAAGTTTGAAAACAGGAAGCCATCCCTAGGTGTCTAGTCGAATCAGAGAAAAATAGATTCGACTAGTTTTTCAAATATCTTATTAAAAGCAGCTCTAGTGCCAATTGTTGGAAAACAGGTTGACTTCTTTCTTCACCAAGAGGGGGGTGAGGGTGAATTGGTGTTGTTTCAAAAACAAGTTCTTTTCACAATCTTGTAAGCAAAGTCTAAAGCTTTTTAAACTTTCTTGAAATGCAAGCAATCAAAATATGTATGCAACGGAAAATACGTAGTTGACTGCATAAAAAGTAAAGTCGACTGTAATGTAAAAGATAAGGGCTAGAGAAATGCAAACACAGGTTTTTATACTGGTTTGGCCAACAATGCCTACACCAGTGTCCTTCCAACCCAGGAAGCAAATGCACTATAATGGTTGCGGTTTTTACAACAAGGAATTTATAGAAGACCTCCACGTCAAAAATATAAATCTCCTCTCTAACCCAAAACCAAAATATAGGCAATAAACCAGTAAGACTGGTAGCAAGAATCCCCTCCTCTGCAATCTGCCAACACCACTTTGAACAATCCTCAAAGTGCACTATCCCCTGCAATCAATAGGTCAAAAACTAGCAGCCTTCACGGATGCCAAGTCGTCAATCAATTCCAGCAGTCTTCACAGGATGCCAAACCTTCACTATCAATGACAGAACACCTTCTTGTGTAGATATTGATCAGAAAATGAATGTGCAATACAATCTGAAACAAAATTGAAATTGTTAGTTCATTAGAAGTCTTCTAAACAGACTCGTGTTAAGTCTATTTATAGATTTCTGGTAGTCATATGATTTCTCAATCGAGTACGCTACTAATTCAGTCGACTGGATTATGACAGTTATAACAGTTCAGTCAACATAGCAGCTTTCAGTCAACTAAATACAAACCACATTTAATACAGTTGACTCAGTCACCAATGCTTAACTAACTTTAAAAAATATAGTCGTTAGAGTGCAAGAGCATAACAGAATTCCAAATCAGACAACAGATACAGTCGAACGTGTAACACACATATTCGACTATCAACATGTAAAACATTTTGAAATTATTTTCTTTTCAAAATAACACATAGCACTGATAAGTTCATAAAAGTGCTCGTGAATTTCAACTTTAAAATATGTGCAGTAACATGTTCTAGATATATATTAATCAATCAGCATAGGAACATGTAACACAACACATAAACATGTTCAACAGATATCACAATTAATCAGCATAAGAACATGTAATGCAGCAACAACATGTGCTTGTTATTAAGCAATGTGTTGTCATCATAAAAAACCAGATTGATATAGAAATTGTGTTGTCAACAATCTCAACAGGATGCCCCAAGGGTGCCTTGTTGTTCACAATACTGGCACAGGTCTGAGACTCGTTTGCTATAACCTGTCCAATGTTAATGTTTATCCCTCTGAGCACACAATACAAGAAGATGGGTCTACTGACAGCAATGTCAGACACATGAGAACATGGCTGGATGTTGGCATGAACAAACACCATCCAATATTTTGCCAAAGGAGTCAAATAAGTTCTCCTCATATGCATAACCGCACCATTCCTGTTCCTCTGAAAATTCCCTCCAGGCACACACAACACACTCTCCATATTATCGGAGTCTTCTCCTTCTTCCATTTTCAGCACAAACTGACATTGTACACCAGTCCACTCAGTATGTAGGAATCTGTTAATAGAATCAGGATCATACCGGATGGTCTTTCCTCTAACAAAGCTCATGTAGTCCTAATGAAGATTCCAGTGTGAGAAAGAAGAGTTGATTGCTGAGAAGGACATTTTGTACCCTAAGACAATTTTTATTTTTTTATTTTTTTTTGTTTTATTTTGTCTTTTTTTTTGAACATGTAACATTTGGAACAATTTTTGGGTAGCATCTACTGAGGGATGCTAACTTTTGGTATCTACTGAGGGATGCTAATTTATGGTATCTACTGAAGGATACCCGGAAGGTACACCTACTGAAGGGTGTTGGACGGCTGGCATTTACTGACAAATGCTAAACAGGTTTGGGTCAGGCTCGCGACGTTAAACAAGCGCTACTAGGAGGCAACCTAGAATTTCTTCTTTACCCTTGCACTTTAAATTTTTGAATTTTATTTTCAGTGTGTATGCTTGACTTGAATACTTTTCTGAAGGTGTTTGACTAACTACTTTGCATGATGAGTCTATTTGATGATGATCTGATGTGAATGATTATTAAGTTGTGTTGCATGTTAACATCCTGTGAAACAGATTTGTGAGGAAGTATGATTGTGGTCATGATGCTAAGCAGGATGTATGAATGACTACGTGAGAAAACATGTTGTGTGAGGTATTGAGCCCCATAGTTTTTATTGTTGTATGTATTGTTCACAGTGAAGCATAAATTTTATTGCTGTAATCTTGATGATTGATTGATTTTTATGTGAATGTCAAATGATCAAGGCCATGTTTGAAAACCCTTTTCTAGCCAAATTTTCACCCAAAATGCTTTAAAGATTATGTCCTTTTTGAACCTTAGCCTGAAACAGGATGAAACCCTTTGATTTGAAATTACTTATCTTGAGTTGGGTTGAGAATAATTGTATGGAATGAAAAGGTTCAAGTTTGGGGTTGCATGGGGAAAATGGAAAGGCAAAAGAAAAGCATTGAACTCAAATTTTGAAAAGCAAAATACATGAGTAGAGAAAAAGAAAAGAAAAGAATAAAAGCATGAAGATGAGCTCAATGAAAAAGAAAAAGGGAAGAAGCTGGGAATGAGTGAAATTGGTGACAAAGAGAGAGTTTAAACTTGAACCTTTTCATTGATGAAATAGTTCTGTTGACTCAAGAATTTTGTGATCCAGAAAAACCAATTTTTCTTGATAGCCCGACCTTATTACAAGCCTTGGAAAAGTGCTTTTGATGGCATTTGCATGGAAAGACGTTGATTGTTTAAGATGAATGGCAATTTTTTTTCATGTGACTTCTGAGCAATAAAGAGTGGAGTGCTACCCTAAACACTTGAGTGATTGAGTGAAACACTTGCATGGTGAGAACTTCTAAAGTTCATGATTGCATTTTTGTTTAGTGGACTGATTATTCATATACTGTGTAGCATCTGTTGAGGAAAGCATGAGCTAAATTAAGTTGAGAACAAGCATGCATCTTGATTTGAGTTCACTGATTATCTCAAATTGAGTAAGTCTTGTCATGTACTTTAGAAATGTTGAATCGTTGGATGAAAGGGTAGAAAGCCAAGCTCTGTTTTGTTTTATTGTTTTGTTTTTGTTTTGCTTGAGGATAAGCAAATTTCTAAGTTTGGGGTTGTGATAACGGTTGAAAAACCGTTATTTTCATATGTTATTTTGGACCAAATTACACCCTTTACTGCTTAGAATGAGCTTGAAATCAAGTAAAACTCAATAAATGAGTCAGTCGAGAGTCAAAAGCTATTTTTAGCGATATTATGCTTGTTTTGCATTGTTTTATAGCAAATTTGATAGAAGTGAAGATTAGGAATGAACATGAAGGTCATAGAATCAAGAAAAAGCAAGAAAATGAAAGAAAAGAAGAGTCTAGGGACCGTCCGGCGGTAGATCCCTGGAGCCGGGCGGTCAGACGGGAGGAGAAGACACCAGCAGTGGACGCCGGGCGGTTTTGCAGCAGGAGGGAAACCGCTAGGAGATAGACCCCTACCGCCGAGCGGTGGTGCGATTTAGGATACACCGCCGGGCGGCAAAGTGTGACACCGGGCGGTGGTCAGCTGGGCTTGGGCCTATTTTTTTGCTGCGCTTCTCACCTATAAATAGCCCTGTTACGAATTCCAATTCATTCTTTTGACAGACGAGGGCAGCCAGACCTACTTTGCACTCTTTGGAGAGGATCTCTTGGATGCTTAGGTTCCTTTTCGTCTTTTCTAGGGTTTGCTTTCCATATCTTCCATTATTTTCATCTTGGTTCACCATGACTATGGTGAACTAAACCCTTTTTGTTGTTGGGGGAACAATGTAATCTTTTGATACTCTCTTTTATTGAAACTATTGTTTGAATTATATGATTTTCATATGTCTTTATTATCAATTGTTGGATTCTCATACTGTGCTTAATGCCTTTATCGCTTAACTCATTCGGTAATTGATATTTGCCTTTATTGATACGGGGACGTACAGTAATGACACAAACTGGTGAGATTTTCGTTGGTTAAGCAATACCACCTAGGGATAGGGGAGTAGGACGACCAATTATATTTGCTTCTGTTTGTAATGCGTTGCTAGATGCTAGGGGAGGCTAGGGATAGCAAGCCGGTAATTAGTAATAGACCCTTTTCGTCGAGGGATCGGGTTAAGGGGAGTCCAAGAAAGTTTGCATGCAATTAGATAATAACGCCGTTTAAACAAGAGGAGTAAATAATAGAGAGAGGATTAGATGAAATTGTAAACCCCCAACAACTCCATTCATCCATTGCCTAAATCTCGTCAATTGAATCACACATTGCGTATTTATTTTCTGTCATTGCATCCACCACAAATATTGATTCACACGAACGATAAGGCCTTTCAAGTCTCATGGGAAGAACGATAATGGGTTTTACCATTTTTATTACTTGATACGATTTGGTACACTTGCCAATCCACTAACAAGTTTTTGGGGCCGTTGCCGGGGACTCGAGGTTTGATTTATTCAGTAGTGTGAATTGACTGAATTTGACTTGTTTGTAATTATTTGTTTATATTTTTCTTTTGTTTTATTTTATTTTATTTTTCTGTAAAAGTGCTTTTAGGGGTATTTTCTCTTGTGTATGCAGGAAGGAGTACACACTAGGAGCAGGAAAGATCAGCAACCTCTTCTCGAGGGGATACCAGACAGGAGAGGGAGGAGAGTTAATCATTCTGAGCGTGAAAACTTTCCTTCTCTTGAACCACTTTTGCAACCTTTTGCACAGGACTTGGAGGAGATGGCGGAACAACCTCTTCCTCAGAGATGTACATTGGGGGACTCAACCAACACTGTGGGCCCCTTGAATTTCAACAACATTGTCATTCCTGCAGACAATGCAATGAATTTGGTGATGAGCCCTGCACTTATTTAGTTGGTCCAAAGTAACCAGTTCCACGGATTGTCAAGTGAGAATCCCTACAAGCATTTGACCATCTTTGGCGAAATTTGCAATACTGTTAAGATGGCCGGAGTCTCAAATGAAAGGATCAGACTTAGCCTATTCCCGTTCTCTTTGGGAGGAAACGCCAAGGATTGGTTGCACTCATTTACTGAAGGGACATTCAGAAACTGGGATGTGTTGGCCAAACAGTTTGTCACCAGATTTTTTCCGCAAACCAAGATTCATCAAGGGAAGCTTGAAATCTCCTCATTCAAGCAAGGGATGAAGGAAACTCTCGGATAGGCATGGGACAGATTCAAAAGCCTGTTGAGAAAAACTCCAGTCCACGGATTTGACAAGACTGCTTATTTGCTTGCTTTTCTAGGAGGGCTTAACACTCAGTCAAAAATGATGCTGGATGCCTCAGCTGGAGGCAGTATAAATAGAAAAACTAAGGATGAAGCCTATGATTTAATTGAAGACATGGCTCTGAATGAAGCTTCCCAAAGTGAGAGGGGCGCACAAAAAGGAGGAATATTACATCTTCCTGCTAATGATGCAATGGCTGCGCAGAATCATATTCTTAACTAGAAATTGGATAAGCTGAGAAAGGTCCTTTCTGAATTTCCAACAGGGTTAAGAAATATTTCTCAAACTCAACAACTTTGCAACTTATGCGGTGATGACCACATCAATGGTCAATGTGCTTTTCCTGAAGAAATGCAGCAGGATGTCAACTACATGGGAAATCTATTCCCGTATAAGCAAGGTAGTTCTAACCAAGGCAACTCTAGCCAAGGTTGGAAGAACCACCCCAGCATTGGACAAAATCAGAACACTTCTTCTGGGAAAGTAGGTGGCTCCCGACAGCAGCAACCATCACCCTTATGGCAGCAGGTGAACAGCTTGACGGAGACCGTCAAAGAATCAAATGACCGGTTTGACAAATTTCTGAAAGTCTGAGTCTCAACAAGCAAGTGACCAAGCTAGTTTTAGAGCACTAGAGACACAAATTGGGCAGCTGTCAAAAAGAGTTGACACCGCAGAAAAAAACCAGTTTTGGGCTAACACTGAGGTTAACCCCAAGGATGAATGCAAAGTGGTGATGACAAGAAATAAAAGGAAGCCAATAGAAGAAATAATTGAAATTGGGAGCAGTGAAGATGAAGAGGAAGAGATGGTTGGTAAGAGAAAGTGCAATAAGCAGAAAAATTGCGAAGAGGAAGAAAAAAAGGATAGCTGAAGAGTCCTTACGAGTTATTCCGAGAAATTTTTAATCAGGTAACTATCATGCCTGGAGCGTTTCCGCAAGTGCCTAAAGATGAGAAACTGAATGAATATCGTCCTCGCAAGATAGCTAATCTTGATGAGGAGGAAGAAGATCAAGCACGGATCATTAAACCAAGGAAGAAAGACCATCCCCAAAAATTGAAGGATTTAGGAAGTTTGACTCTCCCTTGTGTGATCAATGATGTGGATATAGGGAGAGCTATGATCGATTCAGGATCTAGTGTGAATTTAATGTCCTTTAGTGACTTCAAGAAGATTAGAGGGCTAAAATTGAAACCAGCATACACTTCCTTGACAGTTGCAGATGGATCCATAAAAAAACCTTTGGGTATGGTGGAAGACGCAATTGTTCGAATTGAAGAGTTGGAATTCTTGGTTTATTTCATGGTAGTGGATATGGTAAATGATGGAAGAATTCCACTAATTTTGGGAAGGCCATTTATGAGGACTTCTCAGATGACGATACGTGTTTACGATGGGAAAATAATGTTAAGAGATCATGACCAAGTGCTAGCCTATAAGGGATCTGAAGGAGAAAGAAGGAGAGTAATAAACAGATCTAGATATAAAAAGGCTAGAAGAGAAGCTGACAGAGAAGAAAACACCACAGGTAATGATCATCTTAACAGTTGTACTATTTTGCAGGCACATGAGAAGGAAAAGACAGATAAACTTAGAGGACAAACTATTTCCACGGGGTGTAGCTGTTATATACAAAAATAGGAAATGGATTGTCAACAGGAAGCTCAAAGATGAAGGAATGGTGGAAATCAGAAGGCCATATTCCTCTGCTATTCGCCAAGCAGAAAGACAAAAGCTGAGAAGGTAGGATGATGAAGATTCCAGTGTGAGGAAGAAGAGTTAATTGCTGAGAAGAACTTTGTGTACTTTAAGACAATTTTTACTTTTGTTATTTAATTTTTCTTTGGAAGTTATAAAATTTAGAAAAATTTATGGGTAGCATCTATTGAGGGATGCTAACTTTTGGTATCCCCTGAGGGATGCCAAACTTTTGGTATCTACTGAAGGATACCCGGAAGGTACACCTACTGAAGGGTGTTGGACAGCTAGCATTTACTGACAAATGCTAAACCGGTTTGGGTCAGGCTCGCGACGTTAAACAAACGCTACTAGGAGGCAACCTAGGATTTCTTCTTTACTTTTGCATTTTAAATTTTTGAATTTTATTTTTTTAGTGTTTATGCTTGACTTGAACACTTTTTCTGAAGATGTTTGACTGACTACTTTGCTTGATGAGTCTATTTGATGACGATATGATGTGAATGCTTATTGAGTTGTACGCATGTTAACATCCTTTGAAACAGATGTGTGATGAAGTATGATTGTGGTCATGATGCTAAGCAGGATGTATGAATGACTGTGCGTGAGAAAGCATGTTGTGTGAGGTATTGAGCCCCAGAGTTTTTGTTGTATGTATATTTCACATTGAAGCATAAATTTTATTGCCTTAATCTTGATGATTGATTGATTTTTATGTGAATGTCAAATGATCAAGGCCATGTTCGAAAATCCTTTTCTAGCCAAATTTCCACCCCAAAAGTTTTAAAGATTATACCCTTTTTGAACCTTAGCCTGAAACAGGATGAAACCCTTTGATTTGAAATTATTTATCTTGAGTTGGGTTAAGAATAATTGTATGGAATGAAAAGGTTCAAGTTTGGGGTTGCATGGGAAAATTGGAAAGGCAAAAGAAAAGCATTGAGCTCAAGTGTTGAAAAGCAAAATACATGAATAGAGAAAAAGAAAGAAAAGAATAAAAGCATGAAGATCAGCTCAATGAAAAAGAAAAAGGGAAGAAGCTGGGAATGAGTGAAATTGGTAACAATAGAGAGTTTAAACTTGAACCTTTTCGTTGATGAAATAGTTCTTTTGACTCAAGAGTTTTGTGATCCAGAAAAACCAATTTTTCTTGATAGCCCGACCTCATTACAAGCCTTGAAAAAGTCCTTTTGATGGCATTTGCATGGAAAGATGTTGGTTGTTTGAGATGAATGAAAATTTTATTTCATGTAACTTGTGAACAATAAAGAGTGGAGTGCTACCTTAAACACTTGAGTGATTGAGTGAAACACTTGCTTGGTGAGAACTTTTTAAGTTCATGATTGCATTCTTTGTTTAGTGGACTGATCATTCATACTGTGTAGCATCTGTTGAGGTACGCATGAGCTAAACTAAGTTGAGAACAAGCATGCATCTTGATTTGAGTTCACTGATTATCTGAAATTGAGTAAGCTTTGTCATGTGCTTTGGAAATGTTGAATCATTGGATGAAAGGGTAGAAAGTCAAGCTCTGTTTTGTTTTGTTTTGCTTGAGGACAAGCAAATTTCTAAGTTTGGGGTTGTGACAACGGTTGAAAAATCGTTATTTTCATATGCTAATTTGGACTAAATTGCGCCCTTTATTGCTTAGAATGAGCTTGAAATCAAACAAAACTCAATAAATGAGTCAGTCGAGGGTCAAAAGCTGTTTTTAACGATTTTATGCTTGTTTTGCATTGTTTTGCAGCAAAATTGACAGAAGTGAAGATTGGGAATAAAGATGAAGGTATTGTTAATATCTGACTTGGTTAATATCAATTTTGTATTTGCACTTGCAAGTGGGTATACGCTTAGTTGCCCAGTTGGTGTTACATCTTCGCTTAGTTGATGTAACGGCATGGTGTAAATTAGATTTGATATTAACACTGCGTCCGCTTAGTTTGCATTTATGAAAATAGGGTTAACCTTCGCTTAGTTGGTTCACTTTGTTGGATTAGAGGTTTGAGTCGCAACTTTATTTTGTTGATCTGTGATTGGAAACATTGTAATTAATTTAATGATTGACGGTTTTTTCATTTTGTGTTTGAAACCGTTTTCTTAGATCTGTGTTTGCATTTCTGTTTGCATCAGTGTTTTAATTTTATTCATCCGTATTCATCACAAACTTTTCAGAAACCCCCCCCCCTCGTGTTTGACTTAATTCCTGAACCGCAAAATTGGTCCTTGAGAGACGACCTAGGAGTCATTTCCTAGCTATACTACATTTCTTAATTGCACATTAAATTTGTGTGGGTTGCGACAACCCATCACTTAGGCTCCAATTTATCAAATCTATGGTTTACTCTTCCATTCTTTCATTTAATTCCATCTAGTTTCACCATGTCTATGGTTAACTAAAACCCTTTGTTGTTGGGGAACAATGTAATCTTTTGAAACTCTATTCTATTGAAATTCTTAATCTATTCATATGTTTATATTATCAATTATTGGGTTTCTTATCTATGCTCAATGCTTTTATCGTTTAACTCATTCGGTAAGAAGATATTTGCCTTTGTCAATATGGAGACGTAGGAGGAAGTCATGAACTGATAGGGAATTCCTTAATTAAGCAATACTGCCTAGAGATAGGGGTAGGACGATCAATTGGATTTTGCTTCTGTGATATATGCATTGCTAATTACTCAGGGAGACTAGAGATAATAAACTAGCAGTTAGTGATAGGCTCTTTTCGCCGAGAGATCGGGTTTAGGGTAGGCAAAGAAAGTTTGAATGACAACTAGATAATAAAGCGAATTAAATAAGAAAAGTAGATATAAGAGGGTGGATAAGATGAATTTGTAAACCCCAACAACTTTATTCATTCATATCTTTTCTTTGCCAATTGATTCACTTGCATTTGCATGTTTATTTTCGTTCTTTGCATTAAACACTTAAAAGCAATTCTTTTCAACTCTTATAAGATCAATTTACATGAAAGATAAGGCCTAAAAGTCCTTTGGGGGAACGATACTCAGACTTACCATTTATATATTACTTGATAACGATCTGGTACACTTGTTTGGGGCTTAACAGATAGGTAGCTAGCTTCTCCCAGTGTGTACTCTCCATTTCCTCTCCAAACTGTGGATCCAAGTTTGGAACCCGTCCTGCCTTGTGTTCCATCAGAAGTCGCCTATCTTGGATAAGGCAGTGATGTTGCTCATGTCTTCTGGAGAGGAACTTGTTGGAATAGAACCTCTCTGGTTCTCTCCTCTTGTTTCAAATAGTCTTGATCCTCTTGCCAGATGAGGAGGCCATCCCTACATCAAATACAATTCACAAAACCAAAGGAAATCTCATTAAGCATTAGCAAATCATAAAGTCTAGTCCAAACACACTACTGATCAGCGCTGAGGGCAAAACAAGGCCCCTCAGCATCACCTGCAACCAGAACACACAGAAAAATCAAGCAAAATTCAGAACTGCAGAGTCGCACTCAGCGCCAATTATCGTTGAGCGGTATCAGTGCAAATTTGCACAAACAGTCCTAATTGGCTTCTAATCTCCACCCACATGCAATTTTTCCAGTTCTAGAGCTCAATCACACATTTTAATCGGTCCAAACATCAATTATTTCACTCAATCATGCATAAACATCACAATACCTAAAAATTCATGCTTAGACAACCAATCTCCTGTAAAATCATGTTCTTAAAACCCTAGAATGAAAAGTGTATGAACTTACTTGGGAGGAGATACTCAAATGTGTGCAAGATGCTTGATGAATGTGAAGAAGATTCAACGCCAACTACTGTGCTCTCACAAAAACCCCAAACTTAGATGATGAAGTGGTGCAAAAATGGTGGAGAAAGGGTTTTAGAGAGGAAGGGTGAAGGGAAAAGTGGAGAGAATGCTTTGAAGAGTGCATGAGAGTGAAAAGAGTGAATGAGAGTCGAATGAGGAGGCTTGGCGAGACCTAGGGTAAGAAAAGTGTGCAATGGGAAAAATCACGCTAGGCGCTAAACTTAAATCTCAAAATTAGTTATGCGACGCCACCGCTAAGCGGTAACTGGCGCTGAGCGGCAGGTGTGATTTTTGCTTTCCTCTTTCATGGCTCACCCTAAGCGTCATTTACCATGTGCGACTCAAATTCAACTCTCAATTTCCAAATTTCATGCAATTCCCACTCACTCCACTCAAACATTTAACAATTAAACCCCTAAAATGCAACTAGAATAGAATCAAAACATGCAAAAAAAATAAATCAATCAACTAGGTTGCCTCGCAAGTAGCGCTTGTACGTCATGAGCCTGATGCAAACTCCTTCTAGCACACATCAGTAGGAGCAACCTTACCATCACCCATCAGTAGGTGTACCTTCTTGTATCCTTAGGTAGATACTCAATCATCTTAGCATCCCTCAATAGATGCTACCCAATAAACAATGTTCAAAAGTATTCAAAATTACATAACCAAAATACTTAAATAACAAAAGAAACAACATTTTTAAATCACTGGGGTGCCTCTTAGTAAGCGCTCTTTTAACGTCATTAGCTTGACCCAGTAAAGCTCATGTTCCATCTTCAATGTTGGTGTCTCTCTTACTTTTATCACACCAACTCATCAATTGCTTCCGATCCACCTTTTTGACTCGCCTAGAATATGGAGTCTCAATCTCTATTACTCCATTCTCTTTGAAGCCTTTCACAACCCACAACTTTTTCTTGAATCTCACAGGGATACCAAGTCTGAATTCTACATCTCCAAAGTCAAAGTGAACCATCCCTCCTTTATCAACTCTATTTTTTTCCTTAACCTGCATCAAAACACAATGTTTACCTTTGTCGACCATCTTTGCAGATTTGTGTCTAGCCACTGGTGCATCATTCCTTGTAGATTTGTGACTAATCTTCTTTACCTGAATCTGCTTATCTTTGAAGACATCATAGATCACCTCCTCTTCTTGGTCTTTAATCCTTATCAACCCATCATCCACATTGATGACTACTTTAGCCGCTCTCAAAAAAGGCCTTCCAAGAATGATTGGGATCTTTTCATCCTCCTTCATCTCCATCACCACAAAGTCAACCAGGAATTCGATTCTTTCCATTCTAACCACAATGTCCTCCACCATACCGTAGGGTTTTGTAGATGATCTGTCTGCCATTAGTAAAGAAATCTTTGTTGGCTTCAATCTAGGACCACCAATCTTCTTAACCATAGATAGGGGCATCAAATTAATACTTGACCCTAAATCAAGTAGGGTTTTCTCTATATTCACACTCCCAATGGTGCAAGGAATTGTAAAACTTCTTGGATCCTTCACTTTTGGAGGATGTTCTCTCTTCAAAGAGACACTGCAACTTCACTGTTCATCAGTAGCTTCCTCATCTAGATATATCATTTCTCCAAGATACTGTTTTATACGCCTTGCATAAACAGGAATTTGCTGGAGTGCTTTAGTCAAAGGTATAGTAATCTCCCATTGATTGAATATTTCTGATAACGGTTTAAAACACCGTTATTTATGTTATGATTTTGATACTAAAAACACCCTTTTTCACTTAGAAACTTGCTTGGATTCATCCTTTTTGAATAAATTGTGTGAATGAGAGAGTTGAGGTTGATTTCAATGATTTTATGACTAAGTCCTCTTGTTTTGACAGAGATTGAAGAAACACTAGAAGAGGAGAGGAAAGACCAAGAAAAGGGAGCTCAGAAGGGGTAAAAAAGGCACTAAAGGGAGGGAAAACACGCAGCCTGGGCGTCCAGAAGCGTAGCTGAAGCGCAGGAAATCGACGTCCGCCACCCGAGCCGTGGCCCTCGACGCTTGGGCGGCGCTGCTTCGTAGCCTAGGCGTCCAAATCTGATGCCGAAGCCCAACATTACTCTCGAATCTCGCCTGGGCGGCCTCCCTGCGACGCCTGAGCGTGAATTCACTTGGATCGGGCCCTGTTTCTGCTCTGTTTTGATTCTTTCGAACCGGGGTTCATTTTGGAATCCCTCTGACACTATTTAAAGAACCCTAGGGCTCTAGATTTAGCATCCTTGGCAGAGAAGAGCATAGCAATACACTCTTAGCCAATTCTTAGTCTTCCATTCTCTTTCTTTCTTCCATTGTTCATAGAGTTCCACCATGTTTATGGGGAACTAATTTCTATTTTTTGTTGGGGAATGATGTAACCTTGTAAACTCTCATGTATTTGAATTTATTCTTAATTTCATATGCTTTTTCATTAATTGTGAGAGTAATTCATCTGTTCTTATTGCTTGCTTATACAATAGCATCATTTATGAGTTGCATGAGTGCCGAGAGGTTCCTTTCAATTCAGGTTCTTGTTGAATTACAACTAAGGGTTATATTTCTCAGGGATGAGGGTATGAGTCTTAGTCGTCTTAACCTCTTGATCTTCACATCTTTTAACCAGGAATGCTAGGAATTGTATGAACTGGTAATTAGGGACAAACTTATTTACCGAGGGATCGGGTTTAAGTGATTTAGTGAGGGACGTTGGCATTAATGCATAAAGAAGAATTCTTATATACATGAGAGGGAACTTGGTGAAATCTAACCCCAACAACATACCCATCTGTGAAGTCCCTGGCAAGTATACCAGATCTTTATAAAGTAATATATAAACGGTAAGTCCGAGTATCATCTCCCAAAGGACTCTTAGGCCTAATCTTTCATGTAAATTAATCTTATAAGACTTGAAAGAAAATATACTTGTGGTTGAATGCAAAGAATGAAAATAAACATGCACATGCAATTGATTCAATTGGCAAGGAAAAGATATGGATGAATGAAGTTGTTGGGGTTTACAATTTCATCTTATCCACTCTCTTATATCTACTCTTCTTATTAAATTCGCTTTATTATCTAATTGTCATGAAAAACTTTCTTAGTCTACCCTAAACCCGATCCCTCGGCGAAAATAGCCTATTACTAATTACTGGCTTACTATCCCTAGTCTCCCCTAGTAGATAGCAACGCATTATAAACAGAAGCAAAATACAATTGATCGTCCTACCCCTATCCCTAGGTGGTATTGCTTAATCAAGGAATTTCCTATCAGTTCATGACTTCCCTGTACGTCCCCGTATCGACAAAGGCAAAGAACATTATATCGAATGAGTTAAACGATAAAAGCTTTAAGCACAGATAAGAAACCTAACAATTGATAATAAAAGCATATGTAAACATATGAATAAAACAAGAATTTCAATATAAGAGAGTTTCAAAAGATTACATTGTTCCCCAACAACAAAGGGTTTAGTTCACCATGGACATGGTGAAACTAGATGGAATTAAATGAAAGAATGAAAGAGTAAACCCTAGATTGGATAAACTGGAGCCTAAGAATCCAAGAAATCTTCTCTAAGGAGTGTAGAATAGCTTTGGATTTCTCTGCTTGCCAAAACAATACTCTGAAGGTCGAACTGGGGCTATTTATAACACAGAAAAGTAACAGAATTTCAGCCCAAGCCTAGCAGATAACCGCTCACTGCCTAATTTGGCCGCTAAGCGATTTCCCTCTAATTGCACGACCACTCAACGGTTTGCCTCTAATCTGAGAACCGCTCTGCGTCACCGCCTGGGCGCCAAACAATGGCTGCTCCCTCGAATATGGCGCTCAGCGCTGGAAATTAACGCTGAGCGGTGCCTTTGAGTCTTCTTTTCTCCTTCTCTCTTGAGTTTAAGTCCTTCCTACTTCACTTTCATCTTCAATTCGCATCAAAACCTTGCAAAACAATGCAAAACAAGCATAATATCTCTAAAAACAGCTTTTGACTCTCATATGACTCGGCTAAGTGTTTATTACTTGATTCTAAGCTCATTCTAAGTCATAAAGGATGTGTTTTGATATCAAATTTAAGCATGAAAATAACGGTTTTTAGACCGTTATCACCATCTCATCTAAATCAACCTACATTCATCATCTATGTGCTCCTTTGCCATTGATCAATTGCATTTTATTTTATTTTATTATTTTTGTTCAAACCCAATGATCTCTTTTAATTTTTTTATTTTTTAGTCTTAATTAGGATACGATACTTGGTCTTACCATTTTATATTACTTGTGCGACTCGGTCACATGCCGATTTGCCCCAACAATTTCTCTAAAAGGCTCACATTTTCTCTCTACTCTCTCACGCCCCTTTTGGTAAGTAAGAATTTTATCACTTTTCTCACTTTTTTTCTCTTTTTCAATTTCTTCTCTCCCCTCTTCTCTTCTTCTTTTTCCATCTCACCCTCACATATTTTCTCTTCTTTTTCTTCTCTCCTCACTAACTCAACACTCTTTTTTTCCTCTTCCACTCTCTCCTCTACAACACTCACTACGACCATACAATCTTCCTTAGGGTTAACTTCAGTATTAGCCCCAAATTGATTATCTGCTTTGTCCTCCAACCTCTTGGCTATTTGGCCGATGTGCATTTCCAACTTTTTGAAGGTAGCATCATTGCTCTTCATGGTGGAGTCATGCGCCTTCAAAAATTGTTGGAACATCTCTTCCGACTTATTAGTATTGTCAGTCAAAGCAGATACCTATTTCCATAGTGGTGATGGCTGTTGTGGTCTATTGAATTGGCCTCCTGCTTGTCCAGATTGTCCAGTCTGACCTTGACCCCTACTTGGGTAAGGTTTCCACCCTTGGTTGAAATCACCTTGGCAGAATTGGAATTGATTGCCCATGTAGTTGACTTCTTCTTGGGCCTCCTCTGGATAAGCACATTCACCATTGATATGGTCACCAAGACATCGGTCACAGAGTTGTTGTTGCACCTGTAAAACATTCTTCAACTCCTTAGGCAATTGAGCGAGAGTGTTTGTCAAACTATCCAGTTGTTGAGTTTTAAGCTTGTTCTATGCAAACAAGGCATCTTGGGTTGGTAATTGAAGAACCCCATTTTATTGAAGTAGAGCTCCTCCATCACTATGAGTCTCATTGTCATTAGCAGCCATATTTTCTATCAACCCAAAGGCTTTGATGACAAAAATGCTCTAGCTAGGACAAGCCAAATCTAGAAGCAAATCAAGCCATAAGTTCATGGATAAAGATTGCGGAATTTGGTGGTCGTGAAAGGTGTTGATAGCTCATGGTTTTGATGAGTTGTATGATGATGGAAGGTTTATTTGGTGGCAGCACTAACCTTTGCTCAGTGTTTTACTCATAACTTTCTCTACAAAAGTCCAAATGAATTAATGGTTTTTTTGTTTGAAACTAGAATCAAAGGGCTTTCTTTTGATTTTTATGTATTTTTTGGACAACTTGGCTAGATGTAGTTTAAGTTTCAAAATCGCCCCAGTTTACTGCCAGAAAAAAAAATAAAAGGAGAAAATAAACACAACACAAGTAAGGAAAACATTAAACAACAAGGAAATAACAAAGGATCAAAACCAAGAAACTTAACTCTTTGAAGAACCAAGTGATGAATAAAATAAAAAAATGATCTAGCTAGTACAAGCCAAATCTAGAAGTAAATCAAGTCATAAGTTCATGGATGAAGATTGCGGAATTTGGTGATGGTGAAAGGTGTTGATAGCTCATGGTTTTGATGAGTTGTATGATGATGGAAGGTGTATTTGGTAGTTCTCTAAGAGAGGTTGGGCCAACTCTTGGAGGAAGGTGGCTAGAGGAGGCCTCTTGGGTTGCTCTAGCCTAATGTGACCTTAAAAGAGTAGTATGACACAAAAATGGTAGCATAACTTTACTCTAAATCAAAGGTGATTACATGATGGAGAGCACTGATAACAGTCTAAAAACCGTTATTTTCATACTTAAATTTGATATCAAAACACATCCTTTATGGCTTATAATGAGCTTAAAATCAAGTAAAACACTTAGTTGAGTCATGTGAGAGTCAAAAGTTGGTTTTAGAGATATTATGCTTGTTTTTACATTGTTTTGCAGGGTTTTGAGGTGAATTGAAGATGGAAGTTAAGCAAGGTGGACTTAGGCTTGTGAAAGATGAAGAAAAAGGATGAAAAGAAGAGTCAAAAGGACCACTGAGCGTCCAGAGTGATTAGAGGCAAACCGCTCAGCCGTAAAACTGACCGCTGAGCGGTGGCGTGGCTAAGGGGGAAACCGCTGAGCGGTTTAATTAAGCGTTGAGCGGTTGTCTGATTTTATTTGGCTTAGATTCTGATAGATTTTGTTATCTTTTTGGCCTATATATAGCCCTAGTGCGAATCAAAACTCATTCTTTTGGCAGAGAAAAACGTCCACAGCAGCTCTACAAACCTTGGAGGAGGTTCATTGGATGCTTAGGCTCCAATTTACCAAATTTAGGGTTTTATTTTCCATTCTTCCATTGTATTTCATCTAGTTGCACCATGTTTATGGTAAACTAAACCCTTTGTTGTTGGGGAACAATGTAATCTTTTGAAACTCTCATATATCCAAATTCTTATTTATTTTATATGCTTGCATATGCTTGATTTATCAATTGTTGGGTTCCTTACTTTTGCTTAATGCTTTTATCGTTTAACTCATTCGGTAAACGTTGTTTGTCTTTATTGATACGGAGACGTACAGTAATGTCATGAACTGGGGGAATTCCTTGATTAAGCAAATACCGCCTAGATATAGGGGTAGGACGATCAATTGTATTTTGCTTCCGTTTATCATGCATTATTACTTACTAGGGAAGGCTAGAGATAGCAAGCCGGTAATTAGTAATAGGCTCTTTTCGCCAAGAGATTGGGTTAAGGGTAGACCAAGAAAGTTTGCATGGCAATATGATAAATAAGCAAATTAAATAAGAAGAGTAGATATATAAGGGTGGATTAGATGAAATTGTAAACCCCAACAACACCATTCATTCATAGTTTCTTCTAGCCAATTGAATCACTACATCTTGCATGTTGACTTTTGTTCTTGCATTCTAAAACCAAAATTTAATTCTTTTCTCAAGTCTTACACAATTAGGTTACACGAAAGTTAAGTCGTAAGAGTCCTTTGGGAAACGATACTTGGACTTACCCATTTTATATTACTTGATAACGATCTGGTACACTTGCAGGGACTTAACAAACACCTCTTTTTATAGGCTAAGGTGTCTTAAAATGGGCTGAAACTTTAACCTAAAAGAGCCACCTTGGTTGTCTTGGAGAGCAAGGAGAAATCCTCTCCAATAAGAGGGAAACAAGTGGCAAAAATCCTCTCACATGAGAGAGTGACATGTGGCCACTACCTATGGAAAATCTCTCCATTCCTAGAGTGAGACATGGCCACTAACTAGGAGGAAAACTCTCCAATGGGAAGCTTCCACATGTCTATGACGAAATTATTCTCCCTTGTTCTCCAAGCTTAGCCAAAATGTTGACCCCTTGGTCAACACACACTTTGTTGACTTGTTTGGTCAAAATCCTATTCTACCTGGCCCAAAATACAAAGCCCAATTGAAATCCTACACTAGTAGGCCTATAATACCAAGCCCAGATAAAATCTAGACTACTTGGCCCAAACAACAAAGCCCAAATAAAATCTAGACTACTTGGCCCAAAATACAATGCCCAAAATTATTCTTACTCTACTAAATCTTCATGATGACTTAAGATGGCCCAAGAGAAAGAGTCTAGGCCCATCTTTCATAAATGTCTCCAGCTCTTCATGAATGTGCTAGTTTATGGCTAGGGGTATGCCATCAGGCTTCCTCTGCAGTCTTGCACTTGATGTTACCTCCAGCTGAGGCATCTAACATAAGCTTCGTTTAAGCGCCAAAACCTCCAAGGAATGAAAGGACTACTGATGTGTCATCAAAACCGTGCATGGGTGTCTTACTCAGTAAGCTTTTATATCTGTCCCATGCCTGGCCTAGGGTTTCTTCCATGCCTTGCTTGAAAGAAGAAATTTCCTATTTACCTTTGTTGATTTTAGACTGTGGGAAGTACTTGTTCAGAAATTTTGACACCACAGCCTCCCAGTTAGTAACGCTATCCTCCGGGAAAGAGTTCAACCACAGCTTAGCATTGCCTCTCAATGAGAAAGGAAACAAGCTAAGTTTAATAGCTTCATTCGGCACACCATTGATCTTCATAGTGTTGCAAATCTCGTTGAATGTGGTCAAATGCTCGTATGGACATTCATGGGACAGTCCATTGAATTGGTTGCTCTTCACCAATTGTATCAAAGCCTTATTCACCTTCATGTTTAGTGCATTGACACTCGGCCTTGCAATGCTATTAAAGTGTTGAGGGCCAAGAACAGTGGTGTGATCCGCTAGAGTGTGTCTCCTAGTATTCTCCTCAGCCATCTCCTCTGTGCTCTGGTCAGATTCTTGTGGTGAGGGTTGTAACAGTCTCTCAGGAGAAGAAAACAATTCTCTAGATGTTCAAATCCTTCTCCTTCAAGTTTCACTTAAGCCTTCAAGAAGAGGTTCTGAAGTTTTCTTGCTCCTAATCCGAATTGTATCCTGCACACACAAGATAACAAAACCCTAGAAAGATATTGTTAGAACAAAATAAAAAAAAAATCAAGTCAAAGTTAATCAATAATCACATGAATAGAATAGTTAAACCACAAGTCACCGACAACGGCGCCAAAAACTTGTTAAGACTTCGGCAAGTGTACCGAATCGTATCAAGTAATGTAAACGGTAAGACCAAGTATCGTTTTCCCTAGTGACTCATTGACCAAAGAAAATAAGCAGGTGAAAGATATATGCATGAATTATGTTGTTGGGGTTTACGACTTATCCTAATTCACTCTCATGTATTTACGAATTATACTCCTTCATTAATGTCAATGCCACTTTCTAATTTACCCTAAACCCGATGTCTTGGTGAAGAGAGCATACTCCTAATTACTAGTTTACAATGTCTTGTCTCCCTAGCAATTGATCATGCATTACATTCGCACAGAAGCTTAAAGGCAATCAGTCCTCATATCCCTATGTCTAGGTAATATTGCTCCCAAGAGATAATAGAGGAAAAACTCTAACAATTAATGAAGTAAGGCATATATATTAAGAATAAATTCAATACATGAGAGTTTCAAAGGATTACATCGTTTCCCCAACAACAATGGAGGTTTAGTTCACCATAGACATGGTGAAACTAGATGAAAACAATGAAAAGAATGAAAGATAAAACCCTAGAATTTGTAGATTGGAGCTTTCGCATCCAAAATCTGCCTCCAAGGGGTGAAAAGAGTGGTTCTGCGTCTCCTTCTGCCAAAAGATACCCTCTCTAGGTCATGCAAATCAATATATAGTTCATTAAAATCAGCAGAAATTGGCCCAGATCCAAGAGACTAGCGCTCAGCACCGGATTACCGCTCAGCGGTAGGCGCAGTTGTTAAGCCCCTAGCAAGTGTACTAGATCTTTCTCAAGTAATATAAACGGTAAGACCGAATATCGTTCTCCCAAAGGGCTAAGTAGCCTAGACGTTCGTGTGATTTGATCGCATAAGACTTGAAAAGAAGAATACCTTGTAGTGTTGATGAAAAACTGAATTTAAACATGCAAATGCAAGTTGAATCAGTTGGCAAATAACACTATGAATTAATGAAGTTGTTGGGGTTTACAGTTTATCTTTATCCACCCTCCTATATCTACTATTCTTGTTAAATTCGCTTTATTATCAATGTCATGCAGCTTTCTAATCTACTCTAAACCCGATTCCTCGGCGAAGAAAGCCTATTAATAATTACTAGTTTACCATTCCTAGTCTCCCTAGTAATTAATAACGCATTATAAAAAGAAGTTTAAAGCAATTGGCCGTCCTACTCCTATTCCTAGGTAGTATTGCTTAACCAAGAGAATTCTTATCAGTTCAAGACTTCTCCGTACGTTCCCCTATCGAAAAAAATCAAATATCATAACACCGAATGAGTTAAACGATGCAAGCATTAAAATCGGATAAGAAAACCCAAACTATTGATAATACAAGCATGTGAATAAAACAAGAACTTCGATATAAGAAAGTTTCAAAAGATTACATTGTTTCCCAACAACAATGGGTTTAGTTCACCATGTCCATGGTGAAACTAGATGGAATTAATGAAAAGAATGGAAGAATAAACCCTAGAATTGGTGATTCGGAGCTCCCGCATCCAAAAACTGCCTCCAAGGAGTGAAGAAGATGATCTGGACGTCTCTGATTGCCAAAAGATTACAAACCCTAAGGTGTCTAAGTCTTTAAATAGGACATAAAAATAACAGAAACAAGTCCAAGCCCAAACAAATCATAAAAATCGCAAAAAACAGGTCCAAGCCCGCGCCCCCGGTGCTCAGCACCCTGTGGCACTGACGCTCAGCGCTCAGGTCAACTTTTCTGGTCAACTGGTTGACTTTTCTGGTTGACTGGTTGACTTTTCTGCATTCTGGTTGACTTTCTGCACTGCAACTCTTTGATACTTCAACCTTTCTTTCAATTCATTCCAAAAACCTACAAAATCAAGGGAAACCAAGCATAAAACCAAGAAAACCAACTTTGACTCTCTTGTTCTCTAACTTACGAAAAATGCATGATTTCAAGCTAATTCTAAGCCATAAAGGGTGTGATTTAATATCAAAATTAAGTGTGAAAATAACGGTTTTTCAACCGTTATCAGCGGTACTCATTCAGGTCTCTCAGTGTTGACGCTCAGGGGTCTAGAAGTGGCTTCTCTGAAGAGGCTGGTGCTCAACAATGAAAGTGGCGCTGAGCGGTGGCTGCTGCACTTAATTTTCCCCTCAGGTTGGCACTTAGGAGTTGGCCAGAGAACTCCTTCAAGTGCCTAGCGCTCAACGGTGGATTTGCGCTCAACGGTGTCTGCGATTCTTCTTTTAAGCACTTTTCCTTCTTCTC
Organism: Vigna mungo; assembly: GCA_036885675.1. Taxonomy (NCBI): domain Eukaryota; kingdom Viridiplantae; phylum Streptophyta; class Magnoliopsida; order Fabales; family Fabaceae; genus Vigna; species Vigna mungo. The sequence goes on from CP144698.1 coordinate 9,012,027, forward strand.
TTGAGTCCAACTCCTTCCTACTTTACCTCCCTTCATTCAATTCATGTTAATTCTTGCCAAAACAAGGAAGACCAAGCATAATATCAAGAAAACCATCTTTGACTCTCTTATTCTCTAACTCAAGAAAAATGCATGATTTCAAGCTAGTTTCTAAGTCATAAAGGGTGTGTTTTGTGTCAAATTTAAGTATAAAAATAACAGTTTTTGAACCGTTATCATCCTCCATCCTCTTGGCCAGTTGGCCAACCTGCATACTTAATTTTAATATCAAATGCACCCTTTTTACTTAGAAACTTGCATGGAATCATGAATTTTCTAAATAAAAGAGTTGAGGACATGTTTTATGATTTTTTTTGCTAAATTCCCTTGATTCTATAGGTTTTTAGAGTGATTTGAAAGAATTTTTGAATTATCAAATGGTCGGAGTGCTAAAAAGTCAACCAGAATGCTGAAAAACCAACCAAGTGCAGAAAAAAACAAAATGCTGAAAAAATCCGCTATGGCTGAGCGGTACCAGAGCTGTACCTGAGCGCCAGTCAGCGCTCGGCGGTGAAATTGACCGCCGGGCGGTAGCGCGGCTTGAGGGAAACCGTCGAGCGGTGAAATTAGGCGCCGGGCGGTTGTCAGATGGGCCTGGACCTGTTTTATGTTATTTTTTATGATCTGTTTGGGCTTGGGCTTGTTTTATGTCATTTTTATGCCCTATTTAAAGGCCAGAACGTTGTAGGGTTTGTATCTTTTGATGGCTTAGGCACAGAAACACACTTTTCACCCCTTTAGGGTAGATTTGAAGATGGTGACAACTCTCCTTTTCTCCTTTTTAGGGTTTGTATCTCTTTCATTCCATTATTCACCTAGTTCCTCCATGACGATGCAGAATTAATCTTATTTGTTGCTGGGGAAAGATGTAACCTCGAAACTCTCATATATCGAATTTCTTATTTATTTATATGCTTGTCATATGCTTTGATTATCAATTGTTGGGTTTCTATTCTACACTTAAAGCTTTTATCGTTTAACTCATTCGATAATCGTTGTTTGTCTTTACTGATACAAGAACGTACGGTACTGTCATGAACTGGTGGAAATTCCTTGATTAAGCAGTACCACCTATGGATACGGGGTAGGAAAATCAATTGTTTTTGCTTCTGTTTATAATGCATTATTAATTACTAGGGGAGGCTAGGGATAGCAAGCCAGTAATTAGTAATAGGCTCTTTTCGCCGAGGGATCGAGTTAAGGGTAGACTAAGAAAGTTTGCATGACAATATGATAATAAAGCGAATCTAATAAGAATAGTAGATTTATGAGAGTGATTGGGTGAAATCTGAATCCTAGCAACAAATCCATCTCATATTATCAATATCATCCATCTACTTTTGTGTTTAACCTCAATTGATCAAATAGCATTCATGTTTATTTTTCCGGACTTTACATTCAAAAACCCTAAAAATATGTTGTTCTTATAGTCTTGATTGGTTAAGCAAAAGCACAACAGTTTAGTGTCGTGAATCTCTTGGGAAAACGATACTTGGACTTACCATTTATTATTACTTGATACGATCTGGTACACTTGCCAGTTTGTTAACAGTTATGCACCTACATAAATTGTTGGAACATCTTTTCCAACTTGTTGGTTTTCTCATTCAAAGTAGATACTTGTTGCCATAGTGATGGTTGCTGCCGTGGTCTATTGAATTAGCCTCCTACTTGTCCAGCTTGTCCATTTTGACCTTGACCCATGCTTGGGTGAGGTTTCCACCATTGGTTGAAATTACCTTAGCTGAATTGGAATTGATTACCCATGTAATTAACTTCTTCTTGGGCCTCCTATGGATAAGCACATTGACCATTGATATTGTCACCACCACATAGGTCACAGAGTTGCTGTTGAACTTGTGAAACGTTCTTAAGCTCTTCAGGCAACTGAGCGAGTGTCTTTGTCAAATTCTCGAACTGTTGAGTTATGAGTTTGTTTTGTTCAAGTAAGGCATCTTGAGGCTGTAATTGTAGGACTCCCTTCTGTTTACGTGAAGCTCCTCTTTCACTGTGCATCTCATTGTCAGTAGCAGCCATATTGTCAATCGGTTCATAAGCTTCCTCTCGAGTCTTGCAATTGATGTTACGTCTAGCTGAGGCATCTAGCATAAGCTTCGTATGAGAGCCAAGACCTCCTAGGAACAAAAGGACTATTGATGCTTCATCAAAGCCATGCATGGGTGTCTTCCGTAGTGGGCTTTTGTATCTATCCCATGCTTGACCTAGGGTTTCTTCCATGCCTTGCCTGAAAGAAGAAATTTCCAGTTTACCTTTGTTGATTTTTGACTACGAGAAGTACTTGTTCAGAAATTTTGACACCACAGCCTCCCAGTCATTAAAGCTATCCTCAGGGAAAGAGTTCAACCATAGCTTAGCATTGCCTCCCAATGAGAAAGGAAACAAACTAAGCTTTATAACTGTTGTAAAACTGGTAGGCTTCTTTTTATACCTAGAGGAGGGTGAATTGGTGATGTTTCAAAAACAAAATCTTTTCGCAATCTTTTATCAAAAGCACAAAGCTTTTTAGCTTTCTTGAAATGCAAGTAATAAAAATTTATATACAGCAGAAAATTGTAGTTGACTACGTAAAATATAATGTCGATTGGAATTAAAGAGTGCAGGGATAAAGAAAATAAAACACTGATTTTTATATTGGTTCGGCTAACAATGGCTACATCCAATGTCCTTCCAACCCAGGAAACAAATGATGGTTGCGGTTTTTACAACAAGGAATTTATAGAAGACCTCACGTCAAAAATATAAATCTCCTCTCTAACCCAAAACCAAAATATAGTTGCAATAACCAAAACCAGACTTGCAGTAAGAATCCCCTCTTCTGCAATCTGATACCACGTTGAACAATCCTCAACGTGAAACCCCTGTATCACAATAGGTCCAATTCCAGCAGTCCTCACAGGATGACAAGCCTTAACAAAGTGCAGCAGTCTTCAAAGGATGCCAAGCCTGAAATGATCAACCCAGAAGCACCTTCTTTGTGCAGTATGTAATCAGACAATGAGTGCGCAAGCTATCTCTCTTTGAATCTCCTGCAAGAAAGATCACCATCGTCTTCTTGGAGAATTCTTAGAGCTGTTATAATAGAGAATTCAATCTGAAACAAGAATGAAAATGTTAGATCGTCAAAAGTCGCTGAATTTAGAAAGGTACTCTTAACATTCATCTGATATAATTTGAATTTCATTATAGATGCAATGACCGAAAGTATTCTGATTGCTTGTAATATGGCTACAGGTGCATATGTTTCATCATAGTCGATTCCTTCTTCTTAACAGTAGCCTTTTGCTACTAATCTCGCTTTGTTCTTTATAATTTCACCTGAATCATCCATTTTATTTCAGAAAACCCACTTTGTACCGATAACTTGTAGCTTAGGTTTTCTAGGTACTAATTCCCACACATTATTTCTTGTGAACTGATTCAGCTCTTCTTGCATGGCTACCATCCAATTTTCATCACTCAATGCCTCTTCAATTTTCTTGGGCTCAATCTTGGACACAAAGGCAACGTTCATGCAGTACTGATTCAGTTGTCTTCTTGTATACACTCCTCTTTACATATCACCAATAACATTTTGTGTTGAGACATGATTTAATCGACTTAGCTTTGGGAGATTCAACTTCCTCTGTTTCATCTTCTTTCTCAATAACTTCTTCAGGACCTTCTTCTTCAGTTATGTTCTCGTCTTCTTCAACACAGTTCCTGACTTGCTTGGAGTGGCTTGGATCCATGATGAAATCATCAAATGCAACATGAATAGACTCCTCCACATTCATAGTTCTCTTGTTGTATACACGGTATGCCTTACTGTTCATGGAATATCCTATGAAGATTGCTTCATCAGCCTTTGAGTCAAACTTTCCCAGATTTTCTTTATCGTTATTTAATACAAAGCACTTGCTTCCAAAGATTCTCATATGTGAAATATTAGGCTTTCTTCCTCTGAGCAGTTCATATGGGGTTAGCTTCAGTATAGACCTTATGATTGTTCTATTCAGCACATAACATGTTGTGCTTACTGCATCTGCCCAGAAGTATTTCAGCATGTCCCTATCATTCAGCATTGACCATGCCAATTCTTTAAGTGCTCTATTTTTTCTTTCCACAACCCCATTTTGCTGAGGTGTTCTGGGTGCAGAGAAGTTGTGTGTGATTCTCATTTCAGCTAAGTAGTCGTCAAAGTCCTTATTCTGAAATTCTCCTCCATGATCACTTCGGATAGCCTTGATTTTCATATCCATTTCATTCTGGATGGCAGCAGCAAATCTCTTGAAGACCTTAAGTGTCTCATTCTTAGCTCCAATGAAATAAGTCCAAGTATATCTTGAATAATCATCTACTATAACTAGTCCATATGAATTACCTCCAAGACTCTTGGTTCTGGATGGTCCAAATAGATCCATGTGGAGTAGTTGCAGAGGCTTCTTGGTTGACATTTCAATCTTGCTCTTGAATGACTGCTTGGTTAGCTTTCCTCTTTGGCATGCATCACATAATCTATCAGTCTTCAATCAAATTTTGGGCAGACCATTCACGAGATTTTTTAAGACGAGCTTATTCAGTTGACTCATGCTAATGTGCACTAATCTTTTGTGCCATAGCCACACATCTTCTTCCTTAGACATCAGTCATACAACAGATTCGAATGTATTGTCTGTGAAGTCGATTAAGTAGATGTTGTTTACCCTTTTTCCCACAAGCAGTAATTCATTTGTTGCTCCATTACTGATCAGACAATATTTAGGTTCATAAGTGATTTTCAATCCTTTGTCGCATAGCTGACTGATGCTGAGCAGATTGTGCTTTAACCCTTCAACAAGCAAAACATTTTTAATTTCATAAGAGGAGGGAGTTTTAATTTTACCTATACCAATGATTCTACCCTTGTTGTTATCACCATATGTGACATGACCAGCAACCTTGTATGATATATCTGTGAATTTTGTAGGGTCTCCAGTCATGTGTCTCGAACAACCGCTATCAAGGTACCAAGTAGGACTTTTACACTGTTGTTCCATTTCAGGCTTGATTATTCTTGATTTTGCCATCATGATCAGCTCTCCTTTATTCTTGACTTTCTTGGCATCAGCAGAATGATCTTGACTATTCGTCTTTTTCAAGATCTTTGTAAATTTGTTGTTCAACAAGATCGATTTCTGTATCTGTGAGCAGAATTCTTCCTCACGGGTTTCCTTGCATTCCAAGCTACCTGCTTTAAAGTTTTCAAAGAATCCATCAGTTACAGATTTTAACTTCAAATTATAGGGAGCAGATGCAATATCAATTTCAAAATCATAAGCTTTTCTTGAATGAGAAAAGGAAGCCATCCCCAGGTTTTACAGTCGAATAGAAGAAAAATAGAGTCGACTGAATTTTCAAATAGCTTATAAAAACTAGCTCTGGTGCCTAGTTTTAGGAAACAGGTTGGCTTCAATTTACACCAAGAAGAGGGGTGAATTGGTGTTAGTTAAAAAAAATAATATTTTCGCAATCTTAGTATGAAAATTCAAAACTTTTGATCTTTCCTTGAAATGCAAGTAATGAAAATTTCAATGCAGCGGAAAAACATAGTTGACTGCTCTAAATATAAAGTAGACTGAAATAAATAGTGCAGGGATAGAGAAAATCAAACACTGGTTCTTATACTGGTTCGGCCAACAATGCCTACATCCAGTACCTTTCAACCTTGGAAGCAAATGCACTATAATGGTTGCGGTTTTTACAACAAGGAATTTATAAAAGCACCACGCAAAAATATAAATCTCCTCTCTAACCCAAAACCAAATATAGCTGCACACAAAACCAGGATTGTAGCAAGAATCAAGATCAAACCAGAAATACCTTCTTTGTGCAGATGTTGATCAAACAGTATGCGCAATTGGCCCCTCAATCTGAATCTCTCTCAAGAATGATCACCACCGTCTTCTTGGAGAATTCTTGGAGCTTCCAAAACTGAGAACTTTCTTTGAAACAGGACAATGAAAATGTTAGATCACAAAAGTCTTACAAAACAGATCGTGCTCTGTTCTATTTATAGGTTTCCTGTCATTCTCAGTCGAATACCCTACTAATCCAGTCGACTGTATTAAAACAGTTATAACTGACAGTCAACATAGAGGCTCCTCAGTCAACTAATTCAATGCACATTCATGATAGTTGACTTAGTCAGTCAATCTTAACTAACTTTTGAAAAACTTGTCGTTGGAGCAAGTAAGTATAACAGAATTCCAAAAATAACAACAACACAGTCAAATAGGTGTTCCGCCATGTCGACTGACACTTGAAAAACACTTTGAAATTCTTTTCAACTCAAAATCTCATCAAGCACATGTTCACAGAATCTGTACTAAGATTTTAGCTTAGTCGAATGCAATACCAGTTTATTCGACTAAGCCAGATCTTTGTCACAACAAATATAAGTTCATAAAAGTGCTTGTGAGCTTTTCTTTAGAAATGTGCAGAGATAATCAAAATCATTTTATCACACATTTTAATACAAGCATGTTCCAAACATATAACACATAATCAATCAAGGGAACATACATGCAAAACAACAAAACATGTTCAACAATATCATTGTTCAAAACAGTATAGCATATCAGCTGAACATGTATTACTGGAACTTATGTACTGTTATTAAGCAATGTGTTGTCATCATCAAAAACCAGTTTGATATAGAGTTTTGTGTTGTCAACAATCTCAACAACATGAACTTTTCTCTCTTGAATATGTCCAGATTGATGCTCATTGGCGTAGCAATGATTTTGAAGGAACCACACACAAAGCTTTGACGATTTTCTTCATCACTGATCCAACCCATTGGATCAGATTTCCTAATCATGTAGGCTCGCACTTCTTTTTCTTCGATCCCAGCGCAACTTGAGGATTCCATGAAGATGAGATCCTTGAAACCTTTTTTCTAGAATTAGAGAGTTTTTGAGAGATTTCAAGAAGCAGAATTCATGGAATAGTGATTGACCTGCGAAGACAAAAAAAATAAGGCCCGAAGTAGTTGTTTCTATAAAGCTAGATGCATTGTATTATGAACAGTTACACAAACCAGAAATCAGTTAAAATGATTTGTCATAACGTTGACCGTTTATAAATGCATGAAGCGACAAATAACAAGTTTAATCTCTCAGATTCTAGTTTACTAATTTCTAACATTAAAAAAAAAATTAAAGAAAGCTCTAGTCGAATTGATTGAACATGCAATTAACAATTAGAAGACACAAGTTTTCAAGTCAGAGTTCAACACAATACAATTAACACAGTTGATTGAATTAAAATTGGAGTCGAGTGAGACTCGTGAAAATCATTTTCAAACAAATTCAATCAATCAACCAATTAAGCATACAGCACAAACAATCATACAACAATAACTAATCAATATAAGCATGATGCAGCAGATAAATACAGTTTTACCAATTGTAGATACTCAAGTATTTGATGTATTCCATAATTGATTCATCCTTGAGATCAATCTACATCAGTTTTGTATCCTGCAAAACAACTCAGTTTTGGTTGTTGGTACCCATTTAACTTTGTGTCCATGATTGTTAATCCTTGTTACTTGTTCCTTTGGCATCCACACATATAATCCTTTAGGAACAACAAAATTTCTGTAATAGCAATTTCTAACAGTATGACCAACACAATTACAATAGAAACATGCATTTCTAGCAGGTTTACTGTTGAACAAAACTGGCAAGTGTACCAGATCGTTTCAAGTAATATAATTGGTAAAACCCAATATCGTTCTTCCCAACAGACTCGAAGCCCTTATCGTTCGTGTGAATAGAAATCGTAAGACTTGTAAAGAAAAAGCAAGTGGTTTGAATGCAAGAAACAAAAAGTAAACAAGCAAATGCGATTAATTAAATCGACAAGAAAAAGACTATGGATGAAGGGAGTTGTTGGGGTTCACAATTTCATCTTATCCACTATCTGTTATCTACTCCTCTTATTTAATTCGCTTTGTTATCTAATTGTCATGCAAACTTTCTTAGTCTACCCTTAACCCGATCCCTCAGCGAAAAGAGCCTATTACTAATTACTGACTTGCTATCCCTAGCCTCCCCTAGTAATTAATAATGCATTATAAACAGAAGCAAAAACAATTGATCGTCCGCCCTATCCCTAGGTGGTATTGCTTAATCAAGGAATTTCCCCCAGTTCATGACAGTACCGTAGGTTCCCGTATCAATAAAGACAAACAACGATTATCAAACGAGTTAAACGATAAAAGCTTTAAGCGCAGAAGAGAAACCCAAAAATTGATAATCAAAGGATATGATAAACATATAAATAAATAAGAGTTTCAATAAAAGAGAGTTTCAAAAGATTATATTGTTCTCCAACAACAAAAGGGTTTAGTTCACCATTGTCATGGTGAAACTAGATGAAAAATGATGGAAGAATGGAAAGGTAAACCCTAGATTGGATAAAAAAGGAGCCTAAGCATCCAAGAGATCTTCTCCAAGGAGAGAAAACTAGGTCTGACCACCCCTTGCTGTCAAAAGAATGTATTTGAAATCGCAATAGGGCAATTTATAGCTGAGGAGCGTCACAGAAATCAGGCCCAAGCCCAGCAGACAACCGCTCGGCGGTTTGCCCCTAATCGCGCCACCGCCCGGCGGTTTGCCTCTAATCGCAAAACTGCCTGGCTACACCGCAAGGGCGCGAGACAGTGGCTCCTCCTCGCATTTGGCCGCCCAGCGTTGGATTTTGGGCGCTGGGCGGTTCCTAGACTCTTCTTTTTTCATGTTTTTTCATTTTTCTCGAGTCTAAGACCTTCCATCTTCAATCCCATTCTTCATCTTCATCAAAAATGCTACAAAACAATGCAAAACAAGCATTATATCGTTAAAAACAGCTTTTGACTCTCAACTGACTCAATAGTTATCATTTACTTAAATCAGTAAATTTCCTAACATTGGTTCTGTTAGACTGATCTTTGTAACCAATTCCTTGTCTATTAATTGCTCTGCCAGATGATTTTGAAACAACATTTAAATTGTCTCTTCCTTGAGTAAACTTAGCTAGTGTGGTAGTTAAGTAACTTATCTTTTCAATATGAGCAGGACAATTTTCACAATCTTTTTCTACTGTAACAGTTTTAATTTCAACATTCTTAACAGATAACAAAGCTTCTTTTAATTCTTTTTCTAATTTCTCATTTTCTGCAACAAGGTTATTAATTCTATATTCAAAATCTCTTCTTTCAGAGTTCAGACGATTAACCTTATATTGCAGTCGCATAGCTTCAGCATGCAGCTCTTTGAATGCATCTTGCAGCAGATCATACTTGACTTCCACTAGTTCATTTGATATGTCTGCATCACTGTCATAGTCATCCCATGTTACTCCTATCATGTAGCATATATTTGATTCCTCCTCTTGATCAGCATCTTCATCACTTAAACTTTTAGAATCTGAATTTTCCCAAGCAATGTATGCTCCTTTTCTTTTAATATTTCTGCCTTGAGAGAATCTTTTCTTTCCTTTTTGCTTCGGCTGTAAGTCAGGACAATTAGGCTTGATGTGACCTTCCTTTCCACATTCATAGCATTGGACAACATTTGTACTGAAGCTCTTGTTTTTGCGTTGACCTGCATGGTAAGATAGTTGACTTCATTTTGTATAAGTCGACTAAACTTTCTTACCAGCAAGGTCATCAATTCTTTTTCGTCCATGTCTGTTTCTAAGTTATTCTTGCTTGAGGCTTTCAGAGCAATGGATTTCTTCTCTACAATCTCCTCTCCATCCTTTAATCTACCAAGTTCCAATTCATGTTCTCGTAACTTGCCAAACAAGGTAGCCATGTTCATCGTTGTAAGATCTTTGGACTCAGAGATTGTTGTGACTTTTGGTTGCCAATTCCTGTTCAAACTTTTCAAAATCTTGATTTTGATCTCTTCCTTATTAAACACCTTTCCGAGAGCCATTGGATGATTTACAATATGAGTGAATCATTTTTGCATATCATAGATGTTTTCTCCAGCCTTCATTCTGAACAATTCATACTCTTGTATCAGGGAGTTCTTTCTAGCTCTCTTGACTTCATCTGTACCTTCATGAGTTACCTCTAAGACATCGCACATTTCCTTTGCAGATTTGCATTGAGATATCCTAAAAAATTCATCAATTGTCAGTGTAGAGACAATTATATTTCTAGCTTTAACATCATACTGAGCTTTTCTATTTTCATCAGCAGTCCACTCAGTAAAAGGTTTCAAAACAATTTTCTATTCAACAGTTTTTGTAGGCAGAAAAGGACCATTCAAAGTGGCATCTAAATTTCCTTTATCTTGCGATTCAAGAAAGATTTGCATTCTGATTTTCCAAAAAGGATAATTTTCACCAACAATCAGAGGTGGTATGTTTGTTGAAGCACCTTCACCAAAAGTTTGAAAACAGAAAGCCATCCCCAGGTTTTATAGTCGAATGAATAAAAAATAAAGTCGACTAAATTTTGAAATTATCATATGAAAACCAGCTCTGGTGCCAATTGTTGGAAAACAGGTAGGCTTCTTTTTTAGCCAAGAGGGGAGGGTGAATTGGTGATGTTTCAAAAACAAAATCTTTTTGCAATCTTTTATCAAAAGCATAAAGCTTTTTAAGCTTTCTTGAAATGCAAGTAATTGGGAAAACAACCTTAACTTGCATTGGACTCAAGAAAACTGCTCTTGGATGGTATTTCAAAGATGAGGTAGACTCAGCAAAAGGAAAAGAAACACTGCTTGATTTTGACAGTGATCAAGAATTTCCTCCTCCTAACTCCGAATTTGAAAAGTGTGTAGGAGACCGGCTTGAGAGAGCAACCAAAAGAATAAATACACTTAAGAATACTCTATCTACTTTGAATAAGAAGATGGATGAGATCTTCAAGCACTATGTTGATATTTCCACATCCTCGGAAGAATCTGTAAGAAAAGATGTTGATGAAATAAGTGAAGAAAGCTCCACAGAGTCTTCTGAATCAGAATAAAGCTTTGTCTGCTCTGTAGTGATTGAGCCTCTCGAGTGTTTTAGTTGTTTGAGTTTTCTTTTGTAAATGGCTTAGACTACCATTTCATATTTTGTGTCTTGTTCTACACCAATTGTAATATCTTTTGAACAAGAAATGAAAATTAGTGTTTGAATCATATTTAATTGCTTTAATCAGATTCATTATATCTGTTCTGTTTGAATGATTGATTCGATTATATGCTGAATGAATTTGACTATGCATGTTTAAATTGTTACATCTTTCTGCATATTAACTTCTTATGGATTAATTTTCTTGCATAACCAAATTGCTTGATCTGCAAGAGATCTTTGAAAGGTTTTGCAGGAAAAACATTGCTTGGAACTCACTACTGGAATTACAACTCAGAGAGAAACAATGAAATCGACTAGATTACTAATTTAATCGACTAGATCATAACAGGGTTAAAAATTCCATTATTGGAATTTGGTTATAGTGTTGATTGATTATTTTTCTGATTATCTGCAATATATCTTTGATTCTAAATGTGTGTTTCAATATTTGATATTATATTGTGAGATTGTTGATAATTGTATCTTTGCATGATAGAATTGATTGATATCTCAATTGTGATACAATTCTGTGTTATGATGTTTGTATGCTCTGATTGTGTTGTACTGCATTGTGCATCTGAATTTAATTATGAAAATATGCAAAATGACAGGGGGAGCATTACACATTTGCACATATTTCTTCACATGCTATATCAGGGGGAGTTATCATTTTAATGTGAATATATATGATAGGGGGAGCATCACTGCATGTTTTTTAAGCTGCTTATACATTTTGTTTAATGCATCTCTGTTTGGTTTATCAGCTCATTATATCTAGAAGCATACCTTTTTTGTTAATCCACAACGGGGGAGAAGTATTGTGAAAGTACTATGAAATGTTATCTGCTTGATATATTGATTATAGTTGATTGATTGTGTGTATTCAGAGTAATGTCTGAATCTGGTTTGATATTGTACAAACATGGTTGTTTATTAATCATTGTTGACAACACAATATCTATATCAATCCGGTTTTTTATGATGACAACACATTTTTAATAACACATGTATTGTTGATGTGTTACATGCTCTATTGCTTATTGATTGATATATTGTTGAACATGTTTTATGATATGTGAATGCACATTTACTGAGCTTATGTATGTTACATCATATCTGGTTGTATTTCACATGTTTTGAAAGATGACAACCACATGCACTTTTATGAACTTACATTATGTTGCATATTTGCAAGCTGTAAGTCGACTTCATTATGGGGGAAGTCGAATTAAGCTCGTGACTATGCACAGATTTTCAAAAACAGTGCAATGTGAGATTTTACATTGAAAAGAATTTCAAAGTGAACTACAGTGTCGAAGTTGACTGTGTGCGCCACACATTTGACTGCATTAGTTGCTTGTTTTGAAATTTTGTTATGCTCATGAACTACAACGGCTATATTTTTAAAAGTTGGTTGGGCATTGAATGTTGGTCAACTGCATTGACTGAGAAATTAATTAGTTTGACCGAATTGTTACTATTATGTCTTAAATAGATTGATTCTCTAGTTTTTAGAGCTCCAAGAACTCATCAAGAAGATGGTTGTGATCTTGCTTGGAAGAGTTTCTGAAGGAGAGTTGTGTTACGCACATTGCCTGATCATAATCTGCACAATTGAGGTGCTTCTGGGTTGATCAAGAATTCGTTTGGCATCCGTGGCGATTGTTGTGATTAATGTTACCTGTTGTGACTACAGGGGTTGGACTCATGGAGTCTGGTACACTTTGAGGATTGTTCAAAGTGGGCTGCAGATTGCAGGAGAGGGGACATCTTGCTGCAAGTCTTGTTGTGTTGTTTGCCTATATTTTGGTTAGAGGGTTAGAGAGGTGTTTTATATTTTTGACGTGGAGGTCTTCTATAAAAGCCTTGTTGTAAAAACCTTGACCATTATAGTGCAGTTGCTTCCTGGTACTGGAAGGACACTGGATGTAGGCATTGAGGCCGAACCAGTATAAAAACCTGCGTTTGAATTCTCTATCCCTATACTTTTACTTTCAGTAGACTCCATTATCTGCGTAGTCTACTTTACTTTTCCGCTGCAAACAAATTTCTATAACTTGCGATTCAAGGAAGTTTGTAAAGTTTTCTACTTTGCTTTAAAGATTGCGAAAAGACTCTGAGTTTGAAAACCCACCGATTAACCCCCCCTCTTGGCGTTAAAATGAAGCTCACCTGTTTCCCAACACCTACTAACCGACGTCTATAGGCCTGACTTATTTACGAAAATGTCACCGATCAATCATTTACGTCGGCCCCGTCCTAATCGACGTCTAAGAGCTAGCGTTTAAAGTCAATTCTACACTAGTGGAAACAATGTTTTAGAGAGATGAACTATATTTAGATAATGAACCGAGCTTTTGAAATTTCTTTTTTATATTATAAGATTATTTAAGAATAAAAATGTTCGACTCATTATTGTAATACATCTATCTACTCTAATATTCTATTTCTAAGTTATTACAGTTGTAACATATCTAACATTCACATAAATATCTATTTATTAAAAAATTAAAAAATAAAAAATGTCAGTCTTTATAATTTAGAGTTGTCAAAAAAAAATTAATAGTAATTTAACATTATTCTTCTCTTCAACACCAAATGCTTATTTTAAATTTATAAATGATCGTTGTCGTCTTATTTAATGAATAAACAAGGGGCAATGCATTTGTCCCATACTACCATTATTGTTTATATTGTATAAAATAACATGAAACTTTGTGCAAAGGAAAGTATTAAATGAAAAAAATACTCAACTAAACTTTGAAAGATGTGTATTTTTATTTTGGTGAAGGAGGACAGCGAAGGAGTTATAATCTGAAAATGAAGTCATAAATGTGCAGATGTGGCCAACATGCTTACACTTGGGTTGCGATGAAACTGCACGAATAATTGAGCAACCACACAATCGGAAAAACGATTTGAGATGGAGAAACAATGAATTATATAGCATGACGATAGGTTGTTTATTATAATTAATCCAAATAAATTGAGTATAGTTTTCTTTTTGTCTGACTCTGTAAACTTTATACAATTAAATTTAAACTTATATAATTAAACTTGTCACCTAATTAACTTAATTAGATTAAGAGTAGGTTGGGTATAATATATATATATATATATATATATATATATATATATATATATATATATATATATATAAATCTAATTCAATCCAATCTAAAACGTTTTATAAATAAATTTTCAAAATTGCTTAATTTGAATATACATTTCTATAGAATGATATATAATTTTGTGCACTATATTTACAAAATTTCTTTTTTCCTCTTTTATCTTTTTACATATTTGACATAATCTAATTGGTATCTTTTGAATCTTCCCGAGTTACTAGAAGTGCTATAAACAATAGTAAAAGGACTTACAAAATACACCTTCCAATAAGAAATCAATTTTTATTAAATAGATAACCTTCCTATACGTTTTGAAATGTTATTTTATTTAAGGGAATGATATTTCCCATGTTAAAGATCTTCTCAAAACTAAAGAAATACCAATTTGATTTGATAGGAAAATTGGAGAAACATTAGCCACAAAATAAAATATAGAATATTATGTGTCAAAAAAACATGTTCAAGCATTTATTATAATTTATTAAATCATCAATACTTAATTTTTTTTTTCATAAAAGAATAAAAACAACTTCAAGTAATTTATACTAAATCTTATTCACATGAAAATAAGGAAAAACAGGGAAAACATGAAAGACTATACCTAAAAAATCCATGACCACATAATACGAAAGGAAGAAAAAAGAAAGCATGGGAATTATATCACTATCTTCTGAGTTCTAAGCTCAAAATTGATTCTTATATAAAAACATTCATATGAAAATGACAAAAAACTAGTTTCACTTTTTTTATTCATTAAATTCAAACAATTTTAGGATTATGATGTCAAGTGTAACATCCCAAATTATATACCAAACATATATAAATATAGAATGCAAGCAACCATGATAATGGAAAGCAGTTAGATGTACAAGATGAGTGTTTAGTTATACAGTCATCCAAAATCAGAGAAATTTAAAAGCTTTACACAGTTATAAAATCTTTCAAAATACATGAAGGAAGTTAAATGAAATAGGCTAAGAGCTAAGTAGGAAAGTCTAGGTGTTAGGAGCTGAGCCATCTCCCTCCAATGCCTGCTCCAAAGGGGTGTCATCTACTGGCTCTGCTCACATCCAAGAATTTGGATGATCATCGCAAGGGGAAAATCACACACATACAAAACACACAATTGCAAGGGTAAGCTAGTATTCAAAACATGCACATGGTTAATACAATTAATCAAGAAGAACATACAAATAATAATCAATTCAGGCAGGAGATAAAACCCTAATTAACATAGACTCGTCCGGACTAAGAATGTATATAGAGCTGGGACGGGTTGTGCACTTGTGGTGGCCTCTACTGCTTTGCAAAGCCATTGTCGAGGGGTTTCACCCGACCACACAAGGCTGGTCCGTTACCGCAGAATAGACCTCCAGTGATAGTGCCTACCCTAGGACCTCCCACTACTCTCACCACACGCATCAATCCTCTCTAAGTGAGAATGAAAGACCGTTAGAGTGTTAGAGATAACCCCCCATAGTGGAAGCCTCTTACATACATTCAAAAGACTAATTTGATCTCACCTAGAGATCTTATTTTATTTTCAAAGACCACCACTTCATCCATTAATCATATTTCACTCCACCAATCCATGTTGAATAAATCTTTCAATCTCATTCAGAAGCATATTAGTTCACACATAATTCATACCTCAAAGATCATTCAAGTAATCATACAATCTCATTCAAAAGCGTAATAAAACATATACAACTCCTACACTACATATTTTCACAAAAACATCACTTATTAATACTAATTTCTTTATCAACTGTAATTACCTATACTTAAGAAATTCAAACAGCTTGGATACCCTCACCAATGGCTCCGGAAGGGTCAAAAACCCCCAGAACGACCTAAAGAACGTCCAAAACGGACGTCCGGAACTCCCAGAACGTCAAAAACATAAAAAATACTTAACCTGTCACACTAAATTCGCTGAGCGCACACTTCCTGGTGCGCTGTGCGACTTTATGCTAGAAAACCCAATTAATTTTGGGTTCTCGCTGGGCGAGAACCCTGGCTCAGCGAATCTGTACTTCTGCAGATTCCCAATTCTGCAGATTTGCATAACTCACCCACCCAAAACTGGTTATAAGTCAATTGATGAACTTATAATGATCCTAACTCGAGGTATATAATGATTTAAACTTGTTTGAGGGATCCTAACCCCTCCTAACATGATTCTTTAGCTATTATACATCAATTTTTCTCTCTAAAACCTCTTTTTAATGAACTTAAGGATCAATTTCAGAATTTACCAATTGGAGACTGTTTATGACCATTTTAAGGGTCTCAATAGGTCACATATGATTGATCGAGACTACCTAAACCATCAAGAACAACTCACAATGTCTAATTCTAGTTTTGACCATCTCAGTTCCTCATACAGGATTTAAAACACCCCAGCTTAGGGCCATTTCCTAAAATTACTACTTTGAAGTTGATTCCTCTCCTTTGACACTACTAATTAGTTAGAAATAGCCTATCTAAACTATTCTAAAGGTCTATTTCAGACCATCTCAGTTCCTCATACAGGATTTAAAACACCCCAGCTTAGGGCCATTTCCTAAAATTACTACTTTGAAGTTGATTCCTCTCCTTTGACACTACTAATTAGTTAGAAATAGCCTATCTAAACTATTCTAAAGGTCTATTTCAGACCATAACCCTGAACTCTCAAAATCCTCACTTCACTTCCCCTAATTTGAGCTTCAATATTATAATTCACTCAATATACTACCTAGTAACCTGCATCAACAAAATTTCTTGTTCTCAATCAAATTCCTCAACCACATGCATCAATCGTAACAGTTCATAATTGAGAATTTGACAAATTTATAACTCATGCATTCAATAATATAATTCCTAACATATGTGATTTATCAAGTTTCTACTCAACAGCAGTCAAATACAAAACAGATTCATGGCAACATCATACTATCATCACAACCTAATTCATACTCATAAAATTTCACAAAAATCAGAAATAAACCTAGCTTCCCTTACCTCCCAATCGAACAACTCACTCTCGGACTATTTTTAGAAACTGGCACCGTTAGAATTTCTAGAAATTACCTAAAGATCAAAAGTTTGGAAGTTGAAGGTAGATTTCATGTCTACATTGAAACGAGAAATTTAGGAAAGACAAAATGAATCACATGCAGCAACATCTGTGGCATGATCATGGCCCTAAATTGTAAGGAAAAATGGAAATCCAAACTTACCGGTAGAGAGAAAATTGATCAGTTGTAAGTGGGATTCTTGAAGCTTGGAACACTTAATCAACTTCTGATCATTAAGAAAAGGCAAAGATTTGAGGTAAAATGGAGGAAAAATGAAGAAGTGAAGGAGAGAACAATAAGGGAAATGGTAGTTTCAGATAATGGAGTGAATTGGGAAATTTGAAGTTTTATAAGCTTGAAAGAGAAAGGTCTCAACCCTCATCAGCTGCCACGTGCCTCCCACCAAAGTTTATTAACTTCACAATCCTTACATCAAGCTTTTGTTAATCAAGTTTTTCTATTTTCCAAATTGAAAGATATAGTCTTTTATTTTGATGTGTAAATATAAAGGGTTATTTTGATGTGTAAAAACATATTTAACCCAGATATAAATAGTAATAGGTGTTTCTTAATTACTTTTTTTGGATGTTCATTTTATAATGAATAATTGTGGAGGTTTTAGAATCTGAACCTAATTGGAATATTAAAATTTCAGAACAAGTCTAATATAATTTTATAGAAAAAGTTAATAGGGCTAATAATTTCAACACCTTTCACCAACACCAAATTCTGCAATCTTCATCCATGAACTTATGCCTTGATTTGCTTCTAGATTTGGCTTGTCCTAGCTAGAGCATTTTGCCATCAACAACCCAATACCATCTGGATACCCGTGACAAATTATCTTGCATATATACTATTATCAATGAGGAACATTGATATTTTGAAGATATTAGAGTTTTGATGATGCTACAAATGGAGATTTGAAAACTCTTATTGAAATTACCCAATACCATATGGATACCTGTGACAATCATCTTGCTTATATGCTATTACCAATGAGGAGCATTGGTATTTTGAAGATATAAGAGTTTTGATGATGCTACAAATGGAGATTCAAAAACTCTTGTTAAAATTGTTTTAAAAGCATGTTTTAGTAAAAATTGTATAGAAACAACTATTAGGGCAAATCGACAAGTGTACCGAGTCGCACAAGTATTATAAAATGGTAAGACCAAGTATCGTATCCTAGAGGACTCTCGGCGTTGAACAGTTGTGTGAAAACAAGATTAATTAAGACTTAACATAACAAAGATCATGGATTTGTGGTGCAAAAATAATAAAGAAAATAAATTGCAATTGATCAATGGCAAAAGAGCACAGAGATGAACGGAGGTTGATTTATATGAGATGGTTATGTTTTTGGGGTTAGATTTCACCAAGTTTCCTCTCATGTATATAAGAATTCTTCTTTATTCATTAATGCCAAAGTCCCTCACGAAAATACTTAAACCCGATCCCTCGGTCAATAAGCTTGTCCCTAATTATCAGTTCATGCAATTCCTAGCATTCTTAGTAAAAAGATGTGAAGATCAAGAGGTTAAGATGACTAAGACTCATACCCTCATCCCTGAGCAATATAACCCTCAGGAGTAATTCAACAAGGACCTAAACTGAAAGGAACCTCCCAGCACTCATGCAATTCACAGATAATGCTATTGTATAAGCAAGAATAAAGGAGATGAATTACTCTAACAAATAATGAAATAAAGCATATGGAATTGAGAACAAATTCAAATACATGAGAGTTCACAAGGTTACATCACTCCCCAACAACAAATCGAAATTAGTTCCCCATAGACATGGGGAACTCTATGAATAATGGAAGAAAAAAAGAGAATGGAAGACTAAGAATTGGCTAAGAGTGTATTGTATGCTCTCTTCTGTCAGGGATGCAAAACTTAGAGCCCCAGGGTCCTTTAAATAGCACCAGAAGTGTCCCAAAGTGCGGCCCGGTCCAAAAGAATCAAATCAGAGCAGAATTAGGGCCCGATCCACATGAAATCACGCTCAAGCGTCGTAGGGAGCCCGCCCAAGCGTGAATCAAGGCTTCTGTAAGGATTGGGCGCCAGTTTTCAATGCCCCAGCTTTGAGCGTCCGTCGCCCGGGCGACAAGCATCGTTTTCAGCTCGCTGTTTTTGCGTTTCTGTCGCCTGGGCTTCGGGTTTCCTCCCTTCTTGATGCCTTTTTTGACCTCTTTTGAGCTCCATCGTCATGGCTTTTCACTTCTTCTTTCATTACCGCTTCAATCTCTGTCAAAACAAGGGGAAATTGTTATAAAACAGTTAAAATCAACCTCAACTCTCTTATTCACACAATTAACTGAAAATATATGAGTTCAAGCAAGTTTCTAAGTAAAAAGGGTACTTTTAGTATCAAAACCATATAGCAAATCACGGTATTTTAATTCGTTATCACAACCCCAAACTTAGAACTTTGCTTGTCCTCAAGCAAACAAACAGCAACTCAGCTGTTCAGAACAATCACTACAATGACTCAACTTTTTCAAAACAAGAAATCACTTTTATCAATTTCAGCATAAGATTTCAGTCAAGATGTGCAGATGTTTTCATGCATTCAGGAGGTACTATCCTTAAGAGTGATCAATCAACCAAACAGAGATGCAATCAGAAATTCAGAGAACTATTCCTCACCAGAGAAAGTGTTTCACTCAAGCATTCAGAAATATATCACTCAAGCATTCAAAAGATTCCCACTCACTCACAGGTGTATGGTGTGGTGTTTCTCTCTGTTGTTACAATGTCACATAAATTAATTTTGCCTTTTATTTAACCACAATCAAACCTACTTACAAACAGGTTGTCATCACAAAGGCTTTTTCATGGCTTGTAACTTGGCTAGGCTAAGAAGATGATTGGTTTCTCTAGTCAGCAAAGTTCCTTGAGTTAAGAGAGACATTTGTGAATTCTTCTTTCAAGAACAACTCTCTTATCTTTTTCCCAGCCTTCCCTTGCAGTAAGCTCTTTCTTATTCTTCTTTGAATTTTTCTTTTCTCACCTTTTCCTTTTCTTTTGCCTTTTTCTTGCTTTTCCTTTTGATTGCTTACTGCCTAGAGAGGTGGTTTGTGTCCTGGTAACCCCAAACTTGAACCTTTATCAGTACCTAATCAAATGTTCAACTTAACTCAAGGTAAAGATTTTTCAAAAAGGTTTTTCAAGACATGCATAAGGCTCAAGGTTCAAAGGTTAGAACAAATTGTTCTCCTTTCAGTGGGCAAAAATATCTTGAAGGCCAAAAGAATAAGTGATAACAAAAGATGACCTTGATCATATAAAACCTGCAGGCAAGTAGTTCAATCACAGAAAATTTGGGCAAAATCATTTATGATTCCAGAGTAACAATGATTATGTAAGAACAATTCTGAAGCTCAAAACTCACACAGGTAAACTCACAAGTTCTCAAGTTCAAAAAAACAGCCTGCTCAGTATCTCCATCAAACTTTATCTCAAGCACCTGTCTCACAAATTTATCATGCATCATCTCAACCTCAATCAAACACTAAAATTTTCAAAACGCAAACTTCTCACACTAAACAGAGCACAATTGAATTCAAAGCAGATCAGTTCATTCAAGCAGAGCACACAAAAAATAAAAGAAAACACACATTAAAACCAAAAATAAAAATTAAAAAGTAAAGAGTAAAGGTTCAGAGTACTGGGTTGCCTCCCAGCAAGCTCTTCTTTGACGTCACTAGCTTGACCCAATAGGCTTATGTCACATCAACCAGTTGCATCTTTAATTTTTGTGTCATCCTTTCCTTTAGCCTGCCAACTGACCTTTAGCATTTTCCTATTCACCCTTTTTGTTTTCCTAGAAGTAGGAGATTCAATCTCTATCAGTCCATCAGCTGTGAAGTCCTTTATTACCCAGAGCTTTTTGTTGAATTGTACAGGAAGGCCTGGTCTCAGTCCTTCCTGCTTCCTTAAAGGACTTTGGTGAACATTTGTTCCTTTGTTGTCTTTCTCTTCCTTTGGTACCTGTGATAGAAAACATTTTTTACCTTTCCTCTTTGATTTGGCGGCTTTGGTACCCTTCCCGGGTGAATCTTTAAATGCAGCTTTGGGATTAGTCTTCTTCACTTGAGTCTGTCACCCTGTCGTACAGGCACTGAGCATCACTTCCTCTTCTTGGTCTTTAGGAGCTATGGTTCCTTCATCAACATTGATGATTACTTTGGCCGTCTTAAGGAAGGACCTTCCAAGAATGATAGGGATCTTTGTATTCTCCTCCATCTCTAGTATCACAAAATCTACCAGGAACATCAGATTCTCAACTTGCAACTTGACATTTTCTATCACCCCATAGGGTCTTTTAGGAGATTCATCTGCCATGAGGAGGGACATCCTTGTTGGCTTTACTTCTAATTCACCCATCTTTTTTAGAAAACCCAAGGGCGTTAAGTTGATGCTAGACCCGAAATCAATCAAGGCTTTCCTAATTTTGTGCTCCCCAATGTTGCATGGAATGGTGAAACTTCCTGGGTCTTCTTCTTTTGGTGACAGAGTCCTCTGTAAGACCACGCTGCAATCCCCCTAGTCTTCAGTTGTCTCCTTTTTAAAATTTTTCTTTTCAAGGAGTTTTTTCAAAAATTTCTTATATTCAGGGATCTGCTACAAGGCTTTAGTCACAGGAACTTTTATCCCCAATTCTTTGGAGATTTCTTCAAGGCACCCTGCTTGTATTTCACTTGTAACTTGTTCTTCAAGGTGCTTGATATTTTTTTCAACTTTTTCTTTTTCTTATTTCTTTTCTTTTTCTTTCTCAACCTCTTTTATCTCCTCAAAACCTCTTTTTCACTCTCTTTTTTTCTCATTCTCACTCAATCTTTCTTTTTCTTCTTCCTCACTTTTTTTATATCTCTCTTATCTATTTTCACTCTTCTTTTCTTTCCTCTCTTTTTCTCTCTCATCTTCTAGGCTTGCTATAACCTTGCATTCTTCTTTGGGTTTAACATCAATATTAGCCCCAAAATTTTTATACGACTTCTCCTGCATTTGATGACCGTTTAGATTAATTGGCCCATCTGTGTTTCCAGGTTCCTGATAGCCGCTTTTGTGTTCTTTTGGTTAGAATGGGTTGCCTGCATAAACTGATTGAGAGTTTCTTGAATCTGGCAAATTTGTATGAGGAAGAGGGTTGTTGCTGCCATTGTTGCTGCTGCTGTGGTGGCTTATAGTATTGTCCACCAGTTTGTCCAAATTTCCCTTGTCCATTACTTGGGTGAGATCGCCACCCTTGATTATAGTTATTGAAGTAGAACTGGTTCTGATTGCCCATGTAATTAGCTTCTTCATTCAGATTCTTGGGCAGAGCACATTGACCATTAATATGGTCACCACCACATAATTCACAGAGTTGTTGCTGAATTTGTGCCACATTCTGCTGTTCTTTTTGTGGTTGCATCACCTTCTTGGTAAGGATCTGTAACTATTGAGTGATGATTTTATTTTGGGCGAGCAAGGCATCATAAGGCTGTAACTGAAAAACTCCTTTAGGTTAAGATGGAGTTCCTCTCTCACTGAGCGTCTCATTGTCACTGGCAGCCATGTCTTCAATTAGTTTATAGGCCTTGTCTGGGGTCTTGTATTTGAGCCTGCCTCCAGCTGAGGCATCTAGCATCAATTTGGTTTGTGACCCAAGGCCTCCAAGAAAGAGAAGGATCACCGTCCCTTCATCGAAACCCTAGGTAGGCGTCTTTCTCAACAAGCTTTTGTATCTTTCCCATGCCTGTTCCAGGGTCTCCTCCATTCCTTGTCTGAAAGAAGAGATCTCTTGCTTCCCTTTGTTGATCTTTACTGGTGGGAAGTATTTATTGAGGAACTGGGCCACCACATCGTCCCATTGAGTGAAGTTGTTCTTAGGAAAAGACTTCAACCATACTTTAGCATCACCTCCGAGAGAGAAGGGGAATAGGTTCAGTTTGATAGCCTCAGCAGGAACCCCATTTATATTCACAGTGTTGCAAATCTCATCAAAGGTTGTTAGATGATCATATGGACTTTCATGAGACAGTCCATTGAATTGGTTGCTCTTTACCAGTTGGATTAGAGCAGGCTCCATCTCCATGTTTGTAGCATTGACCCTTGGCCTTGCAATGCTGTTAAAGTGATGTGGACCAACAACTGTGGTGTAGTCTACCAAGGTGTGTCTAGCCTGGCTCTCTCCTTCACCAGTTTGCGAAGCCATTGGGTTTATCTCTAGAGAGGGTTCTCTAGATAATTTGCTTATCCTTGGCCTTCTGTTGGTCTCAAGTCCTTTAAGAAGAGGTTCAAAATTTTTGCTCCTGGTCTTAGCACAATCCTGCATAAACAAAACACAAAATTCTAGAAAATATTGTTAGTACAAATAAAATAAAACAAAATAAAGCAAAAATGAAAATTAGGGATTTGAAAAATAAAACAAAAAATAAAAATGGGAAAAATAAAATAAAATAAAATAAATCCATAATTAATCAAGATTCACACAAATAGAATAACTTAAACCGTGAGTCCCAGGCAACGACGCCAAAAACTTGTTGGGGCAAATCGGCAAGTGTACCGAGTCGCACAAGTAATATAAAACGGTAAGACCAAGTATCATATCCCATAGGACTCTCGGCACTGAACAGTTGTGTGAAAAGAAGATTAATTAAGACTTAAAATAATGAAGATCATGGATTTTTGTTGTATAGAAATAATAAAGAAAATAAATTGAAAATTGATCAATGGCAAAAGAGCACAAAGATGAAAGAGGTTGATTTATATGAGATGGTTATGTTGTTGGGGTTAGATTTCACCAAGTTTCCTCTCATGTATATAAGAATTCTTCGTTATTCATTAATGCCAACGTCCCTTACGAAAACCCGATCCCTCGGTCAATAAACTTGTCCCTAATTACCAGTTCATGCAATTCCTAGCATTTCTAGTAAAAAGATGTGAAGCTCAAGAGGTTAAGACGACTAAGACTCATTCCCTCATCCCTGTATAATATAACCCTTAGGAGTAATTCAACAAGGACCTGAACTGAAAGGAACCTCCCAGCACTCATGCAATTCATAGATAATGATATTGTATAAGCAAGAATAAAGGAGATGAATTACTCTAACAAATAAGGAAATAAAGCATATGGAATTAAGAACAAACTCAAATACGTGAGAGTTCACAAGGTTACATCACTCCCTAAAAATAAATAGAAATTAGTTCCCCATAGACATGGGGGAACTTGAATAATGGAAGAAAAGAAGAGAATGGAAGACTAAGAATTGGCTAGGAGTGTATTGTATGCTCTCTTCTGCCAGGGATGCAAAACCTATAGCCCCAGGGTCCTTTAAATAGTGCCAGAAGAGTCCCAAAGTGCGGCCCGGTCCAAAAGAATCAAATCAGAGCAGAATCAGGGCTTAACCCACGTGAAATCACACTCAAGCGTCGCAGGGAGCTCGCCCAAGTGTGAATCAAGGCTTCTGTAAGGCTTGGGCGCCAGTTTTTGTCGCCCAAGCTTTGAGCGTCCGTCGCCCGGGCGACCAACGTCATTTTCAGCTCGCTATTTTTGCGTTTCTGTCGCCTGGGCTTCGGGTTTCCTAACTTCTTAATGCCTTTTTGACTCCTTTTGAGCTCTATCTTCATGGCTTTTCACTTCTTCTTCCATTACTGCTTCAATCTCTGTCAAAACAAGGGGAAATTGTTATAAAACAGTTAAAATCAACCTCAACTCTCTTATTCACACAATTAACTGAAAATATATGAGTTCAAGCAAGTTTCTTAGTAAAAAGGATGCTTTTAGTATCAAAATCACATAGCAAAAAACGGTATTTTAATCCATTATCAACAACTTTGTAAATGTAAGCATTCTTAAAAGTTTTCCTTTCTTAAAAAACCTTACCCAGATAATTGATTATCATGAGCCATTGTGGAAAAGAAATGCTTGTGCAGATAATCGATTATTCCCCAGGATAATCGATTATCACTTTTTGAAAACCCCATAACGGAAACAAATATGCAATTTTCACTTGATATAATCGATAATCACTAGCAGTTGGGAGTTGGCTTTTCAGTTTCTGACCTCTGGCTATGTATACTTTCTAATGAACCTCTTAGAGGTTTATCTAAGTCATTTGAGAATACAGAAACGCTTTGGGAAGTTCTCAAGTGTTAGAGTTCCTGGAATCAAGCCTTGTGAATAGGAGAAGCTCGCGCTTAGTGTGTCTATAGTCGAAGCGGTTCTCTTCAAGTTGATTGATCAGGTTCTTCCGTTCGTTTGTCGAAGGAAGGTGTTTTCTGATCTTTTAATTTGATTATCTGATAGTAATCTTTAAACTTATTTTTAGTGAAATAGTTAATCACTCTTTATAGTGATGAACAACTGGAGTGATTAACAACTGGACGTAAAATATTTTGATTTGAACCAGTATAAAAATCATTTGTATTGATTTTCTCTTACCTTACACTCTCTGCACTTTTAGCTCACCAACTATTTGTTAAAAGTTCTAAGAGAAAATCACAATTTTAAAAAGAACCAATTCACCTGTCCGCTCTTGGTTATCGACTGTTACATGCTCGTTTAGTAAAGGCTTTTATTTCACTGCGCAATATCGATTCTGATGTTGATTATGATGACGAGGAGCATATGAGCCTCGTGATAAAAAAGTTTTCCTAGTTCATTAGAGCAAAGCGTAAGGACAAGGACATAAATGAAAAGAAGGATAATCAAGGATCTTCATCAAGCATCACGAGTGTGGAGAAAGAGAACATCTCAAGTCTGATTGTCCCAAGAACAAGAGAAGTGAAGAAAACAAAGAAAAGAAATTCCAAAAGAAGAAGAAAGCTTACACAGCTTGTGAAGAGAATGACTCTAGTTCTTCAGACTTAAGTGGCTTAGATGAGGAAGCAAATCTTTGCTTAATGGCTGACTTTGATTATGTTGGAAGTCAAGTAAGTGATTCTAGCTTTGAATATAGTGAATTTGATTTACAAAAAGCTTTCTTTGAATTGATGAATGAATATGAAAAATTGGATGTTGCACATAAGACATTAAAGAAGGAATTTCTAGAATTAAAACAAAAGTATGAAAAAGCATTAGATGCAGAGGTCATACTAAGGAATAAGTTTAGCAGTCTTGAAATGAAATAATCTGAATCTAATGTGATTGAAAAACCTGTTGAATGCTTATTTTGTAAAAGTCACATGTTTGATATATACATACTTGAAAATTTACTTGCCAAGGCAATTGGAAAACAGGTAGGCTTCGTTTTTACACTAAGAGGGGGGGTGAATTGGTGATGTTTCAAAAACAAAATCTTTTAGCAATCTTTTATCAAAAGTACAAAGCTTTTTAAATTTTCTTGAAATGCAAGTAATAAAAATTTATATGCAGCGGAAAAACGTAGATGACTGCGTAAAAAGTAAAGTCGTCTGGAATTAAAGAGTGCAGGGATAGAGAAAATCAAACACTGATTTTTATACTAGTTCGGCCAACAATGCCTACATCCAGTGTCCTTCCAACCTAGGAAGTAAAACACACTATAATGGTTGCAGTTTTTACAACAAGGAATTTATACTCTCACATTAAAAATATAAATCTCCTCTCTAACCCAAAACCAAAATATAGCTGCAACAACAGAAACCAGACTTGCAGCAAGAATCCCTTCTTCTGCAATCTGAACACCACGTCGAACAATCCTCAACGTGAAACCCCTATATCACAACAGGTCCAATTCCAGCAGTCTTCACAGGATGCCAAGCCTCAACAAATGCAATAGTCTTCAACGGATGTCAAGGCTTAAGTGATCAACCCAGAAGTACCTTCTTTGTGCAATATTTGATGAGACAATGAGTGCGCAAGCTATCTCCCTTTGAATCTCTCTCAAGAAAGATCACCACCGTCTTCTTGGAGAATTCTTGGAGCTGTTATCACAGAGAATTCAATCTGAAACAAGAATGAAAATGTTAGATCATCAAAAGTCTCTAAACAACTCGTGTTCAGCCAATTTATAGTTTTCTGTCTATCAGACTGTTTCTCAGTCGAATAGTCTACTAATTCAATCAACTGTATTATTACAGTTATAACAGAGAGTCAACAAAATAGCTCTCAGTCAACCAAAATCAACACACATTCAATATAGTTGACCAAGTCATAAATGCTTAACTAACTTTTAAAAATATAGCCGTTGAAGCGCAATAACATAACATAATTCCAAATCAGATCAAAAACACAGTCGAATGTAAACCAGACAAAGTCGACTAACACTTGTAAAAACACTTTCAAATTCTTTTTAACTCAAAACATCACAGAGCATTGATTCTCAAAATCTGTACAAAGGTTTTAGCATAATCGAATCCATTTATAATGTAGTCGACTGTACTATAACTTTGTCACACAGTTATAAGTTCATGAAGTGCTTGTGGTTTTTCACTTTAAAAAATGTGCAATAAAACATATATAATAAAGCATTTCAGATTGCACATAAGCATGTAAGCATGTTCCACAAATATATCAAACAATCAACATAGGAACATACAACACAGTACATCAAACATGTTCAGCAGATATAACAATCAGTACAACATTAGAACATGTAATGCAACAACATGTGTACTGTTATTAAGCAAAGTGTTGTCATCATAAAAAACTAGAGTGATATAGAGTTTATGTTGTCAACAATCTCCCCCTTTTTTGATTATGCACAACCATGATTAATAACCAACCATGTTTGTACAGTTCAATACAAAACAGAGTAATAACATATAGCAAAAAAAATTTAACACAGTTCAATTACTCTGCATTTAAATCAGTAGCAGCACAATATCAAGCACAAGATGTATGAGATAGAATAATTATTCTCCCCCTTTAACAAAGCTTTCATAATTTCTCTCATACTTTCATACTTCTCTCCCCCTTTGTGCTTTAACATAAAAGGATTACTCTAGATATTTATGCTTATATGAAAACAGAGATGCATCAAAAAGATATGCAAAGTATAAAATACAATGATGCTCTCACAATCACAATTTAATCACATAACAATGTTAACTCCCCCTGAAATGCAGGCATGTGATGTAAAATGTGTATAGAGTGATACTCCCCCTGTCATTATGCATAAGTAATAAAATCAAATCAGATGCACAATGCAACATATTACAGATTAAACAACAGTTTAGCACATAGTTGTATCAAAGACAAGATAACAAACAATTTAGGTATGCAATGATACAATCTTCAACAATCTCACAATATTATCTCAATTAAGATATTTGCTCAGATAATAGCAGATATATAAGATAAGCAATCATGAAAA
The DNA here is from genome assembly GCA_036885675.1 of Vigna mungo. Taxonomy (NCBI): domain Eukaryota; kingdom Viridiplantae; phylum Streptophyta; class Magnoliopsida; order Fabales; family Fabaceae; genus Vigna; species Vigna mungo. Next base: position 9,040,646 of record CP144698.1, read on the forward strand.
GAATAATGAATTTCCAGAATTGGAATTGTTAACCCAGTTATGCACAGTCTACTGCATTAAATCAACAGTCGAATGCATTCCTTCTCAAATGTTGAACTCCATTTGTAGCTTCCAAAGCAATATCCTTCCTGCAAAACCTTTCAACAACCTTTTCCAGATCAAGCATGTTTGGTTAAGCAAGAATTATAATCGGAATAACAAAAGTCAATATGTAAAAATGTATGACAGATGAAGCATAGTTGACTTTAAACAGGACATAGTCGAATCAAACAAACAATGCAAGCAGATATTAATCAACCCGATTAAAGTAGTTTGAATTGATTCAAAATACTAATTTCATTTCCGTGAAAAAAGATGATTACATTGATAGGACTAGACAAGGAAACACAAAACAATGACAGCAAAAGATGACATTATAAGCCATATACAAAAGATGACAAAATATGTCACGATACACGAGAAACATCTAAGAAGCACAAGATTCCTAGCTCTCTAATCTATTCAGAATGTTTCAGTTGAATCCTTTTCATCAAACTTCTCTTTGTTTGAATTCAGATTTCCTTTCTGCAGAAGTGTGAGTCTTTCTATTTTATCATGCAGAATCCTTATCTGTTCAGCGACATATTTCTCCAAATTTGATTCAAGGAAGAAACTTGTTACTTTAATTGTCAACTTTGATGTCTTTCCTGTAAAATTTTTAGAGAAATTTTCTCCCATAAATCTCCATCCATTTATGGTCTTTACTAATCCAAGAGACATAAGAGAGTCTCTGTCAAATACATTGGAGGAAGTCCAAATATGTTTCTGTTCATTACTGACATCTGAAGCACCAAGATTTTGCTAACAAGACATCTGTAGGGTAGACATAGTGACCTTCTCAGTGCAACATACTCCATATGGTTTTTCACCACTTGCAGCCAGTTTGTGGGAATATTATGTTTGATAGCTTGCAACAGATATATATCCTCTGTGGTCATACGATCTTTCTTGTTCCTGTAGGGCAAGATGATGTTTGCCAGAAGATGAGCAAGAATTTTATCTTCTTTCAATGATCCTTCATGTGCAAAGATGCATTCTGTGGAATATACTGATGAATCAATATTTTATACCATTAACTTAGTTTCTTGCGCCGAATTGTGTTGATGATTTGCGCTTAATTCTTAGTTATTGTGTCATTTTCACCATTTGGGTTTAATTAGACTACTAATTCATATTTTAATTAATTTGAATTATTTGAGCTTAATTATTCTTATTTTCATTTTCAGGGAAATTTTGGAATTACACTGGGAGACTTTTGGAAGAGCACAAGCAATTGAAGAATTTCTACAAATTAATTTTAGATGTAGTCAAATTTTAATTTAGTAGATTAGGTTTTTTAAAATTAAGTTTTGTATTTTTGGGCCAATTTTTGGTAGTGTTAAACTAGGCCCAATTGTAGAAGGAGACACATGTCATTAGGATTTCCTTAGGGTGGACCCCACCTTCTCATTTTTGGTGACACTTGGCCCTTTGGAAAGGGGGGGAGCCGTCACTTTTGCTGAGCATATTCACTCTCGGGTGGAACTTCTTGGGAGCATGGCAATTTTCTTTGAAGCTAGGTTCTCTGTAAATGGTGTTGGGTGAATGAAGGAAAGAATTTTCTTTTCCTTTGCTTGTTGGCTGCAACGAAAAACATGTTCATTTTCTATTGGAAGCAATATTTTCTCTCTTTTCATTGAATACCGTTATTTATGTTTGGAAATTTGTTTCATTGAAGATTGAAGAGTAGTCATGTCAACCAGCATTTGTAGAGCATATTTCAATTAATTTCTTTAGCAAAAAGGTATGGCTAATTTAATATGCTGATTTCACGGGAAAATTGGTGCAGCAATGTCACTTCTTTGATTTGGAATTTACAAGCTTTTCATCTAGATTTAATTGATTGAACAAGTTGCTAGGTGCATTAAGTTTTCATTTCATTTTGAACAAGTAAAATGATGATTAGATAGGGTAGGTACCATGGTACGGTGGCTGTTGGGATTATATTTGTTTTGAGCCATTTATTTCTTCTCTCAAAAGGTGCAGCACGGACCATTTAAGTAGGAGTGAGAAACATTTACTTTCCTTGATTCTAGTGTGGTGCTGATTCATTTACTTTGACAAGAAACATTTCCATTTAGCTCTTTCCTTGAGAAGCACCGAATGCCCTTTGGATTTTTAGGTGAGAGACGGTCAAGGCTAGGAGAGACCTTGGAGATTCACTCTCGGCAAAACATTTGCAATGCCTGGGACGTTGTTTCTTTATGGGGAGCTTTGGAAAGTTTCCATGGGATTTTGGATGAATTTTAGAAGCACCTTCAATTTCAATTTCTTTTATTTACCTCTCTTATGAATTGAACACTTTGTTTTCACGCTGTTATTTTTTCATTTTGAGTTGTTTTACATTTTCTTAATTTAGTGTTGCATTTAATTTAATTTAAATCTGCTTAGATATTTGTTTGTTCTAGTGTTGGGTTGAGCATTTTCACTCTCTGGACTCGATTTTAAAAACATGACTGCAACCATACCAGAGGTCCAAATGCTATGTTTTATATGTCATATGAAAGATAATTGAGTCTACTTTCCAGGAAAACAAACCTCATCTCATTTAGAGCTCTGTAGAAAAAGTTATGGGTAAAACATTAAGCAAAGGTCAGAGCTATCTAGTTCCAGCGTGAATTTTCGTATTTACTGTAGCAGTTTCGTTTTTACTGTTTTAATTTCATTTTCATGCATGGTGAAATGTGTTGTTGCATTTAATTTCTTTTTAATTGAATTTAATTGCATTTTTACATCTGCGTTTTAATTTAATTTCATTTTAATTCGGTCATCCGCATTCACCACAAACTTTTCACAAACCCCCCCACTTCGTGTTTGACCTGAGATTCGAACCACAGTTTGGTCCTTGAAGGACGACCTAGGAGTCACTTCCTAGCACTATACTGCATTTCTAATATGCAATCAAATTTGTATGGGCGGCGACAACCCATCAAATTTTGGCGCCGTTGCCGGGGACCAACGGTTCGGTTTTAGGTCTTTTGTTGTGTTAGTGTGTCTTGTGTCTTGTCTTGTGTTGTGACTGTGATGTTCTGTTTTGTGTGTTCGTCATTGTGTGTTGCATTTAGGTAGCTTTAGTTGCATATTTGCATTGCATTCTTCTTTTCCCTCTTCTTTCTACATGTCTACCTATTTTGATTTTGTGAATACTGTTTCTTCTGCCTGTGTCTTTGATTATGATTCTCCTTCTACGTTTGACTCTGATATTGCTTCTCATGCATATTCTGCTGGTTTCTATGTTGAGAACAATATGACTCATCCTCCAACTCCTGAGAGTGCTCCTAGGGAGCAAGCTTCACTTAATGAGGATGATGTTCATTGCGTTCTCACCTCTGGACTGATACATTTGCTGCCTAAGTTTCATGGGTTTGCAAGTGAATGCCCACACAGACACTTGGAGGAGTTCTACACCATTTGCTCTTCAAAGAAACCTCCTCATGTCCCTGATGATCACATGTTCTTAAAGGCATTCCCACACTCATTACAAGAAGCCGCAAGGGATTGGCTTTATGGTCTTCCTCCTGGATCCATCACTTCTTGGGAAGATCTTGAGCATATGTTCTTCGATAAATTCTTCCCCGCTCAGTATGGTTACAACAACGATCCTGGATGGAGTGACCCTAGCTTGGGATGGTATGACGCTCCACAGCAATATCAACCGTCTCTGAATTCTTGTATGCCTTCTCCCCCTGTCCAGGAACCACAGTTGTTGCAGTGTCATGAGCCTGCCCAAGCAACTCGTCATCTTTCCACTACTTCTGAGCCTACATTGAAGGAGTTATTGGAGCAGATGACTATTCTGAACATTCAGTTCTAGCGAGAGAACATGGAGTTTCAGCAGGAGACCAGTGCTTCCATTCAGAGTTTGAGCAACCAAATGAGGCGGACGACCACTAAGCTCACTGAGGAACAACCTTATGTTTCAGAGGAGTCACCATTTCAGGCTGTTCAGTTTCCAGATGATGTTGAGCCCATCCACATAGGAGATGAGGAGCAGAGTCATAAGCTTACTATTGTGCCACCTACTTTCCCACCCTCTTATGTCCCCACTCTTGCACTTGAGGAGACTGATGAAGAATTGGAGGACCAGGCAGATATAAGCACCACTTTTGAGATAGGTAGACCAGCTTCACCTTCCACCACTCTTCAAATCTTCAGGGAAGTAGAGGTAAACATACCTAAGATTGATTCTGTTGTTGATGATTATGTTGATGATAGGTATGTTATTGATGATTGTATTGTTGATGAGCATGATTTTCATTCCCCCTCTTTGCATGATGAGAACCACTATGTGTTATCACATATGAATGTTTGTTCTCCATGCACTGAACATGAATCTGAACCTGTGATTGATATTGTTTCTATTTCTGAAATTGATTCATGTTCTGAGGGTATATTTGGGGTTCAGTCTGTTACACTGGGATTGGGTGTTATACCACTGCATTCTTTTATGCAATCAAATTTGTGTGGGTTGCGACACCCATCATATACTCCTGGAAATCTTAACCAATCTTGATAAACCCTTTTCTTGCACAACACGTTATTTACATCAGTTGTGGATAGGTGTGAAAGAGCACCTTCAGTGGGTAAATTTGACACCACGTTCAAGATGAAATCGTTTAGATGATTATCAATGCCTGTCACCCTTGAAACAATGTCACCATTTTCAACTTTCAAATTGTGATAGAAAACTTTGACAAGGTCGGGGTACCAGCTTCCCTTTATCTGAACGAAGTCAAATAATCCTTGCCTCTCCAACCAGTAAGGAAATATGAACCTTTCCCTCTTGAATACGTCCAGATTGATGCTCATTGGTGTTACAATGGGTTTGAAGGAACCACATACAAAGGTTTGACGATTTTCTTCATCACTGATCCAACCCATTGGATCAGAATTCCTAACCATGTTGGTTTGCACTTCTTTTTCTTCATTACCAGCACAACTTGAGGATTCCATGATGATGAGATTCTTGAAACCTTATTTCTAGAGTTAGAGAAGTTTTTGAAAGATTTCAAGAAACAGAATTCAGGGAATAGTGTTTGACCCGCGAAAACAAAATGAAAGGTGCGAAGTTGTTATTTCAATAAAGCTAGATGCTCTATATTATGAACAGTTACACAAATCAGAGATCAGTTACATTGATTTGACATAAGGTTGACCATTTACAAACACATGAATTTTTTAAAGCAGTGTTTAGGGACACATTCAAAATGTAGTCGAATGTATTAAAATGGAAGTCGACTAAGATTCTTGAAAATCATTTTCAAACAAATTCAATCAATCAAACAATTAAGCATACAACACAAACAATCATACAACAACAACCAATTAATATAAGCATGATGCACCAGATAGATATAGTTTTACTAGTTGTAGATACTCAAGATTTTTCATGTATTCCATAATTGATTCATCCTTGAGATCAATCTGCATCAGCTGTGTATCCTGCAAAACAACTAAGTTTTGGTTGCTGGTACCCATTTGACTTTGGGTCCATGATTGTTAATCCTTGTTACTTGTTCCTTTGGTTTCCAAACATATAATACTTTAGGAATAAAAACATTTCTATAATAGCAATTTCTAACAGTATGACCATCACAATTACAATAGAAATATGCATTTCTAGCAGGTTTACTTAAATCAGTAAATTTCCTAGCATTGGTTCTGTTAGACTGAGCTTTGTAACCAATTCCTTGTCTATAAGTTGCTCTGCCAGATGATTTTAAAACAACATTTAAATTATCTCTACATTGAGTAAACATAGCTTGCGGTGCTAGTTAAGTAACTTATCTTTTCAATATGAGCAGGACAATTTTCACAATCTTTTTCTACTGCAACAGTTTTAATTTAAACATTCTTAGCAGATAACGAAGCTTCTTTTAATTCTTTCTCTAATTTCTCATTATCAGCAACAAGGTTATTTATTCTATACTCATAATCTCTTCTTTCAAAGTTTAGTCGATTAACCTTGTATTCCAGTCGCATTGCTTCAGCATGCAGTTATCTGAATGTCTCTATTAGTTGCTCATATTTCTCTTCTATAGGCAGCTTCTCAAATTCATGATCACTGCCACTAACAATTCTTGATGTTCCAGCCATGTGACATATGTTGGATTGCTCCTCTTGATCAGCATCTTCATCACTTGAACTTTCAGAATCTGAATTCTCCCAAGCGATGTATGCTCCTCTTCTTTTCAGATTTTTGCCTTGAGGGAATTTTTTCTTTCCTTTCTGCTTTGGCTGTAAGTTAGGACAATCAGGCTTGATGTGACCTCCCTTTCCACATTCATAGCACTGTACAGTATTAGTACTGAAGCTCTTCTTTTTGCTTTGACCTGTATGGTTAGACAGTTGACTATCATTTTGCATAAGTCGAGTAAACTTTCTTACCATCAAGGTCATCGATTCTTTTTCATCCATGCCTGTTTCTTTGTTGTTCTTGCTTGAAGCTTTCAGAGAAATGGACTTCTTCTCTTCAATCTCCTCTTCATCCTTTAATCTACCAAATTCCAACTCATGTTCTTGTAACTTGCCAAACAAGGTAGCCATGTTCATCGTTGTAAGATCCTTGGATTTAGAGATTGTTGTGACTTTTGGTTGCCAATTCCTGTTCAGACTTTCCAAAATCTTGATGTTGATCTCTTCCTTATCAAACACCTTCCCGAGAGCCATTAGATGATTTACAATGCGAGTGAATCATTTCTGCACATCATAGATATTTTCTCCAGTCTTTATTCTTAATAATTCATACTCTTGTATCAGGGAGTTCTTTCTTGCTCTCTTGACTTCATCCGTGCCTTCATGAGTTACCTCTAAGACATCCCACATTTCCTTTGCAGATTTGCATTGAGATATCCTGAAAAATTCATCAATTGTCAGTGTAGAGGCAATTATATTTCTAGCCTTAACATCATATTGAGTTTTTCTATTTTCATTAGCAGTTCACTCAGAAAAAGAATTTGTAGGCACATAAGGACCATTTAAAGTGGCATCTAAAATTCCTTTATCTTGGGATTCAAGAAAGATTTGCATTCTGATTTTCCAAAAAGGATAATTTTCACCAGCAAACAGAGGTGGTCTGTTTGTTGAAGCACCTTCACCAAAAGTTTGAAAACAGGAAGCCATCCATAGGTTTTATAGTCGAATGAGATAAAAACAGAGTCGACTAAATTTTCAAATATCTTATGAAAACCAGCTCTGGTGTCAATTGTTGGAAAACAAGTAGGCTTCGTTTTCACACTAAGAGGGGAGATGAATTGCTGATGTTTCAAAAACAAAATCTTTTCGCAATCTTTTATCAAAAGTACAAAGCTTTCTAAACTTTTTTGGAATGCAAGTACTGACAATTTATATGCAGCGGAGAAACGTAGATGACTGCGTAAAAAGTAAAGTCGACTAGAATTAAAGAGTGCAGGGATAGAGAAAATCAAACACTGATTTTTATACTGGTTTGGCCAACAATGCCTACATCCAGTGTCCTTCCAACCTTGGAAGCAAATGCACTATAATGGTTTCGGTTTTTACAACAAGGAATTTATAGAAGACCTCACGTCAAAAATATAATTCTCCTCTCTAACCCAAAACCAAAATATAGCTGCAACAACAAAAACCATACTTGCAGCAGGAATCCCCTCTTCTGCAATCTGAACAACACGTCGAACAATCCTCAACGTGAAACCCCTGTATCACAACAGGTCCAATTCCAGTAGTCTTCACAGGATGCCAAGCCTCAACAAATGCAACAGTCTTCAAAGGATGCCAAGCCTTAAGTGATCAACCCAGAAGCACCTTCTTTGTTCAATATTTGATGAGACAATGAGTGTGCAGGTATCTCCCTTTGAATCTCTCTCAAGAAAGATCACCACCGTCTTCTTGGAAAATTCTTGGAGTTGTTATCACAGAGAATTCAATCTGAAACAAGAATGAAAATGTTAGATCATCAAAAGTCTCTGAACAACTCGTGTTCAGCCAATTTATAGTTTTCTGTTTATCAGATTGTTTCTCAGTCGAATAGGCTACTAATTTAGTCAACTGTATTATTACAGGTATAACAGACAATCAACATAATAGCTCTTAGTCAACCAAAATCAACACACATTCAATATAGTTAACCAAGTCATCAATGCTTAACTTACTTTTAAAAATATAGTCGTTGGAGCGCAATAGCATAACAGAATTCCAAATCAGATCAAAAATACAGTCGAATGTAAACCAGGCAAAGTCGACTAACACTTGTAAAAACACTTTGAAATTCTTTTCAACTAAAAACATCCCAGAGCACAGATTCTCAAAATTTGTACAAAGGTTTTAGCATAGTCGAATCCATTTATAATGTAGTTGACTGTACTATAACTTTGTCACACAGTTATAAGTTCATGAAAGTGCTTGTGGTTTTTCATTTTAAAAAATGTGCAATAAAACATATATAATAAAGCATTTCACATTGCACATAAGCATGTAAGCATGTTCCACAAATATATCAAACAATCAACATAGGAACATACAACATAGTACATGAAACATGTTCAACAGATATAAGAATCAGTATAGCCTTAGAACATGTAATGCAACAACATGTGTACTGTTATTAAGCAAAGTGTTGTCATCATCAAAAACTAGAGTGATATAGTGTTTGTGTTGTCAACAATCTCAACAAATGCAACTAAATCTATTTCACATAATGAAAAATGGTTTTAGGAAGAATAATTTCAAAAGCAAGAATGCACATTAACATAAGAAACTTCAAACTAAAAGAATTCGTAGAGTTTAGGTTGAAAAAGGTACTTTTTTGGTAATACTTCAAACAAATGCAAAATTAAGCATTTTGGTGTACTAAATGGAAAGTATGCATGGGTTAAAGTTATGAAATGATATTTCTTTGTTTATACTAACCCCAAGGACCCATAATGAGATTGGGGACCTAAATTCTTGCTTAACTTGTTTTGTAGGAACCTTCAAAGCCAAAGAAATCATTGTGGTACCATGATAGTGGTTGTTCAAGACACATGACTGGTGACAAAAAGAGGTTCATATCTTTTGAGAAGAACAAACAAGGATTTGTCACTTATGGAGATAAGAATAAAGGAAGAATAATTGGAACCAGAGACATTGGAGGAGGAAATACATTGACCATCAAAGATGTGTTGTACGTTAAAGGACTCAAGCACAACCTCCTAAGCGTAAGTCAATTATGTGACAAAGGTCTCAAGGTAACCTTTGAAAGTGATAAATGTACTGTTTATTTTAAGAATTCTTTTAATATACCTTTAAAAGGTGTTGGCATAATAGCATATATTTGATTGACATTGAGAGTGCATCTAGTCATAGCATAAAAGGGCTGTACATATTCATATGCAACATTTAAATAAATTGATTTCTACAGATCTTGTGATTGGTTTGCCTAATTAAAATTTGAAAAAGACAAACTATGTGCTGCTTGTATAAAAGGGAAACAAACCAAATCGTCTTTTTCATCTAAAGACATGATTTCTACATCAAAGACTTTAGAACTATTGCATATGGATTTGTTTGGTCCTTCTAGAATTAAGAGTTTTGGAGGAAACTATTATGCTCTTGTAATTGTAGATGATTTCACTTGGACTTTGTTTTCGACTTTGAAAAGTAAAGCCTTTAAAGCATTCAAAACTTTTGCTAAACATGTTCAAAATGAAAAAGATTTGAAAATCAAGACTTTAAGAAGTGATCATGGTGGAGAGTTTCAAAATGAGTGTTTTGAAAAGTTTTGTTTTGAACAATGGTAAAGATAACTTAGGAAACTTTGATGCTAAATTTGATGAAGTAATTTTCTTAGGTTATTCACTAACTAGGAAAGCATATAAGGTATTTAATACAAGGACGTTAATCATAGAAGAATCCATGCATATTGTTTTTGATGAAATTGTGGACCTTAAGGAGAACCCTTTCGAGTCAAACAAACCTATTGCAGGTGATGAAAATTTCTTATGGGAAGCTCTTGAAGAAATGTACCTAAATGAGAATATTCTTATGAAGACTCCAATTGTACGTCAAGAAGTTGAACAGAGGAGCTTTCAACAACCACGATGCCTCTCTTTGGACAACATCATTAGAGACATCTCAAAAGGGGTAACTTTTGCTTAACAAAAGGGGGTTGAGTCTTAACAAATTACATATAATTTAAATAATTTTTTCTTAACAAATGTTTTTGTGTCTCAAATAGAACCTAGGAACATATATGAATCTCTTCAAGATGACAAGTGATGCATTGCTATGCAAGAAGAGCTGAATCAATTTGAAAGGAATGATGTTTGGGAACTCATTCCTAGAGAAGAAAAGTACCAATAATTGGTAAAAAGAAATATATTGGATGAAGAAGGAAACATCACAAAGAACAAAGAAAGACTTGTTGCTAATGCATCTTAAATGAAGGTATAGATTATGATGAGACATATGCCCCGATAGCCAGGTTAGAAGCAATGAGACTTTTACTTGCTTATACATCTTTAATGAAGTTTAAATTATATCAAATGGATGTGAATAATGCTTTTCTGAATGGTTTTATAAAAGAGGAAGTGTATGTTAATCAACCCCCTGGGTTTGAGTTTTTTAAATTTCCTAATCATGTTTATAAGCTTAAGAAAGTATTTTATGGGCTTAAACAGGCACTTAAGTCTTGGTATGAAAGACTTAGTACATTCTTCATTGAAAATGACTTCGCTATAGGAAAGGTTGATTCAACTTTGTTCATTAAGAAAATAGGAAGTCACATTCTGTTTGTTCAAGTATATGTAGATGATATAATCTTTGGTTCAACAGATAAAACAAATGGATGGGGGAAACTTTATCTCCTAAACTAAATACTGTAGAGAAATCATTAAGAAATTTGGAATGGACACTTCTCAAGAAGCTAACACCCCTATGACAACTTCTTATTATTTAGATAAAGATGAATCTAGGGTAGAAGGAAATCAAACAATGTTTAGAGGAATGATAGGATCATTACTATATCTCACAACTAGTAGATCAGATATTATGCAGAGTGTATGTGTTTGTGCTAGGTACCAAGCCAATCCTAAGGAATCCCACTTAATTGTTGTTAAGAGAATTTTGAAGAATCTTAAAGGGACAACCTCCTTTAGATTATGGTATCCTTCTGATGCAACACCTAGTTTAATAGGACATTCTAAAGCTGATTATGCGGGTTGTAGAGTTTATAGGAAAAGTACTAGGAACATGCAATTTTTTGGGTTGTTATTTGGTGTCTTGCCACTTGATAACGGTTGAAAAACCGTTATTTTCATATGCTATTTTGGACTAAATTACGCCCTTTACTGCTTAGAATGAGCTTGAAATCAAACAAAACTCAATAAATGAGTCAGTCGACAGTCAAAAGCTGTTTTTAGCGATTTTATGCTTGTTTTGCATTGTTTTGCAGCAAAATTGATAGAAGCGAAGATTGGGAATGAATATGGAGGTCATAGACTCAAGAAAAAGCAAGAAAATTGAAGAAAATAAGAGTCTAGGGACCGCCCGACGGTAGACCCCTGGCGTCGGGCGGTCAGACGAGAGGAGAAAACACCAGCAGTGGACGCCGGGTGGCAGACCCCTGAAGCGGGGCGGTTTTGCGGCACGAGGGAAACCACCGGGTGGTAGACCCCTAGCGCCGGGCGGTAGGGCGATTTAGGGAACACCGCCTTGCGGCAAAGTGTGACGCCGGGCGGTGGTCAGCTGGGCTTGGGCCTATTTTTTTTCTACTGCGCTTCTCACCTATAAATAGCCCTGTTACGAATTCCAATTCATTCTTTTGACAGAGGAGGGCGGCCAGACCTACTTTGCACTCTCTGGAGAGGATCTCTTGGATGCTTAGGCTCCTTTTCATCTTTTCTAGGGTTTGCTTTCGATATCTTCCATTATTTTCATCTTGGTTCACCATGACTATGGTGAACTAAACCCTTTTTGTTGTTGGGGGAACAATGTAATCTTTTGATACTCTCTTTTATTGAAACTCGTTTGTGAATTATATGATTTTCATAGGCGTTTATTATCAATTGTTGGATTCTCATACTATGCTTAATTCCTTTATCGTTTAACTCATTCGGTAATTGATTTTTGCCTTTATTGATACGGGGACATACAGTAATGACACGAAATGGTGAGATTTCCTTGGTTAAGCAATACCACCTAAGACGACCAATTGTATTTGCTTCTGTTTGTAATGCGTTGCTAGTTGCTAGGGGAGGCTAGGGATAGCAAGCCGGTAATTAGTAATAGGCCCTTTTCACCGAGGGGTCGGGTTAAGGGAAGGCCAAGAAAGTTTGCATGCAATTAGATAATAATGCTATTTAAACAAGAGGAGTAAATAAGAGAGAGCGGATTAGATGAAATTGTAAACCCCCAACAACTCTATTCATCCATTGCCTAAATCTTGTCAATTGAATCACACATTGCATGTTTATTTTCTGTCTTTGCATCCACCACAATTAATTAATTTTTCCTTCATAAGTCTTACGATTTTCCCTTTCTGTTTGCATCCACCACAATTAATTAATTTTACCATTTTTATTACTTGATACGATATGGTACATTTGCCATTCTGCTAACAAGTTTTTGGCATCGTTGTCGGGGACTCGAGGTTTAACTTATTTAGTAGTGTGAATTGACTGAATTTGACTTGTTTGTAATTATTTGTTTATATTTTTGTTTTGTTTTGTTTTATTTTGTTTTTCTGTAAAAGTGCTTTTAGGGGTATTTTCTCTTGTGTATGCAGGAAGGAGTACACACTAGGAGCAGAAAAGATCAACAACCTCTTCTCGAGGGGCTACCAGACAGGAGAGGGAGGAGAGTTAATCATTCTGAACGTGAGAACTTTCCTTCTCCTGAACCACTTTTGCAATCTTTTGCACAAAACTTAGAGTAGATGGCGGAACAACCTCCTCCTCCGAGACGTACATTGGGGGACTCAGCCAACACTGTGGGTCCCTTGAATTTCAACAGCATAGTCATTCCTGCGGACAATGCAACGAATTTGGTGATGAGCCCTGCACTTATTCAGTTGGTCCAAAGCAACCAGTTTCACGGATTGTCGAGTGAGAACCCTACAAACATTTGGCTATCTTTGGCGAAATTTGCAATACTGTTAAGATGGCCGGAGTCTCACATGAGAGGATCAGACTTAGCCTATTCTCGTTCTCTTTGGGAGGAAACGCCAAGGATTGGTTGCACTCATTTGCTGAAGGAACGTTCAGAAACTGGGATTTGTTGGCCAGACAGTTTGTCACCAGATTTTTTCCGCAAACTAAGATTCACCAAGGGAAGCTGGAGATTTCTTCTTTCAAGCAGGGAATGGAGGAAACTCTTGGACAAGCCTGGGATATATTTAAAGGCTTGTTAAGGAAGACCCCAGTTCACGGTTTCGATAAGACTACTTATTTGCTTGGTTTTCTTGGAGGGCTGAATACTCAGTCAAAAATGATGCTGGATGCCTCAGTTGGAGGCAGTATTAATAGAAAGACTGAGGATGAAGCCTATGACTTCATTGAAGACATGGCTCTGAATGAAGCTTCCCAAAGTGAGAGGGGCGCACAGAAAGGAGGAATATTGCATCTTCCTGCTAATGATGCAATGGCTGCGCAGAATCACCTTCTTAACCAAAAATTGGACAAACTGACAAAGGTCCTTTCTGAACTTCCAACAGGGGTAAGAAATATTTCACAAACACAACAACTTTGTGAGTTATGCGGTGGTGACCACATCAATGGTCAATGTGCTTTCACTGAGGAAATGCAGCAGGACGTTAACTACATGGGTGCCCAGTTCCAATACAAACAAGGTAATTTTAACCAAGGTAATTCTAGCCAAGGTTGGAAGAATCACACCAGTATTGGACACAATCAGAACAATACTTCTGGGCAAGTAGGAAGCTTCAGGCAGCAACAACCTTCACCATTATGGCAGCAAGTGAGTAATTTGACTGAGTCTGTTAGGACCTTAAGTAACCAATTTGATGACTTCTGCAAAAAATATGAGCAGCAGTTGAATAGCACATAGGCCGGTCTTAAATCACTGGAGTCACAGATTGGAGAGCTGGCAACAAGAATAGAAATTACAGAGAAAAACCAGTTCAGGGCCAACACTGAGGTGAACCCTAAGAGAGAATGCAAAGTCATTACAAGCTAGGATGGTTGAGAAGCAGACTGTGAACCATTCCATTTGGTAGATAGTGAAGAAGAAGAAATGCTGATGACTGAATTCTTTGAACCCATGAGCAGTGAAGATGAAGAAGGTGAAAGTTATAATGAAGAAGAGGTTGGTGGAGAAAAAGAGGAAATAGGGACTAGAAGCAATCATAATGGGGGATTTAGAGAAATTTTCAACCGAATGACTGTGGTGCCTTTAGGAAATCAGCAGCTCCCTCCCTATTTAGAAAGAATTAAAATCAATCTTGATGATAAAGTTGAGCTGATTGATGAAGAAGAGGATCGTGTTTTTCAACCACAGAAGAGTAATTATCCTCTAAGGTTAAAGATCCGGGGTGCTTAACATTGTCATGTACTCTGAATGATTTAGATGTGGAAGCTATAATAGATTCTGGATCTAGTATCAATTTAATACCCACAAAACTTTTGAAGGAAATCAGTGGGCATGTGTTGAAACCATCTGACTTGACTATAGCAATGGCAGACGGTTCTACAAAAATGCCAGTGGGAATGGTGGAAAATGTTGTTGTTGTGCTTGTGTTGAAACCATCTGACTTGACTATAGCAATGTTGAATTATCTATTTCTCTATACTGGCCGTGAAGGGGATGAGATCAAAACAGTAAAAAAGACAGATTTGAGAATCCAGAGATGGGCGAAGAACAAGAAGGGAGCATAGCAGGTACTGATTATTCTGACAGCTGTTACGTTTTGCAGGTACCTGAGGATAAAGGGAGAAGAACCATTCACCAAAAATCAAAAGAAGATCCACTCCACCCAGGGAGTAAAATGAGACTCAAGAAAAAGGAATGGTTAGTAAAGGAGCTGAAAGAAAAAGGAATGGTGGAAATTAGAAGGCCATATTCCCCTGCTGTTCGCCAAGTAGACAAACGAAAGCTGAGATGGTGGGATGATGAAGATTCCAGTGTGAGAAAGAAGAGTTGATTGCTGAGAAGGACATGTTGTACTTTAAGACAATTTTTAATTTTTGTTTTGTTTAGTCTTTTTCTTTTGAACATGTAAAATTTGGAACAAATTTTGGGTAGCATCTACTGAGGGATGCTAACTTTTGGTATCTACTAAGGGATGCTAATTTTTGGTATCTACTGAAGGATACCCGGAAGGTACACCTACTGAAGGGTGTTGGATGGAGGGCATTTACTGACAAATGCTAAACAGGTTTGGTTCAGGCTCGTGATGTTAAACAAGCGCTACTAGGAGGCATCCTAGAATTTCTTCTTTACCCTTGCACTTTAAATTTTTGAATTTTATTTTCAGTTTGTATGCTTGACTTGAATACTTTTCTGAAGGTGTTTGGCTAACTACTTTGCATGATGAATCTATTTGATGATGATCTGATGTGAATGATTATTGAGTTGTGTTGCATGTTAACATCTTGTGAAACAGATGTGTGATGAAGTATGATTGTGGTCATGATGCTAAGCAGGATGTATGAATGACTGTGCGTGAGAAAGCATGTTGTGTGAGGTATTGAGCCCCAGAGTTTTTATTGTTGTATGTATTGTTCATAGTGAAGCATAAATTTTATTGCCTTCATCTTGATGATTGATTGAATTTTATGTGAATGTCAAATGATCAAGGCCATGTTTCAAAACCCTTTTCTAGCCAAATTTTCACCCAAAATGGTTTAAAGATTATATCCTTTTTGAACCTTAGCCTGAAAGAAGATGAAACCCTTTGATTTGAAATTACTTATCTTGAGTTGGGTTGAGAATAATTGTATGGAATGAAAAGGTTCAAGTTTGGGGTTGCATGGGAAAAATGGAAAGGCAAAAGAAAAGCATTGAGCTCAAATGTTGAAAAGCAAAATACATGAGTAGAAAAAAAGAAAAGAAAAGAATAAAAGCATGAAGATGAGCTCAATGAAAAAGAAAAAGGGAAGAAGCTGGGAATGAGTGAAATTGGTGACAAAGAGAGAGTTTAAACTTGAACCTTTTCATTGATGAAATAGTTCTTTTGATTCAAGAATTTTGTGATCCAGAAAAACCAATTTTTCTTGATAGCCCGACCTCATTACAAGCCTTGGAAAAGTCCTTTTGATGGCATTTGCATGGAAAGATGTTGATTGTTTAAAGATGAATGGCAATTTTATTTCATGTGACTTGTGAGCAATAAAGAGTGGAGTGCTACCCTAAACACTTGAGTGATTGAGTGAAACACTTGCTTGGTGAGAACTTCTAAAGTTCATGATTGCATTTTTGTTTAGTGGACTGATCATTCATACTGTGTAACATCTGTTGAGGAAAGCATGAGCTAAATTAAGTTAAGAACAAGCATGCATCTTGATTTGAGTTCACTGATTATCTGAAATTGAGTAAGGCTTGTCATGTACTTTGGAATTGTTGAATCATTGGATGAAAGGGTAGAAAGTTAAGCTCTGTTTTGTTTTATGGTTTTGTTTGTTTTGCTTGAGGACAAGCAAATTTGTAGGTTTGGGGTTGTGATAACGGTTGAAAAACCGTTATTTTCATATGCTATTTTGGACTAAATTATTCCCTTTAATGCTTAGAATGAGCTTGAAATCAAACAAAACTCAATAAATGAGTCAGTCGACAGTCAAAAGCTGTTTTAGGCGATTTTATGCTTGTTTTGCACCAAAATTGATATAAGTGAAGACTGGGAATGAAGATGAAGGTCATAGACTCAAGAAAAAGCAAGAAAATCGAAGAAAAGAAGAGTCTAGGGACTGCCCAGCGGTAGACCCCTGGCGTCAGGCGGTCACACGAGAGGAGAAAACACCGACAGTGGACGCCGGGCGGCAGACCCCTGACGCCGAGCGGTTTTGCGGCACGAGGGAAACCGTCGGGTGGTAGACCCCTACCGCCGGGCGGTGGTGCGATTTAGGGCACACCGCCGGGAGGCAAAGTGTGACGCCGGGTGGTGGTCAACTAGGCTTGGGCCTATTTTTTTCTGCTGCGCTTCTCACCTATAAATAGCCCTGTTACGAATTCCAATTCATTCTTTTGACAGAGGAGGGCGGCCAAACCTACTTTGCACTCTCTGGAGAGGATCTCTTGGATGCTTAGGCTCCTTTTCATCTTTTCTAGGGTTTGCTTTCCATATCTTCCATTATTTTCATCTTGGTTCACCATGACTATGGTGAACTAAACCCTTTTTGTTGTTGGCGGAACAATGTAATCTTTTGATACTCTCTTTTATTGAAACTCTTGTTTGAATTATATGATTTTCATATGCGTTTATTATCAATTGTTGGATTCTCACACTATGCTTAATGCCTTTGTCGTTTAACTCATTCGGTAATTGATTTTTGCCTTTATTGATACGGAGACATACAGTAATGACACAAAATGGTAAGAATTTCCTTGGTTAAGCAATACCACCTAGGGATAGGGGGGTAGGATGACCAATTGTATTTGCTTATGTTTGTAATGCATTGCTAGTTGCTAGGGGAGGCTAGGGATAGCAAGCCGGAAATTAGTAATAGGCCCTTTTCGCCGAGGGATCGGGTTAAGGGGAGGCCAAGAAAGTTTGCATGCAATTAGATAATAATTCTATTTAAACAAGAGGAGTAAATAAGAGAGAGCGGATTATATGAAATTGTAAACCCCCAACAACTCCATTCATCCATTGCATAAATCTTGTCAATTGAATCACAAATTGCATGTTTATTTTCTGTCTTTGCATGCACCATAATTAATTAATTTTTCCTTCACAAGTCTTATGATTTTGATTCACGCGAACGATAAGGCCTTTCGAGTCTCATGGGAAGAACGATAATGGGTTTTACCATTTTTATTACTTGATACGATATGTAACACCACTCAAAGAAGCAAGTGTGTGTAGCCTTATCTACCACAGAAGCAGAATACATTGTTGTTGGTAACTATTGTGCCCAAATTCTATGGATGAAACAACAACTTGAAATCTTGGACATCTTCCTTGATCATATCCCCCTAAAATGTGATAACACTAGCGCAATTAATCTGACCAAAAACCCTATAATGCATTCCAGAACTAAGCACATAGAAATTAGGCATCATTTCTTAAGAGATCATATTCAAAAGGGTGATTGTACAATAGAATATACTGACACATTGCATCAATTAGCTAACATCTTCACTAAGGCATTACCCAAGGATAGATTTTATGATCTTAGACGAGATTTGGGTGTATTAGATATGTCTTAGGATAATATTCATGGAAAGTTTGCAATTTGTAGTAATTTACAGTAAATAATCGATTATCTGAAGGTCATAATCAATTATATTTGATCCTTAGAAAAAGCCTTAGGTTTGCAAATAATCGATTATTGAATGCTATAATCGATTATCATTGCATGTTCTTCAAAAACTGGGTTTGCATGAACAAATAATCTATTATCTTCATTGATAATCAATTACCAACTCTTATCTAGGTGAATTTTTGAAACCATAATCGATTATCATTAGTGATAATCGATTATCAGTCGACGCTGGCTAAAAAATATAGTTGTTACAACGTTCCAAAACAACTATAAACGGCCATAAACTGCTAGTTTTGCGATTTCCTCTATAAATACTCTTTCATTATCGATTAATAACCTCCCATTGCACTCAAAACTCTACCAAAACTCAGATTAAACCAGTTTCCACTCTATTTGTCATACTATCCTTCCTCATCTTCATTAATCTCCATGGCTGATTCTAGACGTAAGATGCCCACTCGAAGATGCACTGGGGATGCATCCTCATCTCGCCCTAAAGCTCACCATCTTGCCACTCTTGAAGGGTGGATCTCCGGTCCGGAGTAATAAGTAGAATTTGCTCACTTTTGGCAGGACCAGCGCATCATGAGTGTTAAGTTTGTACACTTAGGCTACTATGGATTCTATGGGTTTCAATTTCCGAATTTATTTGAAGCCCATGGTCTCACAAATCTGGTTAAGCAAAAGGGATGTACTCTTTTGCACTCCTGGGCAAAATCAAGACGCAAATCAAGGAACAATTCAAAGGACATCAGGAAGGTGACACAGTCTCAGCACACAGACAACAACGACTAACAAGGACAGAAACAAACAGAATTACACAGTTCTCAAGGAATCTGGACAGAGAAAAGAAGTAGACAATATCCAACACAGAATATGAGAAAGCAGATACTCATGAAATCACCCAAGCAATTCCAAGCATAGCAAAATGATCAATCAACTTGAGAGGTGAATCAAAAGCAACAAAACCTCATAGATGCACACTATCAATGTTTCTCTCAAGTGTCTATGGTAAACAATTTCAACTCAATGCACTCAAGAAAGCAAACACAAATAGACTTGGCAAGCCTCTAATATCAACACTCAAACACATATGCATGTTCAAATCGAAAGGTCTTTTATGGATGTAATGAGGCGAAGGACAATGGAGGATAAAACATGGATGAGAAGCTATAAACCAAAAGAAATAGAGGAGCAATGGGGAACAAGTGTAAACACTGTCAAATCACACCCAAAACCTCTAATTCAATCCTCTTCTTGACTCCATTATTAACAATTTTTTTCTCATTTTTCTATATATTTTTTTTTTCATGTTGTCTCTTTTTTTATCTCTCTTTTCATAACACCACTTCAAGAGACAAGATACACAACATATTTACAAAAACAAATAAGAAAAGGAACCAACTACTCAATTCATCTGAATCCCCAAGGAGACCACACTTGTTCCCAAAACACTTCCAAAGCTCAAAAATTCCCTAAGGTTAAGATAATCATGGTTTTTCACTTAGGGCTAGTGTATAAGCTTCAAAACATAGAAATGGGGAAAGTATAGGCTCAAAAGGGGTTATCAAGGGATTAAAACAAGGTAGGCTCCTTTGGCTAGAGAGGCTCAAGAACAAAACTGCCTTTATCACTTCCAAACATGCATATCAATCAAAAATCATCAACAAGAATCAAGCCAAGGCATATGTGCAAGCAATCAAGAGACATATCACACACAAGAAAGAATATCAAGTGGCTCAAATCTCACACAGGCTAATTGTCACAATCAAATCAACCTCTCAAACCTCATAATCATCTTTCCAAGCAAAGAAATTGACAACCTAAACAAGGTCCAGAAATCAAGAGAGACATGCAAAACTGTACACAAGACAAACAAAAACTACATAGAAAACAAAAAATTTAACAAAGAAAACAAAAAATTTAAGAAAGAAAATAGAAATCTCCCCCAATAGACCACACTTAAACTACACAGTGTCCTTAATGTGTCACAAGCATAAGATCACAATCATAACAGACAATAGATCAAGGACAAGGGCAATAAAAGTAAGGAAAGGGGGAGAAGGGAAGAATTAAACTCCCCTGATCATGGTGGCAGTTGCCAATTTTGGACTTTCAGGGAGATCTCTTCCACCACAGGATTCAGCAAGGAAGTCTTAAGGAGGAACTGCTTCAGTCTCCAAATTTGATCAAGCAGGGAGATGTCCTCCACAGCTGGATCCAAGAAGTAGTGATTGTTGATGAGTGGGTTCAGCTGGTGCCTGTTGATGTTGAAGCTTTTGCGTATGCTTGCACCCTTATCTTCCACCGTGGGTGTGTGTTGGTCAACTTCATGTGTACCTCCTGCAACATGGTTAGTGCACTGTGGCTCCACAGAAATAACGTGCAGGGGTATAACACCCAATCCCAGTGTAACATGCTGAACATCAGATAAACCCTCAGAACATGAATCATTATCAAATGTAGAAACAATATCAACAACAGTCTCAGATTCATGTTCAGTGCATGGAGAACAAACATTCATATGTGATAGCAAAAAGTTGTTCTCATCATGCAAAGAGAGAGAATTATAATCATGCTCATCAACAATATAATCATCACCATACCTATCATTAACATCATCATCAATAGTAGAATCAATCTTGGGTATGTTTACCTCCACCTCCCTAGATGTGGCTAAAGTGGTGGAAAATGAAAGTGGTCTACCTATCTCAAAGGTGTTGATTATATCTGCCTGTTCGTTCCTCAACATTTTCATCAGACTCATAGTTAGGATCACCCATCATAAAGTTGGAAGCTGGTTGTATCACAGAATTGATTTCAACACAAATAGAGCAAGAACCAGCTTCAGAACTACATTTAAAATTTTCAGAAAACTGTGAAAGATCAAAATTTAATCCTAAGTCTAGAGTATCTTTAGTTTTCACAGTTTCCATATCAAAATCATCACTAACATGTGAATCTACAGCAGAATCTAGAATATTTGAATGCATAAACAACTCAGGCAAAGCAAGTGGAATTTCAAGTTTAGAGAAAACCTGTGTTGATTCATGATTCATCTCACCAATAAAATCAGAAGGATCAACTGCATCCTCAGATGCAAGAGGGAAGACATAGGAGGGTGGGAAAGTAGATGACGCAGTAATAAGGTCATGACTCTGCTTCTCATCTTCTATGTGAATGGCACTGACATCATCTGGAAGCTGAAAAGTCTAGAATGGTTATCCCTCTGAAACTGAAGACTGTTCCTCGGTGAACTACGCGGCCATCTGCCCCCACAACTCATCCAATGTAGGCTCAGAAGAAGTAGAAGATTTGGTAGGTGCCCCTTGTTGTTGTTGTTGCCTCTGATTTTGCAGTTGTGGCTGCCTGTTATTATAGATGTTTATAGCAAAAGCATGAGGCTCATCATGAGCAACAGGGTGCTGCAAAGAAGGACAACCATATGTATAGTGGTCATTGGAAGGACATATAGCATACAGCCGTGTGACGGGCTGTCGCAATCCACACAAATTTAATGTGCATAAAAGAATGCAGTATAGACTGGAAGTGACTCCTAGGTCGTCTCTCAAGGAACAACTGCGGTTCGAGTCTTAGGTCTAACACATAGTGGGGGGGTTTTGAAAAGGTTTTGCAAAAATTAAAGAACTCAATAAAGACACAGATGCAAACAACTAATTTAAGCTAGCATGGTAATTAAACTAACACTATTAAAGACCTTAGACAACATTCAAACATCAAACACTACTACAAACAAATTAACAAACACAGTTAAAAATAACTAAATTCAACACTAATTCAAACACATTAAACTCATCCTATTAACTCAATTAATTAAAAACCAAAGAAACCAAGAAGCCTAACTTAATCCTAGCAATTAACTTGACTAAATGACAATTAACAAAGGAATTTAAAAGTCCAATTGGCCAAAGACAAACACAAGTCCAATTCGTTTTTCTTTCTCTACCAACACATCATTCATGTTTTCTTCCTCCATATTACAGAATCATAAACCCATGAGACCAAAGTTCAAATTCCAAATCAACAAAAGAACAATAAACCCAAACATATGCTACTTCAACCCAACCAAATCTTCCATTCCTTCAAGCTTCCTTGCAAAAACAAAAATAATACTTAAACTATCATTCTGGTTCTGTCCAGCCACCATAACAACACCAAGGTTTGATCCCATCCTTGTTTCAAACATCAAAACCGAAAAATGCAAGAAAAGAGTTCAACCCACAACACCCACACATCATCTTAAGCTCTCTTCAACCCAAAACTAACATAGAACTCCATTTTTATCATCTAACCAAATAAAATGAGATGAAAACCGAGAGAAACAGCAGCAAAGGGAGAGGAAAACGAAATATAAAGTTACTCAAACCCAACATCCACCATGAAAATGCAAAGACAAGCTCCAAAGCTCAAGCTTCAAGCATCAAGAACAAGCAAATGGAAGTAGAAATGAATGATTTTTCACCATCAATGAGCTAAGATAACCAAGAGTGAATTAAGAGACAAATAAAATCTGCATCTTGTTCATTGAAATGGCTCCAAACCGAAAACACCAAGCAAGCTCCCTTAAGGCATGTTCATACATGAAACCCTAGGAGAGAAAAAGTTCTAAAACCAAGAATATGAAGTGTTGCAAAGTGTGGATCGGTATTCTCCTCTAAAAACCGAGAGCCCCCCTAGAAAATGGGGTCCACAATGAATTAAAACCCTAACCTTAAAGGCACATGTCCTACACATGGGTTTATTTACAAAAATGCTCCCAAAAGGGTCCAAAACACCTAATTCTAATTAAGGACTTCTAGAAAACGAAATTACAACTTTAATTAAAATCTAAATGACTAAATGTTGAGCCTTTGAGTGTGTCACGTCATGTCCCAATGTTCCAGATGATGTTTCCACAACTTCCCTGCAACCAGAAATGCACTTAATCAGCTCAGAAAATCCAAATTAGCACAATTACGAATTTTCGACCAAATTAAGCAGAATTCGGAAAACGGGGAAATAACAGAAAATTAAACACAATTCCCTGGTTTATTTAAGTGCAATAAACTAAATATAGTTCAAGAAATAATGACTCATCACCGTGCAACAGATGCAGATGGAGGTACTGGTTTCTGGTTGGATACCAACTGTGTCACCAAACTCAAAAGAGAGTCAAGCTTGCTTTCCAACTTCCTGTCAGCAGCTGATGAAGACTGGTCAGGCTCATGAAACTGCAGCTGCTATGGTTCCTGGAATGGTGGAGGTATACAAGCATTCTGTAATTGTGGTTCTTGATATTGATGCTGTGAAGTACCATATCATCCCAGCTTAGGATCATTCTATGCAGGATCGTTACTGTAACAATACTGAGCAGGGAAGAATTTATCCAAGAACATATGCTTAACATCTTCCCAAGAAGTGATGGATCCTGGAGGAAGACAATACAACCAATCCTTTGTTGCTTCTTGTAATGAATGCGGAAATGCCCTTAAAAACATGTCTTCATCCGGGACATCTAGAGGTTTCATTAATGAGCAAAATGTGTAGAACTCCTCCAAATGTCTACGTGGGCATTCACCTGCAAAACCATGAAACCTAGGCAACAAATGTATCAGTCCAGTGTTGAAAACACAACGAATATCCTCCTCATCAAGTGGAAACGACTCCCTAGGAGCACTCTCAGGAATGAGAGGATGAGTCATATTGTTCTCAACACAGAAATCAGCAGAATATGCATGAGAAGCAATATCAGAGTCAGATGCAGAAGGAGAATCATAATCATAGGCAGAATAAGCATTACTCACACAACCAAAATAGGAAGACATGTAGAAGGGGGTAAGAAGAATGCAGTGAAGTTGTTGATAGCTAGATACACACGGTCAGCACATCGCTAGCTTTACGTGGCAGCTCGTCCATGAAATTAGGACAGCTAACAGCCCAGCACATGGCCTTGGATGTAGTTGTTGACTCACTGGCAAGTGTACCAGATCGTTCCAAGTAATATAATTGGTTGACCCAATATCGTTCTCTCCCAAAGGAATCGTGGCCTTATCTTTTGTGCGAATTGAAATCGTAAGACTTGTAAAAGAGAAATTAATTTGTTTGTATGCAAAGACAAAAAATAAACATGCAATGTGTTTGATTCAATTGACGAAAGATGGTATTGCTTAACCAAGGAATTACTCACCAGTTCATGATAGTACTGTATGTCCCCGTATCAATAAAAACAAATAACAGTTATCAAATGAGTTAAACAATAAAAGCTTTAAGCGCAGATGAGAAACGAACAATTGATAATCAAAGCATATGACAATCATATAAATAAACAAGAGTTTCAATAAAAGAGAGTTTTAAAAGACTACATTGTTTGCCCCAACCACAAAAGGGTTTAGTTCACCATTGTCATGGTGAACCTAAATGAAAATTATGGAAGAATGGAATAGCATCCAAGAGATCTTCTCCAGAGAGTGAAAAGTAGGTCTGGCCGCCCTCTTCTGTCAAAAGAATGAGAATGAAATCGCAATAGGGCTATTTATAGCTACGGAGCGTTACAGAAAACAGGCCCAAGCCCAGCAGACAACCGCACGACGTCACACTTATGCCGCCCGGCGGTTTGCTTCTAATCGCGCCACTGCCCGGCGCCAGGTTCCACTGCCCGGCAGTTTGGCTCTAATCGCAAAACCGCCAGGCGTCCACGCCAGGGTGCCAACTCCTCGCATTTAACCGCCCAACGGTGAATTTTGCCGCTGGGCGGTTTCTAGACTATTCTTTTCTTCCGTTTTCTTCCTCTGTCTTGAATCTAAGACCTTCATCTTCAACTCCATTCTTCACTTCCATCAAAATTGCTAAAAAACAGTGCAAAACAAGCATAATATCGCTAAAAACAGGTTTTGACTATCGACTGACTCATTTATTGTGTTTTGCTTGATTCTAAGCTCGTTATAAGCAGTAAAGGGAGTAATTTGGTCTAAAATAACATAGGAAAATTACGGTTTTTCAACTGTTATCACAACCCCAAAACTTAGAACTTTGCTTGTCCTCAAGCAAACAAAACAAAACAGCACACAAAACAAAGCTTGGCTTTCTACTATTTCATCCAATGGTTCAAAATTCCTAAAGTACATGACAAGAACTACTCAGCTACAGATCTTCAATGAAATCAAATCAAGATGCATGCATGCTTCCAATTCAGTTTAGTTCACAAATTTCTCAACAGATGTTACATATTATGAATGACCAATCCATTAAGCAAAGATGCAATCTTGAAATTTGGTAATTCTCACCAAGCAAGTGTTTCACTCAATTATTCAAGTGTTTAGGGTGCCACTCCAACTCTCTATTATTCACAAGTCACATGAAACAACAATTCCATTCATCTCAAACAATCAAAATCTTCACATACAAATGCCATCAAAAGGACTTTTCCAAGGCTTGTAATGAGGCTGGGATATCAAGAAAAATTGGTTTTTCTGGATCACAAAATCTTTGAATCAAGAGAGCTCATTTATCATTCAAGGTTCAAGTTCAACTCTCTTTCTTAACCAATCTCACTTATTCCCAACTTCTTCCTTTTTCTTTTATTTTTACATTGAGCTCATCTTTCATGATTTTCCTTTTCTCATGTATTTTTCATTTTCAACACTTGAGCTCAATACCTTTCTTTTTGCCATTCAAATTTTCCCCACAACCCCAAACTTTAACCTTGAATGTACTTACAATTATTAACCCAAAAGTAAATAGATTCAGCACAAAGGTTTTCATTCTGTTTAGGGCCAAGGTTCAAAAAGGGTATAAAATTTCAACCACTTTGGGTAAAAATTTGGCTAAGTAGGGGCTTCCAAAAAATGGCCTTGATCATATGACGTACACATGCAATTCAATCAATCATCAACACTTAGGCAATATCATTCATGCTTTCTTGTGAATAAATACAAATAACAATAAAACTCTGGAGCTCAATACCTCACACAATATGCTTTCTCACACAACATTCATTCATACACCCTGCTTAGCATCATAACCACAATCATAATTCATCACACATCTGTTTCACAAGATTTCAACATGCAGCGCAACTCAATTATCATTCACATCATATCATCATCAAATAAGCTCATCATGCAAATTATTCAGTCAAACATCTTCAAAAAAGTATTTAAGCCAAACATACACACTAAAAATAAAATTCAACCTATTCTAAGAATTTAAAATGCACAAGTGAAAGAGAGAATCTAGGTTGCCTCCTAGTAGCGCTTGTTTAACGTCACAAGCCTGACCCAAACCTGTTTAGCACTAGTTAGTAAGTGCAAATCCTTCCAACACCCATCAGTAGGTGTACCTTCCGGGTATCCTTCAGTGGATACCAAAAGTTAGCATCCCTCAGTAGATGCTACCCAAAAATTGTTCAAAAATTCAAAAATTACAAGTTCAACAAAAAATTAAAATAAAATGTTTTATAATACAAAAATGTGCTTTCCAGCAAATCAACTCTTCTTCTTCACATTGGGGTCTTCATCATCCCACCTACTCAACTTTCTTCTGTCCACTCTTCGAATTGCTGTGGAGTATGGCCTTCTGATCTCCATCATTCCTTCCTCCTTGAGTTTCCTATTCACAATCCACTTCCTGTTTTTAAATCGCACTGTCATGCCACGCAGGAATGGTGTGTCCTCTGAGTGGGTTGATTCCTCTTTGCCAACCTTTTTCTCCTCAAGCATTTGCAAAACATTACAATTGTTAAGACAATTAGTACCTGTAGTGTTTTCCTCTTCTGCAGCTTCTCTTCTAGCCCTTTTGTATTTGGACTTTCTTATCAATCTCATTTTAGTTTTTTCAGAGCCATAAATCAGCACTTGGTCATGATCTCTTAAATTTATTCCTCCATCATAAACACGTATAATCATCTTAGAAGTCCTCGTGAAAGGTTTTCCCAAGATTAATGGAATTCTTCCCTCATTAGCCATGTCCACGACCATAATGTCAATCAAAAATTCCAATTCTTCAATTTGAACAATTGCATTTTCCACCATACCAACTGGCTTCTTAATAGATCCATCTGCCACTATCAGGGTAGTGTTACCTGTTAGCGGAATGGCAAGTGTACCATATCGTATGAAGTAATAAAAATGGTAAAACCCATTATCGTTCTTCCCATGAGACTCGAAAGGCCTTATCGTTCGCGTGAATCAAAACCGTAAGACTTGCGAGAAAAATTCAATAATTATGGTGGATGCAAAGACAGAAAATAAACATGCAATGTGTGATTCAGTTGACAAGATTTAGGCAATGGATGAATGGAGTTGTTGGGGGTTTACAATTTCATCTAATCCGCTCTCTCTTATTTACTCCTCTTGTTAAAATAACATTATTATCTAATTTTATGCAAACTTTCTTGGCCTCCCCTTGACCCGATCCCTCGGCGAAAAGGGCCTATTACTAATTACCGGCTTGCTATCCCTAGCCTCCCCTAGCAACTAGCAACACATTACAAACAGAAGCAAATACAATTGGTCGTCCTACCCCCTATCCCTAGGTGGTATTGCTTAACCAAGGAAATTCTCACCATTTCGTGTCATTATTGTACGTCCCCGTATCAATAAAGGCAAATATCAATTATCGAATGAGTTAGACGATAAAGGCATTAAGCACAGTATGAGAATCCAACAATTGATAATAAACGCATATGAAAATCATATAATTCAAACAAGAGTTTCAATAAAAGAGAGTATCAAAAGATTACATTGTTCCCCCAACAACAAAAAGGGTTTAGTTCACCATAGTCATGGTGAACCAAGATGAAAATAATGGAAGATATGGAAAGAAAACCCAAGAAAAGATGAAAAGGAGCCTAAGCATCCAAGAGATCCTCTCCAAAGAGTGCAAAGTAGGTCTGGCTGCCCTCCTCTGTCAAAAGAATGTGTTGGAATTCGTAACAGGGCTATTTATAGACGAGGAGCACAACAGAAAAAATAGGCCCAAGCCCAGCTGACCACCGCCCGGCGGCATACTTTGCCGCCCGACGGTGTGCCCTAAATCACACCGTTGCCTGGCGGTAGGGGTCTACCGCCCGGCGGTGTCCCTTGTGCCGCAAAACCGCCCAGCGTCAGGGGTCTGCCTCCCGGCGTCCTCTGCTAGTGTCTTCTCCTCCCGTCTGACCGCCCGACGCCAGGGGTCTACCGCCGGGCGGTCCCTAGACTCTTCTTTTCTTAGATTTTCTTGCTTTTTCTTGAGTCTATGACCTTCATCTTCATTCCCAATCTTCACTTCTATCACATTTGCTGCAAAACAATGCAAAACAAGCATAATATCGCTAAAAATAGCTTTGGACTCTCAACTGACTTATTTATTGAGTTTTACTTGATTCTAAGCTCATTCTAAGCAGTAAAGGATGTAATTTAATCCAAAATAGCATATGAAAATAATGGTTTTTCAAGCGTTATCATTAGCTGGTTTTAATTTTAGCCCTTTGATCTTCTTGAAATCACTAAAGGGCATCAAATTAACACTTGATCCTGAATCGATCATGGCTCTCCCTATATCCACATAATTAATCACACAAGGAAAAGTCAAAGTCCCTGAATCCTTCATTTTGTGCGGATGGTCCTTCTTTCTAAGCTTAGCCAACTGTTCCTGATCTTCTTCATCATTAGGATCAATTACCTCTCCAAGATAGTATTTGATCCTCTTGTCATACTCAGGAATTTGTGGAAATGCTCCAGGAGTAACGGTCACTTCATTAATGATTTCCCGAAATGGCTCTCGGTGACTATCCCGTTCTCTTTCTTTTTCTTCTCTTTTCTCTTCACAGCTCTTCTACTCAATAAATTTATCATTACGACTCATCTCCTCATCTTCATCTTCACTGCTCCCAATCTCAATTGTTTCCTCTACTGGCTTCCTTTTACTTCTTGTCATAACAACTTTGCTCTCATCTTTTGGGTTAACATTAGTGTTAGCCCGAAACTGATTCTTCTCGGTGGTTTCAACCCTTTTAGACAGCTGCCTAATCTGTGTCTCTAATGGTCTAAAACTGGCTTGGTCACTAGCTTGTTGAGACTCATAGACTTTCAAAAATTTATCAAATAGGTCATTTAATTCTCTAACCGTATCTGCTAAGCTGCTAACCTGCTGCCATATTGGTGAGGGTTGTTGTTGCCGGAAGTTTCCTCCTTGCCCAGAAGAAGCATTCTGATTCTGTCCAATACTGGGGTGGTTCTTCCAACCTTGGCTAGAATTGCCTTGGTTAAAATTACCTTGCTTGTATTGGAATTGATTCCCCATGTAGTTCACTTCCTGCTGCATTTCTTCATTGAAAGCACATTGACCATTGATGTGGTCACCACCGTATAAATCGCAAAGTTGTTGAGTCTAAGAAATATTCCTTATTCCCTTTAGAAGTTCAGAAAGGACATTTGTTAACTTGTCCAATTTTTGTGTAAGGAGATGATTTTGTGCAGCCATAGCATCATTTCTTCAGCAGTCCAATTAAAATAGGGTTTTTCTATTTCTACACCATCAACAATATTCATAGGAATATAAGGGCCATTTTGTACAGCTTCCCAGATGCCTCTATCAACAGACCCCATAAAAATTTCCATTCTCACTTTCCAAAAGGCATAGTTATCACCAGTAAACAATAGAGGTCTGTTAATGGAAGCACCCTCAGCATATACATGGTTTTGATTGTGACCGGCCATTTTCGCAAATATTTTGAAAAACTATCAAAGCACGCTCTGATACCAATTGACGGTATCAGAGGAGGTAATTTTCGAAGAGTAAAGCGCAGCGGAATTAAAAACACAGAGAGCGGAAAGCGTGTTCGATCACAATCAAAATTAATTTGGTCCTTTTAGCAAAAATAATTTTCTTTCGGAAAATTAATCAAACAGTTGGTATGCGTTAAATAAAATGAGTGTAGGGAATTTAAAAATTACACGAGTATTTTTATACTGGTTCGATTCAACAGAATCTACGTCTAGTCGTTAATCACTACAAATAGTGATTAACAGTTCCACTAAAAATGGTTTAATAGATTACAATCAAATGAACAGGAAAAGAACGAAAAGAACCACTCTACCAACTTGAAGAGAACCGCTCCGGCAATTGACCAACGATTCGTGAGCTTCTCCTTTCACAAGACTAGGCAGAGTACCTCGCTAACTTGAAGAGAGTCTGCTCCGACTATCGACACACGATACGCGAGCCTGTCCTTTCACAAGACCAAGCAAGGGAACAATGAACAAAAAGCTCTCTAAGAACGTTCCTCTGACACACAGTGTTCTAAGCTTTCTCAGTTCAAAAAATGTTAAGTTCTGAGTTCTCCAAAACCTCATATATAGCCAAGTACACAGAATGCCAAAGGTTAGCTCCCAACTGCCATGAATAATCGATTATTGTAAGTGATAATCGATTATTCAAGTCCGTTATAGAGTTTTCAAAAAGTGATAATCGATTATACAAAGTGATAATCGATTATTCAAGTATGACTTGTGATAATCGATTATTGCTTCATGATAATCGATTATACCAGTAAAAATTACAATATTTACCATTTTCCTACTACATTCAAAATCTACAAGCTGCTTTTTAATTATTTTCCTATTACATCCAAAATTTATAAGTTGCAGCATCATCAAAATGATTCTTCAGGTTTTTACCAATACTCCTTTATTGGTAACAATATCCCCCTTTTTGATGATGATAAAAAATGCTCTATTTAAAAGCAACTTCAGGTTTACCGGCAACACATACAAACTTAAAGAACAGCCACAGAGTTAGCAGTTCCTGTACAATTGAAAAATATTTCTGCCCTTAATTCTCCCATAATATTTCTTCTCCCCTATAATATTTCTTAATCTCCCCCTTTTTTATCATAAGCAAAAAAAATAAAGTAAAAATCTCGCCCTTAATACGAGCTCCCCCTCAAAAATATAATATATGCATAAAAGCTCATTATATTAAGAACAACAATAAATTACAGGAAATTTATAAAGATTTAAAGACAAAATGCCACAAAGAAAGCAATCAATCTTAGGGACCTAAAAGAGAAAAAACTAAAATTCAGGACTAGGGGATCTTTCAGTAGGTGGGATATTGAGATGATCCTCAATGTTATGTAGTCGAACATCAATCTCAAGAAATTGATCAACTAAGTACTCATCAAGAGATTGTTGTCACTCATGTACTTCATCAAAATGTGTTTTCTGTGCTAGACTCATATCCTCCAATTGTTTAGATAATCTTGCAAAATGTTCTTCCATAGAAGTTGAGGAAGAGGAGGGTATGTTGGAAGGTCCAGCTTCAGATGGAGCTGCAGCACTCACTGGGTCAGCCATATGAGTGTCCATATCGTCATCTTCATCATCATCAGGATGGTCATCATCTTTGTGAATAAGGACTCTTCCTCTAGTAATGAATCCCATATGACGAAAAGTAGTATCTCAAATTTCTGATCCCACAGCTTCAATAGTTTGAACGAGTTCTCCTTCCACAGGTACACCTTTGTATTCTAAAATCCTAGAAATAAGGAGAGCATAAGGAAATTGATACGAATGGGATTTCTTGGCTTTTACCATTGTGTCAGCAATGAGAGCAGGCCAGTCGATGTGTATGTGATTTAGAATCCCATACAAGAGAAGTAAATCCTGCTCAGAGCATTGAGCATGGTTGGTTGCTCTAGGAGATAGAATCCAAACAAGTAAGTAGTGAATCATCCTTTCTTCAACCTTGAAACCTCCAACTAGTAATTGCCTTCTATTTGTTTGCCGTTCAGGATGACGCAGAAAGGATTGGAAAGTCAGCATCCTATTAAAATCTTCAAGTCCTAAATGGACTTTTACAACATCATCCCAGATGTGGAGTTGAGCAACATTTGTCCAAACGTCATCATCTAAAATGATGCGTACGCCCTTGACCTTAGTAGATATTATTCCATCCCGATAGCGTAAGTTGAAGTAGAAAACTCTTATAAGATCGGGATAAATACATCCTTTTTGTTTTACTAGATTAGTTAACCCCTGCTCAGCAAAAGTGTTTGGAAATTGAAACCCATAAAAGCGGAAAAAGTCAAGACGAATAAACTTTACCGTCATAATTTTACTTTCTTGCCAAGAGTTAACAAAATCTGCATGTTTCCCTTGATCTGAGATCCATCCATCTATGTTTGCGAGACGTGGTTGAGAGGAGGAAGAAGCTCTAGCTGTTTTGCGACGATGCCTTCTTGGTTCAGCCATGGATGAAGTTTAGGATGAAAGTTTACGAAGTGGAAGAGAAATGAAGAGATTTAGAGCTTTGGACTTGAGTTTACGAAGTGGAAGAAAAATGGAAAAACTAGCTGTTTATAGACGTTATAAAACGCTCCAACGGCTCTATTTTTGAAACTGTTAGCTCGATAATCGATTATGGCTCGTTATAATCGATTATCAGCTCAATAATCACTACCCAGAATTGCATGATAATCGATTATGCCTAATGATAATCGATTATCTGCTCAAAATTTTCCAGAATTGAAGTTTATGCATGAATAATCGATTATAACCTAGTGATAATCGATTATGAAGTGTTAAGTTTACGAAAAATGCAAAAATGTGCATAGACTTTGATTCTAAGATATGTCTAACACTCCTAACTCTCTTCTAAGCTCAAAGAATCTATCTTTAGGTAGAGCCTTGGTAAAAATATCAGCTAATTGATGTAAGGTATCAACATATTCAATTTGACAATCCCCCTTTTGAATATGGTCTCTTAGAAAATGGTGCCTAATTTCTCTATGCTTAGTTTTTGAATGCATTATAGGGTTCTTGGTCAAATTTATAGCATTGTTATTATCACATTTTAGAGGAATATTGTCAAGGAAGATGTCAAAGTCTTTCAGTTGTTGTTTCATCCACAAAATTTGGGCACAACAGTTTCCAGCTGCAATATATTCAGCTTCAGTGTTAGACAAAGCTACACATGCTTGTTTCTTTGAGTGCTATGACACTAAAGAACATCCCAAGAAATGACAGGTTCCACTAGTACTTTTTCTATCAATTTTACAGCCACCATAATCTGCATCAGAGTATCCTATTAAACTAGGTGAAGCATCAGAGGGATACCAAAGTCCAAATGAAATAGTTCCTTTAAGATATTTTAGAATTCTCTTAACTGTAGTCAAATGTGACTCTTTAGGATTGGCTTGGTATCTAGCACATACACAAACACTCTGCATAATATCTAGTCTACTAGCAGTTAAGTATAGCAAAGATCCTATCATGCCTCTAAACATGGTTTCATTCACTCCTTTTCTAGTTTCATCCTTATCTAAATAACATGAGGTACCCATGGGTGTACTAGCTTCCTTGCAGTTATCCATTCCAAATTTCCTAAGAATTTCTCTATAGTATTTAGTTTGAGATATGAATGTTCCACCATTCATTTGTTTTATTTGTAGTCCTAAGAAAAAATTTAACTCACCCATCATAGACATCTCAAATTCTCCTTGCATTATTTTTGCAAACTCTTCACATAAAGAGTCATCAGTTGAACCGAAAATAATATCATCTACATAAACTTGCACAATCAAAATGTGTTTTCCTACTTTCTTAATGAACAGGGTTGAATCAACCTTTCCTCTAGAAAATTCATTTTCAATCAAAAAAGTACTAAGTCTTTCATACCAAGACCTAGGTGCCTGTTTAAGACCATAAAGAGCCTTTTTCAACTTGTAAACATGATGAGGAAATTTAAAATCTTCAAATCCAGGAGGTTGACTAACATACACCTCTTCTTTTATAAAACCATTTAAAAATGAACTTTTAACATCCATTTGATACAGTTTAAATTTCATCAAAGATGCATATGCAAGTAACAATCTAATTGCTTCTAACTTGGCTACTGGTGCATAAGTTTCATCGTAATCTATACCTTCCTCTTGACAGTAGCCCTTAGCAACTAGCCTTGCTTTATTTTTTGTGATGTTTTCGTCCTCATCAAGCTTGTTCTTGAATACCCATTTGGTTCCTATGACTTGGAATTCATCTTGTTTTGGAATAAGTTCCCAAACTTCATTCCTTTCAAATTGATTTAGCTTTTCTTGCATAGCAATGCACCACTTGTCATCTTGAAGAGCTTCCTTTATATTCTTAGGTTCTATCTGAGACACAAAAGCAACAGTTAGACAAAAATTATTTAAATTATGTCTAGTGGTTACCCCTTTTGATATATCTCCTATGATGTTGTCCAAGGATAGTCCTTTTGGTTGTTGATAGCTTTTGGAGTCAACAACTTGGGGTGTTTCTTGAAGCTCCGAAGCATAATTCTCATTTAGATACATCTCTTCAAGGGCTTCTCTTAAGTAATCCTCATCACCTTGAAACCTTTGTCGCATAGTTGGCTTATGCTTAGAAGATTATGTTTGAGGCCTTCAACGTATAAGACGTCTTTTATTGTCAAAGTGTTTCCTCCTCCAATGTTTCCAGTTCCCATTATTCTGCCTTTGTTGTTATCCCCATACGTTACAAATCCTTGCTTCTTCTCAAAAGAGATGAATCTTTTCTTGTCACCAGTCATGTGTCTTGAGCAACCACTGTCAAGATACCACAATGATCTCTTTGACTTAGATTGGTCCTGCAAAACAAATTAGCGAGAATTTTAGGTCCCCAATCTCAATATGGATCCTTGGGGTTAGCTTTTGCAAGTTTATATCATTTCACAACTTTAACCCATGCATATTTGCCACTTGGAACACCAACATGTTTGATATTGCACTTGTTTGATGTGTGACCATGCTTCATACAATAAAAACAACAGACATCATTAACTTTATTTTTAATAAAAGTTCCTTTAACAACCCAAATTTTTCGAGTTCTTCTTACCTTGGATTTATAATTTTGATGCATGTTTCCATTTTTAAAGTTTCTTTTATTAAGGTTTGATTTAGCATGTGAATTAGTTTTACTGGCTTTGGCAAGTAAATTTTCAAGTATATCAATATCAAACATATAGCTTTTGCATGACAAGCATTCAACAGGTTCAACAGTAGCTTTTTCATCTGATAATTTAATTTCTAAGGTATTAACTCTATTTTTTAACACAACTTCATCATCAAGCAGTTTATCATATTTTAACTTCAATTCATTGTGTTCCTTTTTTAGCTTTTTATGAGCAGCATCAAGTTTTTCAGATTCATTCATCAAATCAAAGAAAGCCTTTTGTAAATCTAATTCACTGGATTCAAAACTGGAATCACTTACTTGGCTTCCTGTTTCTTCAGAATCTGCCATAAGGCATAGATTGACTTCTTCTTCTGTGTCACTTGAGCTCGTTGAGCTAGAGGCATTATCCTCCCAAGGTATGTATGCTTTCTTTTTCCTTTGAAATTTTCTTTCCTTCTTGTCTTCACTTTTCTTGCTCTTTGGACACTCAGATTTTACGTGCCCTCTTTCTCCACAACCGAAGCACTCAGACCCCTGCCACTGGGCGGTTTTGCGGCACGAGGGAAACCGCTGGGCGGTAGACCCCTACCGTCGGGCGGTGGTGCGATTCAAGGTCCACCGCCGGGCGGCAAAGTGTGACGCCAGGCGGTGGTCAGCTGGGCTTGGGCCTATTTTCTGCTGCGCTTCTCACCTATAAATAGCCCTGTTACGAATTTAAATTCATTCTTTTGACAGAGGAGGGCGGCCAGACCTACTTTGCACTCTTTGGAGAGGATCTCTTGGATGCTTAGGCTCCTTTTCGTCTTTTCTAGGGTTTGCTTTCCATATCTTCCATTACTTTCATCTTGGTTCACCATGACTATGGTGAACTAAACCCTTTTTGTTGTTGGGGGAACAATGTAATCTTTTGATACTCTCTTTTATTGAAACTCTTGTTTGAATTATATGATTTTCATATGCGTTTATTATCAATTGTTGGATTCTTATACTGTGCTTAATGCCTTTATCGTTTAACTCATTCGATAATTGATATTTGCCTTTTTTGATACGGGGACGTATAGTAATGACACGAAATGGTGAGAATTTCCTTGGTTAATCAATACCACCTAGGGATAGGGGAGTAGGACAACCAATTGTATTTGCTTCTGTTTGTAATGCATTGCTAGTTGCTAGGGGAGGCTAGGGATAGCAAGCCGGTAATTAGTAATAGGCCCTTTTCGCCAAGGGATCGGGTTAAGGGGAGGCCAAGAAAGTTTGCGTGCAATTAGATAATAATGCTATTTAAACAAGAGGAGTAATTAAGAGAGAGCGAATTAGATGAAATTGTAAACCCCCAACAACTCCATTCATCCATTGCCTAAATCTTGTCAATTGAATCACACATTGCATGTTTATTTTTTGTCATTGCATCCACCACAATTATTGAATTTTTATCCGCAAGTCTTACGATTTTGATTCACGCGAATGATAAGGCCTTTCGAGTCTCATGGGAAGAACAGTAATGGGTTATACCAGTTTTATTACTTTATATGATATGGTACACTTGCCATTCCGCTAACACCTACCCCTGTCCAGGAACCACAGCAGCTGCAGTTTCATGAGCCTGTCCAAGCAACTCCTCATCTTTCCAGTACTTCTAAGCCTACATTGAAGGAGTTACTAAGGCAGATAGCCATGCAGAACATTCAGTTCCAGCAAGAGACCAGAGCTTCTATTCAGAGTTTGACTGATCAGATGGGGCAGATGGCCACTCAGCTCACTAAGGAACAGTCTTATGTTTCAGAGGAATCACCGTTTCAGGCTGTTCAGCTTCCAGATGATGTTGGTGTCATCCACATAAAAGATGGGGAGCAGAGTCATGAGCTTGCTACTGCGCCATCTACTTTCCCACCCTCCTATGTCCCTACTCTTGCACCTGAGGAGACTGATGAAGATTTGAAGGACCAGGCAGGTATAAACAACACTTTTGAGATAGGTAGACCAGCTTCACCATCCACTACTCTACCAATCTTCAGGGAAGTGGAGGTAAACATACCTGTGATTGATTCTGTTGTTGATGATTATGTTATTGATAGGTATGTTGATGATTGTATTGTTGATGAGCATGTTTTTAATTCTCCTTCTCTGCATGATGAGAACCACTTTTTGCCATCACATTTGAATGTTTGTTCTCCATGCACTGAACATGAATCTGAACATGTTGTTGATATTGTTTCTACATTCGAAATTGATTCATGTTCTGAGGGTATATCTGAGGTTCAACCTATTACACTAGGATTGGGTGTTATACCCCTGCATGTTATATCTTTGGAACCATATTGCACTAACCATGCTGCAGGAGGTACATATGAGTTTGATCAACAAACACCCACAGTGGAGAACAAGGGTGCTAACATTCACAAAAGCTTGAACACTAGTTGGCACCAGCTGAACCCGCTCATCAACAATCACTTCTTCTTAGATCCAGCTGTGAAGAACATCTCCCTGCTTGATCAAATTTGGAGACTGAAGTAATTCCTCTTCAACACTTCCTTGCTGAATTCTATGGTGGAAGACCTCTCCCTGAAAGTCCAAAATTGGCAACTGCCACCTTGATCAAGGGAGTTTCCTTTTCCCCTTTTCATCCTTTCCCCACTTGTATTGCACTTGTCCATGATCTGTTGACTCTTTTGACTGCTGATCTTATGCTTGTGACACATTGAGGACACTGTGTAGTTTAAGTGTGGTCTATTGGGGGAGATTCTGATTTTTCTTTGATTAGTTTATGTTTTCTGCGTTAAATTTTTTGTTTTCTAGGTAGTTTTTGTTGTGTCTTGTATACAGTTTTGCATGTTTCTCTTGATTTCTGGACTTTGTTTAGGTTGTAGACTTCTCTTTCACTTCATTGATACTCTGATTTGTTGGAAATCCTTGCTTTTCTCTGACTGGAAGATGATTATGATGTTTGAGAGGGTGATTGATTGTGACAGAAATACCCTGTGTGAGATTCGAGCCACTTTATGTTCTTCCTTGTTTGATATGTCTCTTGATTGCTTGAACATATGCCTTGGCTTGACTCTTGTTGATGATTCTCGATTGATATGCATGTTTGGAAATGATAAAGGCAATTTTGTTCTTGAGCCTCTCTAGCCAGATGAGCCCACCTTGTTTTGATCCTTTGATAACCCCTTTTGAGCCTATACTTTCCCCATTTCTTTGTTTGAAGCTCATACACTAGCCCTAAGTGAAAAACCATTATTAACCTTAGGGAATTTCGGAGCCTTGGAATTGTTTTGGGAATAAGTGTGGTCTCCTGGGAGATTCAGATTAATTGGCTAGTTCGTTCCTCTTCTTGTTTTGTTTTTGTGAATATATGTGTGCACTTTGCCTCACACAGTTGTGTTATGAAAAGAGAAAAGAAAAAGAGACAAGATGAGAAAAGAAAAAAAAATTGAGTAAAATTGGAAAATTAAAAAATTGTGTGAATAATGGAGTCAAGAAGAGGATTGAATTAGAGGTTTTGGGTGTGTTTGAATGTGTTTACACTTGTTCCCCATTGCTCCCCTATTCCTTTTGGTTTGTAGCTTCTCATCCATATGTATCCTTCCTTGTCCTTGGCCTTATTACTTCCATTAAAGACCTTTTAATTTGAGCATGCATATGTGTTGAGTGTTGATATTAGAAGCTTGCCAAGTCTGTTTGTGTTTGCTTTCTTGAGTGCATTGAGTTGACATTGTTTATCTTATAACTTGAGAGAAACATTGATAGTGTGCATCTGTGAGGTTTTGTTACTTTTGATTCCTCTCTTTAACTGATTGATCATTTTGCCATGCTTGGAATTGCTTTGATGACTTCATGAGTATCTATTTTCTCTGATCATGTGTTGGATACTGTCTACTTCCTTTTCTTTGTCCAGATTTCTTAAGAAACGTGTAATTTTGTTTCTTTCCTTGTGAGTCTTTGTCTTCTGTGTGCTGAGTTAGTGTCAATTCCCTGATGTCCTCTGAACTGTTCCCTGATTCGCGTCTTGATTTTGCCTAGGAGTGCAAAAGACTAAGTGTTGGGGGTTTACAATTTCATCTTATCCGCTGATGAGTCGATATTTTATTGATTTCACTTAGCTTATTGTACCGAATTTAATCTGGGAATTGTGTTTAATTGTTCGGTATTTTCCCATTTTTCCTAATTATACTTAATTTGATCAGAAATTCTAATTTTAATTAATTTGAATTTTTTGAGCTAATTATTTGCATTATTATTTTCAGGGAAAATTTTGCACAAACATTTTGGAGCATTATGATGGAGGCAAATAAATTAAAGACTCTACAATTAGATTTTTCAATTTTAATTACATTGTAATTTAGTAGTCTAAAATGTTTTTAATTACACTTGTGCACATTTGGGTCAATGTTAGACAAAAATATGATGGGCCCAATTAGTAGGAAGACACTTGGCCTTAGAAAAGACCTACCAGCTGTCACTTACAATTCTCTCCCGAGAGTTCACTTGGCTGAAGGTTTTGAAAAAAAACTCTTGCTTTTGGAACCATGTTCATATTTTCGGATTTTGGTTGAATGGAAGGAGGTGCACCAGCCACACTTATTTTGCTATGCTTGTGCTGCAATATTTATTTATTTTATTCAATTTGGAGGTGGCTGCAATCACACATCTTACGGCATTAGCTAGCCTGCCGCCACACCATTCTGCCTTTTGCTTTTGAACGCTGTTTTAGTATGTCAATGGGAGGAATGAATTGTTTTTAGCACAGAAGAAGCGTGGGAGAATTTGCTTCCTTTTAGAAGCATTCGGTGCAAAAGTTCCAGCCGCCACCCAAGAGGATTTTGGAAGCAAGGGGATGGATGAAAGCAAGGTGTTTCATTATGAGGTGCAGCACGCTCATTATTTTGGAAGGGTCATGCGGTATTAGTTTTAATTAGAAAAGAACATTTCGTTCCAATTGGAGATGCAAAACGGCGGTACACAATTTGGAGGTGGCGTGCATTCGTTTGTTGTTGGAAAAGACATGCTGATTCATTAGGAGAACACTTTACAAGTTCTTTTAACTTAGTTAGCTGTTACAGTGATTAATCCTGGAAGAAGTGGCAGTTGCGCATCATCCATTTTCTTTTACGCTCATTTAAATTGGGAGCACATCTAAGTTTTTTGGGTGTACAAATAATGAAACGGTGATGAATTTGGTGAAACGGTGGCAGCGAGCTGGTTGCAATGGGAATTCCAAAGTCTTAGTTTTATTGTTTTTAATTATGCTAAGCATGATTCATTTTCATTTTGCTGGAGGCGTTGATTAACTTACTTGCACAGATGCATTTTTCAATTGGAGAAGAGCAAGTTCTCACGTGATGGAATGGAGAGCTGGTGCATTCATTACTCTTAAGTGTACTTTCTAATTTTAGTTTTGTTAGTGTGTTTAATTTTTTTTTTATCATTCAGCTTTTCAATTTTTTTATGAATATAATGAGTATTTCACTTTTAGCTTAAGCGTTGCATTTTAATAGTCTTAATTGCATTTGGATATTTATCTCTTGCATTGTTCAGTTTACTTTTTCAGTTAACCATGTTGTCTATTATGTCCGACTGTGTTAATTTAGTTGTAATGTTAGCTTAGGTTAGGCGGGTTGGTCATTAGCGATATGACATTGTTTCTTTGGAAGCATAGTGATTGAGTTAATGACCAACCGTTTTCACATTCCGTTTTTACATTTTTTTTTAATTTCTATTCGCATTCGTGTTTTAATTTAGTTCAATAGCATTCATGAACTCCTCAAAATCCCCCCTTCGTGTAGACCTAAGACTCGAACTACATTTGGTTCTTGAGAGACGACCTAGGAGTCATTCCTAGCTATACTGCATTCTTAATATGCAATTAAATTTGTATGGGCTACGACACCCATCATCCGCTCTCTCTTATCTACTCCTCTTGTTTAAATTGCTTTGTTATCTAATTGTTAGTCAAACATCTTTAGAAAAAGTATTCAAGTCAAGCATACACACTGAAAAATAAAATTCAAAAAATTTGAAATGCAAGGGTAAAGAAGAAATCCTAGGTTGCCTCCTAGTAGCGCTTGTTTAACGTCGCGAGCCCGACCCAAACCTGTTTAGCATTTGTGAGTAAATGCTAGCCGTCCAAAACCCTTCAGTAGGTGTACCTTCCTGGTATCCTTCAATAGATACCAAAAGTTTAGCATCGCTCAGTAGATGCTACCCAAAAATTGTTCCAATTTTTACATGTTCAAAAGAAAAATTAAATAACAAAAATAAAAATTGTCTTAAAGTACAAAAAGTTCTTCTCAGCAATCAACTCTTCTTTCTCACACTAAACGCTTCGTCATCCCATCTTCTAAGCTTTTGTCTTTCTACTTGCTGAATAGCAGAGGATGATGGTCTTCTACTCTCCACCATTCCTTTTTCTTTCAGCTCTTTTACTAACCATTCTTTTTTTTTAAATCTCACTTTGCTCCCTGGGTGGAGTGGATCTTCTTTTGATTTTTGGTGAATGGTTCTTCTCCCTTTATCTTCAGGTACCTGCAAAACGTAACAGCTGTCAGAATAATCAGTACCTGCTATGCTCCCTTCTTGTTCTTCGCTCATCTCTGGCTTCTCAAATCTGTCTCTTTTCACTGTTATGATCTCATCCCCTTCACGGCCAGTATAGAGAAACATATAATTCAAATCCCTCATCATTATCCTTCCTTCATGAACATTAAGAAGCATCTTTGATGTTGCCATGAAGGGTCGCCCCAAAATCACAGGGTACTCTTCCTCAGTTTTTACATCCATAACAATGAAATCTGCTAAGAACTCAAGCCGATCTGCTCGCACAACAACATCTTCTACCATTCCCATTGGCACTTTCATAGAACCGTCTGCCATTGCTATAGTCAAGTCAGATGGTTTCAACACAAGCCCACTAATTTCCTTCAAAAGTTTCGTGGGTATTAAATTGATACTAGATCCCGAGTCCATCATGGCTTCCACATCTAAATCATTCAGAGTACATGACAATGTGAAGCATCCGGGATCTTTAACCTTGGGAGGATAATTACTCTTCTGTGGTTGAAAAACATGATCCTCCTCTTCATCAATCAGCTCAACTTTATCCTTAAAGTTGATTTTAGTTCTTTCAGAATAGGGAGGAAGCTGCTGATTTCCTAAAGACACCACAGTCATTCAGTGAAAATTTCCCTAAATCCCCCATTATGATTGCTTGTAGTCCCTAGTTCCTCCTTTTCTCCACCATCTTCTTCTTCATTATACCCTTCACCTTCTTCATCTTCATTGCTCACTGGTTCAAAGAATTCAGTCATCAGTATTTCTTCTTCTTCACTATCTACCACATGGAATGGTTCACAGTCTGCTTCCCAACCATCCTGGCTCGTAATGACTTTGCATTCTCTCTTGGGATTCACCTCAGTGTTGGCCCTGAACTGGTTTTTCTCAGTAATTTCTATTCTTGTTGCCAGCTGTCCAATTTGTGACTCCAGTGATTTAAAACTGGCCTGAGTGTTATTCAACTGCTGCTCATATTGTTTGAAGAAGTCATCAAATCTGTTACTTAAGGTCTTGACCGACTCAGTCAAATTTCTCACTTGCTGCCATAAAGGTGATGGTTGCTGCTGCCGGAAGCCTCCTACTTGCCCAGAAAAAGTGTTCTGATTTTGTCCAATGCTAGGGTGGTTCTTCCAACCTTGGCTAGAGTTGCCTTGGTTAGAACTACCTTGCTTAAACGGGAATTGATTTCCCATGTAGTTGACATCCTGCTGCATTTTTTCAGGAAAAACACATTGACCATTGATGTGGTCACCACCGCATAAGTTGCAAAGTTGTTGAGTTTGAGAAATATTTCTTAACCCTGTTGGAAACTCAGAAAGGACCTTTGTCAGTTTGTCCAATTTTTGGTTAAGAAGATGATTCTGCGCAACCATTGCATCATTAGCAGGAAGAAGCAATATTCCTCCTTTTTGTGCGCCCCTCTCACTTTGGGAAGCTTCATTCAGAGCCATGTCTTCAATCAAGTCATAGGCTTCATCCTCAGTTTTTCTATTTATACTGCCTCCAGCTGAGGCATCCAGCATCATTTTTGACTGAGTGTTAAGCCCTCCTAGAAAAGTAAGCAAATAAGCAGTCTTGTCAAATCCATGGACTAGAGTTTTTCTCAACAGGCCTTTGAATCTGTCCCATGCCTGTCCGAGAGTTTCCTCCATCCCTTGCTTGAATGAGGAGATTTCGAGCTTCCCTTGATGAATCTTGGTTTGCGGAAAAAATCTGGTGACAACTGTTTGGCCAACGCATCCCAGTTTCTAAACGTCCCTTCAGCAAATGAGTGCAACCAATCCTTGGCGTTTCCTCCCAAAGAGAATGGGAATAGGCTAAGTCTGATCCTCTCATCTGAGACTCCGGCCATCTTAACAATATTGCAAATTTTGCCAAAGATAGTCAAATGCTTGTAGGGATTCTCACTTGACAATCCGTGAAACTGGTTGCTTTGGACCAACTGAATAAGTGCAGGGCTCATCACCAAATTCGTTGCATTGTCTGCAAGAATGACTATGCTGTTGAAATTCAAGGGACCCACAGTGTTAGCTGAGTCCCCAAGTGTACGTCTCGGAGGAGGAGGTTGTTCCGCCATCTCCTCTAAGTCCTGTGCAAAAGTTTGCAAAAGTGGTTCAGGAGAAGGAAAGTTTTCACGTTCAGAATGATTAACTCTCCTCCCTCTCCTGTCTGGTAGCCCCTCGAGAAGAGGTTGCTGATCTTTTCTGCTCTTAGTGTGTACTCCTTCCTGCATACACAAGAGAAAATACCCTAAATCAGTTTTAAATCGGTCAAGCAAGTTTCTAAGTCAGAAAGGGTGCATTTAACATCAAAATCATATATCAAATAACGGTATTTTAAATCGTTATCAGTTCGTGGTAAGAAAATAGTGGGAAAGCTTATAAACCTGTTTTGATTTTCATGGTGTAGGGTGAGAGGGCTTTTCTTTAAAGTTCTTTTGTTCGTTCTCAGTCCATGCTTTTGGATTTTGGAGGAGGAGGAAGAAAAGTTCTCTGCTTCTTTGCATCGGACGTGAACTTCAGAGTTCTAGGTCTTTCATAAGACCCGAGAGAGAATTGGTTAAGGTAAGGACCATCTAACCGGTGCAACAAGAGTGTGGTTTGTTGAGATTATTGACAACACAATTTCTATATCACTCTAGTTTTTTATGATGACAACACATTGCTTAATAACATGCATATGTTGTTGTTGCATTACATGTTCTAAT
Source organism: Vigna mungo (assembly GCA_036885675.1). NCBI lineage: Eukaryota > Viridiplantae > Streptophyta > Magnoliopsida > Fabales > Fabaceae > Vigna > Vigna mungo. The sequence goes on from CP144698.1 coordinate 9,085,288, forward strand.
GTTGATTGTTTGTTATATCTGTTGAACATGTTTATGTAATGTGTTACATGTTCCTATGTTGATTGATTTATATATATATATATATATATATATATATATGGAACGTGTTTATATGTGCTTTATGTGCCATGTGCAATGCATCATTACATATGTTTTACTGCACATGTTTTAAAGCTAAAAACCATAGGCATTTTCATGATCTTATCATTGTGTGACAGCTATAGTACAATCGACTACATTATTAATGGATTCGACTTTACTAAAATCTTTGTACAGATTTTGAGAATCAATGCTCTGTGATATTTTGAGAAGAAAAGAATTTCAAAGTGTTTTGCATATTAAAAGTCAACTATGTGCGCCACACATTCGACTGTATTAGTTGGTTGTTTTGAATTTCTGTTATGCTATTGCACTCCAACGACTATATTTTTAAAAGTTAGTTTAGCATTGATGACTTGGTCAACTGTATTAAATGTGTTTTATTTTTGGTTGACTATATGCTACTAGTTTGACTGAACTGTTATAACTGTCATAATCCAGTCGATTGAATTAGTATTGTATTCGACTGAGAATCTGTCTCTCTAACATAAATCTATAAATAGGCTGAACACGATTCTGTTCAGGGACTTTTGATGAACTGGCATATTCAATTCTGTTTCAGATTGTATTCTTTGTTTTAAGAAGCTCCAAGAATTCTCCAAGAAGACGGTGGTGATCTTTCTTGAAAGAGATTCGAAGGGAGATTGTTCTGCGCACACATTGATTGATCATATTTTGCACAAGAAGGTGCATCTGGCTTGGCATCCAAGAAGACTGTTGTTTGTACCTATTGGTGATTACAGGGGTTTGTTCACTTTGAGGATTGTTCAAAGTAGTGTTGGCAGATTCCAGAAAGAGGGGATATCTTGCTGCAAGTCTAGTTGTTGTTGTTGCCTATATTTTGGTTAAGGGTTAGAGAGGAGATTTATATTTTTGACGTGGAGGTCTTTTATAAATTCCTTGTTGTAAAAACTGCAACCATTATAGTGCATTTGCTTCCTGGGTTGGAAGGACACTGGATGTAGGGATTGTTGGCTGAACCAGTATAAACACCAGTGTTTGATTTTCTCTATCCCTGCACTTTTATTTTACAGTCAACTCTATGTTTAGCGCAATCAACTACGTTTTTCCGCTACAAACAAATTTTCATTACTTGCAGTTCAGGAAAGTTAAAAAAGTTTCATACTTTAATTTCAAGATTGCGAAAAGATTTTGTTTTTGATACAACACCAATTCAACCCCCTCTTGATGTAAAAACGAAGCCTACCTGTTTTCCAACAATTGTATGAGAGCTGGTTTTCATAAGATATTTGAAAAACTAGTCGACTCTATTTTTCTTTGATTCAACTATAAACCTAGGAATGACTTCTGTTTCGCATTCTAAAAAGACTTATGATTTCAAAGTTGATTTTGTATCTGCACCCTGCAATAAGAAGTCAAAATCTATAACTGATGGATTCTATGAATCTTTTGAAACAGGAAACTTGATACACAAGGCAACTCGAGATGGAGAATCTTGTCCAGAAACGCAAAGATCAATTCTGTCAGATAACAGATTCACAAGGTTTCTGAGAAAAAAAGACGAACAAATTTATCCAGTTGATATCAAGAATGTCAAGAATAAAGAAGAAGTGACTATGATGGCAAAATCCATAATTGTCAAGACTGATCTGAAACAATTGTCCAAAAGTTCTACGTGGTATCGCGACGGTGGCTGCTCGAAACACATGACTGGAGATCCCACAAAATTCTCAAATATCTCTTACAAAGCTATTGGTCACGTCACGTATGGTGATAACAACAAAGGGTGAATCATCGGTATAGGTAAAATAAAAACTCCTTCATCTTATGAAATTAAAAATGTCTTACTTGTTGAAGGGTTAAAACACAATCTGCTTAGCATCAGTCAGTTGTGTTACAAAGGTCTAAAGATCACTTTTGAGCCCAAATACTATCTGATCAGCAACGGGACAACAGATGAGTTACTACTTGTGGGAAAAAGATTCAACAACATCTATGTAATCAACTTCACAGACAACTAATTCGACTCTATTGTGTGTCTGATGACTAAAGAAGAAGATGCTTGGCTGTGGCACAAGAGACTCGCTCACATTAGCATGAATCAATTAAACAAGCTAGTCTCCAAGAACCTGGTAAATGGTCTTCCCAAAATTTGATTTGCTACTAACAGATTATGTTAGGCATGCTAAAAAGGGAAGCTAACCAAACAGTCTTTTAAGAGTAGAAAAGAGAATAAAGAGTCTCGGAGGTAACTCGTACGGACTAGTCATTGTTGATGACTACTCACGGTATACTTGGACTTAATTCATTGCAGCCAAAAAGGACACCGATGAGTCGATATTTTATTGATTTCACTTAGTTTATTGTGCTAGAATTAATCAGGGAATTGTGCTTAATTGTCCGGTATTTTCCCGTTTCTTCTAATTATGCTTAATTTGACCGGAAATTCTAATTTTAATTAATTTTAATTTTCTGAGCTAATTAATTGCATTATTTATTGCAGGGAAAATTTTGGAGATACATTTTGGGACGTTAGGAAGGACACCAAATAAATTCAAGACTCTGTAATTAGACATTTTAAATTTAGTTACATTGTAAATTAATTGTTTAAACTTTTTGGACAAACTTTTGCACATTGGGTCATTGTTGGCAAAATTATAAGGGCCCAAAATTGTAGGACACTTGGCACCTAGGGCTCCCTTTTATTTTTGTGTGGACCCCACCCAAAAAAATGAGACACTCACGGTGCCCTACACTTGGCTGCTGCCACCACACACTTTAGAGGACTCTCGGCAGATTCATTTTGGGGGGCTGCATCATTTTCTCTAGGAAGTTGCTCTTTTCTTTGAAGCATGGTTCTACTGTTGGATTTTGATTGATTGAATGCACGGTCCAGTCATTATCTTCTTAATTTTTTTGGTTGATTTTAATTTCAGCAATTGATTTCAATTTTTTTGTGCACGCTGCTTTCAATATTTATTCGCTGCCACACAGGATTTCATCTAGGGAGAACGTTGCTTTCATTTTATTTTGGTGCTTGACTTTATTTGAAGGAGGGCATGCTGATTGGTTGTTGAAGTGGATGCACATACGTTGACAAATCAATTTGGCTTTGAGTATGAGAAAAACGTCGACTTAGTTTGTGGTGCTCACGGTTTGAATTTATTGTTGGGAGGGATTTGTTTCTTTTTTTTATCATTTGGCTACTTGGACAAAAGCTTGGATTTAATGTGAAGTCGATGCTGGTGGCACAAGCTCTTACGCTAATTTCATTTTGATAAAAAAAAAGGAGGTGTTGCACGCTGAAATCACATTGGAGGATGCAGCACGGTGCATTTAAGTTTTTATTTAGATTGGAGAAACGTGATTCACTTTGCTGCAGCATTTTTTTCTTTCAATTAGAGAATTCATTTTTATTGCTTTGAGAAATGACGTTCAGGTAGAGGATGAGAGGTGTCACGACCTAGGATGGAAAAATGGTGCAGCACGAATTTTATTTCACAGCATCTTACTCACTTGTTTAAACTAACTTTTCAAGCATTTTATTTTTTCCATTTCTGTGATGAATGTGCATTTCATTTTTAGCTTAAGCATTGAATTTTAATAGTCTTAATTGCATTTGGATATTTATCTTTTGCATTGTTGAGTTTACTTTTTCAGTTGGTTATGTTGACTGTTATGTTCGGCTTATTGTTTCCATTTACTTTTCTACTATCTGCCAAGTTTGTTTGTGTTAATTTAATTGTGATGTTAGCTTATGTTAGTCGGGTTGGTTATTAATAAAATTACATTGCTTCTTTGAGATTTATTGGACTGTAAGTATGTTTGCCACTCTGACTTGGTTAATGTGAAATCTGTTTTGCACTTGCAATCGGGTACACGCTTAGTTTCCCAGTTGGTGTTGAGTCTTCTCTTAGTTGATGAAACTTCATGGTGTAAATTGGATTGAATGTTAACATTGCATTCGCTTAGTTCGCTTTTATGAAAGCATGTTTAGCCTTCACTTAGTTGGTTAAGTGTGTTGGATTAGAGGTTCGAGTAGCCCCTTGTTGTGTTAATATGTGATTGAAAGCATTGTAATTAAGTTAATAGCCAACCGTTTTCATTTTGTCTTTGAAATCGTTGTTACATCTGTGTTCGCATTTATGTTTTTGCATTCGCGTTTTGATTTAATTCATCCGTATTCACCACAACATTTTCACAAAACCCCCCACTTCGTGTCTGACCTAATTCTCGAACCACATTTGGTCATTGAGAGACGACCTAGGAGTCACTTCCTAGTCTATACTGCATTCTTTTATGCACATTAAATTTTTCATGGGGTGCGACACCCATAAGACACTCTCAAAGTTTTCATGTGATTTGCTGCTGCTGTTCAAAATGAGATGGATCTTAAGATTAAGGCAATTAGAAGTGATCACAGAGGAGAATTCCAAAACAAAGAATTTGGTGATTATCTAGCTAAAATGGGAATTGCTCATAACTTCTCAGCACCTAGAACTCCACAGCAAAATGGAGTTGTTGAAAGGAAAAACAGAGCTCTTGAGGAACTGGCAAGATCTATGCTGAATGACAGAGACATGCCAGAATACTTCCTGGAAGAAGCTGTAAGTATTGCATGCTACGTGTTAAAGAGAACTATCATGAGGTCTATATTAAAGTTGACTCCCTATGAATTTTTGAGAGGAAGAAAGCCAAACATTTCACACTTGAGAATCTTTGGAAGCAAATGTTTTGTGTTGAATAATGGCAAATAGAACCTTGGGAAGTTTGACTCTAAAGCAGACGAACCTATCTGCATAGGATATTCCTTAAACAACACAACTTATCGTGTTTATAATAAAAGGACTATGAATGTTGAGGAATCTATTCATGTTGCATTTGATGAGGTCATCATGGCTCCAAATCATTCTGAACACATCAGGGACTCTACTAAAGAAGATGAAAACTCAAATGAAGAAGATGAAAGAATCCATTGACAAGGAAGATGATACTTAACAAGTCGACTCTCCTAAAGCAGAATCGACTAAAGAATGGAAAGTACCAAGAAATGTTTCCATTCACAACATCAATGGTGATATCTCAAGAGGATTATCTACAAGAAGAAAATTGAATCAATTCTGCATGAATGTTGCCTATATATCCAAAATCGAGCCTAAGAAAGTAGAGGAGGCATTGAATGATGAAAATTGGATGATGGTTGTTGACTCACTGGCAAGCATACCAGATCGTTCCAAGTAATATAATTGGTGTAACCCAATATCGTTCTCTCCCAAAGGACTCTCGGCCTTATCGTTCGTGTGAATTAAAATAATAAGACTTGTAAAGAAAAAGATTAATTTTGGTGGATGCAAGAACAGAAAATAAACATGCAATGCGTTGATTCAATTGACGAAAAAGAGTATGGATGAGTGGAGTTGTTGGGGGTTTACAATTTCATCTTATCTGCCCTCTCTTTTCTACTCCTCTTGTTTAAAATGCATGTTATCTAATTGTTATGCAAACTTTCTTGGCCTTCCCTTAGCCCGATCCCTCGGCAAAAAGAGCCTATTACTAATTACCGGCTTGCTATCCCTAGCCTCCCCTAGTAACTAGTAACGCATTACCGAATAGAAGCAAAAACAATTGACCGTCCTACCTCCCTATCCCTAGGTGGTATTTCATTGATCAAGGAATTTCTCACTAGTTCATGACATTACTCTACGTTCCCATATCAATAAAGACAAACAACAGTTATCGAATGAGTTAAACGATAAAAGCCTTAAGCACAGATGAGAACCCAACAATTGATAATCAAAGCATATGAGAATCATATAAATAAACAAGAGCTTCAATAAAAGAGAGTTTCAAAAGGTTACATTGTTTCCCCCAACAACAAAAGGGTTTAGTTCACTATTGTCATGGTGAACATAGATGAAAATAATGAAAAAATGGAAGAGCAAACCCTAGATAGGATAAAAAGGAGCCAAAACATCCAAGAAATCTTCTCCAGAGAGTGAAAAGTAGGTCTGGCCACCCTCTTCTGTCAAAAGAATGAGAATGAAATCGCAACAGGGCTATTTATAGCTGAGGAGCGCAACAGAAAGCAGGCCCAAGCCTAACAGGCAACCGCCCGGCGTCACACTTATGCCGCCCGGCGATTTGCCTCTTATTGCGCTGCCGCCCGGCGTCAGAGGTCCACCGCCCGGCGGTTTGCCTCAAATCGCAAAACCGCTCGGCGTCCCTGTCTTGGTGCCATCTCCTCGCATTTGGCTGCCCAACGGTGTATTTCTGCCACTGGGCGGTTCCTAGACTCTTCTTTTCTTGATTTTCTTCCTTTGTCTGGAGTCTAAGGCCTTTATCTGCACCTCCATTCTTCACTTCCATCAAAATTGCTGCAAAACAAGCATAATATCGCTAAAAACAACTTTTGACTCTCGACTGACTCATTTATTGAGTTTTGTTTGATTTCAAGCTCATTCTAAGCAGTAAAGGGAGTAATTTGGTTTAAAACAGCATATGAAAATAACGGTTTTTCAACTTTTATCACAACCCCAAACTTAGAAATTTGCTTTTCCTCAAGCAAAACAAAACAAAACAAAACAAAACTATAAACAAAGCAAAACTTGGCTCTCTACAATTTCATCCAATGATTCAACATTCCTAAAGTACATGATGAGAACTACTCAATTGTAGATCGTCAGTGATAATCAAATCAAGATGCATGCATGCTTTCAACTCAGTTATCTCACACATTCCTCAACAGATGTTACATATTATGAATGATCAATCCACTAAGCAAAGATACAATCATGAAACTTAGAATTTCTCACCAAGCAAGTGTTTCACTCAATCACTCAAGTGTTTAGGGTGGCACTCCAACTCTTCATTATTCACAAGTCACATGAAATAAAATTGCGTTCATCTTAAGCAATCAAAATTATTACATGAAAATGCCATCAAAAGGACTTTTTCAAGGCTTGTAATGAGGCTGGGCTATCAAGAAAAATTGGTTTTTCTGGATCACAAAATCTTTGAATCAAGAGAGCTCATTTATCATTCAAGGTTCAAGTTTAACTCTCTTTTTCAACCAATCTCACTTGTCCCCAACTTCTTCCCTTTTTCTTTTATTTTTACATTGAGCTCATTTTTCATGATTTTTCTTTTTGTCATGTATTTTTCATTTTCAACATTTGAGCTCAATGCCTTTCTTCTTGTCATTCAAACTTCCCCACAACCCCAAACTTGAACCTTGAATGTACTTACAATCATTAACCTAATTCAAAGTAATAGTTTCAGCACAAGGTTTTTCTGTTTAGGGCCAAGGTTCAAAAAGGGTATAAAATTTCAAGCATTTTGGGTAAAATTTTGGCTAAGGGCTTCCAAAAATGGCCTTGATCATATGTCATATACATGCAAATCAATCAATCATCAAGATTTAGACAATATCATGCATGCTTTCCTGTGAATAATTCTCATACAACAATTAAAACTCTGGAGCTCAATACCTCACACAACATGCTTCCTCACACACATTCATTCATACACCATGCTTAGCATCATAACCACAATCATAATTCATCACACATCTGTTTCACAGGATATCAACATGCAACACAACTTGATAATCGTTCACATCAAATCATCATCAAATAAATTCCTCATGCAATTAATCAGTCAAACATCTTTAGAAAAGTATTAAGCCAAGCATACGCACGGAACATAAAATTCAACATATTCTAAGAATTTAAAATGCAAGATTGAAGAAGAGAATCTAGGTTGCCTCCTAGTAGCGCTTGTTTAATGTCACGAGCCTGACCCAAACCTGTTTAGCACTTGTCAGTAAGTGCAGATCCTTCCAACACCCATCAGTAGGTGTACCTTCTGGGTATCCTTTAGTAGATACCAAAATTAGCATCCCTCAGTAGATGCTACCCCAAAATTGTTCAAAAATTCAAAATTTACATGTTCAACAAAAAAATAAACCTAAAATTAATATTTACAAAATAAATTGTCCCAGCAACATCACGTGTTGTCCTTTTTATTGATGTCTCCAGTATACCAAATCCTCAACTTTCTTTTGTCCACTCGCTTGGTATGTCTACTGTATGGTGCCTCGATCTCCACCATCCCTTTCTCTTTCAGCTCCTTCAATACCCACTCCTTCTTCCTGTATTTCACTTTAATGCCCGGATGGAATGAGTCTTCCTTTAATTCAGAATGAACAGGGACCTGCAACATATTACAACTGTCAGTACAATCAATACCTGATGTGTTATCCTCAAATGCAGCTTCTTCCTCTAGCTTCTCATGTCTGTCTCTTCTTACTAGTTTAACCTCATCCTTCTCATAACCAGCGTATAGAAGCAAATATTCTTCATCTCTCATCATTATTCTTTTATCATGAACACTAATAAACATCTTCGACGTTGCCATGAAGGGTCTTCCCAAAATCACAGGTATCTTTTCATCATTCTCCACATCCATGACAACGAAATCAACTAAAAACTCTAGCTGCTCCACTCGCACAATAACATCCTCCATTATACCAAGTGGTTCTGCTATGGATCCATCTGCCACCGTCACAGTAGCACTAGACGACTTCAATACCAGTCCTCTGATTTTCCATAAGAGATGCTTACGTATCATATTGATGCTAGCCCCAGAATCTATCATAGCTTTTCGTATATCACAATCATTCAGGACACATGATATTGTTAAACATCCTGGATCCTCTACCTTAGGCGGATGAATCTTTTTCTAAGGCTGAACAACAGGATCTTCTTCTTCATCAGTGAGTTCAACATGCTCTTCATTTTCTGGCTCAATGATTTCTTCTTCAGGATCCTCTTCCTCATAAATGAGTTCAACTTTATCTTCCTTGCTTCTTTTATCATTGACTTCGTCAGCACTCATCATCTCCTCATCTCCTCCTTCATTGCTTTTAAAGTCAGTTGGTTCACCTTCTGCCTTCCTTTTGTGGCTTGTCAGAATAACTTTGCACTCGTCCTTAGGATTAACTTCAGTATTAGCCCTAAACTGATTCTTTTCGGTGGTTTCTATCCTTTTTTACAGTTGGCCAATCTGTGATTCCAGTGATTTGAAGCTGGCTTGATTGTTATCTAACTAAGACTCATAGACTTTAAAAAATTTATCAAATCGACTGAGGGCTCTGACCGTCTTAGTCAAACATCTTACCTGCTGCCATAAAGGTGAAGGTTGTTGCTGCCGGAAGCCTCCTACTTGCCCAGAAGAAGTATTATGGTTTTGTCCAATGCTGGGGTGGTTCTTCCAACCTTGGCTAGAGTTGCCTTGGTTAAAGTTACCCTGCTTGAATGGGAATTGATTCCCCATGTAGTTGATATCCTGTTGCATTTCTTCAGGAAAAGCGCATTGACCATTAATGTGGGCACCACCGCATAAGTCGCAAAGTTGTTGAGTCTGAGAAATATTCCTTAACCCCGGTTGAAATTCAGAAAGGACCTTTGTTAGCTTGTCCAATTTTTGGTTAAGGAGATGATTTTGTGCAGCCATTGCATCATTAGCAGGGAGATGCAAGAGCCCTCCTTTCTGTACTCCCCTCTCACTTTGAGATACTTCATTCAGAGCCATCTCCTCAATAAACTCATAAGACTCATCTTTAGTCTTTCTATTGATACTGCCTCCGGCTGAAGCATCCAACATCATCTTAGACTGAGTATTGAGCCCTCCAAGGAAAGCGAGTAAATATGAGGTCTTGTCGAATCCATGAACTGGAGTTTTTCTCAACAGGCCTTTAAATTTGTCCTAGGCCTGTCCGAGAGTTTCCTCCATCCCTTGCTTGAATGAGGAGATTTCCAACTTCCCCTGATTGATCTTGGTCTACGGAAAGAATTTGGTAACAAACTGTCTTGCCAAAGCATCCCAAGTTCGAAAAGTTCCTTCCGAGAAAGAATGCAACCAATCTTTAGCGTTTCCTCCCAAAGAGAAAGGAAACAGGCTGAGTCTGACTCTATCATCTGAAACTCCAGTCATTCTGACAGTATTGCAAATTTCACCAAAGATTGTCAAATACTTATATGGATTCTCATTTGACAACCCGTGGAACTTGTTGTTCTGAACTAACTGGATGAGTGCTGGGCTCATCACCATGTTGGTTGTATTGTCAGGTGGAATAGCTATGTTGTTGAAATTCAAAGGACCCACAATGTTTGCTGAGTCCCCCAGTGTGCGTCTTGGAGGAGGTTGGTCCGTCATTTCCTCTATATCCTGTGTAGAAGTGTCCAACGAAGATTGCAAAAGTGGTTCAGGAGAAGGAAAGTTTTCATGTGCAGAGGGTCTAACTTTCCTCCTTCTCCTGTCTGATAACCCCTCGAGAAGAGGTTGCTGATCTTTTCTGCTTCTAGTGTGTACTCCTTCCTGCATACACAAGAAACAACGCACCTAAAAGCACTTTTACAGAAAACAAAACAGGAAAAACGAAAAACCAATAATTACAACCAAGTCAAATTCAGTCAATTCACACTACTTGGAAAAGTTCAACCAAGAGTCCCCGGCAGCGGCGCCAAAAACTTGTTGACTCACTGGCAAGCGTACCAGATCGTTCCAAGTAATATAATTGGTGTAACCCAATATCGTTCTCTCCCAAAGGACTCACGGCATTATCGTTCGTGTGAATTAAAATAATAAGACTTGTAAAGAAAAAGATTAATTGTAGTGGATGCAAGAACACAACATGCAATGCGTTGATTCAATTGACGAAAAAGAATATGGATGAGTGGAGTTGTTGGGGGTTTACAATTTCATCTTATCTGCCCTCTCTTATCTACTCCTCTTGTTTAAAATGTTTGTTATCTAATTGTTATGCAAACTTTCTTGGCCTACCCTTAGCCCGATCCCTCGGCAAAAAGAGCCTATTACTAATTACCGGCTTGCTATCCCTAGCCTCCCCTAGTCACTAGCAACGCATTACCGAACAGAAGCAAAAACAATTGACCATCCTACCTCCCTATCCCTATGTATTTCATTGATCAAGGAATTTCTCACCAGTTCATGACATTACTGTACGTTCCCGTATCAATAAAGACAAACAACAGTTATCGAATGACTTAAATGATAAAAGCCTTAAGCATAGATGAGAACCCAACAATTGATAATCAAAGCATATGAGAATCATATAAATAAACAAGAGTTTCAATAAAAGAGAGTTTCAAAATATTACATTGTGTCCCCAACAACAAAAGGGTTTAGTTCACCATTGTCATGGTGAACATAGATGAAAATAATGAAAGAATGGAAGAGTAAACCCTAGATAGGATAAAAAGGAGCCAAAGCATCCAAGAAATCTTCTTCAGAGAGTGAAAAGTAGGTCTGGCCGCCCTCTTCTATCAAAAGAATGAGAATGAACTCACAACAGGGCTATTTATAGCTGAGGAGCACAACAGAAAACAAGCCCAAGCCCAACAGGCAACCGCTCGGCATCACACTTATGCCGCCCGGCGGTTTGCCTCTAATTGCAAAACCACCAGGCATCCCTGCCTTGGTGCCATCTCCTTGCATTTGGCCACCCAGCGGTGTATTTCTGCCGCTGGGCGGTTCCTAGACTCTTCTTTTCTTAATTTTCTTCCTCTGTCTTGAGTCGAAGGCCTTTATCTTCACCTCCATTCTTCACTTCCATCAAAATTGCTGCAGAACAATGCAAAACAAGCATAATATCACTAAAAACAACTTTTGACTCTCGACTGACTCATTTATTGAGTTTTGTTTGATTTCAAGCTCATTCTAAGCAATAAAGGGAGAAATTTGGTTTAAAACAGCATATGAAAATAACGGTTTTTCAACCGTTATCAATGGCTTTTGATGGAGAAGTGCATACCTAGAGAGAATATACTAAATGACATACAAGAGAATGGAAAGGAAATAAAAAGCGGAAAAGAGTAGAGAAGAGGAAACTTATGACTCGTAGACATGCCACTTAAAGAAGGCTCCAAGATAAGTGTCGAAGAAGGACCATCACTCGGTTTGCGCAAGATAAGGTCTGCTCAAAATAGACTAAAGAGACAAAAAACTGTCTCTAAGAGTAATGAAAATTTGCAATTCAACTCAAGTATTCAATTCATTCAAAGGTGTGTACAAAAGAGAACCCCTAGGTTGCTTATATAGCTTTTGGAATGACTTTGGTGAAAAGTTTCAAGCGATGTGGGACTTGGAAGGCTCCAAGTTCTGTCCAGTAGTAGGTGCAACGTCCCTAGGTGCATGAGACTCCCACATTATTTAATTCTCTCATTCCAAAAGGGTTTATAAGCTTCCTAGCTCTCCTAGAGTTCAAAAACTAACACTAGTTATGCTTCCTTGCGGTATAAGCTAAGACGCCTAATTACTCTTCTTTTCTTTTAAGACCAAGCCATGGGAAGTCCTACATTGCTTGTGCTAAAAGGAAAAGAAAGGTTTATAAGCGTTTATTCAACTAGAACTAACGAAAAGAAACAAAGAGGCAAATACAAGCCTTTGAAACCTATTCTACTCTTTTTGTGCTCTTTTGTCACTCTGAAAACTCTTCATTGTTGTCCCATCTATGACCATATCAGCTATGCAAGAAGAGTTGAACCAATTCAGAAGAAATAATGTATGGGAACTCACACCTAGAAGACCTGAGCTACAAGTCATAGGTACAAAATGGGCATTTCGAAACAAAATGGATGATTATGGTGAAATAATAAAGAACAAGGCAAGATTAGTAGCTAAAGGCTACTGCCAGGAAGAAAGAATCGACTATGACGAGACATATGCTCCTCTAACCAGATTGGAAGCTATAAGAATACTTCTCGCAATTGCATCTATGATGAAATTTTAGACACAAATTTTCATTACTTGCATTTCAAGAAAGTTTAAAAAGTTTCATATTTTGATTTCAAGATTGAGAAAAGATTTTGTTTTTGATACAACACCAATTCAACCCCCTCTTGGTGTAAAAACGAAGCCTATCTGTTTTCCAACATGGATTATTGCCTTTAAGTTTATAATACGGAAACTTTTGAGCACAGTGTTACGCATTAAAAACCATATTATCACTCTTGAAGGACATGGTTATTTTAGGAAGAAAAGATTGAGAATTAAGAAAGGAGATTTAAAGTGGAGTATTTAGAAAAATATCTAAGTTATTTTGGAGAAGCTTTAGGGTTAGTTTTCTTAGCAACGGGCGCATGACTCTTATTTAGTTTTGGCTACCTGATTATGATAGAGTTTCGGAAGGTGTATAAATAGTTGTTTTAGGTCACACCAGGGTAGAGGCAGCGACTGCGAGTAATAACCCTCGTTGCTTGTTTCCACATCATCTTCCTTGGAACGTGACGGCGGGATGCAAGGAAGAAATTATTCAGACAAGGCTAGGGCACCACGAGGAGCTTGGAGTTCTCTGTGGACACGAGGTAAGGGGAGTAACTTGATATATCTTGTGTATATAGGGTTTGTATGATGTTGTTCGTATGAATGATTGTTGAGCGGAACTTGGGTTTCTATTGTTTCTCGTTTGGGTGGTGTCATTGCTTAACCTTATTTTATACACTCTACGCTGATAACGGTTGAAAAACCGTTATTTTCATATGCTAATTTTGACTAAATTACTCCCTTTATTGCTTAGAATGAGCTTGAAATCAAACAAAACTCAATAAATGACTTAGTCGAGGGTCAAAAGCTATTTTTAGCAATTTTATGCTTGTTTTGCAGCAAAATTGACAGAAGTGAAGATTGGGAATAAAGATGAAGGTCATAGACTCAAGAAAAGCGAGAAAATCAAAGAAAAGAAGAGTCTAGGCACCGCCTGGCGGTAGACCCCTGGCGCCGGGCGGTCAAACGAGAGGAGAAGACCCCAGTATTGGGCGTCGGGCGGCAGACCCCTACCGCCGGGCGGTTTTGCGGCACGAGGGAAACCGCCGGGCGGTGGTGCGATTCAAGGTCCACCGCCGGGTAGCAAAGTGTGACGTCGGGCGGTGGTCAGCTAGGCTTGGGCCTATTTCTCTGCTGCGCTTCTCACCTATATATAGCCCTGTTACGAATTTCAATTCATTCTTTTGACAGAGGATGGCGGCCATACCTACTTTGCACTCTTTGGAGAGGATCTCTTGGATGCTTAGGCTCCTTTTCATCTTTTCTAGGGTTTGCTTTCCATATCTTCCATTATTTTCATCCTGGTTCACAATGACTATGGTGAACTAAACCCTTTTTGTTGTTGGGGAAACAATGTAATCTTTTGATACTCTCGTTTATTGAAACTCTTGTTTGAATTATACGTTTTTCATATGCGTTTATTATCAATTGTTGGATTCTCATACTGTGCTTAATGGCTTTATCGTTTAACTCATTCGGTAATCGATCTTTGACTTTATTGACACGGGGACGTATAGTAATGACACGAACTGGTGAGATTTTCCTTGGTTAAGCAATACCACCTAGGGACAGGGGAGTAGGACGACAAATTGTATTCGCTTCTGTTTGTAATGCGTTGCTAGTTGCTAGGGGAGGCTAGGGATAACAAGCCGGTAATTAGTAATAGGCCCTTTTCGCCGAGGGATTGGGTTAAGGGGAGGCCAAGAAAGTTTGCATGCAATTAGATAATAAAGCCGTTTAAACAAGAGGAGTAAATAAAAGAGAGAGGATTAGATGAAATTGTAAACCCCCAACAACTCCATTCATCCATTGCCTAAATCTCGTCAATTGAATCACACATTGCATATTTATTTTCTGTCATTGCATTCACCATAATTAATGAATTTATCTCCGCACGTCTTACGATTTTGATTCACGTGAACGATAAGGCCTTTTGAGTCTCATGGGAAGAACGATAATGGGATTTACCATTTTTATTACTTGATAAGATTTGGTACACTTGCTAATCTGCTAACAAGTTTTTGGCGCCGTTGCCGGGGACTCGAGGTTTGACTTATTTAGTAGTGTGAATTGACTGAATTTGACTTGTTTGTAATTATTTGTTTATATTTTTCTTTTGTTTGTTATATTTTATTTTTCTGTAAAAGTGCTTTTAGGGGTATTTTCTCTTGTGTATGCAGGAAGGAGTACACACTAGGAGCAGAAAAGATCAACAACCTCTTCTTGAGGGGCTACCAAACAGGAGAGGGAGGAGAGTTAATCATTCTGAATGTGAAAACTTTCCTTCTCCTGAACCACTTTTGCAACCTTTTGCACAGGACTTAGAGGAGATGGCGGAACAACCTCCTCCTCAGAGACGTACACTGGGGGACTCAGCCAACACTATGGGTCCCTTGAATTTCAACAGCATTGTCATTCCTACAGACAATGCAACGAATTTGGTGATGAGCCCTGCACTTATTCAGTTGGTCCAAAGCAATCAGTTTCATGGATTGTCAAGTGAGAATCCCTATAAACATTTGACTATCTTTGGCAAAATTTGCAATACTGTTAAGATGGCCGGAGTCTCAGATGAAAGGATCAGACTTAGCCTATTCCCGTTCTCTTTGGGAGGAAACGCCAAGGATTGGTTGCACTCATTTGCTGAAGGGACGTTCAAAACTGGGATGCGTTGGCCAAACAGTTTGTCACCAGATTTTTTCCGCAAACCAAGATTTATCAAGGGAAGCTTGAAATCTCCTCATTCAAGCAATGGATGAAGGAAACTCTAGGACATGCATGGGACAGATTCAAAGGCTTGTTGAGAAAAACTCCAGTCCACGGATTTGACAAGACTGCTTATTTGCTTGCTTTTATAGGGGGGCTTAACACTCAGTCAAAAATGATGTTGGATGCCTCAGCTGGAGGCAGTATTAATAGAAAAACTGAGGATGAAGCTTATGACTTGATTGAAGACATGGCTCTGAATGAAGCTTCCCAAAGTGAGAGGGGTGCACAAAAAGGAGGAATATTGCATCTCCCTGCTAATGATGCAATATTTCTCAAACACAACAACTTTGTGAGTTATGTGTTGGTGACCACATAAATGGTCAATGCGCTTTCACTGAGGAAATGCAGCAGGATGTTAACTACATGGGGGCCCAGTTCCAATACAAACAAGGTAATTTCAACCAAGGTAATTATGGCCAAGGTGTGAAGAATCACCCCAGTATTGGACAAAATCAAAATACTTCTTCTGGGCAAGTAGGAGGCTTCCGACAGCAGCAACCATCACCTTTATGGTAGCAGGTGAACAGCTTGAGGGAGACTGTTAGAGAATTAAATGACCGGTTTGACAAATTTCTGAAAGTCTATGAGTCTCAACAAGCAAGTGACCAAGCTAGTTTTAGAGCATTGGAGACACAAATTGGGCAGCTGTAAAAAAGAGTTGACACCGCAGAAAAAACACAAGTTCCGAGCTAACACTGAGGTTAACCCCAAGGATGAATGCAAAGTGGTGATGACGAGAAATAAAAGGAAGTCAGTAGAAGAAATAATTGAAATTGGGAGCAGTGAAGATGAAAAGGAAGAGATGGTTGGTAGGAGGAAGTGCAATAAGTAGAAAAATTGCGAAGAGGAAGAGAAAAAGGAAAGGAAGCTGAAGAGTCCTTATGACTTATTCCGAGAAATTTTTAATCAGGTAACTATCATGACTGGAACGTTTCCACAAGTGCCTAATGATGAGAAACTGAATGAATACCGTCCTCGCAAGATAGCTGATCTTGATGAGGAGCAAGAAGATCAAGCACGGATCGTTAAACTAAGGAAGAAAGATCATCCCCAAAAATTGAAGGATTTAGGAAGTCTGACTCTCCCTTGTGTGATCAATGATGTGGATATAGGGAGAGCTATGATCGATTCAGGATCTAGTGTGAATTTAGTGTCCTTCAGTGACTTCAAGAAGATTAGAGGACTAAAATTGAAACCAACATACACTTCCTTGACAGTTGCAGATGGATCTATAAAAAAACCTTTGGGTATGGTGGAAGACGCAATTGTTCGAATTGAAGAGTTGGAATTCTTGGTTGATTTCATGGTAGTGGATATGGTAAATGATGGAAGAATTCCATTAATTTTGGGAAGGCCATTTATGAGGACTTCTCAGATGACGATACGTGTTTATGATGGGAAAATAATGTTAAGAGATCACGACCAAGTGCTAGCCTATAAGGGATCTGAAGGAGAAAGAAGGAGAGTAATAAACAAATCTAGATATAAAAAGGCTAGAAGAGAAGCTGGCAGAGAAGGAAACACCACAGGTAATGATCATCTTAACAGCTGTACTATTTTGCAGGCACATGAAAAGGAAAAGACAGATAAAGGAAAGTCACCCCACTTAGAGGACAAACTATTTCCACGGGGTGTAGCTGTTATATACAAAAACAGGAAATGGATTGTCAACAGGTAGCTCAAAGAGGAAGGAATGGTGGAAATCATAAGGCCATATTCCTCTGCTATTCGCCAAGTAGAAAGACAAAAGCTGAGAAGGTGGGATGATGAATATTCCAGTGTGAGGAAGAAGAGTTGATTGCTGAGAAGAACTTTTTGCACTTTAAGACAATTTTTATTTTTTGTTATTTAATTTTTCTTTTGAACTTGTAAATTTTGGAACAATTTTTGGGTAGCATCTACTGAGGGATGCTAAACTTTTGGTATCTACTGAGGGATACCCGGAAGGCACACCTACTGAAGGGTGTTGGACGGTTAGCATTTATTGACAAATGCTAAACAGGTTTGGGTCAGGCTCGCGACGTTAAACAAGTGCTACTAGGAGGCAACCTAGGATTTCTTCTTTCACTTTTGTTTTTGAATTTTATTTTTCAGTGTGTATGCTTTGACTTGAATACTTTTTCTGAAGATGTTTGACTGACTACTTTGCATGATGAGTCTATTTGATAATGATTTGATGTGAATGATTACTAAGTTGTATGCATGTTAACATCCTGTGAAACATATGTGTGATGAAGTATGATTGTGGTCATGATGCTAAGCAGGATGTATGAATGACTGTGCGTGAGAAAGCATGTTGTGTGAGGTATTGAGCCCCAGAGTTTTTATTGTTGCATGTATTGTTCAAATTGAAGCATAAATTTTATTACCTTAATCTTGATGATTGATTGATTTTTATGTCAATGTCAAATGATCAAGGCCATGTTTGAAAACCCTTTTCTAACCAAATTTCCACCCAAAAAGCTTTAAAGATTATATCCTTTTTGAACCTTAGCCTAAAACAGGATGAAACCCTTTGATTTGAAGTTACTTATCTTGAGTTGGGTTGAGAATAATTGTATGGAATGAAAAGGTTCAAGTTTGGGGTTGCATGGGAAAATTGGAAAGGCAAAAGAAAAGCATTGAGTTCAAGTGTTGAAAAGCAAAATACATGAATAGAGAAAAAGAAAAAAAAAATAAAAGGAGGAAGATAAGCTCAATGAAAAAGAAAAAGGGAAGAAGCTGGGGATGAGTGAAATTGGTAACAAGAGAGAGTGAAATTGATAGCCCGACCTCATTACAAGCCTTGAAAAAGTCCTTTTAATGGCATTTGCATGGAAAGATGTTGATTGTTTGAGATGAATGGCAATTTTATTTCATGTGACTTGTGAACAATAAAGAGTGGAGTGCTACCTTAAACACTTGAGTGATTGAGTGAAACACTTGCTTGGGGAGAACTTCTAAAGTTCATGATTGCATTCTTTGTTTAGTGGACTGATCATTCATACTGTGTAGCATCTGTTGAGGAACACATGAGCTAAACTAAGTTGAGAACAAGCATGCATCTTGATTTGAGTTCACTGATTATATGAAATTGAGTAAGTTTTGTCATGTACTTTGGAAATGTTGAATCATTGGATGAAAGGGTAGAAAGTCAAGCTCTGTTTTGTTTTGTGGTTTTGTTTTCTTTTGCTTGAGGACAAGCAAATTTCTAAGTTTGGGGTTGTGATAACGGTTGAAAAACCGTTATTTTCATATGCTAATTTGGACTAAATTACGCCCTTTATTGCTTAGAATGAGCTTGAAATCAAACAAAACTCAATAAATGAGTTAGTCGAGGGTTAAAAGCTGTTTTAGCGATTTTATGCTTGTTTTGCATTCTTTTGCAGCAAAATTGACAGAAGTGAAGATTGGGAATAAAGATGAAGGTCATAGACTCAAGAAAAGCAAGAAAATTAAAGAAAAGAAGAGTCTAGGCACCGTCCGGTGGTAGCCCCCTAGCGTCGGGCGGTCAAATGGGAGGAGAAGACACCAGTATTGGGCGTCGGGCGGCAGACCCCTGCCGCCGGGCGGTTTTGCGGCACGAGGGAAACCGCCGAGTAGTAGACCCCTACCGCCGGGCAGTGGTGCGATTCAAGGTCCACCGCCGAGCGGCTGATGAATCAATATTTTATACCATTAACTTAGTTTCTTGCGCCGAATTGTGTTGATGATTTGCGCTTAATTCTTAGTTATTGTGTCATTTTCACCATTTGGGCTTAATTAGTCTACTAATTCATATTTTAATTAATTTGAATTATTTGAGCTTAATTATTCCTATTTTCATTTTCAGGGAAATTTTGGAATTACACTGGGAGACTTTTGGAAGAGCACAAGCAATTGAAGAATTTCTACAAATTAATTTTAGATGTAGTCAAATCTTAATTTAGTAGATTAGGTTTTTTTTAAAATTAAGTTTTGTATTTTTGGGCCAATTTTTGGTAGTGTTAGACTAGGCCCAATTCTAGTGACACTTGGTCCTAGGTTTTTTTTTAGCAGCCGACACTTTGGAATTTTGGGTTATTGAAAACGTTTTCTTCGAAACAATGAGACTGGTTCTCGGGTTCTAATGTTGGTGAATGAATGAATCAATTTTCATACTTCCTTTCCATCGTGTGAAATATTGGAATGTTTATTTTCTTTCCTTAGAGCTTTTCATTGAAGGAAAATGGTGATAAGTAGAGAGATTATCTCGCTGGTTCTCATGAGTTAATGAACAAAACACGTTCTTCTTCCTTTTCATTCGGTGCCAGCTAAAGCATTGCTCTGGAGTTTCTCTTTGTGTTCGGTTAGCATTTGTTTTTTTTTAACCTTGAATATTACGGTGCATTCCTTGTGGTGCCAGCTGACTAGTCCGAATGGTGATTCCACTTTTATATTCGGCTTGCTTTTATCCTTGCTGCTGGATGAAGCCTTGGTTCATGATACTCATGCTTATTCTATTTGGCTGTGGTGATATAATTTCTACACGTTGATTTCATCTCTGTTTCTGGAAAACGAGTGCTATTTATTTTTTTTGGTGGTGCACATGTGGTTTACATATTGAATTGTTTTTCACGGTGATGAGCTGGGTGGATGCCTCGGACATAAGCTCAAATAATTGAAGCAAGAGAGATGTGCTCATGTTGGCGGCAGCAGCACTTACACAATTGGAATTTAGAAAAGGAAATGTGGTGATTAAGAGAAGAAATAAATTTAGCACAGTGGGTGCAAAGTTATGAATTCTCGGTCTGGATGGGACTACTATTAAGTACATTTGGTCTTCATTCATTTTACAAGAAGGGCAATTGATTACATGGAATCTTTAGGTATGAGATGGGACGACAGCTATTTAGTGTAGCTAGAATCAATTCAATTAATTAAGGAATGAAAGAAGTGATGCAGCAACATTGGGTGCAGCGTTTGACTTGGATGAGGAGAGAGATCCGGCAACTTTCTAGCAAGGAGGGTAGGTAGAGTTAGGTAGCTTGGTTGTCCTTTGTCTGGTGACTTGTGGAAGCAAAATTCTTGTAGGTGGGGCACACGGATATTTGCAGCAGAGGAGTCTTAGATGGAGCTCCCATTCTTCTTTAATGTTTAATTGGAGAAACACAATTCTTTCCAAGAATTGGAAGTCTCGGCAAGGTGGACATCCACGTGGGGGATAATTGCCAATGTTGGAAGCAATTCAACTTTAATATTTGGGATTGTTAATTGGAGAAAATGAGATGGGATTTAACCATAGTGAGTCACGGCCTTGAGGTTATTTTTAGGCAATTTATAATTTCAATTTGTTTAAGTAGGTGCATGTGTCATTTGAATTGGTAAAAAAATATATGTTGTTTATTTCTTTAGTTTTAAATTAGTTGAATTGTAGGTTTAGTTGTTTATTTTTAGTTTCTCTAATTTAGTCTTGCATTTAAATTAATTTAATTGTGTTAGGTAGTTGTTGGTTGCAATGTTGGGTTTAGTATTTTATTTTACTTGATGTTTTCTAACTTACACAGTTGAGTTTAATGTCCATTCATTTTAATTTAGTTATTCGTATTCACAAAAACACTCTTCAAACCCCCCTTTCGTCTTTTTCAAAGCATTTCCTCATTCATTGGAAGGTGTTGCTAAGGATTGGCTGTACGCTTTGGCGCCTAGATCCATTACTAGCTGGGATGATCTGAAGAGGTTGTTCTTGGAGAAATTTTTCCCAACATCCCGGACCACAGCTATCAGGAAAGACATCACTGGGATTAGGCAGCTTGGTGGAGAGAGCTTATATGAGTATTGGAAGAGATTCAAGACACTTTGTGCAAGCTGTCCCCACCATCAGATACCTGAACAACTCCTTATCCAGTATTTCTATGAGGGTTTGAACAACATGGATAGGGGTATGCTTGATGCTGCCAGTGGTGGAGATCTTGGAGACACCACACCTACTGAGGCGAGGCATTTGATTGAGAAGATGGCTTCCAACTCCCAACAGTTTAGCGCCAGGAATGATGCCATTGTGGTGAGGGGCGTACATGATGTGGTTGCCCAGTCTTTATCAGCCATTGAAAGCAAGTTGGAAGACAAGATTGAATCTCTTACAAAATTGGTGACACAGTTGACTACCAACCAGAGATCTGCAGCTCCATCTGCATCTGTTGCATGACTATGTGTTATTTGTCCTTCCAGTGACCACTATACAGATGCTTGTCCTACTTTGCAGTCCTCAGCTGCCTCTGATGCGCATCAGGCTTATGCTACTAACATATATAACAACAGGCAGCCACAACAGGTACAACCCAAGGTGGAGGAATCACCCCAATCTTAGATGGAACAATGCGCCACAGCATCAGCAGCAAGCGCCACCTTTCCAAAATGCTGAAGCACCTAACAGATATGTGCCTCCACCTATGCAACAACACCAGAGGCAACAACAACAACAACAGCAGCAAGAGGCACCTGCCCAAACAGCTGCCCAACCTTCCACTTCTTCTGAGCCTTCATTGGAAGAGTTAGTGAGACAGATGACTATGCAAAACCTGCAGTTTCAGCAGGAGACTAGAGCTTCCATACAGAGTCTCACTAACCAGATGGGTCAGATGGCTACTCAGATGAACCAGGCGCAGTCTCAAAATTCTGATAAGTTACCATCCCAGACTGTGCAGAATCCGAAGAATGTGAGTGCCATTACCCTCAGATCAGGGAAGCAGACTGTTGTGCCTTCAGAGCCCGCTTCTACACCTACACCCGTGCCTGCCACTTTTCCTAGAGAGGACGACCATGACGGTCCACGCAGGGCATTTGAGGTGGGTGGATCTTCTTCTTCAGCCGGTGGTTCTTCTTCAGGTGGATCTTCTCCCTCTTCCACCACCACCGCTGCTGCGCCTTCTCCATTGGTTGACAGACCTACCCCTCTTCCATTCCCTTCACGGGCACTTCCTAGCAAAAAGACTGAAGAGGTGGATAGGGAAATTCTGGAGACCTTCAGGAAAGTAGAGGTGAACATACTTCTACTTGATGCCATTAAATAGATTCCAAGATATGCCAAATTCTTGAAGGAGTTTTGCACACACAAGAGGAAGATGAAGCGCGATGAAAGGATTAGCATGGGAAGGAATGTATCTGCGTATATTGGTAAGTCGGTCCCGCACATTCCTGAGAAGTGCAAGGACCCAGGTATATTTTGCATTCCTTGTGTGATTGGAAACAGTAAATTTGAGAATGCCATGCTTGATTTGGGTGCTTCTGTTAATGTCATGCCTTTGTCTATATATTCATCTTTTTCTCTTAGTCCTTTGCAAACCACGGGTGTGGTCATTCAGTTGGCCAATAGGAGTGTTACCCACCCAACAGGTTTCATAGAGGATGTCTTGGTTAGGGTTGGTGAATTGATTTTTCCTGCTGACTTTTATGTTTTGGAGATGGAGGAGGGATTCTCTCATGGATCCGCTCCTATTATCTTAGGCAGGCCATTTTTGAAAACTACCCGAACTAAGATTGATGTGTATGCTGGAACTTTGTCTATGGAATTTGCTGATATTGTTGTTCATTTTAATATCCTTGATGCAATGAAATTTCCAGCTGAGGACCATTCTGTGTTTAGGATTGATGCATTCGATGACATTATTGATGAATGTGTTGTTCACGACTTTCATTCTTTGCATGAGAAGAAGCATTCTTTTCTATCTACTTTACATTTATGCATTGAATATGGGATTGAGACAGGAATTGAGAATAATGTTGAATTGGATGAGAATTGTGATGTCCAGGGTATTGTTGATGTCCAGGTTATTGATGATATGCATGTTTTTGATGATTTAGATGATGTTGATGATGTTGTTGATATACCTGTGATGGATATTGATCTGGATTGTGATGAGATGGGTTCTCTGCCTTTACCTATTCATTCTTTAGAGTCAGAATGCATTAACCACGTTGCAGGAAGTACACTTGAATCTGACTTGCAGGAACCCACTCTTGAGCTGAAACAACTCCCAGAAAACCTCAAGTACGTGTACTTGGAGGATGATGAGAGGAAACCGGTCATAATTTCCACCTCCCTTGATTCTGTGCAAGAGCAGAGGTTGCTTGGAGTGTTGAGGGGGCATAAGAAAGCCATAGGTTGGAGTTTGGCTGACATACCTGGTATTAGCCCATCCACATACATGCATAGAATTCTTTTGGAAGATGGGGCAAAGCCAGTGAGACAGCCACAAAGAAGGCAAAACCCCGTGATCATGGACGTCATCAAGAAGGAGGTGACCAAGCTTTTGCAAGCTGGGATCATCTACCCTATTTCAGACAGTCAGTGGGTGAGCCCCATCCATGTTGTGCCCAAGAAGAGTGGCCTCACGGTTGTGAAAAATGAGAGGGATGAGTTGATTCCCACAAGAGTGCAGAACAGTTGGAGAGTCTGCATTGATTATAGGAAGCTCAATCAAGCAACCAGGAAAGATCACTTCCCCCTGCCATTCATTGATCAGATGCTGGAGTGCCTGGCAGGTAAATCTCATTATTGCTTTCTTGATGGTTTTTCTGGTTATTTCCAAATCAATATTGCTCCTGAGGAACAAGAGAAAACCACATTCACCTGCCCCTTTGGCACTTTTGCCTATAGGAGGATGCCCTTTGGCCTATAGGAGGATGCCCTTTGGCCTATGCAACGCCCCTGGTACCTTCTAGCGGTGCATGCTTAGCATTTTTAGCGACTTTCTTGAGAGTTGCATAGAGGTGTTTATGGATGATTTTACTGTGTATGGATCCTCTTTTGATGCCTGTTTAGACAGTTTGGAAAAAGTTTTGAAAAGATGCATAGAAACAAACCTTGTTCTCAATTTTGAGAAATGTCACTTCATGGTTGAACAAGGTTTGGTTCTAGGGCACATCATTTCTGAAAAGGGAATAGAGGTAGATCCTGCTAAGATATCTGTGATTTCGCAGTTGCCTTACCCCTCTTGCGTGCAAGAGGTTAGATCTTTTCTAGGACATGCAGGATTCTACAGGTGCTTCATCAAGGATTTCAGCAAGAAGGTGCTTCCTTTGTCTAGACTACTGTAGAAGGACATCGATTTTGAGTTTGATGATAGGTGCAAGCAGGCGTTTGATTGCTTGAAGGAAGCTTTGACCACCACTCTGATCATTCAGGCACCAGATTGGACAACCCCATTTGAGCTCATGTGTGATGCATCAGATCATGCCTTTGGAGCTGTCCTGACACAGAAGATTGGCAAGATGCCTAGAGTGATCTACTACGCCTCACGCACTTTGGATGCTGCCCAAGCAAACTACACTACGACTGAGAAGGAGTTGTTGGCAGTTGTTTTTGCCCTTGATAAATTTAGGTCGTATTTGTTTGGATCTCCTGTTTTTGTGTATACTGACCATGCAGCTCTGAAGTTTTTGTTGAAAAAGGCTGAGTCAAAGCCTAGATTAATCAGGTGGATGCTACTGCTCCAGGAGTATGACTTGCAGATTAAAGACCGGAGTGGAGCACAGAATTTGGTTGCAGATCACCTCAGCCGTATTGAGAGAGCTGGGGATGAAGCTGATGTGTTGCTCATCCAGGATGACTTTCCTGATGAGAGTTTGTTACTGATTTCTTCTTCACACCTACTCCTTGGTTTGCACACATTGTGAATTATTTGGTTGCTTCTGTTTTTCCTCCCTTAGCATCACGTGCTCAGATTGCCAAAATTAAGAGTGATGCTAAGTATTATGTTTGGGATGACCCATATCTGTGGAAGTTGTGCAGTGACCAGGTTACTAGGAGGTGCATTCCGGACCATGAGATTGACTCGGTCCTCCAGTTTTGTCATGCCTCCTCACCTGGTGGTCATTTGGGGATTCAAAGAATAGCTTGCAAGGTGCTTGATTGCGGTTTCTACTCGCCCTCCATCTTCAAGGATGTGGAGAGGACTTGTAGCACCTGTGAGCCATGTCAGAGAGCAGGAGGACCTATTTCACAGAGATAGTAGATGCCTCAACAGCCCATGCTGTTCTGTGAGGTGTTTGATGTCTGGGGTATAGATTTCATGGGTCCTTTTCCTATTTCTTTTGGTTTCTCTTATATTCTCCTTGCTGTGGATTATGTTTCAAAATGGGTGGAAGCTAGGGCCACCAGGACTAATGATGCTCGGGTTGTTGTAGATTTTGTTAGATCTCACCTCTTTTGCAGGTTTGGAGTACTTAGAGCGATTGTTAGTGATCAGGGAACCCATTTTTGCAACGAAATCCATGCAAGCCTTGCTCAAGAAGTATGGGGTAACGAACAGAGTTTCGACACCTTACCACCCCAAACAAATGGGCAGGCTGAGATCTCCAACAGGGAGATTAAAAGGATTTTGGAGAAGATTGTCCGGCCCAACAGAAAGGATTGGAGCAATAGGTTGGATGATGCTCTTGGGGCTCACAGGACTGCCTACAAAGCACCCATTGGGATGTCTCCCTATCGGGTTGTCTTTGGAAAGGCATGTCATTTACCAGTTGAGATTGAGCATCGGGCATATTGAGCTCTGAAGATTTGCAACTTCTCCATTGACCAAGCTGGAGAGGAAAGGAAGTTGCAACTGAATGAATTGGATGAGATCCGATTGGAGGCCTATGAGAATTCGAAGTTCTACAAAGAAAGGACCAAGAGGTTCCATGATAGTTCCATTCTTAGAAAGGACTTCGAGGTTGGCCAGCAGGTTTTGTTGTATAACTCTAGGCTCGGCCTCATGGGTGGTAAGTTGAGATCAAAGTGGACTGGACCTTTTGTTGTGACTAATGTTTATCCTTATGGTGCAGTCGAGATACAAGATCCATCTGCAGCTACAAGCTTCAAGGTGAATGGGCATAGACTGAAGCCTTTCCTCAACTATCCTTCTTTGTTGGATTCAGTTGTGGAGGAGACGTCTTTGGTCAACCCCACCTACCCTCCCCTCTGACTCAGGGAGTTTCTTTTCTCCTTCCCTCCTCACTTTTATTGCACTTTGTCTGTATCTGATGATTGTTCTGATTGTTGATCAGTTGATTGTGACACACTGAGGACATTGTGTCGTTTAAGTGTGGTCTATTAGGGGAGGTTATTCTTTGTTTAGATTTCATTTTCTTGTGAATTTTGTTGAGTCTTGTGTACAGTTTTGCATGTTTTTTGATACTCTGTTTTGGTTGACTCCTTGCTCTTCTTTGTTTGGAAGATAATCATGATGTTTGAGAGTTGGATTAATTGTGACCGATTACGTGTGTGAGATTTCAGCCATTTGATGATCTTTCTTGTGTGTGATATGTCTCTAGATTGCTTGCTCATTTGCCTTGGCTTGACTCTGTTGACAATTCTTGATTCATGAGCATGTTTGAAAATGATAAAGGCATTTTGTTGATTGAGCCTCTCTAGCCAGATGAGCCTACCCTGTTGTGATCCTTTGATAGCCCCTTTGAGCCTATGCTTTCCCCATTTCTTTGTTTTGAAGCTGATACACTAGCCCTAAGTGAAAAAACATGATTACCTGAACCTTAGGGAATTTTGGAGCTTTGGAATTGTTTTGGGAATAAGTGTGGTCTCTTAGGAGTTGCAGATGAATTGGCTAGTGAGTCCTCTTCTTGCGGTTGCATTGTAAATATCATGTATCTTGTCTTTTGAATTGTATGTTGAATAGAAAAAGAAAAGAGACAAAGTAAAAAAAAATAAAAAGAAGAGGAAAAATACAGAAAAAATTCGTGAATAATGGAGTTAAGAATAGGATGGAATTAGAGGTTGTGGTTGTGTTTGAAGGTATTTACACTTGTTCCCCATTGCTCCTCTACTCCTTTTGGTTTGTAGCTTCTTATCCAGATGTATCCTCCCTTGTCCTTGGCCCCATTACAACCATGAAAAGACCTTTTGATTTGAACATGCGTATGTGCTTGAGTGTTGATATTAGAGGCTTGCCAAGTGTATGTGTGTCTGCTTTCTTGAGTGCATTGAGTGACATTGATTTACCTTAAACACTTGAGAGAAACACTGATTGTGTGCATCTGTGAGGCTCTGTTGCTTTTAATTCATCTCTTGAACTGATTGACTGTTCTCCATGTATTGAACTGTTTGGATGATTTTGTGAGTATCTGCTTTCATTGACTCTGTGTGGGATTCTGCCTATGCCTTTCACTGTCCAAATTTTGTGAGAACTGTGCAACTCTGTGTCTGTCTGTTGAGTCTGTGTCTCTTCCTGATGTCCTCAGTATTGTTCCCTGTTTTGCTTCTTGATTTTGCCCAGGAGTGCAAAAGACTAAGTGTGGTCTATTTTGATGAATCAATATTGTTACCAATAAGGGAGTATTGGTAAAACCTGAAGACAAGTTTTGATGATGCTGCAAATTGTAATTCTTGATTGTAATAGGAGAATACTTAAAAAGCAACTTGTAGATTTTGAATGTAGTAGGAAAATGATAAATATTGTAATTTCTACTTGTATAATCGATTATGATTAAGGTATAATCGATTATCAGATGCTTTTGAACTAAAATAATCGATTATCATGAAGCAATAATCGATTATCACAAGTCACACTTGAATAATCGATTATCACTTTTTGAAATTTCTATAACGGACTTGAATAATAGATTATCACTTACAATAATCGATTATTCATGGCAGTTGGGAGCTGACCTTTGGCATTCAGTGTGCTTGGCAATATAATTGGTTTTTGAAAGCTTCAGAAAACAACTTTGTGTAAACTGAGAAAGCTTAGAACACTGAGTAGTCAGAGGAACGTTCTTGAGAGCTTTTTGTTTACTTTGTTCCCTTGCCTGGTCTTGTGTAAGGAGAGGCTTACGTATCGTGTGTCGATAGTCGAAGTGGACTCTCTTCAAGTTGGCAAGGTTCTCTGCCTGGTCTTGTGAAAGGAGAAGCTCGTGAATCGTTTGTCGATTGCCGGAGCAGTTCTCTTCAAGTTGGTAGAGTGGTTCTTTTCATTCTATTTTTGTATTCTTCATTGTAATCTGTTAAACTATTTTTAGTGGAACTGTTAATCACTCTTTGTAGTGATTAACGAATGGACGTAGATTCTGTTGAATCGAACCAGTATAAAAATCCTTGTGTGTTTTTCTTGTGCCCTATACTCATTTTATATTACGTATATCAACTGCTCGTTAAATTTTCTGAAAGAAAATTATTTTTGTAACAAGGACCAATTTGTTTTTAATCGTGATTGAATACGCTTTCAGCTCTCTAAGTTATTTATTCCGCTGCGTTAAACTTTGCGAAAATTACCCCCTCCGATACCGTCAATTGGTATCAGAGCTTGCTTTGATAGTTTTTCAAAATATTTGCGAAAATGGCCGGTCACAATCAAAACCATGTATATGCTGAGGGTGCTTCCATTAATAGACCTCCATTATTTACTAGTGATAACTATGCCTTTTGGAAAGTGAGAATGGAAATTTTTATGGGGTCTATTGATAGAGGCATCTGGGAAGCTGTACAAAATGGCCCTTATATTCCTATGAATATTGTTGATGGTATAGAAACTGAAAAACCTTATTTTAATTGGACCGCTGAAGAAAATAGACGAGCTTAGTTTGATATTAAAGCTCGCAATATAATTTCATCTGTTGTTGTACTTGATGAATTTTATAGAATTTCAGTGTGTAAGACAGCACAGGAAATGTGGGAAGTCCTCAGAGTCACTCATGAAGGAACAGAGGATGTGAAACGTGCTAGGAAGAACACTCTCATTCAGGAATATGAGATGTTCAGAATGCAACCTGGAGAAACGATCTCTGACATTCAAAAATGATTCACTCATATTGTGAATCACTTAACAGGGTTGGGTAAGATTTTTGATACTGATGAACTAAATGTGAAAATTTTGAAATCTCTGGACAGGTCTTGGCAACCAAAGGTGACTGCCATATCGGAGTCTCAAAATATTGCTCAAATGACAATGCCAATCTTGTTTGGCAAGCTCCGGGAGCATGAACTTGATTTAAGGAGATTAACTGCTGAAGAGGATCAAGGTAAGAGGAAAACTCTAGCTGTCAAGTCTAAAATTTCTAAAGGAAAAAGCTCTAAGAGGATCGAAGAAGATGATTCTGATGATGAAGAAAACATGAGCTTGATGATAAAGAAATTTGCAAAATTCATGAAAGCAAAGGGAAATGATAAGTTTCAAAAAGAAAGGAAGGAAAATCAAGAATCTCCATCAAACGTCAAGTGCTTCGGTTGTGGAGAAAGAGGGCACGTGAAATCTGAGTGTCCAAAGAGCAAGAAGAGTGAAGACAAGAAGGAGAGAAAATTTCAAAGGAAAAAGAAAGCATACATAGCTTGGGAGGATAATGCCTCTAGCTCAACAAGTTCAAGTGACACAGAAGAAGAAGCTAACCTATGCCTTATGGAAGATTCTGAAGAAACAGGAAGCCAAGTAAGTGATTCTAGTTTTGAATCTAGTGAATTAGATTTACAAAAAGCTTTCTTTGAATTGATGAATGAATCTGAAAAACTTGATGTTGCACATAAAAAGCTTAAGAAAGAGCACAATGAATTGAAATTGGCTTATGATAAACTGCTTGATGATGAAGTTATTTTAAGAAATAAAATTAGTACTTTAGAAATAAAACTGTCTGATTCAAATGATACTGTTGAACCTGTGATGAATCAATATTTTATACCATTAACTTAGTTTCTTGCGCCGAATTGTGTTGATGATTTGTGCTTAATTCTTAGTTATTGTGTCATTTTCACCATTTGGGCTTAATTAGACCACTAATTCATATTTTAATTAATTTGAATTATTTGAGCTTAATTATTCCTATTTTCATTTTCAGGGAAATTTTGGAATTACACTAGGAGACTTTTGGAAGAGCACAAGCAATTGAAGAATTTCTACAAATTAATTTTAGATGTAGTCAAATTTTAATTTAGTAGATTAGGTTTTTTAAAATTAAGTTTTGTATTTTTGGGCCAATTTTTGGTAGTGTTAGACTAGGCCCAATTGTAGAAGGAGACATTTGGCACCTAGGGTTTCTTTAGGGTGGACCCCACCCTCTCATTTAGAGACACATTACCTCTTGGGAAGAGGGGCCGTCACATTTTTTGGGGAGAGGGGGCTGCCTCATTTTCTCTCGGAGAGTTTGGCTGCAACTTTTTTTTTTCCCTTTTCTTTGAAACCATGTCTTTGCATTTTGATTATGGATGAATGAGTGATTCTAGCTTCTTCCAATTTTCATTTTCATTTATAATTAAAGAGCACACTGCTGCATTCAGTTTTTCATTTTAGGAGAGGCACACGGTGACAGAAATTATTAAACTTGCTTTAATTTCCAGCTGCTGTTGAGGTGCTTGTGAGAGGCACATTTAATTGCTTTGCTGCAGCAGCCGCCATACCCATTTGGTTTTTACTTTAGCTTTCTTTAAATGTTGCTCGGTGAATTTAATTGGAAAAGCAACTACATCTCATTCGGCTGGAAGAAGTGATTTATTTGAAGGTGCACGGTGATTGGCTGGGAGGAGTGATGCATTCTACTACCACGTCCAGAATGAAGATTCGATTTCATTTGGCTTTTACACAGAATGAGTTACGCTGATTCAAGCATTGGAAGTGTCACGTCTTGGGAGCATCTTCCTCCTCCTTCCCCTTTGGGGAGGTTTAGTTTTTTTTCCTTCATTCCATTTTCATGTAGTAAACTCCATTTATATTGCAATTTAAGAGTTGAAATCATTGTTGCATCTACTTTTCAGTTTCATTTTAATGATTCATTGTCTTCGTCACTGTTGCATGTTACTGTTCTACGAGTTTACTGTTCCAACATTTTGTTTCTCCAATTTCGTTTCCGCTGCACTGTGTTTTGATTTCTGCAAGTTTACCGTCCGGTTTTCCAATAGCACCGAACGGTCTCTAACATTTTGATGTTCATTGTCTTCGTCACTGTTTCATGTTACTGTTCTATGAGTTTACTGTTCCAACATTTTGTTTCTCCAATTTCGTTTCCGTTGCAATGTGTTTTGATTTCTGCAAGTTTACTGTTTTTGCATTACTGTCCGGTTTTCCAATAGCACCGTTCGGTCTCTAACAAGCTTCACTATTAGAGACCGTTCGGCTTTCTTCTACATTGACTTGCCCAATTTTTACATTTTTTATTTGCATTCGGTCTTGCTTTTAATCCGTTCGGCTTCTTTGTTTTAACTAGTTTCCTTTTCTGTTTCAATTGTCGTTCGGTTTCCTTACCAGTACCGTTCGGTCTTGTGAACAGCACCGGTCGGTATCTGGCACACTCGTGTTAAAATCGTTCGGCCTTGTGAAGAACCGTTCGGTTTTCATTTTTTTTCCACATTCAATTCAATACTTTAAATCCTGGTTACATCTTTATTTAAATTCCAGTTTTAATTAGGTTTAATTCTTCTTGCATTCACAAAACAATTTCAAACCCCCCCCCCCCACTTCGTGTTAGACTTGACTCTGAACCACAGTTGGTCCTTGAGAGACGACCTAGGAGTCACTTCCTAGTCTATACTGCATTTCTAATATGCAATCAAATTTGCATGGGGCGCGACACCCATCAAATTTTGGCGCCGTTGCCGGGGACCAACGGTTCGGTTTTAGGTCTTTGTTGTGTTAGTGCGTGTTGTCTTGTCTTGTGTTGTGAGTGTGATGTTCTGTTTTGTGTGTGGTGTTATGTGTGTTGCATTTAGGGAGCTTTAGTTGCATATTTCCCTTGCATTCTTCTTTCCCCTTCTTTCTCATGTCTACCTATTTTGGCTATGTGAGTAATTCTAATTCTGCTTGTGTCTATGATTCTCCTCCTGCTTGTTACTCTGATATTGCTTCTCATATATACTCTGCTGATTTCTATGTTGAGAACAGAACGGTTCCTCCTCCATCTCATGAGAGTGCTCCTAGGGAGTCTTTCCAATTGATAAGGAGGATATTCGTTGTGTTTTCAACACTGGACTGATAGATTTGCTACCTAGGTTTCATGGTTTTGCAGGTGAATGCCCACGTAGACATTTGGAGGAGTTCTACACCATCTGCTCTTCAATGAAACCTCCAGATGTACCGGATGAGCATATGTTCGTTAGGGCATTTGAGTACTCATTACATGGAGCGGCAAGGGATTGGTGTTGTTGTCTTATTCCAGGATCCGTCACCAGTTGGGAAGATCTTGAGCATCAGTTTCTTGATAAATTCTCCCCTGTGCGGTATGGTTATAGCGACGATCCTGGGTGGACGAATCCTAACTTGGGATGGTATGGTACTTCAGAGCATCAATATCAGGAACCATCATTCCAAACTCCTTCTATGCCTTCTCCACCTGTTAAGGAACCACAACAGCCGCAGTTTCATGAGCCTGCCCAAGCAACTCCTCATCCTTCCACTACTTCTGAGTCTACATTGAAGGAGTTACTAAGGCATATAGCCATGCAGAACATTCAGTTCCAGCAAGAGACCAGAGCTTCTATTCAGAGTTTGACTGATCATATGGAGCAGATGGCCACTCAGCTCACTGAGGAACAGTCTTATGTTTTAGAGGAATCACCATTTCAGGCTGTTCAGCTTCCAGATGATGTTGATGCTATCCACATAGGAGATGGGGAGCAGAGTCATGAGCTTACTATTGTGCCACCTACTTTTCCACCCTCCTATGTCCCCACTCCTACACCTGAGGAGACTGATGAAGAATTGGGAGACCAGGCAGATATGAGCAACACTTTTGAGATAGGTAGACCAACTTCACCTTCCACCACTCTACCAATCTTCAGGAAAGTGGAGGTAAACATACCTATGATTGATTCTGTTGTTGATGATTATGCTATTGATAGGTATGTTGATGATTATGAGGTTGATGAGCATGATTTTCATTCCCCATCTTTGCATGATGAGAATCACCTTGTATTATCACATCTGAATGTTTGTTCTCCGTGCACTGAACATGAATCTGAACCTATGATTGATATTGTTTCTGTTTCTGAAATTGATTCATGTTCTGAGAGTATATGTGATGTTCAGCCTCTTACACTGAGATTGGGTGTTATACCCCTGCATGTTATTTCTTTGGAACCATATTGCACTAACCATGTTGCAGGAGGTACACATGAATTTGACCAACACACACCCATGGTGGAAGACAAGGGTGCACACAGCAGTTTGAAGATTGATAGGCACCAGCTGAACCTGCTCATCAACAATCACTTCTTCTTAGATCCAGCTATGGAGGACATCTCCCTGCTCGATCAAATCTGGAGACTGAAGAAATTCCTCCTTAAGACTTCTTTGCTGAATCCACTGGTGGAAGACCTCTCCCTGACAGTCCAAAATTGGCAACTGCCACCATGACCAGGGGAGTTTCCTTTCTTCCCTTCTCCCCCCTTTCCCGCTTTTATTGCACTTGTCCACGATCTATAGACTGTTCTGATTTCTGATCTGATGAGTGTGACACATTGAGGACATTGTGTAGTTTAAGTGTAGTCTATTGGGAGAGATTCTGATTTTTCTTTGATTAGTTTATGTTTTCTGCGTTAAATATTTTGTTTTCTAGGTAGTTTTTGTTGTGTCTTATGTACAGTTTTGCATGTTTCTCTTGAATTCTGGACTTTGTTTAGGTTTTCAATTTTTCCGTCACTTCATTGATACTCTGATTGGTTGGAAATCCTTGCTTTTCTTTGCTTGGGAAGATGATTATGATGTTTGAGAGTTGATTTGATTGTGACAGAAATACCCTGTGTGAGATTTGAGCCACTTGGTGATCTTTCTTGTGTGTGATATGTCTCTTGATTGCTTGCACATATGCCTTGGCTTGACTCTTGTTGATAGTTCTTGATTGATATGCATGTTTGAAAGTGATAAAGGCAGTTTTGTTGTTGAGCCTTTCTAGCCAAATGAGCCTACCTTGTTGTGATCCCTTGATAACCCCTTTTGAGCCTATACTTTCCCTATTTCTTTGTTTTGAAGCTCATACACTAGCCCTAAGAGAAAAACCATGATTACCTTAACCTTTGGGAATTTTGGAGCTTTGGAAGTGTTTTGGGAACAAGTGTGGTCTCCTTGGGGATTCAGATGAATTAGCTAGTTGGTTCCTCTTCTTGTTTGTTTTTGTATATATGTTGTGTTATCTTATCTCTTAGAGTTGCGTTCTGAAAAGAGAGAAAAGGAAAGAGCCAAGATGAAAAAAAAAAGGGAAAGAAAAAAGATACAGAAAAATGAGAAAATTAAAAAAAATTGTTGTGTGAATAATGGAGTCAAGAAGAGGATTGAATAAGAGGGTTTTGGGTGTGATTTGATTGTATTTTCACTTGTTCCCCATTGCTCCTCTATTTCCTTTGGTTTGTAGCTTCTTATCCATATTATATCCCCCCTTGTCCTTGGCCCCATTACATCCATAAAAGACCTTTTGATTTGAACATGCATATGTTTTGAGTGTTGATATTAGAGACTTGCCAAGTCAGTTGTTGCTTGCTTTCTTGAGTGCATTGAGTTGACATTGTTTACCCTATACACTTGAGAGAAACACTGATAGTGCATCTGTGAGACTCTGCTGCTTTTGATTCACCTCTTGAACTGATTGATCATTTTGCCATGTCTTGAATTGCTTGGATTACTTCATGAGTATCTGCTTTCTCTGATTTTGTGTTGGATACTGTCTATTTCCTTTCTTTGTCCAGATCTTTTGAGAACTGTGTAATTCTGTTTCTTTCCTCGTGAGTCTTTGTTTTCTGT
Source organism: Vigna mungo (assembly GCA_036885675.1). Classification (NCBI taxonomy): domain Eukaryota; kingdom Viridiplantae; phylum Streptophyta; class Magnoliopsida; order Fabales; family Fabaceae; genus Vigna; species Vigna mungo. The sequence goes on from CP144698.1 coordinate 9,120,606, forward strand.
CTGTTGAGTCTGTGTCACTTCCTGATGTCCTCAGTATTGTTCCCTGTTTTGCGTCTTGATTTTGCCCAGGAGTGCAAAAGACTAAGTGTGGTCTATTTTGATGAATCAATATTTTATACCATTAACTTAGTTTCTTGCGCCGAATTGTGTTGATGATTTGTGCTTAATTCTTAGTTATTGTGTCATTTTCACCATTTGGGCTTAATTAGACCACTAATTCATATTTTAATTAATTTGAATTATTTGAGCTTAATTATTCCTATTTTCATTTTCAGGGAAATTTTGGAATTACACTAGGAGACTTTTGGAAGAGCACAAGCAATTGAAGAATTTCTACAAATTAATTTTAGATGTAGTCAAATTTTAATTTAGTAGAATAGGTTTTTTAAAATTAAGTTTTGTATTTTTGGGCCAATTTTTGGTAGTGTTAGACTAGGCCCAATTGTAGAAGGAGACATTTGGCACCTAGGGTTTCTTTAGGGTGGACCCCACCCTCTCATTTAGAGACACATTACCTCTTGGGAAGAGGGGCCGTCACTTTTTTTGGGGAGAGGGGGCTGCCTCATTTTCTCTCGGAGAGTTTGGCTGCAACGTTTTTTTTTCCCTTTTCTTTGAAACCATGTCTTTGCATTTTGATTATGGATGAATGAGTGATTCTAGCTTCTTCCAATTTTCATTTTCATTTATAATTAAAGAGCACACTGCTGCATTCAGTTTTTCATTTTAGGAGAGGCACATGGTGACAGAAATTATTAAACTTGCTTTAATTTCCAGCTGCTGTTGAGGTGCTTGTGAGAGGCACATTTAATTGCTTTGCTGCAGCAGCCGCCATACCCATTTGGTTTTTACTTTAGCTTTCTTTAAAAGTTGCTCGGTGAATTTAATTGGAAAAGCAACTACATCTCATTCAGCTGGAAGAAGTGATTTATTTGAAGGTGCACGGTGATTGGCTGGGAGGAGTGATGCATTCTACTACCACGTCCAGAATGAAGATTCGATTTCATTTGGCTTTTACACAAAATGAGTTACGCTGATTCAAGCATTGGAAGTGTCACGTCTTGGGAGCATCTTCCTCCTCCTTCCCCTTTGGGGAGGTTTAGTTTTTTTTCCTTCATTCCATTTTCATGTAGTAAACTCCATTTATATTGCAATTTAAGAGTTGAAATCATTGTTGCATCTACTTTTCAGTTTCATTTTAATGATTCATTGTCTTTGTCACTGTTGCATGTTACTGTTCTACGAGTTTACTGTTCCAACATTTTGTTTCTCCAATTTCGTTTCCGCTGCACTGTGTTTTGATTTCTGCAAGTTTACCGTCCGGTTTTCCAATAGCACCGAACGGTCTCTAACATTTTGATGTTCATTGTCTTCGTCACTGTTGCATGTTACTGTTCTATGAGTTTACTGTTCCAACATTTTTTTTTCTCCAATTTCGTTTCCGCTGCAATGTGTTTTGATTTCTGTAAGTTTACTGTTTTTGCATTACCGTCCGGTTTTCCAATAGCACCGTTCGGTCTCTAACAAGCTTCACTATTAGAGACCGTTCGGCTTTCTTCTACATTGACTTGCCCAATTTTTACATTTTTTATTTGCATTCGGTCTTGCTTTTAATCCGTTCGGCTTCTTTGTTTTAACTAGTTTCCTTTTCTGTTTCAATTGTCGTTCGGTTTCCTTACCAGGACCGTTCGGTCTTGTGAACAGAACCGGTCGGTATCTGGCACACTCGTGTTAAAACCGTTCGGCCTTGTGAAGAACCGTTCAGTTTTCATTTTTTTTCCACATTCAATTCAATACTTTAAATCCTGGTTACATCTTTATTTAAATTCCAGTTTTAATTAGGTTTAATTCTTCTTGCATTCACAAAACAATTTCAAACCCCCCCCCCCACTTCGTGTTAGACTTGACTCTGAACCGCAGTTGGTCCTTGAGAGACGACCTAGGAGTCACTTCCTAGTCTATACTGCATTTCTAATATGCAATCAAATTTGCATGGGGCGCGACACCCATCAACCTGTTGAATGCTTGTCATGCAAAAGCCATATGTTTGATATTGATATACTTGAAAACTTACTTGCTAAGGCAACTCAAGCTAACTCACATGCTAAAACAAACCTTAATAAGAGCAATAGGAACATGCATCAAAATTATAAATCCAAGGTAAGAAGATCTCGAAAAATTTGGGTTGTTAAAGGAACTTTTATTAAAAATAAAGTTAGTGATGTATGTTGCTTTTACTGTATGAAGCATGGTCACACATCAAACAAATGCAATATCAAACATGTTGGTGTTCCAAATGGCAAATATGCTTGGGTTAAAGCTGTAAAATGATGTATTCTTGTATAAACTAACCCCAAGGACCCATGTTGAGATTGGGGACCTAAAAATTCTTGCTAACTTGTTTTGTAGGAACAATCTAAGTCAAAGAAGTCATTGTGGTATCTTGACAGTGGTTGCTCAAGACACATGACTGGTGACAAGAAAAGGTTCATCTCTTTTGAGAAGAAGAAGCAAGGATTTGTAACTTACGGGGATAACAACAAAGGCAGAATAATGGGAACCAGAGATATTGGAGGAGGAAACACTTTGACGATAAAAGACGTATTATACGTTGAAGGTCTCAAACATAATCTTCTAAGCATAAGCCAACTATGCGACAAAGGTTTCAAGGTAACTTTTGAGAGTGATAAATGTTCTGTTTATTTTAAAAATTCTGCTGAAATTGCTTTGCAAGGTGTTAGGCACAATAATATATATTTGATTGATATTGAGAGTGCATCTAGTCATAGTATAACATGCTTAGTTGCTAAAGAAGAAAATCCATGGCTATGGCATAAAAGAGTTGCGCATATTCACATGCAACACTTAAACAAATTAATCTCTAAGGATCTTGTGATTGGTTTGCCTAAACTAAAATTTGAGAAAAATAAGCTTTGTTCTGCATGTCAAAAGGGTAAACAAACCAAATCTTCTTTTTCATCTAAAAGTATGATTTCTACATCAAAACCTTTAGAACTTTTGCATATGGACTTGTTTGGTCCATCTAGAATGAAAAGTTTTGGTGGAAATGACTATGCTCTTGTAATTGTTGATGATTACTCTAGATTTACTTGGACTTTCTTTTTAACTCTGAAAAGTGAAGCTTTAAAAGCATTTAAAACTTTTGCTAAACGTATTCAAAATGAAAAAGATTTGAAAATCAAAACCTTGAGAAGTGATCATGGTGGTGAATTTGAAAATGAATCGTTTGGAAAATTTTGTGAAGAATTTGAAATTGCACATAATTTTTCTGCACCTAGAACTCCTCAACAGAATGGTGTTGTTGAAAGGAAAAATAGATCATTAGAAGAATTAGCCAGAACTCTTATGAATGAATCTAATGTGCCAAAATATTTTTGGGCTGATGCAGTAAGCACTGCTTGTTATGTGTTAAATAGGATGCCTATTAGGCCAATTCTAAAATTAACTCCATATGAACTGTTGAATGGTAGAAAACCAAATATATCTCATTTGAAAATTTTTGGATGCAAATGCTTTGTCTTAAATAATGGAAAAGATAATCTTGGAAAGTTTGATGCAAAATCTGATGAAGCAATTTTTCTAGGATATTCTTTAACTAGTAAAGCTTATAGGGTGTTCAATAGAAGAACACTAATAATTGAAGAATCTATGCATGTTGTCTTTGATGAGATCGTAGACCTTGAGGAAAATCCTCTTGAGTTAAATAAACCCATTGCAGGTGATGAGGATTACTTAAGAGAAGCACTTAAAGAGATGTATCTAAATGAGAATTATCCTCCGGAGTTTCAAGAAACACCCCAAGTTGTTGACTCCAAAAGCTATCAACAACCGAGAGGACTATCCTTGGACAACATTATAGGAGATATATCAAAAGGGGTAACCACTAGACATAATTTAAATAATTTTTGCCTAACTGTTGCTTTTGTGTCTTAGATAGAACCTAAAAATATAAAGGAAGCTCTTCAAGATGACAAGTGGTGCATTGCTATGCAAGAAGAGCTAAATCAATTTGAAAGGAATGAAGTTTGGGAACTTATTCCAAAACAAGATGAATTCCAAGTCATAGGAACCAAATGGGTATTCAGGAACAAGCTTGATGAGGAAGGAAACATCACAAAGAATAAAGCAAGGCTAGTTGCTAAGGGATACTGTCAAGAGGAAGGTATAGATTACGATGAAACATACGCACCAGTAGCCAGGTTAGAAGCAATTAGATTGTTGCTTGCATATGCATCTTTGATGAAATTTAAACTGTATCAAATGGATGTTAAAAGTGCATTTTTAAATGGTTTTATAAAAGAAGAGGTGTATGTTAGTCAACCTCCTGGATTTGAAGATTTTAAATTTCCTGATCATGTTTACAAGCTGAAAAAGGCTCTTTATGGTCTTAAACAGGCACCTAGGTCTTGGTATGAAAGACTTAGTACCTTTTTGATTGAAAATGAATTTTCTAGAGGAAAGGTTGATTCAACCTTATTCATTAAGAAAGTAGGAAAACACATTTTGATTGTGCAAGTTTATGTAGATGATATTATTTTTGGTTCAACTGATGACTCTTTATGTGAAGAGTTTGCAAAAATAATGCAAGGAGAATTTGAAATGTCTATGATGGGTGAGTTAAATTTTTTCTTAGGACTACAAATAAAACAAATGAATGGTGGAACATTCATATCCCAAACTAAATACTGTAGAGAAATTCTTAGGAAATTTGGAATGAATAGCTGCAAGGAAGCGAGTACACCCATGGGTACCTCTTGTTATTTAGATAAGGATGAAACTGGAAAGGGAGTGAATGAAACCATGTTTAGAGGCATGATAGGATCTTTGCTATACTTAACTGCTAGTAGACCAGATATTATGCAGAGTGTTTGTGTATGTGCTAGATACCAAGCCAATCCTAAAGAGTCACATTTGACTGCAGTTAAGAGAATTCTAAAATATCTTAAAGGAACTACTTCATTTGGACTTTGGTATCCCTCTGATGCTTCACCTAGTTTAATAGGATACTCTGATGCAGATTATGGTGGCTGTAAAATTGATAGAAAAGTACTAATGGAACCTGTCATTTCTTGGGATGTTCTTTAGTGTCATGGCACTCAAAGAAACAAGCATGTGTAGCTTTGTCTACCACTGAAGCTGAATATATTGCAGCTGGAAACTGTTGTGCCCAAATTTTGTGGATGAAACAACAATTGGAAGACTTTGACATCTTCCTTGACAATATTCCTCTAAAATGTTATAATACTAGTGCTATAAATTTGACCAAGAACCCTATAATGCATTCAAGAACTGAGCCTATAGAAATTAGGCACCATTTTCTAAGAGACCATATTCAAAAGGGGGATTGTCAAATTGAATATGTTGATACCTTACATCAATTAGCTGATATTTTTACCAAGGCTCTACCTAAAGATAGATTCTTTGAGCTTAGAAGAGAGTTAGGAGTGTTAGACATATCTTAGAATCAATGTCTATGCAAAGTTTTGCATTTTTCGTACACTTAACACTTCATAATCGATTATCACTAGATTATAATCGATTATTCATGCCTAAACTTCAATTCTGGAAAATTTTGAGCAGATAATCGATTATCATCAGGCATAATCGATTATCATGTAATTCTGAGAAGTGATTATTGAACTGATAATCGATTATCACGAGCCATAATCGATTATCGCGCTAACAGTTTCAAAAATAGAGCCGTTGGAGCGTCCCATAACGGCTATAAACGGCCATAAACGGCTAGTTTTTCCATTTTTCTTATAAATAGCCCCCCATAATCGATTGTTTGACATTTCTTCGCAGCCAAATACTGCTAAAATCAAATCCAGAGCTCAAAATCTCTTCATTTCTCTTTCACTTCATAAACCTTCATCTTTTCATCTTCATCCATGGCTGAACCAAGAAGGTATCATCGCAAAATAGTTGGAGCTTCTTCCTCCTCTCAACCACGACTCGCCAACATAGATGGATGGATCTCCGATCAAGAGAAACATGCAGATTTCGTAAACTCTTGGCAAGAAAGGAAAATCATGGCGGTAAAGTATATCCGTCTTGATTTTTTTCGCTTTTATGGGTTTCAATTTCCAAATAATTTTGCTGAGCAGGGGTTAACACATCTAGTAGAACAAAAAGGAAATATTTATCTCGATCTCATAAGAGTTTTCTATTTCAACTTGCGTTATCGAGATGGGATAATATCTACCAAGGTCAAAGGCGTACGCATCATCTTAGATGATGACGTTTGGACAAATGTTGCTCAACTTCCTATCTGGGATGATGCTGTCAAAGTCCATTTAGGACTTGAAGACTTCAACAGGATGCTAACTTTCCAATCCTTTCTGCGACATCCTGAGAGGCAAACAAATAGAAGGCAACTACTAGTTGGAGGATTCAAAGTTGAAGAGAGGATGATCCACTACTTGATTGTTTGGATTCTCTGTCCTAGAGCAACCAACCATGCTCAATGTTCTGAACATGATTTACTTATCTTGTATGGGATTTTAAATCACATACACATCGACTGACCTGCTCTCATTTCTGACACCATGGTAAAGGCCAAGAAATCCCATTCTTATCAATTTCCCTATGCTCTTCTCGTTTCTAGGATTTTAGAATATAAAGGAGTACCTGTTGAAGGAGAACTTGTTCAAACCATTGAAGCTGTGGGATCAAAAATTGGAGATACTACCTTTCGTCAGATGGGATTCATTACTAGAGGAAGAGTTCTTATTCACAAAGATGATGACCATCCTGATGATGATGAAGATGACGATATGGACACTCATATGGCTGACCCAGTGAGTGCTGCAGCTCCATCTGAAGCTGGACCTTCCAACATACCCTTCTCTTCCTCAACTTCTATGGAAGAACACTTTGCAAGATTATCTAAACAATTGGAGGATATGAGTCTAGCACAGAAGACACATTTTGATGAAGTACATGAGTGGCAGCAATCTCTTGATGAGTACTTAGTTGATCAATTTCTTGAGATTGATGTTCGACTACATAACATTGAGAATCATCTCAATATCCCACCTACTAAAAGATCCCCTAGTCCTGAATTTTAGTTTTTAGGTTCCTAAGATTGATTGCTGGCATTTTGTCGTTAAAATCTTTATAAATTTCCTGTATTTTATTAATAAAATGAGCTTTTATGCATTTATTCTCTTTTTGAGGGGGAGCTCATATTAAGGGGGAGATTCTTACTTTTTGTTTATGATCAAAAAAGGGGAGATTAGAAATATTAATATTATAGGGGAGAAGAAATAATATTTTTCAAGTATACAGGTACTGCTAACTCTGTGGCTGTTTTTAGTTTGTATGTATTGCAGGTAAAACTGAGTTGCTTTTAAAAGAAGATTTTTTGATCATCATCAAAAAGGGGGAGATTGTTACCAATAAGGGAGTATTGGTAAAACCTGAAGACAAGTTTTGATGATGCTGTAAATTGTAATTCTTGATTGTAATAGGAGAATACTTAAAAAGCAACTTGTAGATTTTGAATGTAGTAGGAAAATGATAAATATTGTAATTTCTACTTGTATAATCGATTATGATTAAGGTATAATTGATTACCAGATGCTTTTGAACTAAAATAATTGATTATCATGAAGCAATAATCGATTATCACTTCAAATAATCGATTATCACTTTTTGAAATTTCTATAACGGACTTGAATAATCGATTATCACTTACAATAATCGATTATTCATGGCAGTTGGGAGCTGACCTTTGGCCTTCGGTGTGCTTGGCTATATAATTGGTTTTTGAAAGCTTCAGAAAACAACTTTGTGTAAACTGAGAAAGCTTAGAACACTGAGTAGTCAGAGGAACGTTTTTGAGAGCTTTTTGTTTACTTTGTTCCCTTGCCTGGTCTTGTGTAAGGAGAGGCTTACGTATCATGTGTCGATAGTCGAAGTGGACTCCCTTCAAGTTGGCAAGGTTCTCTGCCTGGTCTTGTGAAAGGAGAAGCTCGTGAATCGTTTGTCGATTGCCGGAGCAGTTCTCTTCAAGTTGGTAGAGTGGTTTTTTTCATTCTATTTCTGTATTCTTCATTGTAATTTGTTAAACTATTTTTAGTGGAACTGTTAATCAATCTTTGTAGTGATTAACGACTGGACGTAGATTCTGTTGAATCGAACCAGTATAAAAATCCTTGTGTGTTTTTCTTGTGCCCTATACTCATTTTATATTACGTATATCAACTGCTCGTTAAATTTTCTGAAAGAAAATTATTTTTGTAACAAGGACCAATTTGTTTTTAATCGTGATCGAATACGCTTTCTGCTATCTGAGTTATTTATTCCGCTGCGTTAAACTTTGCGAAAATTACCCCCTCCGATACCGTCAATTGGTATCAGAGCTTGCTTTGATAGTTTTTCAAAATATTTTCGAAAATGGCCGGTCACAATCAAAACCATATGTATGCTGAGGGTGCTTCCATTAACAGACCTCCATTGTTTACTGGTGATAACTATGCCTTTTGGAAAGTGAGAATGGAAATTTTTATGGGGTCTGTTGATAGAGGCATCTGGGAAGCTGTACAAAATGGCCCTTATATTCCTATGAATATTGTTGATGGTATAGAAACTGAAAAACCTTATTTTAATTGGACTGTTGAAGAAAATAGACGAGCTTAGTTTGATATTAAAGCTCGCAATATAATTTCATCTGCTGTTGTACTTGATGAATTTTATAGAATTTCAGTGTGTAAGACAGCACAGGAAATGTGGTGATTAAGAGAAGAAATAAATTTATCACAGTGGGTGCAGAGTTACGAATTCTCGGTCTGGATGGAACTACTATTAGGTACATTTGGTCTTCATTCATTTTACAAGAAGGGCGATTGATTACATGGAAGCTTTAGGTATGAGATGGGATGACAGCTATTTAGTGTAGCTAGAATTAATTCAATTAATTAAGGAATGAAAGAAGTGATGCAGCAACATTGGCTGCAGCGTTTGACTTGGATGAGGAGAGAGATTCGGCAACTTTCTAGCAAGGAGGGTAGGTAGAGTTAGGTAGCTTGGTTGTCCTTTGTCTGGTGACTTATGGAAGCAAAATTCTTGTAGGTGGGGCACACGGATATTTGTAGCAGAGGAGTCTTAGATGGAGCTCACATTCTTCTTTAATGTTTAATTGGAGAAACACAATTCTTTCCAAGAATTGGAAGTCTCGGCAAGGTGGACATCCAGGTGGGGGATAATTGCCAATGTTGGAAGCAATTCAACTTTAATATTTGGGATTGTTAATTGGAGAAAATGAGATGGGATTGAACCATAGTGAGTCACGGCCTAGAGGTTATTTTTAGGCAATTTATAATTTCAATTTGTTTAAGTAGGTGCATGTGTCATTTGAATTGGAAAAAAAATATATATGTTGTTTATTTCTTTAGTTTTAAATTAGTTGAATTGTAGGTTTAGTTGTTTATTTTTAGTTTCTCTAATTTAGTCTTGCATTTAAATTAATTTAATTGTGTTAGGTAGTTTTTGGTTGCAATATTGGGTTTAGTATTTTATTTTACTTGATGTTTTCTAACTTACACAGTTGAGTTTAATGTCCATTCATTTTAATTTAGTTATTCGTATTCACAAAAACACTTTTCAAACCCCCCCCCCCTTTCGTGTTAGACTTAACTCTGAACCGCAGTTGCTCCTTGAGAGACGACCTAGGGGTCATTCCCTAGCATTATACTGCATTTCTAAATTGCAATCAAATTTGTATGGGCCGCGACAACCCATCAGCGGCAAAGTGTGACGCCGAGCGGTGGTCAGCTGGGCTTGGGCCTACTTTTCTGCTGCGCTTCTCACCTATAAATAGCCCTGTTACGAATTTCAATTCATTCTTTTGGCAGAGGAGGGCGGCCAGACCTACTTTGCACTCTTTGGAGAGGATCTCTTGAATGCTTAGGCCCCTTTTCGTCTTTTCTAGGGTTTGCTTTCCATATCTTCCATTATTTTCATCTTGGTTCACCATGACTATGGTGAACTAAACCCTTTTTGTTGTTGGGGGAATAATGTAATCTTTTGATACTCTCGTTTATTGAAACTCTTGTTTGAATTATATGTTTTTCATATGAGTTTATTATCAATTGTTGGATTCTCATACTGTGCTTAATGCCTTTATCGTTTAACTCATTCGGTAATTGATCTTTGACTTTATTGATACGGGGACGTACAGTAATGACACGAACTTGTGAGATTTTCCTTGGTTAAGCAATACCACCTAGGGATAGGGGAGTAGGACGACAAATTGTATTTGCTTCTGTTTGTAATGCGTTGCTAGTTGCTAGGGCAGGCTAGGGATAGCAAGCCGGTAATTAGTAATAGGCCCTTTTCGCCAAGGGATCGGTTAATGGGAGGCCAAGAAAGTTTGCATCCAATTAGATAATAAAGTTGTTTAAACAAGAGGAGTAAATAAAAGAGAGAGGATTAGATGAAATTGTAAACCCCCAACAACTCCATTCATCCATTGCCTAAATCTCGTCAATTGAATTACACATTGCATATTTATTTTATGTCATTGCATTCACCACAATTAATGAATTTTTCCCCGCACGTCTTACGATTTTGATAAGCCCTTTCGAGTCTCATGGGAAGAACGATAATGGGATTTACCATTTTTATTACTTGATACGATTTGGTACACTTGTCAATCCGCTAACATACGCCGAGAGTGACTCCTGGGGTTTATAATAGGAGAGTGATCATTGATAAAAAAAATTAGAGTAGAGGCTTGGTGACATTTGGAAGGGAAAAATAAAGGAAGAGTTGAGACGTTAGTGGATTAAGGAGAAAGCTGGGAGCATGTTACGCGTTTGGGTGATTGGAGTTATTGGTGTGCATTAAGAGTGAGGGTGGTAAGGAGGGAGAGTGGGTTCAGAGTGAAAGTAAGATACTGAGAGTTGGGGTTTGTGGTTATTGGAATGCTTTAAGTGAGTAGAAGGTAGCAGTTAAAAGAAGAAAATGGAGATGAGTTGATAGGAATGACTTGCACTCAGGGGGTTCATTTTCTGGATATATATTGGGTGTAGGTCCCATGACGTTGATTGTAAAGAAGATAGGAGTAATAGGCGAAGTTGAGTGAGGAAATTGGAAGACTATAAGAGAGTTATGTGGGAGTGAGGAAAACCTAAGAGAGTCTACGGTTCACTTGGAAAGTTGCGATAAAGAGTAGAGGAGGAAGAAAGGAATGAGTGTAGGTCTTTGTATGGGAGTCATGTCTCGTAGACTAGGTATGGTGGTTTGTGAAATCTTGTTGAAGAGAAAGGAAATAAGGAGATTTCCAGGGTTTCCAGCTTGGGGAAAAAGAAGACAAAGGAAATAGGTGGAAGAGGGAGCTGAAGTCTGGGTTGAGTGGTGATAAGAGAATGAGGTTGTTTGAGATGTAAAAGTGTGTTGGAAGAAAGGAGGGTTGTGGTTTCACATACAGGTTAAAGAGTTTTTAGTAGTTATTGGAAGTGAGTGTTGCTTGGTGGGTTTTGCAGGCTGCAAGGAGGAAGAGAGGTTTTTGTTTTTGGAAAAAGAAAGGAAATGGAAGGTAAGGAATAGTAAACAATGAAAGGTACTGGTACGTTAGTGTAGTATAAAATGGGTAGTGTTGTTTTAGAAAGAAAATAAGAAGTAGGATGTTGCATGATGTTGGGAAGCTTAGAAGATTGATTAAAATATTAGAGAAGGAAAGGTTGAAAGATGATGGTGAAGTATTGGTTGAAAGAATAGGTATATCTTGCTGTTGGGGTATTAGTTTTATGAAGAGGAGTAGCTTCAAAGTTGCTTCAAATTAAAGAGTAAAGTAGGGAGAGTGTTGGTGATGAATGGGTGTTAAAGGAGAGGAACTTTAGGGTGGTTGTGCTGTTAAGGAAATGAAAGTTATTGTGTTAAGAACCATGAATGGGTTTAAGCTGTAAGAAAAATAAAATAGTGGGATGAGGAGTGAGTTTGGGTTGTACGTGGAACATTTTGATGAACATAAGAGAGAAGAGTTTTAAAAGCAAAAGAGAACATTAATGTGCAGAGGTAATGTGTTAGTAACTTAGAAAAGGAAAATGGGAATAAAGGGGGTGGCCGTGAGGTTGGAAGAAGAAGAAATAAAATGGATGCATGGAAGTTACAAGTAACGTGTTAATTGTAAGAGAAGAGTGAAAGTTTCATTCAAATGTTTGATTTCGAATGGCACCCACGGGATAGGTAGAAAAAGGAAGAGTTACAGAGGCTTACTTTGCCTTTAATAGTCTTATTAGATTTCAATTGAGTTTATAGAAAAAAAAGGTAAAGGAGAATGGTCTGCATGGGATTCACGTCCCTGACCCATGATTAAAAGGAGAAATATTTTTGTTAATGATAGGATGCGTGAGTCTCACAAGGCTTTATTTTATGTGTTAACTTTTTGGGTTCAATAAGGGAGGCGCATATACTTGAGACGAAAGTGAAGGAGCTATTCTTGGAATTGGAAGTGGCTTTTAGAAGAAATTGTTGGTTGAGAGCGCGTGTACCATATTGGTGGTGTAAATTGGACGTTTTATTTTTAGGCATGGTTTTTACTTGCAGAGTTTAATTTCCCATTTATCTTTTGGCTTGTTTCCTTTTCAATAAAATGACGCTACATGCAGCGAGTGGGTGGACCATCCTTGTTGGTAAGTGCTTGAATGTAAATGGTTGTAGTGTGGGCTTAGTTCTTGGTAGAGAAACCGCGAACTATTATTTATTTTGGGGTTGTAGCAAAATATTAATCGGTAGCAATTTCAACAAGCATATGTTGGCTTGTGTGATGAAAGAATGGCAAGTGTGAGTGAGTCAAGGTGAGTTCTTATGTGGTCATTCTTGTATGTTGGTTAATTACCTTAGCATTGTAAGATCTTGGGCTGGTATATATATATATATATATATATATATATATATATATATATATATATATATATATATATATATATATATATATATATATATATATATATATATATATATATATATATATATGTATGTATGTATGTATGTTGTTGATGATATTCATGAAAAGCATTGAGATTTGTGTTATAAATCTTGTGATTGGTTGAAAGATGTATGTTGTTTAGATTACATGTGAAATGTATTAAGAATGTGATATCAGCCTTGTGATTGGTGAGCAATGTATATTGTTGAGACTATGGATATTTTGATAATGGTGAGATAAATCTTATGATTTGTAGGGGAATGTAAGTTATTGAGAACGTGCTTGGAATTGTAATGTGAACATGAAACTATGTTATTTCCTTGTACTATCGTCGGCCATCGATGAACTGTTTGTGCTGCGGTACGGTAATAATGTGTTGGACTCTCGCTTAGAGATAGTGATTCAAGTGTCACTTCCCTCTATAGGGGGATGTGGATGTATCGCCCAAAATGACTTCGGCTCGTGTGAGTATAGTGCTCAGTAGGTGCGCCTAACCGAAGTTATTACTCGTAATTCCTTGAGAAGTCAGGGAGATAGGTCGGAAGTTGCGATAGAAGACGACTCGAATTACCCTGGTTTGCAAAACAGGTGACTGTTAGTGATAACAGGTTATGACGACACAGTACAAGAAAACGACATTGGGTCACGAGTGGATTGGTTGTGATGTTAATGTTGTGACGAAATATGTTGTATGGTTATATACTCTATAGTTAATATGATTATTTATATTGTGTTATGATATTTTTGGTTGCTCACCCTTGCATGTTGTGGTTGCGGTTTCCATCTACGATTATCGTACTTGTACAAGAGTAGATGGCATTGCAGATAAAGGCTGGATCGAAGTAGCTAACGAGAGTTGGGATGTTTATATCGGGGTTCATCACTTACTATGTTTAAAACTTTTCAAACTCGGTATTTTTATGTAAAAACGATATTCTAGACTTTCAGAATTTTATAATCAAGTTTTGCTTTCGTAATTTTAATCAAATAAAGTTTATTATCTTTTGTAAGTGTTTAAGGAACTATTGTGTTTCAAAAAAAAAAAATGTACCTTGACATCTTCAAAACTAGGGTGTTACAAGGGGAGTATTTGATGAGTCAATATTTTCTTGACTTCACTTAGATTATTGTACTACATCTAATTAGGGAATTGTGCTTAAATGTCATTATTTCCCCAATTTTGCTAACACAAGTGCAGCGCAGGGAAACGACCGCGGTTGTTTTTCCCTATACGTCGCGGTTTACGAACCGCGACATATACAGGCACGGTAAAAAGTCTATGACTAGAGGCCGCGGTTGCAACCGCGGCCAAAAGTTCTGGCAATAGACCGCGGTTGCACAAGGAACCGCAGCCAAAACCCCATTTTTTTTAAAAAAAAAATTGTTGCACTATAGGCCGTGGTTCGAACCACGGTATAAGTGCGGACACAACCACGGCCAAAAGTCATTTTTAGAAAAAAATAAAAAAACGACAGCTTATACCGCGGTCTTGGTCACAACCGCGGCATATTCGCTTACTTTATACCGCGGTTTTGGTAACAACCGCGACATATTCTCCTGTAGTTTTTTAAAATAGCAGGTCTGTTTTTGTGATATCCACTACCACAAAAACAGACCTGCATATGAAATACATGTTCAAATTCAAATTCAACACATCAAACAGATGTTGAAATGTATTTTAACATCACATAAAGTACAAAGTCTAATAAAATATAATCTAATAAAATAGAATGTTTAAATCTAATAACTATGACTTTTTATATAATCTAATGAAATATTTTGCAGCAGCTTTCCTTATGAATGAAATTGGCTTCTCAGGAACGGGTGTAGTAGTCTTGAATCTCTGCACAAAACAATTGATATTAATAAGTGTATATGAATTCCAAATTTTGGAGAAAATCAAAATTTGTTAGATTTAAATATTACCGTTTCCCAGCCTGTTCTGATATGAGAACGAATAATCTGGGTCATCCAATACATTACATAGTATCCGCACTCATATGACCCACTCTGTCTGTTACGCTACAATATATCATCACAGTTGTAAATAGTTAGTGAAAAACATTAAAACAAAACAACTATAAGAAAGTATGGCTTTATGATGAATCAATATTTTATACCATTTACTTAGTTTTTCACACCTAATTGTGTTGATGAATTGTGCTTAATTCTTAGTTATTGTGTCATTTTCACCATTTGGGCTTAATTAGACCAATAATTCTTATTTTAATTAATTTGAATTATTTAAGCTTAATTATTCCTATTTTTATTTTCAGGGCAATTTTGGAATTACACTGTGAGACATTTGGAGTGCTATCAATTAAGTCAAGACTCTTCACATGGACATTTCAAATTTAATTATTTTGAAACTTAGTAGTCTAGATAGTTTTTAATTAAATTTGTAAACATTTAGCCAATTTTTGGCAAAATAGTTTGAGCCCATTTAGGAAACATGACTTGGCACCTAGGGTTTTGCAAAGGGGTGGACCCCACCTCATTTTAGAGGACACATGGTCCTAGGAATAAAACCTACTAGTTGTCACTCATTTGAAGGGATGAGTATTCTCTGCTGAAACAAAGAAAGGTGTTGCAGCATTGGGGCACATTCTCTCGGCTGGAATCAAATTTTTTGGAAGGGGTTTTAACTTGGAACATGGTTTCGGTGGATGGCATTGGTTGAAGAAGAGCATTGCATTTACTATTCCTTGTTGTATTTTTGCTGAAGCGACGGTCTAGGATCTTAAATTTATGCTATTTTATTTGATTTAAAAGAATAGTAAGCTTTGGTGAGTTGATTTCACGGTTTTGCTGCAAGTTTAATTCCCTTTCTTCCTTTTTCTTTTGACGTGATTAATGGGAGGCAAGCAAGGTGTCACCTTTAATTTGGGAAGTGTAGTACGGTGCAACATTTTTTTTTCAATTGGAATGGAACACTCTGAATTCACAGTGCTTTATTGTGTTTTTCTTGGAGCATGAGACCATTGTCTTTTGGGTGCTGCAACGTTATTTTTGGGGGAGACTATGTAGCTCACGGTTCTTTTGAGGGTGAATGAGAGAACATTTTTTCCTTTCAAGCACTGATTTATATTTTATATTGGGTGTCTTTTATGTCCTTTTGATTCCAACTAGCATAGTGTCATCATGACTCCAGCAACACATCATAGGTAGCAGCGTTGATTTATTGAGAAGTTCAGCACGGTGATTTATTTTATTTGGAGGTGCAGTATGGGTCACAGCCTCGAGAAAGGTTTTATCACATTGATTTATTTCTTTTTTTTTTTTAGGAAACGGTGCTTTAATTTGAGAACATTGCTTATCAACTTCACTTATTTCTTTGCTTTTAGAAAATTGTTGCACGACATTTTAAGCATTATTACTTCTTATTCTAGTTTCATTATTGCATTTTAATAATTTTAAGTGTGTTTAGATATTTAATTTCTTTTCAGCATTGAGTTTAAGCATTTTCTTTTACTTTAAAGTTTTCAATTCTGTTTAGTCATATTTAATTTTCATGCATTTAATTAAGTTCATTTGCATTCACAAACATTTTCACTAAACCCCCCCCCACTTCGTGTTAGACTCGATTCTGAACTGCAAAATTGGTCCTTGAGAGACGACCTAGGAGTCACTTCCTAGCTATACTGCATTTCTTTTATGCAATCAAATTTGTATGGGCCGTGACTCCCATCAAATTTTGGCGCCGTTGCCGGGGACCAACGGTTCGGTTTTAGGTCCTCCGTTGTGTTAGTGTGTTTTGTCTTGTCTTGTGTTGTGAGTGTGATGTTCTGTTTTGTGTGTTCGTCATTGTTCGTTGCATTTAGGTAGCTTTACTTGCATATTTTCATTGCATTCTTCTTTTCCCACTTCTTTCCCATGTCTACCTGTTTTGGCTATGTGGATATTATTTCTTCTGCCTGTGCCTCTGATATTGCTTCTCATGCATATTCTGCTGATTTTTATGTTGAGAACAATATGACTCATCCTTCCATTCTTGAGAGTGCTCTTTGGGAGCCGGTTCCACTTGATGAGGTTGATGTTCATTGCGTTCTCACCTCTGGAGTTATAGATTTGCTGCCTAGGTTTCATGGGTTTGCAGGTGAATGCCCACATAGACATTTGGAGGAGTTATACACCATTTGCTCTTCAAAGAAACCTCTTCATGTCCCTGATGATCACATGTTTTTAAGGGCATTTCCACATTCATTAGAAGAAGCAGCATGGTAGTGGCTTATTCATCTTCCACCAGAATTCAGTGCCAATTGGGAAGATCTTAAGCATTTGTTTTTGGATAGATTCTCCCCTACTCAGCATCATTTTGATTCATATAGCAACGATCCTGGGTGGAATGATCCTGACCTAGGATGGTATGGTACTTCACAGCTTCAATATCAAGAACCACCATTCCAGAGTACTTGTATGCCTCCACCTATCCAGGAGCCACAGCAGCTGCAGCCTCATGAGCCTGTCCAAGCAACTCCTCATCCTCACACTACTTCTGAGCCTACATTGAAGGAGTTACTGAGGCAGATGACCATGCAGAACATTCAGTTCCAGCTAGAGACCAGAGCTTCTAATCAGAGTTTGACTGATCATATGGGGCAGATGGCCACTCAGCTCACTGAGGAACAGTCTTATGTTTCAGAGGAATCACCATTTCAGGTTGTTCAGCTTCTAGATGATGTTGATGTCATCCACATAGAGATGGGAAGCAGAGTCATGAGTCTACTACTGCGCTATCTACTTTCCCACACTCCTATGTCCCCACTCTTGCACTTGAGGAGACTGTTGAAGATCTTGAGGACCAGGCAGATATGAGCAACACCTTCGAGATAGGTAGACCACTTTCATCTTCCACCACTTTAACCACATCTAGGGAAGTGGAGGTAAGCATACCTAAGATTGATTCTGTAGTTGATGATCATTTTGTTGATAGGTATGTTATTGATGATTGTATAGTTCATGAGCATGATTTTCATTCCCCCTCTTTGCATGATGAGAACCACTTTGTGTTATCACCTCTAAATGTTTGTTCTTCATGCACTGAACATGAATCTGAACCTGTGATTGATATTGTTTCTATTTCTGAAATTGATTCATGTTCTGAGGGTATACCTGAGGGTCAGCTTGTTACACCGGGATTAGGTGTTATACCTTTGCATATCATTTCTTTGGAGCTGCATTGCACTAACCCTATTGCAGGAGGTACATATGAATTTGATCAACATACACCCACGGTGGAAGACAAAGGTGCTCGCATACACGACAGTTTGAAGATTAATAGGCACCAGCTGAACCTGCTCATCAACAATCACTGCTTCGTAGATCCAGCTGTGGAGGACATCTCCCTACTTGATCAAATCTGGAGACTGAAGCAGTTCTTCCTTAACGCGTCCTTGCTGAATCCGGTGGTGGAAGACATCTCACTAAAAGTCCAAAATTGGCAACTGCCACCATGATAAGGGGAGTTTTCTTTTCCCTTCTCCTCCCTTTCCCGGTTTTATTGCCCTTGTCTTTGATCTGTTGACTGTTATGATTGTGATATGATGATTGTGACACACTGAGGACATTGTGTAGTTTAAGTGTGGTCTATTGAGGGAGACTCTGATTTTCTTTGATTAGTTTATGTTTTCTGCGTTAAATTTTTCGTTTTCTAGGTAGTTTTTGTTTTGTTTTGTGTACAGTTTTACATGTTTTCTCTTGATTTCTGGACTTGGTTTAGGGTGTAGACTTGTCTTTCATTTCATTGATACTCTGATTCGGTTGAAATCCTTGCTTTTCTTTGATTAGAGGATGATCATGATGTTTGAGAGGGTGATTGATTGTGATAGAAATACCCTGTGTGAGATTTGAGCCACTTTATGTTCTTTCTTGTGTGATATGTCTCTTGATTGCTTGCGCATATGCCTTGGCTTGACTCGTTTTGATGATTCTTGATTGATATGCATGTTTGAAAATGATAAAGGCAATTTTGTTGTTGAGCCTCTCTAGCCAAATGAGCTTACCCTGTTTTGATCCTTTGATAGCCCCTTTGAGCCTTTACTTTCCCCATTTCTTTGTTTTGAAGCTTATACACTAGCCCTAAGTGAAAAAAAAAACCATCTTTACCTTAACCTTAGGGAATTTTGGAGCTTTGGAATTGTTTTGGGAATAAGTGTGGTCTCTTGGGATATTCAGATGAATTGGTTAGTTGGCTCCTCTTCTTGTTTTGTTTTATAAATATATTGTGTATCTTGTCTCTTAGAGTTGTGTTCTGAAAAGAGAGAAAAGAAAACAGACAAGATGAAAAAAAAAAGAAAAAAAAATACAGAAAAATGAGATAATAAAAAAAAATTTGTTGTGTGAATATTGGAGTCAAGAAGAGGATTGAATTAGAGGTTTTGGGTGTGATCTGACTGTGTTTACACTTGTTCCCCATTGCTCCTCTATTCCTTTTGGTTTGTAGCTTCTCATCCATATTTATCCTCCCTTTGTCCTTGGCCCTGTTACATCCATAAAAGACCTTTTGATTTGAACATGCATATGTTTTGAGTGTTGATATTAGAGGCCTGCCAAATCTGTTTGTGTTTGCTTTCTTGAGTGGATTCAGTTGATATTATTTATCCTAGACACTTGAGAGAAATATTGATAGTGTGCATCTGTGAGCTTTTTTACTTTTGATTCCTCTGTTGAACTGATTGATCATTTTTGCCATGCTTTGAATTGCTTGGATGATTTCTCTGAGTATTTGCTTTCTTTGATCCTGTGATGGATACTGTCCACTTCCTTTCTTTGTCCAGATGTCTTGAGAACTGTGTAATGTTGTTTCTTTCATTGAGTCTTTGTTTTTTGTTTGTTGAGTCTGTGTCACTTCTTGATGTCCTCAGAACTGTCCCCTGTTTTGCATCTTGATTTTACCCAGGAGTGCAAAAGACAAGGTGTGGTCTATTTTGATGAATCAATATTTTATACCATTTACTTAGTTTTTCGCGCCTAATTGTGTTGATGAATTGTGCTTAATTCTTAGTTATTGTGTCATTTTCACCATTTGGGCTTAATTAGACCAATAATTCTTATTTTAATTAATTTGAATTATTTAAGCTTAATTATTCCTATTTTTATTTTCAGGGCAATTTTGGAATTACACTGTGAGACATTTGGAGTGTTATCAATTAAGTCAAGACTCTTCACATGGACATTTTAAATTTAATTATTTTGAAACTTAGTAGTCTAGATAGTTTTTAATTAAATTTGTAAACATTGGGCCAATTTTTGGCAAAATAGTTTGAGCCCATTTAGGAAACATGACTTGGCACCTAGGGTTTTGCAAAGGGGTGGACCCCACCTCATTTTAGAGGACACATGGTCCTAGGAATAAAACCTACCAGTTGTCACTCATTTGAAGGGATGAGTATTCTCTGCTGAAACAAAGAAAGGTGTTGCAGCATTGGGGCACATTCTCTCGGCTGGAATCAAATTTTTTGGAAGGGGTTTTAACTTGGAACATGGTTTCGGTGGATGGCATTGGTTGAAGAAGAGCATTGCATTTACTATTCCTTGTTGTATTTTTGCTGAAGCGACGGTCTAGGATCTTAAATTTATGCTATTTTATTTGATTTAAAAGAATAGTAAGCTTTGGTGAGTTGATTTCACGGTTTTGCTGCAAGTTTAATTCCCTTTCTTCCTTTTTCTTTTGACGTGATTAATGGGAGGCAAGCAAGGTGTCACCTTTAATTTGGGAAGTGTAGTACGGTGCAACATTTTTTTTTCAATTGGAATGGGACACTCTGAATTCACAGTGCTTTATTGTGTTTTTCTTGGAGCATGAGACCATTGTCTTTTGGGTGCTGCAACGTTATTTTTGGGGGAGACTATGTAGCTCACGGTTCTTTTGAGGGTGAATGAGAGAACATTTTTTCCTTTCAAGCACTGATTTATATTTTATATTGGGTGTCTTTTATGTCCTTTTGATTCCAACTAGCATAGTGTCATCATGACTCCATCAACACATCATAGCTAGCATCGTTGATTTATTGAGAAGTTCAGCACGGTGATTTATTTTATTTGGAGGTGCAGTATGGGTCACAGCCTCGAGAAAGGTTTTATCAAGCACATTGATTTATTTTTCTTTTTTTTAGGAAACGGTGCTTTAATTTGAGAACATTGCTTATCAACTTACTTATTTCTTTGCTTTTAGAAAATTGTTGCACGACATTTTAAGCATTATTACTTCTTATTCTAGTTTCATTATGCATTTAATATTTTAATTTAAGTGTTGCATTTTAATAATTTTAAGTGTGTTTAGATATTTAATTTCTTTTCAGCATTGAGTTTAAGCATTTTCTTTTACTTTAAAGTTTTCAATTATGTTTAGTCATATTTAATTTTCATGCATTTAATTAAGTTCATTTGCATTCACAAAAATTTTCACTAAACCCGCCCCCCCCCACTTCGTGTTAGACTCGATTCTGAACTGCAAAATTGGTCCTTGAGAGACGACCTAGGAGTCACTTCCTAGCTATACTGCATTTCTTTTATGCAATCAAATTTGTATGGGCCGCGACTCCCATCACTTTAGCATATGTCAAACCTTGAGAGAAATCCATGCAATCTTTCTAGTGTTTGTAATTGATTTCCCAACCATCATCATACTTGCTGGAATAAAACTATATATATAAAAAAATAGTTTTAGCATTCATTTATATAAAAAAGAAAGTCCAAACATTGAGGTTCTTACCAATCAACTAGTTGTCTGAGATTTGTGGGAGGAGGCCTGTGAAATGAGCAGAACCATAAAGCATAGCTCTCGTGCATAGAAATAACAAGAAGTTGCTAATGGCTCCTGAAATTCATAATAACTTAACTATTATATTTTAAAATCACATATGGAACTTTATTATGTTAACAAAGTTGACTTACCCGGATATATAAGGCAACAAATATAATTTCTTGCCGCTTGCAAAATTTCTAATGAGATATGTGTTTATGTGATCAAAATCATTTGATTCGTGAATGAATTGGGGATCAATAAATCCATAATCATCAAAGTGCTGCAACTTGTTACTGGTCCCACACAAATACTTGAAATCAAAAGTTAACTTTGATATAAGGATACTTGATATACAAATCAATTTTATATATAAATAATTGCTCATAGACTTACATAATCCATAGCTGAATAATTGTAATATTCAACTCTTGTGTTCCCGAAGCAAACTCTCTGACATCAGAGCCATGAAGGTATAATGGGACCTCATATTATGTCCCAAATACATTAGCATCATATTCAACCTCCAAAGGCTTATCTTCAAGGATGTCAGCAAGTAGCTGTAATGAACCAAGAGGATCATCCTCAGATAGAGGAATCTTCTCTTGTGCTTGCGTTTGTTGTTACATGGAAAAATAAGATAAGTTTTGACATCAATAACATGTAAACTTTAAAATTGAGAAATGTAAAGAAGAATTCCATACCGAGGGGGTCAGAAACTGAACCAATCAAATGTTTAAGCCAAACGATAAAGGACTTCAATGCTTGTTCCACAGTGAAAATCTCATATGTGAGCAGAGGAACTAAGGCATCTGGTATGATCATTTCGTCTACTGAGACCTTCACCTCGTCCTCTGATAGCTCCATACCATGAACAACAGTCGCTGCCTTAAACACTGTTCCACGAGCTATCAGGATTGTCTCGGTATCGTCTAAAATGTATAGCAAACATGGACTAGTGTCGTCCATGTCATCCCTTGGGATGACTGGTTGATGGGTTGTCGCAACCCACACAAATTTGATGAGTATAAAGAAATGCAGATTGGTATACGCTTAGTTGCCCGATTGGTGATTGCATCTTCGCTTAGTTGATCAATCTGTATAGAACACAGTGGATGGAATAGGTCTATTGTGTTCGCTTAGTTCGTGATTATGATAACATGGTTAGCCTTCGCTTAGTCGGTTAGCTGTGTTGGATTAGAGGTTAGAGTAGTTTATTCATGAGACTTTTGCACTTTAATTGCCATACTGCTGCTTTAATTCTCTCAATATTTAATCTGTCTGATTAAAAGAAAGGTCAAGTATGCCGCTGAGAGCCAGAATGGACCGTTGAGTGCTCAGAGCGATTAGAGGGAAACCGCTCAGTGGCAAAACTGACCGCTCAACGGTCAAAGCGGTAGAGGGGAAACCGCTGAGCGGTGCACTTTGGCGCCTGGGCGGTTGTCAGTTTTTATACTCCAGATTCTGTAATCTTTCTGTTATCTTTTTGGCTTATATATAGCCCCAGTGCGACTTGAAAACATATTCTTTGGCAGAGGAAGACGTCTAGACCTACCTTACACTCATTCGGAAGATTTCTTGGATGCTTAGGCTCCTTTTTATCCAATCTAGGGTTTGCTTTTCCCTTCTTTTCATTATATTCATCTAGTTTCACCATGACCATGGTGAACTAAACCCTTTGTTGTTGGGGAACAATGTAATCTTTTGAAACTCTCATTTATTTAAATTCTTATTTATTCCATATGCTTGTCATATACTTGTTTATCAATTGTTGGGTTCTCATTTATGCTTAATGCTTTTATTGTTTAACTCATTCAGTAAAAGTTGTTTGTCTTTACTGATACGGGAACGTACAGTAATGTCATGAACTGGTGGGAAATTCCTTGATTATGCTAATACCGCCGAGGGATAGGGGTAGGACGACCAATTGTATTTTGGTTCCGTTTGCTATGCATTATTAGTTACTAGGGGAGGCTAGGGATAGCAAGCCGATAATTAATAATAGATAAACAAGTGAATTGGGTTAAGGGTAGACTAAGAAAGTTTGCATGCAATTAGATAAACAAGTGAATTAAATAAGAAGAGTAGATAGATGAGAGTGGATAAGATGAAATTGTAAACCCCAACAACTCCATTCATTCATAGTTTTTCCTTGCCAATTGAATCAATTGCATTTGCATGTTTAGTTTTTTTTCTTTGCATTCCAAACTTAACTTTAATTCTCTTCTCAAATCTTAAGCGATTAGTTTACATGAAAGATTAGGGCTTCGAGTCCTTTGGGAGAATGATATTGGGTTTTACCAATTATATTACTTGATAACGATCTGGTAAACTTGTCAGGGGTTTAACAGTAGGCTTAACAGAATTCCAAATAGAACAGTAATACAGTCGAATGTGTGATCCACACTGTCGACAGACACATGAGAAAACACTTTGAAATTCTTTTCAACTCAAAATCTCACACAGTACAGTTTCACAAAATCTGTACAAAGGTTTTAGCATAGTCGAATCCATTATGAGTGTATCCGACTGAACTAGAACTTTGTCACAACAAGTATAAGTTCATAAAGGTGCATGTGATCTTTTTCTTTCTGAAATGTGCAGTAATCAAAAACATTTTATCTCACTTTTCAAGACAAGCATGTTCCACAATAATATCATATAATCAAGCATAGGAACATACATTGCAATTCATTAAAACATGTTCAGCAGATATGTTAAACAATAAAACACAAACATGTAATACTGGAACATATGTACTGTTATTAAGCATTGTGTTGTCATCATCAAAAACAAGTTTGATATAGAGTTTGTGTTGTCAATAAACTCAACAATCTCCCCCTTTTTTGATGATGCACAACCATGATTAATAACTCAACCATGTTTATACAGTTCCACATATGACAGAGTAAAAGCATATATCATAAATAATCATAACAGATCAGTTACTCTGTATATACAAAGATTCTCCCCATATAGATTTGCTCTCATACACTCATGAATATCTCTCTCCCTTTGTGCATTAACAAAAAAGGAATGCTTAAGATATTTATGCAGTTTTGGAAAACAGAGATGCATCATCAAGATATGCAGTTTGTAAAATACAATGATGCTCTCACAAATCACATCACAAAACAGTTTAAACTCCCCCTGAAATATAGGTGTGTGATGAAACAATGTGTAAAATAATGATATTTCCCCTGTCATTATGCATGAATTTCAAAATCAGTTTGAGTACACAATGCAGAATATCACAGATTAATAACAATTTAAGCACATATTGTATCATAGTCAAATTATCAAATCACATGTAAATGCAATGATACAAATATAAAAAATCTCACAATATCATCTCAAATCAGATATTTAAACATGTAAAGAGTGGAGATAATAGCAGAATATTAATGATTTAAGCAGTCAGTAAGGATAGTGATAAAGCAAGAATTTAATCATATCATAACAGAAGTCAATATGGAAGAATGCATGACAGTTTAAGCATAGTTGACTTCAAACAGAGCACAGTCGAATCAATCAAATAGAGTATCAGATATTATTCAACCAGTTAAGTAAATGGATTGATTCAAATGACTAATTTCATTTCCTTGAATTAAAGATATTACAATTGTGATGCAAAAACAAGGAAATACAATCAAAACAAAGAAACTAACAAAAGATGGCTTTATATGCCATATTCAAAATGAAAAGCTCTAGTTTAGGACTCAAGACATTAAAATAGACTATGACTATTCTTTCACTTCTTTGAATGAGATTAGAAATAATCAGTGAAGCTTTCATTAGGGTTATTTTCATTCTGATAACTTGTTCCATGATTCCGTATGTTTGCAGAGTTGCTTCCAGTGTTGTACTCAGCCTCTTCTCCCATGAAATTCCATCCATTTGCAGTTTTTACAATTCCTAAAGACACAGCAGAGTCAAGGTCAAATGTATTTGTTGCACCCCAGAGACACTTCTGCTCATTTTCAACATGCACACCTTGAAATTCTAATATCTTGCTTACTAATACTGCATAAGGAAGACACCATGATCTATTCAAGGCAACAAGCTTCATATGGTTCTTCACAACTTCTAACCAGTTAATTGGAATATCATTTTTGATAGCATGGAGAAGATAAATGTCTTCACTTGTCATCTTGTTAGTTTTCATTCTTCCTGGGAATATGATTTGAGCCAAAAGAACAACCATCGACTTTTCTTCTTTTCTCAAGCCTTCATGTGCATAGAATCTTTCAATTGACTATCTTCCAGGAAATCTTAGTCAGTCCTTTTATAACTTTCTTTTGTTGAATAAGAAATCAGTTTGAGCAGAGGATATGTGTGACAGACCTCCTCCTGACGATAGATTTACAGATACATTCCACAAGGAGTCATCAATTACAATGTCCACTCCTTTTACTCTTGTGCAGATGTTGTTGTCAGTCATCCCCAAATTGTGGTAAAATACCTTCACAAGGTCAGGATACCACCATCCCTTTAGTTGCACAAGTAATGAAAAGTTTTGTCTCTCTATCCACTTAGGAAACATGAATCCTTCCTTTTCAAACAGATTCAGATTAATGCCCAAAGGAGAGGCGACAGTCTTTGTGGATCCACCATGGAATCTTTCCCGAGTTACTTCATCACTCATCCATCCGGTTGAATCAGGCATTCTTGATTCAGAATCATTTCTTCTTATGTTTCTTGATATGAAGCGACTTGAAGAGGCCATGAGAGTTCAGGAAACTTCCTTTCTCAGTCAAAGATAATGAACTATTTTCTTCAAGGATAGTAGTGTTTTATAAGAAAACAAGACGCATAACCCAACGATTATCATTTAAAAACCACAGTTCCTAGTTCATTTAAGTTCTAACGTTTAAAAACAGAGTTTTTCATATATTCAAATGACTCAGTCGATTGAATTAATGTTGAAGTCGATTGTGACTCGAGAAAAACATTTTCAACCAAATTCAATCAATCAAACAGTTAATCACACAACACAAACAATCATACCGTGATGGGTGTCGCACCCCATGCAAATTTAATGTGCAATTAGGAATGCAGTATAGACTAGGAAGTGACTCCTAGGTCGTGTCTCAAGGACCAAATGTGGTTCGAGAATGAGGTCATACACGAAGTGGGGGGGTTGTGAAAACATTTTGCGGTGAATACGGATGAATTAAATCAAAACACTGACACAAACTGATACTTTAATAAAAATCTAAAAACGGTTTCAAAGACAGACTGCAGACAGTTGGTCATTAACTTAATTACAATGCTTCCTATCACAGATCAACAAAATAAAGCAGCGACTCAAACCTCTAATCCAACTCAATTAACCAACTAAGTGTAAGCTAATTATGTTTTCATAAAAGCGAACTAAACGAACGCAATGTTAACATCAAATCCAATTTACACCATGCAGTTTCATCAATTAAGAGAAGACTCAACACTAATTGGGCAACTAAGTGTATACCCAATTGCAAGTGCAAATACATATTTCATATTAACCAAGTCAGAGTGGCAAATACAACTACAGTCCAGAAATCTCAAGGAAACTTTATAATATCGCTGATGACCAACTCGACTAACCTAACCTAACATCACAATCAAAGTATCGCAACCGGACAGAATAGACAACATTAAAATAAACGGAAACAATAAATTGAACATGACAGACAACATGAGAACAGTAAATTGCACAGTCCTAAAGCCAGATGTGTCAACTAATTAAAATGCATCAGGTAATAAAGAAACACATGGTGTGCTATTCAAATGCAATGCTTAAACTAAAACACTAAATGTCCAATGGAGTTTGGAATTAAAATTAAATACTCAACGTACTTGACAAATTGAAATGCAAGAAATAAATAACAAGAAGCATCAATGCTGGAATAAAATTAAATGCAACAATTGAACAAAAGAAATCTGAAAAATACATTAGGCTAGTGAATCAATTGGATTTCGGAAATGGTAGTAAGAGATAAGTGCAGTAAAAGGAAAAATGAGGAAGCTGGTCCCATTAAATCACCGTGTTCTCCTCTTTGCTAAAAGAAAATGGATGCAACACGTGACAACTGCCACTTATCCCAAGGCGTCCCTGCACACCTACTCTCATCTTCATCAAACCGTCACTTCACTCTCGAGTAATTAGCTGCAGCAACGTCCTCAACATTCCAATTAGCCACCACTTGCCTTCTCCTGAATAAAACTCACACTTGTCCAAAAGAAAGTCACCAAACTTTTCTTAAATAAAATCAAATAAGACATTTCTCCGCATACCCATTGCAGCGCTTTTCTTAAAGATAAATCTGAACGCCTTAAAAAACATAAATCCCAGCAACATTTAACGGAAGCTCAAATGAAAGTAAAATAGGTGTGGTAGCTACTGCCTATTCCAGCAAAGCAAAGAAACATCAAACCACCGTGCTTTATTTAAACGAATGTCACATGAGTGCACAAGGAAAATGAACCAGCGTTTCTTCCATTCAACAAAATGAAAACAGCGTTTTCAAAAATAATAAATGGAAAGTAAAACTTGCTTTTCATTCAACCGATGACAATAAGTGGGAATAGCATATTCAAAAACAAGTGTAGTCCCCCCGTTCCAGCCAAAGTGAACTCTCGGTCGCTAAAATGTAAGTGACAGCTGCTTCCAAATCAAAGGCCGTGAATCCCTAAAATGGGTGGGGTCCACCCTAAAAAGAAACCTTAGGGTGTGGTGCCATGTGTCCTACAAAATTGGGCCTTTTACATTTTTGCCAAAATGGCCCATTGTGCATAAGTTCAATTAAAAATATTCTATACTACTAAGTTAAAATATAATTAAATTTGAAATCTCCAAGTGGAGAGTCTGTAATTTATTTGGTGTCCTTCCTAATGTCGCAAAATGTATCTCTAAAATTTTCCTGCAATAAAAAATGCAATTAATTAGCTCAGAAAATTCAAATTAATTAAAATTAGAATTTCCGGTCAAATTAAGCACAATTAGCAGAAACGGGAAAATACCGGAAAATTAAGCACAATTCCCTTATTAATTCTAGCACAATAAACTAAGTGAAATCATTAAAATATCGACTCATCATACAGCAACAATCAATCATAATATGCATGATACAACATATAGATATAGATTTACTAGTTGTAGACACTCAAGGTTTTTGATATGTTCAATAGTTGATTCATCCTTGAGAACAGTTCTGCATCAGCTGTATATCCTGCAAAACAATTAAGTTTTGGTTGCTGGTACCCATTTGACTTTGGGTCCTTGATTGTTATGTTCCTTTGGTATCCATAAACATAAACCTTGAGGAACAACAACATTTCTATAATAACAATTTTTAACAGTATGACCAACACATCTGCAGTAAAAACATGAATTTCTAGCAGATTTTCTTAATTCAATAAAATTCCAGGCATTGGTTCTGTTAGAGTGAGCTTTGTATCCTATTCCTTGTCTATTATTAGTTCTGCTATATGAGTTTAATACAGCATCTAAATTGTCTCTACCTTGAGTAAACTTAGCTAGCGTGCTAGTCAAGTAATCTATCTTTTTAATGTGTGTAGGACAATTTTCACAAGCTTTTTCAACAGTAACAATTTTAACTTCACAGTTCCTAGCAGATGACAAAGCTTCATTCAATTCTTTTTCTAATTTTTCATTTTCTGCAACAAGGTTGTTAATTCTATATTCATAATCTCTTTTCTCAGAGTTTAGTCGATTAACCTTGTATTTCAGTCGCATTGCTTCAACATGCAGTTCCCTGAATGTTTCAATCAACTGCGAATATTTCTCTTCTATAGGCAGCTTCTCAAATTCATCATCACTGTCACACTCAGTCTTTGCAGTTCTAGCCATGTGACATATGTTGGATTTCTCCTCTTGGTCAGCATCCTCCTCACTTGAACTTTCAGATTCAAAGTTCTCCTAAGCAATGTAGGCTCATTTTCTTCTCATATTTCTGCCTTGAGGGAATCTTTTCATTCCTTTCTGCTTTGGCTGTAATTCAGGATAGTCAGGCTTGATGTGACCTTCTTTTCCACATTCATAGCACTGGGCAGCATTCGCGCTGAAGCTCTTCTTTTTGCTTTGACCTGCATGGTTAGACAGTTAACTATCATTTTGCATAAGTCGACTAAACTTTCTTACCATCAGAGTCATCATCTCTTTGTCGTCCATCTCTGTTTCTATGATGTTCTTGTTTGTAGCCTTCAGAGCAATGGACTTTTTTTCTTCAATCTCCTCTTCATCTTTCAGTCTACCAAGTTCTAACTCATGTTCCTGTAACTTGCCAAACAAGGTAGCCATATTCATAGTTGTAAGATCTTTGGATTCAGATATTGTAGTGACTTTTGGTTGCCAATTCCTGTTCAGGCTTTTCAGAATCTTGATGTTGATCTCTTCTTTATCAAAGACTTTGCCAAGGGTCATCAGGTGATTTACAATATGAGTGAATCGTTTCTGGAAATCATAGATGCTTTCACCAACTTTCATTCTGAACAATTCATACTCTTGTATCAATGAATTCTTCCTAGCTCTCTTGACTTCATCCGTGCCTCCATGTGTTACCTCTAGAACATCCCACATTTCCTTTGCAGACTTGCATTGGGATATCCTGAAAAATTCATCAATTATTAGTGCAGAGGCAATAATATTTCTAGCTTTAACATCATATTGAGCTTTTCTATTTTCATAAGTAGTCCACTCAGTAAAAGGTTTCAAAACAATTTCACTATAACCAGTTTTTGTAGGCACATATGGACCATTTAAAGGGGCATCCAAAATTCCTTTATCTTGCGATTCAAGAAACATTTGCATGCGAATTTTCCTAAAAGGGTAGTTTTGACCAACAAACAGAGGTGGTATGTTTGTTGAAGTCCCTTCACTAAAATTTTGAAAATTTGAAGTCATCCCCAGGTTTTACAGTCGAATAGAATAAAAATAGAGTCGACTGAATTTTCAAATATCTTATGAAAACCAACTGTGATACCAATTCTTAGGAAACAGGTTGGCTTCGTTTTACACTAAGAGGGGGGTGAATTGGTGTTAGTTCCAAAACAAAATCTTTTCTCAATCTTGAGATGAAAATGCAAAGCTTTTGGTCTTTCCTTGAAATGCAAGTAATGAAAATTCAATGCAGTGGAAAAACGCAGTTCACTGCTAAACAGTTAAAGTCGACTGGAAATAAAGAGTGCAGTGATAGAGAAAATCAAACACTGGTTTTTATACTGGTTCAGCCAACAATGCCTACATCTAGTGTCCTTCTAATCGAGGAAGCAAATGCACTATAATGGTTGCGGTTTTTACAACAAGGAATTTATAGAAGCACCACGCAAAAATATAAATCTCCTCTCTAACCCAAAACCAAATCAATACACATTTAATACAGTTGACCAAGTCAGTCAATCTTAACTAAATTTTAAAAAATATAGTCGTTGGAGCGTATAGGCTTAACAGAATTCCAAATAGAAGAGTAATACAGTCGAATGTGTGATCCACACTGTCGACTGACACATGAGAAAACACTTTGAAATTCTTTTCAAGTCAAAAACTCACACAGCACAGTTTCACAAAATCTGTACAAAGGTTTTAGCATAGTCGAATCCATTATGAGTGTATTCAACTGAACTAGAACTTTGTCACAACAAGTATAAGTTCATAAAGGTGCTTGTGATATTTTTTTTTCAGAAATGTGCACTAATAAAAATCATTTTATCTCACATTTCAAGACAAGCATGTTCCACAATAATATCACATAATCAAGCATAGGAACATACATTGCAATTCATCAAAACATGTTCAGCAGATATGTCAAACAATAAAACACGAACATGTAATACTGGAATATATGTACTGTTATTAAGCATTGTGTTGTCATCATCAAAAACAAGTTTGATATAGAGTTTGTGTTCTCAACAATCTCAACAGGTTGCTATAAAATAGCCAAACCTGTGAGGATTGTAGCAGCAATTAAATGGCCTAAGACATTGCAATTATTACAGCATGGTGCAAAGCTAAAAAAAAAAATCTGACAACACTATTTAACAGATTTTCTAACCAACTCAAGTATGATTTTTACAATTCAGTGTGTAATATGAATTGGAACAACTTGAGTCATGTGTCAAAACCTCAAACAAACTTGTAGCAAGGTTCATAAACACAAGAAACTGGCTGAAACAATATGCATCATATCAATTCAGAAAAAAACACGTTGGATGCAGAGTTGAAAAACAGCGAACATGTTTTTAATGCTTTAGCTCCATGATCAAAGCTAGAAAATGTGTCTTATTGCTTTATATGATCAAAGAGGAGCTATCACTGCACTGGACACAATAAAATATCGGAAAAATAAAGCTGGAACAGAATCAAAACATACGACAGAGTAAAACTATAAATATAATTGCACAATACCGTGACAAAAACGGAATCTAAAATTGGCAGATGAATTGGACTCAAACAAGTGATATGTGTTAGCGGATTGGCAAGTGTACCAAATCGTATCAAGTAATAAAAATGGTAAAACCCATTATCGTTCTTCCTATGAGACTCGAAAGGCCTTATCGTTCACGTGAATCAAAATCGTCAGACTTGCGGAGAAAAATTCAATAATTGTGGTGGATGCAGTGACAGAAAATAAATATGCAATCTGTGATTCAATTGACAAGATTTAGGCAATGGATGAATGGAGTTGTTGGGGGTTTACAATTTCATCTAATCCTATCTCTTTTATTTACTCCTCTTGTTTAAATAGCTTTATTATCTAATTGCATGCAAACTTTCTTGGCCTCCCCTTAACCCGATCCCTCGGCGAAAAGGGCCTCTTACTAATTACCGGCTTGTTATCCCTAGCCTCCCCTACCAACTAGCAACGCATTACAAACAGAAGCAAATACAATTGGTCGTCCTACTCCCCTATCCCTAGGTGGTATTGCTTAACCAAGGAAAATCTCACCAGTTCGTGTCATTACTGTACGTCCCCGTATCAATAAAGTCAAAGATCAATTACCGAATGAGTTAAACGATAAAGGCATTAAGCACAGTATGAGAATCCAACAATTGATAATAAACGCATATGAAAAAGATATAATTCAAAAAAGAGTTTCAATAAACGAGAGTATCAAAAGATTACATTGTTCCCCCAACAACAAAAAGGGTTTAGTTCACCATTGTCATAGTGAACCAAGATGAAAATAATGGAAGATATGGAAAGCAAACCCTAGAAAAGATGAAAAGGAGCCTAAGCATCCAAGAGATCCTCTCCAAAGAGTGCAAAGTAGGTCTAGCCGCCCTCCTCTGTCAAAAGAATGAATTGGAATTTGTAGCAGGACTATTTATAGGTGAGAAGCGCAGCAGAAAAATAGGCCCAAGCCCAGCTGACCACCGCCCGACGCCACACTTTGCCGCTCGGCGGTGTACCCTAAATCGCGCCACCGCTAGGCGGTAGGGGTCTACCGACCGGCGGTTTCCCGTGTGCCGCAAAACCGCTCGACGTCAGGGGTCTGCCGCCTGGCGTCCACTGTTGTTGTCTTCTCCTCCCGACTGACCGCCCGGCGCCAGGGGTCTACCGCCGAGCGGTCCCTAGGCTCTTCTTTTCTTCGATTTGCTTGCTTTTTCTTGAGTCTATGACCTTCATCTTCATTCCCAATCTTCACTTCTATCAAATTTGCTGCAAAACAATGCAGAACAAGCATAATATCGCTAAAAACAACTTTTGACTCTCGACTGACTCATTTATTGAGTTTTACTTGATCTCAAGCTCATTCTAAGCAGTAAAGGGTGTAATTTGGTCCAAAATAGCATATGAAAATAACGATTTTTCAACCGTTATCAGAAGGATTGTGTTAAGAATTAAGAAGCAATTTCTCTCAAGCAACCTCTGTTCTGAGATTGTAGTGTAGGATCAGAATCCTCTATAATCTTTTGACATGTTCCCAAAATATGAAACTCCTGAGAAAAAGTACATTTTATCTTTATATGTTCCTCTATAATCTACCTTAATTTATTAACCGAAATCTAAACGCTTTTGTAGTGTTTCTTTTTGTTGCAAGGTGTCATTTTATTAGAGTTCCAATGAAGTATTTTTGGTGAATTTACATCGAATCGAATTTTGAAGTTTTTACGTACGTTTTACAAACACTAGTTACCCATCTAAGTTGGTTTGATAGAAAAGTTGATTGACAAAATTTTCAGCTGATGTTTTTTGAAGAACTTTTACATTTGTGCTTCGCGAAATAGCGAGTATTTTTAATGACAGTGCATATTTCTCTTTGCTGTTTTGAAGGTACAGGATATCGCTTTACAAAGTTTCACCTGTATTTTTTTTGTCCATAGCAGAACCTCAAAGTTATAAATTAGAATGTTTGTTTTTATACTCACTTTTTCTGTGTTCTTACCAAAAGTATCTCCATAAACAATGCTACTTTTATCCAAATACTGACCCAATTGTTTATAACCATACAAGTGAAGAGTTCATAATTTGAACTAGGACCAACTAGCAAAAAGTGCTTATAACATATTTGAAAAAAAAGTATATATATATATATATATATATATGTATATTATTAATGAATTAATGAATTAAGGTTCTTCATTGTTAATTAGAAGTCTTACTATATAGATATATAGTATTAATGAATTAAGTTAATCTCTACTTTGTATATTCCCTAAATCTTAATATTTTTTTAAGGAGGAATTATCTAATTGTTTTCTTTATTTAAATCACATATAGTGATTATATGAATATTGTCTATTCCCAGTTAATTATTTAATTAGAGATATAGTTTAAAACCAGTATCATGTAAACACTCTAATATCATATTAGAAGTTAATCTAATATATATATATATATATATATATATATATATATATATATATATATATATATATATATATATATATATGTTTCTGTTCACAATAAATGCAAGATAAATATGGTTGAATGTGCTTTTTTAATAGATTATATGCATGATTTGTAGTTTTATTTAACTAGTCCTTCCATTTTTACTAATTACATTGTTATTCTTTTTTTAATTTGCAGTTGTGAACTATTCTTACACATACGGTGTGTTTAAAGTTGAGGTAGGATGAATATTATTTTATAGTTTTGTTATTGCAAATAGTGTTAGTTTCTATATATTGCTAGTACTATATTGAGTGCTTTTAGTTGACATATTTGTATACTTTAAGTTCTATTGTTTTTACTTATACATGCTTTAATCTTATTTATTCACTAGGGTTATACAAATCTATCGAGCTCAAACAAGAAACATGGATTCAAAGTCTAAGTCAAACAATATCAAGTGGTCAACAATTAAGGTACATTAGTTTAGTATGTTTTGTGTAGTATAGTCTTGATTGTGATAATTAAATTGTTGAATGGTTGAATAACTTGTATTCTTGAATGGTTGAAGACTTATTTACTTGTTGCATGATAATGGTTAGTTAAATAACATGTATTATTGTGAAAATGGTTGGAGGAGTATATGGTTGTTATGAAAGCATAACTTATTATTAATCGTTTAAACTTGTATATTGTATATAGTTATTTGTTATCATGTACTGAATTTGTTTGGAGTATACTAGAGTTTTGGTTCTTTTTTATGTTCAAATTATAAAAATGTTTTTTAATTTTGGAATTCTAGTGCCCAAGACAACCCAACGACAATGATTGTGGGTATTTTTTGTGTCAATATATGAAGGAAATTATTACATACGGTGAAGGAGGAACAATTCCAACTGATGTAAGTTATCTTTATCATCATAATTAATTTGTAGTAATATTTAATGAACTAATTCTATATTATTTTTCTTCCTTGCAGTTTCTAGTTGCAGATGTCAACAATATCATGAAAGTCAAATAATTGAAGTTAGAGAAAATTGGTGTTTACATGTAATTAGTACATGCTTATAAGTTATGTTAGGGTGATGTACATGCTTATAATTACTAATAGGATATATATGTTATGGTTGTATATATTATCTTATAAAGCAATGTTATGTCATGACACATATTAGATGACTTAATGATTAAATTTTGAAATATTAGTGTATCAATAATTTTTATTTATATTAATGAACATTCTTTTTGACACATTTGTCATATTTTTCTCAATATATATATATTTTTTTTGTATATAATAGAACCAATATATAGTGCAAATTTGTACATAATAGAATCAATATTTTATATTTTATATTGAAATTATTTTTTTTTTAAATTTGAACCAATAGATAGTGTTTTTTTAAAAAAGTGTTATCTATTGGTGGCTGGCAATAGATAGCGCTTTTTTGAAAAAACGCTATCTATTGTGGTTGACAATAGATAGCGCTTTTTTTAGAAGCTCTATCTATTAATAGATAGCGCACACATACATAATGCTTATGATAAAAAAAGCGTTATCTATGCACTTTTTTGTAGTACTACTACATCATTAGAGGTTAGTACATCATCAATTTAATTCTCAGTTCACACATAATCCAGTACTGAGGGAAAACAGGGCCCCTTAGTGTTGACAAACTGGCAAGCGTACCAGATCGTATCAAGTAATAATAAAATGGTAAGTCCAAGTATGCTAAGAGACTCACGACACTAAATTGTTGTGCTTTTGCTTAACCAATCAAGACTATAAAAATAATATTTTGGGTTTTTTTTTAATACGGAAAAATAAATATGAATGCAATTTGATCAATTGAGGTTAAACACAAAAGGGGATGGATGATGTTGATAAAATGAGGTGGATTTGTTGCTAGGATTCAGATTTCACCCAATCACTCTCATAAATCTACTATTCTTATTTGATTCGCTTTATTATCATATTGTCATGCAAACTTTCTTGGTCTCCCCTCGGCGAAAAGAGCCTATTACTAATTACCGGCTTGCTATCCCTAGCCTCCCCTAGCAACTAGCAACGCATTACAAACAGAAGCAAATACAATTGGTCGTCCTACCCCCTATCCCTAGGTGGTATTACTTAACCAAGGAAATTCTCACCAGTTCGTGACATTATTGTATGTCCCCGTATCAATAAAGGCAAATATCAGTTACCGAATGAGTTAAACGATAAAAGCTTTAAGCACAGTATGAGAACCCAACAATTGATAATCAAAGCATATGAAAATCATATAAATAAATAAGAAATTCGATATATGAGAGTTTAGAGGTTACATCTTTCCCCAACAACAAATAAGATTAGTTCTCCATCGTCATGGAGAAACTAGGTGAATAATGGAATGGAAGAGATACAAACCCTAAAAAGGAGAAAAGGAGAGTTGTCACCATCCCCAAATCTACCCCAAAGGGGTGAAAAGTGTGTTTCTGTGCCTAAGCCATCAAAAGATCCAAACCCTAAGACGTTCTGGCCTTTAAATAGGGCATAAAAATAACATAAAATAAGCCCAAGCCCAAACAGATCATAAAAATCACAGAAAACTGGTTCAAGCCCAGCAGACAATCGCCCGGCGTCTGATAACGGTTGAAAAACCATTATTTTCATATGCTAATTTGCACTGAATTACGCCCTTTATTGCTTAGAATGAGCTTGAAATCAAACAAAACTCAATAAAAGAGAGAGGATTAGATGAAATTGTAAACCCCCAACAACTTCATTCATCCATTGCCTTAATCTCGTCAATTGAATCAAGCATTGCATATTTATTTTCTGTCATTGCATCCACCACAATTATTGATTTTTCTCCGCAAGTCTTGCGATTTTGATTCACGTGAACGATAAGGCCTTTCGAGTCTCATGGGAAGAACGATAGTGGGATTTACCATTTTTATTACTTGATACGATTTGGTACACTTGCCAATCCGCTAACAAGTTTTTGGCGCCGTTGCTGGGGACTCGAGGTTTGACTTATTTAGTAGTGTGAATTGATTGAATTTGACTTGTGTGTAATTATTTGTTTATATTTTTCTTTTTTTTTGTTTTATTTTATTTTTCTGTAAAAGTGCTTTTAGGGGTATTTTCTCTTGTGTATGCAGGAAGGAGTACACACTAGGAGCAGAAAAGATCAGCCACCTCTTCTCGAGGGGCTACCAGACAGGAGAGGGAGGAGAGTTAATCATTCTGAACGTGAACACTTTCCTTCTCCTGAACCACTTTTGCAACCTTTTGCACAGAACTTGGAGGAGATGGCGGAACAACCTCCTCCTCAAAGACGTACACTGGGGGACTCAGGCAACACTGTGGGTCCCTTGAATTTCAACAACATTGTCATTTCTGCAGACAATGCAACAAATTTGGTGATGAGCCCTGCACTTATTAAGTTGGTCCAAAGCAACCAGTTCCACGGATTGTCAAGTGAGAATCCCTACAAACATTTGACCACTTTTGACGAAATTTGCAATACTGTTAAGGTGGCCAGCGCCTCAGATGAAAGGATCAGATTTAGCCTATTCCCATTCTCTTTGGGAGGAAACGCTAAGGACTGGCTAAACTCATTTGATGGAGGGACATTTAGAAGTTGGGACGTTTTAGCAAGACGGTTTGTAACCAGATTCTTTCCGCAATCGAAGATCAATCAAGGGAAGCTGGAAATCTCGTATTTTCAACAAAGAATGGAAGACACCCTTGGGCATGCATGGGGCAGATTTAAAGGCTTATTGAGAAAAACCCCAATCCATGGGTTTGATAAGGCGGCCTACTTAATCATATTCATTGAAGGTTTGAACATACACTCAAAGATGATATTGAATGCTGCTGCTCAAGGAGATAATAGAAGGAAGATAGAGGATGAAGCTTATGATTTGATAGAACTCATGGCGGACAATGAGGAGATGTATGATACTTGTGGTGATGATGTTGCACTGTTGCAAAAGACCATTGAGACAAGGGAGCAAAGCAATGCAATTTTGCAGCAGTTGGAGAAGGTGGCAAACACATTATCTAAATTGTCACAGACAGTTAAAACGGTTTCTATGGGACCACAACAACCTCAGCTTGTGCCTATACAAAGAAGTGCAGATTCTGAAGAAATTTTTCAGAAAATTTTGAAGAGAAGTATGTGTACTGTAAGCTCGGTGAAGAATAGCAATGTGAAAGAAGCATGTGAGATTGTCACTCGAAGTGGGAAAATATTAAAGGAGAAAGAGGTTGAAAAAGAAGAAAAAGAGGAGGAGAATACTGAAGAAGAAAGTAAGCAGGAGACAGAGAAAAATGTGTTGCAGAGAGAACAGGTAGAGGAAACTGTGAAAGCCAAAGAGAAAGATTATGAAAAACCACTGCCATATCCAAAAGCATATTCTAGAAAAGAGAGAGAGAAACAGTTTGAGCGTTTTATGGAACTGTTCAAGAAATTGGAGATAACCATACCGTTCTCTGAGGCACTTTAGCAGATACCGTCTTATGCAAAGTTTTTAAAAGATTTCATTACAAAGAAGAGGAAGCACCTTGAAGAGGAAACAATTGAGATACAAGGAAACTGCAATGCAGTCCTACAAAGGTCATTACCTCCCAAATTGCAGGATCCAGGCAGTTTTACTATTCCTTGTACTATTGGAGATTTAGATGTTGGAAAGGCTTTGATTGATCTTGGAGCTAGCATTAATTTGATGCCTCTCTCTATGTTCAAGAAGATTAGAGGAGAGGAAATTAGACCAACAAGAATGGTCCTTCAATTAGAGATCACTCAAATATCCTTATGGAATTGCTAAAGATGTGATAGTCAAGGTAGATAAATTCCTATTTCCTGTGGATTTTGTCATAATGGAGATTGAAGAAAATGGAGATGCAGCTCTGATTTTGGGAAGGCCCTTCATGAAGACCGCTAGGATTGTAATCGACGTGGAAAAAGGAAAGCTTAAAGTGCAGGTACAAGATGAAGAAGTGGATTTTGATGTGTTTCAGGCAATGTCACATCCCAAAGACAACAATTCTTGCTTTCAAATTGATGTGGTAGAAGAACTTTG
This sequence comes from Vigna mungo, assembly GCA_036885675.1. Lineage (NCBI taxonomy): Eukaryota > Viridiplantae > Streptophyta > Magnoliopsida > Fabales > Fabaceae > Vigna > Vigna mungo. The sequence continues at coordinate 9,160,204 of CP144698.1, forward strand.
CATGACACAAAGTGGTAGAGTTCGTAATGCCTCCATGCTGGAAAGAACTCTCATTGACGAATGCGAGGATCTGAACGAAGAATAGGATAAAATGAAACAGGAATGTATCCAAGAATTGGAAGCAACTAAGGAAATTCCAGCAGAACAGACTCTTTTTGAAAAGATTGAGTGTAGCGAGAAAATTCTAGAAAACAAAAGCGAACTGAAGGAGTTACCACCACATTTGAAATATGTGTTTTTGGAGGATGGTGGAGAAAAGCCTGTCATTATTAGTGCGTCACTATCTTCAAAAGAAGAAGGAAAGTTGGTGGAAGTCTTAAAGGCAAACAAAGGCGCTATAGGCTGGTCAATTGTAGATCTCAAGGGCATAAGCCCCACCTATTGTATGCATAGAATTTTGATGGAAGAAGACTATAGACCGGTGGCGCAACCGCAAAGAAGACTCAATCCAGTAATGAAGGAAGTCATGAGAAAAGAAGTCTTGAAACTATTAGAAGCATGAATTATTTATCCTATTTCTGATAGAAAATGGGTGAGTCCAGTTCAAGTTGTACCTAAGAAAGGAGGGATGACTGTCATTCATAATGAAAAGAATGAGCTTATTCCCACAAGGACAGTCACTAGATGGCGAATATGCATCGACTGCAGAAGATTAAATACAGCCACCAGAAAAGATCATTTTCCTTTGCCTTTCATGGATCAGATGTTAGAAAGATTGGCTGGACAAACTTATTATTGCTTCCTGGATGGTTATTCTGGATATAATCAAATTGTGGTTGATCCTGAAGACCAAGAAAAAACAACATTTACATGCCCGTTTGACATTTTTTCCTACAGAAAAATGCCTTTTGGGTTATGCAATGCACCAGCTACATTCCAAAGGTGTATGCAAGCAATCTTTGCTGAGTTCATGGAGAAAAGCATAGAAGTTTTCATGGATGATTTTTCTGTTTTTGGGGATTCCTTTAAAGGTGTTTGGCTAACCTGGATGCAGTACTTAAAAGGTGTGTTCAAACAAACCTTGTTCTGAATTGGGAGAAGTGTCATTTCATGGTTACGGAAAGGATTGTGTTAGGGCACAAGATCTCGGCAAAGGGAATTGAAATGGATAAAGCAAAGGTAGAGGTTATTCAGAAGCTTTCACCACCCTCCAATGTGAAAGGAATTCGAAGTTTTCTGGGTCATGTTGGATTTTATCGCCGTTTTATTAAGGATTTTTCAATGATTGCTAAGCTATTAAGTAATCTCCTTGTTAAAGATACACCCTTTTTTAATGAGTCCTGCATGTCTGCAAACTTTTGAGATTTTGAAGAAGAAATTGATTTCCGCTCCAGTAATTGTTGCTCCAGACTGGAGTAAAGAGTTTGAACATATGTGTGACGCTAGTGACTATGCCATAGGCGCAGTATTGGGTCAAAGAAGAGAAAAGGTCTTTCATGCTATTTATTATGCCAGTAAAGTTCTGAATGAAGCCCAACAGAATTATGCAACCACAGAAAAAGAATTTTTGGCTATAGTTTACGCATTGGAGAAATTCATATCTTACTTTATTGGGTCCAAGGTGATTATATATACGGACCATGCAGCTATAAAGTATCTATTGACTAAACCTAACTCAAAGCCACGATTGATCAGATGGGTACTTCTGCTTCAAGAGTTTGACATAGAAATTCGAGATAAAAAGGGAAGTGAAAATTTGATTGCTGACCATTTATCCCAATTGGTTAATGATGAAGTAACAAGAAAGGAGAAGGAAATCGGGGAGTCATTTTCAGATCAAACACTTCTATATATTCAACAAAGACCCTGGTTTGCTGACCTGGCTAATTTCAAAGCTGCAGGTGTTATTCCTGAAGGACTCAATTGGCAGCAGAAAAAGAAGTTCTTACATGATGCTAAACAATTCATCTGGGATGACCTATACTTGTTCAAGATAGGAGCTGACAATCTTTTGAGGAGATGTGTAACAAAGGAGGAAGCAGAAAGGATCTTGTGGCATTGCCATAACTCTCCGTATGCTGGCCATTACAATGGTGAGCGCACAGCTGCAAAAGTTTTGCAAGCTGGATTTTACTGGCCAACTGTGTTTAAAGATGCCTATAACCATGCTCGGAGTTGTGACAAATGCCAAAGGACAGGGAATATTTCAAGAAGGCATGAGATGTCGTTGCAAGGAATTCTGGAGGTTGAAGTTTATTACGGCTGGGGTATTGATTTGTTTGGACTTTTTCCTCCATCATTCAATAATGAGTATATTTTGGTAGCTGTTGATTATGTGAGCAAATGGGTGGAAGTTTTAGCATGTCCCAAGAATGATGCTAACACGATGATCAAATTCTTGAAGAGACAAATCTTTTCATGGTTTGGTACCCCAGAGTACTCATCAGCGATGGGGGATCGCACTTTTGTAATGCTCAACTTGCCAGGGTGCTAAATCATCATGGAGTGAAACATAAGGTCGCTGCACCTTATCATCCACAAACAAATGGGCAAGCTGAGGTATCTAACCGGGAGATCAAAAGAATTCTGGAAAAGACTGTTACTCTTTCAAGGAGAGATTGGTCACAGAAACTGGATGATGCTCTGAACTGCAATGAAAACTTCTATGGGACTCTCACCTTTTTAGTTGGTCTATGGGAAGGCATGCCATCTACCAGTAGAGATGGAGCATAAAGCTTTGTGGGCTTTGAAATTTTTTAACTTTGATCCTACTGATACTCAAGGCAAACGAAGAAATCAGATGTTGGAACTTGAAGAAATGCGGTTGCACGCATATGATTCTTCAAGAATCTACAAAGAAAAGGTGAAATTGTATCATGACAAAAAATTGCTCAAGAGAACCTTCCACCCAGGGGAGTTGGTGTTATTGTTTAACTCAAGGTTGAAGCTATTTCCTGGAAAGCTGAAATCAAAATGGTCAGGACCTTTTGTGGTAAAGCATGTATTTCAAAATGGCGCAGTAGAACTTGAGCATTCAAATGATGAAGATCAACAGCGAAGCTAGATAGTGAATGGGCAGAGGCTCAAACATTATGTGGGAGGAGATGTAGAGCAATTTGCTTCAGTTATGATGTTGGTGGATCCTTGAGGTTTGTGTCAGGCTCGTGACGTTAAACAAGCACTACTAGGAGGCAACCTAGGATTTTTTCTTTACTCTTGCAATTTAAATTTTTGAATTTTTAATTTTTTAGTGTGTATGCTTGACTTGAATACTTTTTCTGAAGATTTTGACTGACTACTTTGCATGATGAGTCTACTTGATAATGATTTGATGTGAATGATTATTGAGTTGTATGCATGTTAACATCATCTGAAACAGTTGCGTGAGGAAGTATGATTGTGGTCATGATGCTAAACAGGATGTATGAATGATTGTGCGTGAGAAAGCATGTTGTGTGAGGTATTGAGCCCCAGAGTTTTTATTGTTGTATGTATTGTTCACATTGAAGCATAAATCTTATTGCCTTAATCTTGATGATTGATTGATTTTTATGTGAATGTCAAATAATCAAGGCCATGTTTGAAAGCCCTTTTCTAGCCAAATTTCCACCCAAAAAGCTTTAAAGATTATACCCTCTTTGAATCTTAGCCTGAAACAGGATGAAACCCTTTGATTTGAAATTATTTATCTTGAGTTGGTTTGAGAATAATTGTATGGAATGAAAAGGTTCAAGTTTGGGGTTGCATGGGAAAATTGGAAAAGCAAAATAAAAGCATTGAGCTCAAGTGTTGAAAAGCAAAATACATGAATAAGAGAAAATGAAAAAAAAAGAATAAAAGCATGAAGATGAGCTGAATGAAAAAGAAAAAGGGAAGAAGTTGGGAATGAGTGAAATTGGTAACAAGAGAGAGTTTAAACTTGAACCTTTTCATTGATGAAATAGTTCTTTTGACTCAAGAATTTTGTGATCCAGAAAAACCAATTTTTCTTGGTAGCCCGACCTCATTACAAGCCTTGGAAAAGTCCTTTTAATGGCATTTGCATGGAAAGATTTTGATTGTTTGAGATGAATGGCAATTTTATTCCATGTGATTTGTGAACAATAAAGAGTGGAGTGCTACCTTGAACACTTGAGTGATTGAGTGAAACACTTGCTTGGTGAAAACTTCTTAAGTTCATGAATGCATTCTTTGTTTAGTGGACTGATCATTCATACTGTGTAGCATCTGTTGAGGAACTCATGAACTAAACTAAGTTGAGAACAAGCATGCATCTTGATTTGAGTTCACTGATTACCTGAAATTGAGTAAGTTTTGTCATGCACTTTGGAAATGTTGAACCATTGGATGAAAAGGTAGAAGGTCAAGCTCTGTTTTGTTTTATGGTTTTGTTTCGTCTTGCTTGAGGACAAGCAAATTTCTAAGTTTGGGATTGTGATAATGGTTGAAAAACCGTTATTTTCATATGCTAATTTGGACTGAATTACGCCCTTTATTGCTTAGAATGAGCTTGAAATCAAACAAAACTCAATAAATGAGTCAAAAGCTGTTTTTAGCGATTTTGCAGTAAAATTGACAAAAGTGAAGATTGGGAATAAAGATGAAGGTCATAGACTCAAGAAAAGAGAGAAAATCAGAGAAAAGAAGAGTCTAGGCACCGCCCGACGGTAAACCCTGGCGCCGGGCGGTTTTGCGGCACGAGGGAAACCGCTGGGCGGTGGTGCGATTCAAGGCCCACCGCCGGGCGGCAAAGTGTGAAGCCGAGCGGTGCTCAGCTGGGCTTGGGCTTATTTTTTTGCTGCGCTTCTCCCCTATAAATAGCCCTGTTACGAATTTCAATTCATTCTTTTGACAGAGGAGGGCGGCCAGACCTACTTTGCTCTCTTTAGAGAGGATCTCTTGGATGCTTAGGCTCCATTTTTTCTTTTCTAGGGTTTGCTTTCCATATCTTCCATTATTTTCATCTTGCTTCACCATGACTATGGTGAACTAAACCCTTTTTGTTGTTGGGGGAACAATGTAATCTTTTGATACTCTCGATTATCGAAACTCTTGTTTGAATTATGTGTCTCATATGCGTTTATTATCAATTGTTGGAGTCTCATACTGTGCTTAATCCTTTTATAGTTTAACTCATTCGGTAATCGTTGTTTGACTTTATTGATACGGGGACGTACATTAATGACATGAACTGGTGAGATTTTTCCTTGGTTAAGCAATATCGCCTAGGGATAGGGGAGTAGGACGACCAATTGTATTTGCTTCTGTTTGTAATGCGTTGCTAGTTGCTAGGGGAGGCTAGGGATAGCAAGCCGGTAATTAGTAATAGGCCCTTTTCGCCGAGGGATCGGGTTAAGGGGAGGCCAAGAAAGTTTACATGCAATTAGATAATAACGCCGTTTAAAGAAGAGTAGTAGCTAAAAGAGAGAGGATTAGATGAAATTGTAAACCCCCAACAACTTCATTCATCCATTGCCTTAATCTCATCAATTTAATCACGCATTGCATATTTATTTTCTGTCATTGCATCCACCACAATTATTGATTTATCTCCTCAAGTCTTGCGATTTTGATTCACGCGAACGATAAGGCCTTTCGAGTCTCATGGGAAGAACGATAATGGGATTTACAATTTTTATTACTTGATACGATTTGGTACACTTGTCAATCCACTAACAGCGTCATACTTATGGCGCCCGGCGGTTTCCCCTAAATTGCCAAACCGCCCGGCGGCAGGGGTCTACCGCCCAGCGTCCACTGCTGGGTGTCTCCTCCTCACATCTGACCGCCCAGCGTTGGATTTTGGCTCTGGGTTGTTCCTAGACTCTTCTTTTCTTCATGTTTCTTCCTTGTTCTTGAGTCTAAGACCTTCATCTTCAATCTTATTCTTCACTTTTATCAAAATTGCTGCAAAACAAGCATAATATCTCTAAAAACAGCTCTTGACTCTCAATCGACTCAACAAACGTGTTTTGCTTGATTCTAAGCTCATTCTAAGTAGTAAAGGGCGTAATTTAGTCCAAAATAGCATATGAAAATAATGGTTTTTCAACCGTTATCACTCAGCATCCAAGCATCTCAAAAACAAAAATCCCAAACTGTTGAATTCCGCTTAGCGGTCTTCAACTGAATTGTCTAAAAACTTTATTTTGAAACCCTAATCTCCACTCTAAACACCTATTCTATCATTCCAAATCAATTTCATGCAATTCAATCAGTCCAAACAGTTCATATTTCAACAAATCATGCATAGAAATCAAAAGCCCTAATTTATCATGTTCCTAAGCATGTTCATCATCAATTTCCAAATAGAAACCCTAAGAATGAAATTGCACAACTTACTTGAGTAGAGACTTTGAATGCTTGCAAAAATTGTCTAATTGATGATGTATGTCCTCTCCAATGCACAACCCTCAACAAAAAACCCCAAACTTTGACAAAGCACAAGTAGAAAATTGAATTTTTGGTGAATGGGTGATGAGAAAGTGTGGAAATCTCTCTAAAAGGCTCTTCAAAGTGAAAGAAGAGTGTTAGGGCTTAGGGAGACCGCTCAGCCGCACTGCAAGGAAGAAGTTTGGAAGTGAAAAACATCAAAACCGCTCAGCTTTAAGAAAGCCCAAGCCTAAAACACGCCGCAACCGCTCAACGGTCAAATGGACCGCTTAGTGGTTGACGGTAATTTTCCATTCTTCTTCTTTGCTTGATTTTGAGCAATCTCACCTTGTAGCACTCAATTTTAACCTTCAATTTTTCAATCATATGCCTTTCCCCTCTCAGATGCAACATTCAAACATGTAATGCACTTAACACAGAGTTAAAAACAAACATAATCAACTAGGTTGCCTCTCAGGTAGCGCTTGTTTAACGTCACGAGCCTGACCCAAACTTGCCTTGCACTCATCAGTAAGTGCTTATCCTTCCAACACCCTTCAGTGGGTGTGCCTTCCTGTATCCTTCAGTAGATAAATAAAAATTTTCGCATCCCTTAGTAGATGCTACCCAAAAGTGTTTAGAAATCCAATAAGTTACATGACCAAAATCAAATAATTCTAAAACTAAAAATTGTTCTACAACAAGTGGGATAAAATTAAGGTTAAAACCATTTAGGCGTCCCTATTTTCGTAAGTATTCCCAATTTGGTCCCCTTCTTTTAAACCATCCCAATTGAGTCCTTATAAGTGCTAATTTCAAACAAATTAGCCCCTGCCATTAAAAATCATTAACGGTGTTAAAATTGTGCAGAGGTGAGTAGATGACGTGGTTAAAATTCTCATTTTGAGGTGCTAAAATTGTGCAGAGGTGTTAAAATTGTGCAGAGGAGAATGGGAAAAATTTGAACACCTTTGCACAATTTTAATACCTCTACACAATTTTAACACCTCAAAAGGAGAATTTAACAACGTCATCTACCCACCTCTGAACAATTTTAACACCGTTAACGATCTTTAATAGCAAGGGCTAATTTGTTTGAAATTAGCACTTATAAGGACTCAACGGGAATATTTAAAAAAAGGGGACCAAATTGGGAATACCTTACGAAAATAGGGTCGCCTAAGTGGTTTTAACCTAAAACTAAATATCTTCAAGTCTTTCCATCCTGGTTGGGATCTTTATCCACCCAACTCATCAATTGCCTTCTATCCACTCTTTTGATGGCTTTAGTATACGGTTTTCTGATCTCCACCTTGCCATCTTCTTTGATCTTGTTGACAATCCACTTCCTATTCTTGAATCTTACTTGTGAACCTCATGGAAGTGGTGTATCTTCTGAGTGGATTGTTCCTCCTTTGTAAACCTCCTCATCTTGAGGTACCTGCAAAACATTACAACTGTTAGAATTGGTACCTGTTGTGCTTTCTTCTTCTGATGCAGCTTCTCTCCTTGACTCCTTGAATCTGGATCTCTTCTTCATTTTCACCTTATTTCCCTTAGAGCAACTATACACTAACACATATTCTTGATCTTTCAAAGTTATTATCCCATCATGGATACGCATCGCCATTCTTGAAGTCCTCATAAAAGGTCTTCCCAGAATTAATGGAATTCTTCCCTCATTTTCCATATTCACAACTACAAAATCAACCAAGAATTCCAATTGCTCAATACGAACAATTGCATCCTTCACCCTACCAGCTGGCTTTTTAATTGAACCATCTGCAACTGTCAAAGTAGTATTAACTGGTTTTAATACTAGCCCTTTAATTTTTTTCAAGTAACTCAAGGGCATCAGATTGATGCTAGATCCGGAGTCAATCATAGCTCTTCCTACATCCACATCATTTATCACACAGGGAAGAGTCAACAATCCTGGATCCTTCATTTTAGGTGGATGATGTTTCTTTCTTGGTTGCACAAGTACTTCCTGTTCTTCTTCATATGCATCTAAATCTATCACCTCTACGAGGTAATAATTAATTTTCTTAGAGTAAACAGGAATTTGAGGATGATTTTCATCTATAGGAACAATAGTCACCTGATTAAATATTTCTCTCATTTGCCCATTGTGACCATCTCTTCTTCTCTCAATTTTTTCACACCCCTCTTCTTCTTTTTCTTCTTCACCAATCCTAATCTCTTCATTCTCCCTCATCTCTTTATCTTCTTCATCACTACTTATCTCAATAACTTCCACCTCTGCTTTTCTTTTCTCCCTTGCTACCACAGCATGACACTCTTCCTTAGAATTATCATCAGTATTACTCCTGAGTTGATTATTTTCTGTGGTCTCAATCCTCTTTGTCAATTGGCCAAGTTGCATCTCCAAAGATCTGAAACTGGCTTGGTTACTTGCCTGATTAGACTCGTAAACCTTCAAGAATTTTTCAAATCTATCATTTAGGTATTTGACAAACTCTGTCAGATGATTAACCTACATCCACATAGGTGAAGGTTGCTGCTGCCTGAAGCCTCCTGTTTGCCCTGATGGGTTGTTCTGTGCCTGACCAATACTTGGATGGTTCTTCCAACCTTGTCTAGAATTGCCTTGGTAGGTATACTGGAATTGATTCCCCATGTAATTGGCTTTCTGCTGCATCTCCTCAGGCAAAGCACATTGACCATTAATATGGTCACCACTACAGAAATCACACAGCTGTTGTGTTTGGGAGACATTACGAATCTCCTTAGGAAGTTGTGAGAGGATCTTTGTCAAATTATGTAGCTTTTGAGTGAGAAGATTGTTCTGAGCTAGCGTGACATCATTTGCAGGAAGTGCAAAACTCCTCTCTTTTGTGTAGGCACGCCCCTTTCACTATAACTCTCCTACTCATTAGCATTCATACTCTCTATCAAGTCATAGCCTTCATCTTCAGTCTTTCGTTTGATATCACCTCCAGCTGAAGCGTCAAGCATCATCTTCGACTGAGTGTTCAAACCTCCAAGGTATGCAAGAACTAAGGTGGTCTTGTCAAAACCATGGATTGGTGTCTTTCTTAGCAAGCCCTTGAATCTTTCCCATGCTTGACCTAGAGTCTCTTCCATGCCCTGCTTGAATGATGAGATCTCCAGTCTTCCCTAAGTATCTTTGGACTGTGGAAAATATTTAGTGACAAACTTTGTAGCCATAGTCTCCCATGTTGTGAATGTTCCTTCAAGAAAAGAATTAAGCCACGCCTTAGCATTGCCCACCAATGAGAATGGGAACAAGCTAAGCTTTACTCTTTCGTCTGATACACCTGCCATCTTCACAGTATTGCATATTTCACTAAACGTTGTCAAATGATCATATGGGTTCTCATTTGACAAGCTGTGAAATTGGTTGCTTTGTACCAGGTGTATAAGTGTTGGATTCATCACCATGTTGGTCGTTTGATCCGTAGGCATGGCTATGTTGTTGAAGTGGAAAGGGCCAACAACATTGGATTGGTCTGCCAGTGTGCGTCTTGGAGGAGGTTGTTCTGCCATCTCCTCTGTTCTTCGATCTGGTGAAGGTGATAATAATCTGTTAGGAGAAGGAAACAAATCCCTAGGTGGGTGTCTCACTCTCCTTTTTCCCCTTGTTTCGCTCAAGCCTTCAAGAAGAGGTTGTGTAGTTTTCTTGCTTCTAATATGTCGAGTCTTCTGCTGCATGCACAAGAAACACAAACCCTAGTAGGACTTTTATAAAAAAAAATAAAAATATAAAAACAAAAATATATACAAATATATACAATCAAGTCAAAATTAGATAAGTTAAACCACGAGTCCCCGACAACGGCGCCAAAAACTTGTTAAGACCCTGGCAAGTGTACCAGATCGTTATCAAGTAATATAATTGGTAAACCGAATATCATTCTCCCAAAGGACGCTTAGGCCTTAACTTTTGTATAAACCAATCGCTTAAGACTTGAGAAAAGAATTAAATTTTAGGTTTTGTATGCAAGACAAAAGTAAACATGCAAATGCAGTGAATCAATTGGCTAAAAGAAACTATGAATGAATGAAGTTGTTGGGGTTTACAATTTCATATTATCCACCCTCTTATGTCTACTCTTCTTAACTAATTCGCTTCTTTATCATATTGTCATGCAAACTTTCTTGGTCTACCCTTAACCTAATCCCCTGGTGAAAAGAGCCTATTACTAATTACCGGCTTGCTATCCCTAGCCTCCCCTAGTAATTAATAATGCATGATAAACGGAAGCAAAATACAATTGATCTCCTACCCCTATCCCTAGGCGGTATTAGCATAATCAAGGAATTCCCCCTAGTTCATGACATTATTGTACGGCCCCGTGTCAATAAAGACAAACAACATTTACCAAATGAGTTATACGATAAAAGCATTAAGCAAAGGTAAGGAACCCAACAATTGATAAAGATAAGCATATGCAAGCATATAAAGAAGATAAAAATTTCAATATAAGAGAGTTTCAAAATATTACATTGTTCCCCAACAACCTAGGGTTTAGTTCACCATAATCATGGTGAATCTAGATGAAAAGTAATGAAAGAATGGAAGAAATAACCCTAAACTTGGTAGATTGGAGCCTAAGCATCCAAGGAACCTCCTCCAAGGGTTGTGGAACAGCTCTGGACATTTCTCTCTACCAAAAGATTTAGTTTTGATTTGCACTGTGTCTATTTATAGACCAAAAATATAACAGAAAGATCTAAGAATCAGCAATATAAAAACAGACAACCGCCCAGGCGCCTAAGTTAACTGCTCAGCAATTTGCCTTCAAGCAGCGCCACCGCTCAGCGGTCCATCTCACCGCTAAGCGATTTGCCTCTAGTCTTCTTGGACACTCAGCGTCCCCGCCTGAGTGCCAGACAGTGGCTTTCCCTCGAATAGGATGCTCAGCGTTGGAATTTGATGCTGAGCGGTCCATAGACTTTTCTTTTCTTCCTTTTTCTTCTTCTTTCTTGAGTCTATGACCTTCCTACTTCACTTCCATCTTCAACTCTCATAAAAAAACCTGCAAAACAATGAAAAACAAGCATAATATCTCTAAAAACAACTTTTGACTCTCATGTGACACAACTTAAGTGTTTTACTTGATTCTAAGCTCATTCTAAGCCACAAAGGGTGTGTTTTGATATCAAATTTATGCATGAAAATAAAGGTTTTTAGACCGTTATCAGATTGTAGGGGGTTTGACTTGTCGAGTCTGGACACTTTGAGGATTATTCAAAGTGTATTAAAGATTATAGAAAAGGAGATATCTTGTTTCAAATCTTTGTTGTGTGTATTGCCTATATTTTGGTTAGAGGGTTAGAGAGGTATTTTATATTTTTGACGTGGAGGTCTCTATAAAAGCCTTGTTATAAAAACCTTGACCATTATAGTGCATTTACTTCCGGATTGTGGAAGGACACTGGATGTAGGCATTGAGGCCAAATCAGTATAAAAACCTGCGTTTGAATTCTCTATCCTTACACTTTGACATTCATTCGACTTTACTGCATTCGTAGTCTACTTTATATTTTTCGCTGCACTTACATTTTTCATTCCTTCTGATTCAAGAAACTTTAAAAACGATAATACTTTGCAAAAAAGATTTTAAAAAGACTATGATTTTGAAACCTCACCAATTCACCCCCCCCCTCTTCGTGTTTAAATGACGCCTACCTGTTTTCCAACAAGTTACACCCAAATGTGCAGAACTGATCAGCCTCTGAAAATGTTGTAAACTTGCTCTTCAAGAAATCGCAAGGAGTTGATCACCACAATCACTTCTTGATTCTTGGAGCTCTTTCTCTCTTTCTGTAAGAATACACTTTCTGCAAAAGATATCACAAACTGTTAGATTCACAAAACTTCTTATAGAATTCGAATTCGCATCAATTTATAGAATAACTCATTACAGACGCATTTTAATAGACTAAGCTCTAATGTAGTCGAATATAACAATTCTATTCTAGCAGTTAGCAGCAATCACAACAACTAATTAAGTTTGCAATTAATGCAGTCGAATCTCATTTAATGCTTGGTCAACACATTTAAAAAAAATTACCGTTAGATAGTTATATCAAGCATTAACAGAATTTCAAAACAAAAACAGACTTAGTCGAATGCGATACACATGTAATGGACTTTGTAACAGTATTAATCATAGTTTTGAAAAACTTTCACTTTGAAAAATATCACAACACACTTTGAAAATAGTTTGTGCAAAGACACCAGTTTTACTCAACTCACCCCATAATGAAATCGACTTAAAAGTATTGTTTTGCCACATAATTAAAGTTCAACATAAATGCTTGTGGTTTACCTTTTCCAAAAACATGTGTCATGCATTCACATAAAAACATATATATGATAACGGTTGAAAAACTGTTATTTTCATATGCTATTTTAGACCAAATTACTCCCTTTACTGCTTAGAATGAGCTTGGAATCAAACAAAACGCAATAAATGAGTCAGTTGAGAGCCAAAAGCTGTGTTTGTGCGATATTATGCTTGTTTTACATTGTTTTGCAACAATTTTGAGGAAAATGAAGAATGGAGTTGAAGACAAAGGTCGTAGACTTAAGGCAAGGGAAGAAAATTAAGAAAAGAAGAGTCTAGGAACCGCCCAGAGGCCAAATTCACCGCTGGGCAGCCAAATAAAAGGAGTTGGCACCCTGGCATCGACGCCTGGCGGATTTGCGATTCGAGGCAAACCGCCAGGCGGTGGACCCCTAGCATCGAGTGGTGGCGCGATTAGAGGCAAACCGCCAGGCGCCATAAGTGTGACGTCAGGCGGTTGTCTGCTGGGCTTAGGCCTGTTTTCTGTTGTGCTCCTCAGTTATAAATAGCCCTGTTGCGATTTCATTCTCATTCTTTTGACATAAGAGGGCGGCCAGACCTAATTTTCACTCTCTGGAGAAGATCTCTTGGATGCTTAGGCTTCTTTTCATCCTATCTAGGGTTTGCTCTTCCATTATTTTCATCTAGTTTCACCATGACAATGGTGAACTAAACCCTTTTGTTGTTGGGGGAACAATGTAATTTTTGAAACTCCCTTTTATTAAAACTCTTGTTTATGTATATCATTCTCATATGCTTTGATTATCAATTGTTGGGTTCTCATCTGCGCTTAAGGCTTTTATTGTTTAACTCATTCGATAACTGTTGTTTGTCTCTAATGATACGGGAACGTACAGTACTGTCATGAACTGGTGAGAATTTCCTTGATTAATGAAATACCACTTAGGGATAGGGAGGTAGGACGATTAATTGTTTTTGCTTCTGTTAAGTAATTCATTGCTAGTTGCTTGGGTAGGCTAGGGATAGCAAGCCGGTAATTAGTAATAGGCTTTTTTCGCCGAGGGATCGAGCTAAGGGTAGGCCAAGAAAGTTTGCATAACAATTGGATAATAAAGCAATTTAAACAAGAGGAGCAGATAAGAGAGAACGGATAAGATGAAATTCTAAACCCCCAACAACTCCATTCATCCATAGTCTTTTTGTTAATTGAATCAAACGCATTGCATGTTTATTTTGTGTTTTTGCATCCACAACAATTAATTTTTCTCTACAAGTCTTACGATTTTAATTCACACGAACGATAAGGCCTTTCGAGTCTCTTGGGAAGAACGATATTGGGTTTTACCAATTATGTTACTTGGAACGATCTGGTACGCTTGCCAGTGAGTCAACAAGTTTTTGGCTCCGCTGCCGGGGACTCAAGGTTTAACTTTTTAAAGTAGTGTGAATTGATTGAATTTGACTTGATTTTATGTTTGTTTTTATTTTTGTTCTAATAAATGTTTTCTAGGGTTATGTGCCTATTTTTTGCAGAATGCAGTTTGAACAAGAATTTGATTATATGGGCACTCAATTCTATCAAAATAATTTCAACTACTTGTGGGAACCTTACTCAATCACGGACCAAGGTTGGAATGAACAACCAGGAGAACCACATCAATAATTACTATTAAGGCAACGAGTATCTGCTTTGAATGAGTAAATCAATAGAATTGACGAGACATTGGAACGAATTATCCAAAATTCTCTATCCTCTAAGGAAGAGAGTGAAGCAAGAAATAAAAGGTCGGAGATACAGATTCGTCACTCCAATGAGATATTGAATTCTAGGGTTAATACTGAGGTTAACCCTAGGGAGGAATGTCAAGCCCCTAGTTTTGAAGTTGATAATGTTGTTGATGAGGAAAAGATAGAGGAGAAAAGGTTGAGTGAGGAAGGGAAGGAAGTAGTTGAGAAAAAAGAAAAAAGAATAAATATGCAAAAATAAAAAAGAAAAGAAGAAAAGAGAAAAAGAGAAAGTTGAGAGGGGAGAGTGAGAAAAAGAGGAAGAGAGGAAAGAAGAAAAGATCACATGCAAAACCCCTTCTTCTTCAAAAGAAATATCGTAGGAAAGAAAAGAAATTTATGTGCTCCCTAGAGATCTTCAAGAAATTGGAGATCAAAGTTCCTATGATGGAAACAAGTGCTTGGTGTTCTTAATTTTCTGAAGAAATTCAGTAGAAAGAAGAAAAAGAAAAGAATATCAGGCAAGAAGAATATCAACACCTACTGATGGGTGTTTGTCGGGGTCATCCCAATTGTTGTAAAACATTTTTTATTTTTAGTTTAGGTTTATTTGATTTTGGACATGTAACTTTTTGGATTTTTAAAAATTTTTTGGGTAGCATCTGCTGAGGGATGCTAAAATTTTACATGTACCTACTGAAGGATACAGGTAGGCACACCTACTGAAGGGTGTTGGAATGATATGCACTTACTAATGAGTGCTAGACAGGTTTGGGTTAGGCTCGTGACGTTAAACAAGCGCTACCTAGGAGGCAACTGATAACGGTTGAAAAACCGTTATTTTAATGTGCTATTTTAGACCAAACTACTCCCTTCACTGCTTAGAATGAGCATGAAATCAAACAAAACTCAATAAATGAGTCAGTCTAGAGTCAAAAGCTATTTTTAGCGATATTATGCTTGCTTTGCATTGTTTTGCAGCAATTTTGATGGAAGTGAAGAATGGAGGTGAAGATAAAGGCCTTATACTCAAGATAGAGGAAGAATTGCACCGCTGGGCGGCCAAATGCGAGGAGTTGGCACCAAGGCAGCGACGCCTGGCGGTTGAACGATAAGAGGCAAACCTCCGGGCGGTGGACCCCTGACGTCGGGCGTTATAGCGATAAGAGGCAAACCGCCGGGCGGCATAAGTGTGACGCTGGGCGGTTGCCTGTTGATAACGGTTGAAAAACCGTTATTTTCATATGCTAATTTGGACTAAATTACGCCCTTTATTGCTTAGAATGAGCTTGATATCAAACAAAACTCAATAAATGAGTCAGTCGAGAGTCAAAAGTTGTTTTTAGCGGTTTTATGCTTGTTTTGCAGCAAAATTGACAGAAGTGAAGATTGGGAATAAAGATGAAGGTCACAGACTCAAGAAAAGCGAGAAAATCAAAGAAAAGAAGAGTCTAGGCACTGCCCGGCGGTAGACCCCTGCTGCTGGGCGGTTTTGCGGCACGAGGGAAACTGCCGGGCGGTGGTGCGATTCAAGGTCCACCGCCGGGCGGCAAAAGTGTGACGCCGGGCGGTGGTCAGCTGGGCTTGGGCCTATTTTTCTGCTGCGCTTCTCACCTATAAATAGCCCTGTTACGAATTTCAATTCATTCTTTTGACAGAGGAGGGCGGCCAGACCTACTTTTCACTCGCTAGAGAGGATATCTTGGATGCTTAGGCTCATTTTCATCTTTTCTAGGGTTTGCTTTCCATATCTTCCATTATTTTCATCTTGGTTCACCATGACAATGGTGAACTAAACCCTTTTGTTGTTGGGAGAACAATGTAATCTTTTGATACTCTCTTCTATTGAAGCTCTTGTTTGAATTATATGATTTTCATATGCGTTTATTATCAATTGTTGGATTCTCATACTGTGCTTAAAGCTTTTATCGTTTAACTCATTCGGTAACTGATATTTCCCTTTATTGATACGGGGACGTACAGTGATGTCACGAACTGGTGAGAATTTCCTTGGTTAAGCAATACCACCTAGGGATAGGGGGGTAGGACGACCAATTGTATTTGCTTCTGTTTGTAATGTGTTGCTAGTTGCTAGGGGAGGCTAGGGATAGCAAGCCGGTAATTAGTAATAGGCCCTTTTCGCCGAGGGATTGGGTTAAGGGGAGGCCAAGAAAGTTTGCATACAATTAGATGATAAAGCAATTTAAACAAGAGGAGTAAATAAGAGAGAGAGGATTAGATGAAATTGTAAACCCCCAACAACTCCATTTATTCATACTCTTTTCTCATCAACTGAATCACTCATTGCATGTTTATTTTCTGTCTTTGCATTCACCACAACAATTAATTTTTCTTTCACAAGTCTTACGATTTTGATTCATTTGAACGATAAGGCCTTTCGAGTCTCATGGGAAGAACGATAATGGGTTTTGCCATTTTTATTACTTGAAACGATATGGTACACTTGCCATTCCGTTAACAAGTTTTTGGCGCCGTTGCCGGGGACTCGAGGTTTGACTTATTTTGTAGTGTGAATTGACTGAATTTGACTTGATTTTATGTTTATTTTTGTTTTTATTCTAATAAATGTTTTCTAGGGCTTTGTGCCTAATTTTTGCATAATGCAGTTTGAACAAGAATTTGATTATATGGGCACTCAATCCTATCAAAATAATTTCAATCACTGGTGGGAACCTCACTCATACATGGATCAAAATAAAAAAGAGAAACAATCCTCTTTGAGAAAAGAAACGTTGTGGGAAGCTGAACAACGTTTACAGGAGGAACAAATCTCTTGTGCATTAAGGTCTCTGGGCATTATTGGGGTTAATACTAAAGTGGACCCTAGAGAAGAATGTCAATCTACTATCTTTGCAAATGATAAGGTTATTGATGAAGAAAAGATAGATGAAGATGAGATAACAAATGCATTGGTTTCTCTGGGCATTATTAAAAGTAATGTTGCCATTAATCCTGGAGAAGAATGTCTATCTACCATCTTTGAGGATGATAAGGTAGATGAAGATGAGATAACAAAAGTATTGAAGTCTTTGGGTATTATTGGGAGTAATACTGAAGTTGACCCTAGAGAGGAGGCTATTGATAAAGAGATAATAGAGGAAGATGAGATAACAAAAGCATTAATATCTCTGGGTATTATTAAGGGTAACACTGAGGTTAACCCTAGGACGGAATGTCAAGCCCCTAGTTTTGAAGTTGATAATGTTGTTGAAGAGGAAAAGATAGAGAAGAAAAGGTTGAGTGAGGAAAGGAATGAAGTAGTTGAAAAAAAAGAAAAAAAGAAAAAATATGCAAAAATAAAAAAGAAAAGAAGAAAAAAGAAAGAGAGAAAGTTGAGAGGGGAAAGTGAGAAAAAGAAGAAGAGAGGGAAGAAGAAAAGATCACAGGCAAAACTCCTTCCTCTTCAAAAGAAATATCATAGGAAGGAAAAGAAATTTATGTGCTCTATGGAGATCTTCAAGAAATTGGAGATTAAAGTTCCTATGATTGATACATGGAAACATGTGCTTGATGTTCTCAATTTTATGAAGAAATTCAGCAGGAAGAAGAAGAAGAAAAGAATATCAAGCGAGAAGAATTTCAACACCTACTTATGGGTGTTTGATTGGGAGCATCCCAATTGTTGTAAAACATTTTCTTTTTTTTAGTTTAGGTTTATTTCATTTTTGAACTTGTAAAAATGTGTGTTTTTGGAACAATTTTTCTGGGTAGCATCTACTGAGCGATGCGAACTTTTAGGTATCTACTGAAAGATACCAGGAAGGCACACCTACTGAAGGGTGTTGGAAAGACTGGCATTTACTGACAAATACTAAACAGGTTTGGGTCAGGCTCGCGACGTTAACCAAGCGCTACTAGGAGGCAACCTAGATTTTCTTCTTTACTCTTGCACTTTTAGAATAGGTTGAATTTTATTTTCAGTATGTCGGCTTGGCTTGAATACTTTTCTGAAGATGTTTGACTGAATGAATTGCATGAGGAGTCTGTTTGATGATGATCTGATATGAATCATTCTCAAGTTGTGTTGCATGTTGATATCCTATGAAACAGATGTGTGATGAATTATGATTGTGGTTATGATGCTAAGTGATAATGGTTGAAAAACCGTTATTTTCATATGCTATTTTGGACTAAATTACGCCCTTTACTGCTCAGAATGAGCTCGAAATCAAACAAAACTCAATAAATGAGTCAGTCGAGAGTCAAAAGCTGTTTTTAGCGATATTATGCTTGTTTTGCAGCAAAATTGATATAAGTGAAGATTGGGAATGAAGATGAATGTCATAGACTCAAGAAAAACAAGAAAATCGAAGAAAAGAGGAGTCTAGGGACCGCCCGGTGGTAGACCCTAGCGTAGGGCGGTCAGACGGGAGGAGAAAACACCAGCAGTGGACGCTGGGCGGCAGACCCCTGGCGCCGGGCGGTTTTGCGGCACGAGGGAAACCGCCGGGCGGTAGACCCCTACCGCCGGGCGGTGGTGCGATTTAGGGCACACCGCCGGGCAGCAAAGTGTGACGTCGGGCGGTGGTCAGCTGGGCTTGTGCCTATTTTTCTGCTGCGCTTCTCACCTATAAATAGCCCTGTTATGAATTCCAATTCATTCTTTTGACAGAGGAGGGCGGCCAGACCTACTTTGCTCTCTCTAGAGAGGATCTCTTGGATGCTTAGGCTCCTTTTCATCTTTTCTAGGGTTTGCTTTCCATATCTTTCATTATTTTAATCTTGGTTCACCATGACTATGGTGAACTAAACCCTTTTTGTTGTTGGGGGAACAATGTAATCTTTTGATACTCTCTTTTATTGAAACTCTTGTTTAAATTATATTATTTTCATATGCGTTTATTATCAATTGTTGGATTCTCATACTGTCCTTGGTTAAGCAATACTACCTAGGGATAGGGGGGTAGGATGACCAATTGTATTTTCTTCTTTTAATGCGTTGCTAGTTGCTAGGGGAGGCTAGGGATAGCAAGCTGGTAATTAGTAATAGGCCCTTTTCGCCGAGGGATCGGGTGAAGGGGAGGCCAAGAAAGTTTGCATGCAATTAGATAATAATGCTATATAAACAAGAGGAGTAAATTAGAGAGAGCGGATTAGATGAAATTGTAAACCCCCAACAACTCCATTCATCCATTGCCTAAATCTTGTCAATTGAATCACACATTGCATGTTTATTTTTTGTCTTTGCATCCACCACAATTAATTAATTTTTCCTTCACAAGTCTTACAATTTTGATTCACGCGAACGATAAGGCCTTTCGAGTCTCATGGGAAAAACGATAATGGGTTTTACCATTTTTATTACTTGATACGATATGGTACACTTGCCATTCCGCTAACACTAAGCAGGGTGTATGAATGAATGTGTGTGAGAAAGCATGTTGTGTGAGGTATTTTGCTCCAGAGTTTTAATTGTTGTATGAAATTATTCACACGAAAGCATGCATGATATTGACTAAATATTGATGATTGATTGAATTGCATGTACATGTCATATGATCAAGGCCATTTTACCCAAAGTGCTTGAAATTTTATACCCTTTTTGAACCTTGACCTAAATAGAATGAAAACCCTTGTGCTGAAATTGTTTACTTTGAATTGGGTTAATGACTGTAAGTATATTCAAGGTTCAAGTTTAGGGTTGTTGGGAAAGTTTGAATGGCAAAAAGAAAGGCATTGAGCTCAAGTGTTGAAAAAGAAAAATACATGAGAAAGAGGAAAAATCATGAAAGATGAGCTCAATGTAAAAATAAAAGAAAAAGGGAAAAAGTTGGGGACAAATGAGATTGGTTGAAAAAAGAGAGTTAAATTTGAACCTTGAATGATGAATGAGCTCTCTTGATTCAAAGATTTTGTGATCCAGAAAAACCAATTTTTCCTGATAGCCCAGCCTCATGACAAGCCTTAGAAAAATCCTTTTGATGGCATTTGCATGTGATGATTTTGATTGTTTGAGATGAAAGGCAATTTTATTTCATGTGATTTGTGAATGATTAAGAGTTGGAGTGCTACCCTAAACACTTGAGTGATTGAGTGAAACTCTTGCTTGGTGAGAACTTCTAAGTTTCATGATTGCATCTTTGCTTAGTGGATTGATCATTCATAATATGTAACATTTGTTGAGGAATGTGTGAGACAACTGAATTGAAAGCATGCATCTTGATTTCATCATCAGTGAAGATCTGAAATTGAATAGTTCTCATCATGTACTTTAGGAATGTTGAATCATTGGATGAAAGTGTAGAGAGCCAAGTTTTGTTTTATCTATAGTTTTGTTTTGTTTTGCTTGAGGACAAGCAAATTTCTAAGTTTGGGGTTATGATAACGGTTGAAAAACCGTTATTTTCATGTGCTATTTTAGACCAAACTACTCCTTTTACTGCTTAGAATGAGCTTGAAATCAAACAAAACTAAATAAATGAGTCAGTCGAGAGTCAAAAGCTGTTTTTAGCGATATTATGCTTGTTTTGCATTGTTTTGCAGCAATTTTGATGGAAGTGAAGAATGGAGGTGAAGATAAAGGCCTTAGACTCAAGATAGAGGAAGAAAATCAAGAAAAGAAGAGTCTAGAAACCGCCCAACGGCAGAATTGCACCGCTGGGCGGCCAAATGCGAGGAGTTGGCACTAAGGCAGCGACGCCCGGTGGTTTTACGATAAGAGGCAAACCGTCGGGCGGTGGACCCCAGATGCTGGGCGGTAGCGCGTTAAGAGGCAAACGTCGGGCGGCATAAGCGTGACGCCGGGCGGTTGCCTGTTGGGCTCGGGCCTATTTCCTGTTGCACTCTTCAGTTATAAATAGCCCTAGTGCAATTTCATTCTCATTCTTTTGACAGAGGAGGGCGGCCAGACCTACTTTTCACTCTCTGGAGAGGATCTCTTGGATGCTTAGACTCCTTTTCATCTTTTCTAGGGTTTGCTTTCCATATCTTCCATTATTTTCATCTTGGTTCACCATGACAATGGTGAACTAAACCCTTTTGTTGTTGGGGTAACAATGTAATCTTTTGATACTCTCTTCTATTGAAACTCTTGTTTGAATTATATGTTTGTCATATGCGTTTATTATCAATTGTTGAATTCTCATACTGTGCTTAAAGCTTTTATTGTTTAACTCATTCGGTAACTGATATTTGCCTTTATTGATACGGGGACGTACAGTGATGTCACGAACTGGTGAGAATTTCCTTTGTTAAGCAATACCACCTAGGGATAGGGGGTAGGACAACCAATTGTATTTGCTTCTGTTTGTAATGCATTGCTAGTTGCTAGGGGAGGCTAGGGATAGCAAGCCGGTAATTAGTAATAGGCCCTTTTCGCCGAGGGATCGGGTTAAGGGGAGGCCAAGAAAGTTTGCATACAATTAGATGATAAAGTAATTTAAACAAGAGGAGTAAATAAGAGAGAGACGATTAGATGAAATTGTAAGCCCCCAACAACTCCATTTATTCATACTCTTTTCTCATCAACTGAATCACTTATTGCATGTTTATTTTCTGTCTTTGCATTCACCACAACAATTAATATTTCTTTCACAAGTTGGGGACAAGTGAGATTGGTTAAGAAAGAGAGTTGAACTTAAACCTTGAATGATAAATGAGCTCTCTTGATTAAAAGATTTTGTGATCCAGAAAAACCAATTTTTCTTGATAGCCCAACCTCATTACAAGCCCTGTAAAAATCCTTTTGATGGCACTTGCATGTAATGATTTTGATTGTTTGAGATGAACGACAATTTTATTTCATGTGACTTGTGAATGATAAAGAGTTGGAGTGAAACACTTGTTTGGTGAGAATTTCTAAATTTCATGATTGCATCTTTGCTTAGTGGATTGATCATTCATAATATGTAACATCTGTTGAGGAATGTGTGAGATAACTGAATTGAAAGCATGCATGCGCCTTGATTTGATTATCACTGACGATCTGAAATTGAGTAGTTCTCATCATGTAATTTAGGAATGTTGAACCATTGGATGAAATTGTAGAAAGCCAAGTTTTGTTTTGTTTATATTTTGTTTTGTTTGCTTGAGGACAAGCAAAGTACTAAGTTTGGGGTTGTGATAACGGTTGAAAAACCGTTATTTTCATATGCTATTTTAGACCAAATTACTGCCTTTACTGCTTAGAATGAACTTGGAATCAAACAAAACGCAATAAATGAGTTGGTTGAGAGCCAAAAGCTATTTTGTGCGATCTTATGCTTGTTTTACATTGTTTTGCAGCAATTTTGAGGAAAGTGAAGAATGGAGTTGAAGATAAAGGTTGTAGACTCAAGACAAGGGAAGAAAATTAAGAAAAGAAGAGTCTAGGAACCGCCCAGCGGCTAAATTCACCGTTGGGCGGCCAAATATGAGGAGTTGGCACCCTGGCAAGGAAGCCTGGCGGATTTGCGATTCGAGGCAAACCGTTGGGCGGTGGACCCCTGGCGCCGGGCAGTGGCACGATTAGAGCCAAACCGCCGAGCGGCACAAGTGTGACACCCGGCGGTTGTCTGCTGGGCTTGGGCCTGTTTTCTATTGCGCTCCTCAGTTATAAATAGCCCTGTTGCGATTTCACTCTTATTCTTTTGACAAAAGAGGGCGACCAGACCTAATTTTCACTCTCTGGAGAAGATCTCTTAGATGCTTAGGCTCCTTTTCATCCTATCTTGAGTTTGCCCTTCCATTCTTCCATTATTTTCATCTAGTTTCTCCAAGACAATGGTGAACTAAACCCTTTTGTTGTTGGGGGAACAATGTAATCTTTTGAAACTATTTTTTATTGAAACTCTTGTGTATTTATATGATTGTCATATGCTTTGATTATCAATTTTTGGGTTCTCATATGCGTTTAAGGATTTTATCATTTAACTCATTCGAAAACTGTTGTTTGTCTCTAATGATACGGGAACATACAGTATTGTCATGAATTTGTGAGAAATTCCTTGATTAATGAAATACCACCTAGGGATAGGGAGGTAGGATGATCAATTGTTTTTTCTTCTGTTCAGTAATGCATTGCTAGTTGCTAGGGAAGGCTAGGATAGCAAGCCGGTAATTAGTAATAGGCTTTTTTCGCCGAGAGATCGGGCTAAGGGTAGGCCAAGAAAGTTTGCATAACAATTGGATAATAAAGCAATTTAAACAAGAGGAGTAGATAAGAGAGAGCAGATAAGATGAAATTGTAAACCCGCAACAACTCCATTCATCCATAGTTTTTTTCGTCAATTGAATCAAACGCATTGCATGTTTATTTTGTGTTTTTGCATCCACAACAATTAATTTTTTTCTACAAGTCTTACGATTTTAATTCACACGAACGATAAGGCCTTTTGAGTCTCTTGGGAAGAACGATATTGGGTTTTACTAATTATATTACTTGGAACGATCTGGTATGCTTGCCAGTGAGTCAACAATATAACATAGTGAAATGCAATGAATAACACAATAACAACACAATCATGTTCTCATATATGCTCAAACAGATTTAACACATTGATCATAAGCATATAACATGTAAACATAGAACATGTAACACACAGTACACATGTGTTATTAATTATGCGTTGTCATCATCAAAAACTCAGATATTACTAAGATTGTAGGTTCAGCTAAACCTATGCTCCCCCTATCAACAATCTCAACACTACTGAGAACAATATGGCCCAACCTCCACTTCGCGAGATGACTCTTAGGAATGGCTGCACCTGATTTCACCTATGAAAGCTTGTGCATCCAATATCCTGATGAGGGCGTGCCATATGTTCTAAAGACTAGACTAATCCATTTGTTGCCCAAGTTTCATGGCCTTGCAGGTGAGTTTCCGCGTAAGCATCTTAAGGAGTTCCATATTATTTGTTCTACGATGAGGCCTCATGATGTTCTTGAAGATCATATCTTCTTGAAGGCATTCCCTCATTCACTAGAAGGCATAGCAAAGGATTGATTATACTACTTGGCGCCTAGATCCATCATCAGCTGCGATTATCGCAAGAGGTTCTTTATTGGACAAGTTTATCCCAGCATCCCATACCACAACTATAAGAAAAGACATATTTGGGATTAGACAACTTAGTTGGGAGAACTTGTATGAGTACTGGGAGAAATTCAAGAAGCTTAGAACATAATTAAATATGGAACAAGGTCAGAACAAAAAGTCACCATGATAAACCAACAATCTCAAGGAAAAATGTTGTAATCTCACTAAGATCAACCAAGCACACTTAACCTACCATTAAAACAAAATTAAACCCAACAGAATAAACTTCAAACATTAAATATGAAATAACAACTAAACTGGAACAAAATTTGCACAAGCAAAAGTGATAAAAAAGCAAACTGCAAAACAAAATTGAACCTGAATTAAGTGCAACGAACATAAACGAAAATTGAAACAGAATTGGAAATGCAAAGAACATCAAATAGAAACGAAACTCAATATCAAACAAAAACGAAATTAATGCAATTGCAAACATAAACGAACTTCAAATGGATTGCAATGAGATTAGAAAGTGAATTTAATACATCGAAGAGACAATAATGGAGAGTTAAACTTAATTGACTAATAATATTCGGTGCAAAAAGCTAAATAAATAGTACAAAATAGTGATTCATCATAGTGCATTTCCATAAATTGGGTTTCATTAGGCCAATAATTAGGATTTTTCTTTATTTGAATTCATTTGGTCTAATTTTTGTTTACTAATTATTTTTAGGAATAATTGTGAAGAAATTTGGGGCTTGGAATATATCTCGGGTGAAGAAGCTTATTCATGTTAGTTGTGCCGTGTTGGCAGCTTTAGCTTGTCAACATTGGTGTTGGGCCAACTTTGCACATCTAATTGGGCCAGTTAGGGGAAATTTAGGGTTTTTTGATGATGTGGTGATGTGACTATGTTTTACAACCTTCACTATTAAGGTTTTATATTTTAAAACAACACACATGCTTGACATTTTTACTTTGACACTTTGCATTTACATTCATGTTTTGGTGAGCTCTAGACAACCACACACTAAGGTTTTACAATTTCCCTTCCTGTGGTTCATGTTTTATTGTCGTTATTTCACTTCAAAGATGTATTTTGTTTTTCTATTGTGTTGTAACTCCATTTTCATGGAGGGTTAAAGTATGTATTGAATTCTTGAGTTGAATACCATATGATTTTCCTTAAAGTTAGACATCCAAACTAAATGGAAAGTGTGTTCCATGTGTCATGCTTTTATTGGAGAGTATTTACTTTTTAAAAGATAGCAACATCACACCTTAGGAGTGAAGAGTTTTTGATGGTATCGGAGAGGGTAATTTTCGAAGAGTATAGCGCAGCGGAATTAAAACAAAGAGAGCGGAAAGTGTGTTCAGTCACAAAAATAGTTCCTTTATCAGTTTTAAATTTCTTGTAAAACTTTTATCGAACAGTTGGAGTGCTAAAAGATTAAGGAGTGTAGGGAAGAGAAAAATCACACAAATGATTTTTATACTGGTTCGAATCAAAAGATTCTACGTCCAGTTGTTAATCACTATAAAAAGTGATTAACTATTTTCACTAAAAATATAGTTGTACAGATTACAAGATAATGAAATGAGTAAGGGATAGAAAACACCTTCCTTCGACACACGAACCGGAAGAGTGCAGAGAGTAACTTCCTTCGACAAACGAACTGGAAGTGCTTCCTTCGACACACGAACCGGAAGCAAACACTCTGCCAACTCGAAGAGAACCGCTCCGACTTTCGACACACGAAATGCGAGCTTCTCCTATTCACGAGACCAGGAAGAGCACCTTGCCAACTCGAAGAGAACCGCTCCGACTATCGACACACGAAACGCGAGCTTCTCCTATTCACGAGACCAGGCAAGGGAACCTTGAACAAGCTTCTGAGAATTTCCTCTAACAAACAGTATTCTACTTAAGCCTCAGTTCAAGAACGTTGCTTTCTGATGTTCTCAAGGCCCCTATATATAGCCAGCTAGTCTGAATATGAAAGGTCAAGTCCCAACTGCCAGTAATAATCGATTATTGTAAGTGATAATCGATTATTCAAGTCCATTACAGGTTTTTCAAAAAGGTGATAATCGATTACGTGAGGTGATAATCGATTATTCAAGTGTGACTTGTGATAATCGATTATTGCTTCATGATAATCGATTATTTTAGTTCAAAAACATCTGATAATCGATTATTGCTTGACATAATCGATTATTTCAGTACAAAATACAAATTTTACAAATTTTTAAAGACATTCCTACTACATTTATATTCTACAAAGTGCTTTTAAATATTTCTAATATGTTCTTCAGGTAAAACATCTTGCAGCATCATCAAAACCATTTTCTTCAAGATTTACCAGTGCTCCTTATTGGTAACAATCTCCCCCTTTTTGATGATGATCAAAAAATCAATTTTAAAAGCAACTTTGGCTTACCTGTAAAACATACAAGCTAACAGACAACAACAAGGTTAGTAATACCTGTATCAACTTGTATACTTCTCCCCTTATATTATTCTTCTCCCCCTTTTTGATCATAAGCAAAAAGTCTTTATGTAAAAAGCTCCCCCTAAATATGATCTCCCCCTCAATTAAACAAAGTATGCATATAAGAAACATAAAAGATCATTTTATTCATTAGGGAAGGATTACATTAACTGCATAAAGAGCATCACAAAAGTGCACAAATATAACAACAAACACTATAAGCAATGATAAATAAACAATCAAAGCACACTTAATAAGGAAATGCTAAGACTAAAATTTCGGGCTTGGGGATCTCTCAGGTGGTTGAAAGTTGAGGTGATTTTCAATATTTCCTAAGCGAATATCAATTTCATGAAATTGATCAACCACGTAATCTTCATGAGCTTTCTGCCAATCATAAATTTGATCAAAATTGCTTTTTGAGCAAGACTCATATCCTTTAGTTATCACAATTATCACAAAACATCTCAATCAAAAATTTCACCCTCTTTCTTAAAAGATCATCTAAAATTTTTATGATTCCCATAAACTAGGTAATTTTAAAAAGAATTTAAGTCCTTTTAAATTACTCCCCCTAAATGTAATAATCCCTTTTGATAAAACAAACCAAAAAGATTTTTTTTTTTTTTACGTTGATAATCGATTATTACTTTAAATAATCGATTATTTGTGTTCAAAATTGTTAAAATCTAAATTTTTAGGCCGAGATAATCGATTATGACCCTTTGGTAATCGATTATTGACGTTAATTTCCGAAAAAAAAAAACAGAGATTTGAGCCAAATTTTCAACCTAAAACTCATATAACATTCATAAAATGTCTAGATATCTAACAACCTTATATATCTCTCCCTCAAATGGGTACCATGTATCACAAGATCATGTCATAAGATGTAAAAAAAAATTTATGCACTTACAAACAAATTGAAGAATATTTTAAGATCTGTTCAGCCCAAAACAATGGAGAAATGCTTAAAAGGCAGTTCAGAAAAGTATTTGCAATTTCAAACTAGTTTCAATAACTAATAGCAAATCAAATTCAATGAAATCAACAATCATTTATCAAACAATTAAGATATTAATGATTCAACAACTAATTTATAAACTACAATGAACGCAACAGTAGCTTAAATGAATATGATTACAGTTGCTCTAAGTTTAACATAAAAGCATTTCAACTAATACAATCAGTTCAAAAATAATTTTGACAGCATAAATTATAACTTCCCAAATAGCAATTATAATTCATGCATTTTTCATATCCCAAACTGTTCAATGCCATGAACTCAGCTATGCATATCAAAATAACATATATAAAAATTCAAACACAAGCTGATTCAGATTTTATCTTTCAACAGTTTATAAACCAGATACTTTACATCAAAATTATGCAAAACTTGATCAGTTCATTTACTGTATCCAAGTTTTCAATGAGTGTTATCATGGCTTATGCATTTGAATTTGAAAACAAATTTCCACAAAAACAGCTTTGAAACATAATTGTCAATTTAATCATCAATCGTCTTAATCATCCAGAAATGCAGATAGAAACTGTCAACTAGCTCATTCAAATTAATTTTTCATTGCATTTGATGCTTGATAAAAAAAATTATACCAAGGCTAACTTTAAAGTACTCATGAAATTGACTACTGAGCCAGTTAAACACAGATTCAATTTGACAATTAACAGCAAAACACTAAAATACAATGCACATGTCTAATCATAACAAAAAAACAATTAAGCACATGAATGTCTCAAATAGATTAATTACATTGATTAAAATGTGCAAGCAGACAAGAGTACAACATAGAAATAATGAAACAGTGATGTACATATTATTTTCCCAAACAGAAATGAATTCAACAGTAATCTCATAATGGAAGATTAAGCAAATCAAAGTGCAACAACAAAGTTTAAATACTACTTAGCTGAGTCACTTGGTGCTTGAACCAAGGCTTTTGATAACATTTGATGAAATTACTTCCTTGCTTGGAGCATCAATTCCAAAATCAGAACATCATAAAAAAATTTCTTCTCTTTTTCAAAGCTTATTCTGCAAAACAGAGCAATAGCACTTTTGGTACCCATAATCTTATTTGGGTCCTTGAGGTTAAAGACATATTATTTTATAACAGGAATCCAAGCATATTTTCCATTTGGAACCCCAAAATGTTTAAGGTTGCACTTGTTTGATGTGTGACCATGCTTCATACAG
This sequence comes from Vigna mungo, assembly GCA_036885675.1. Classification (NCBI taxonomy): domain Eukaryota; kingdom Viridiplantae; phylum Streptophyta; class Magnoliopsida; order Fabales; family Fabaceae; genus Vigna; species Vigna mungo. The sequence continues at coordinate 9,189,229 of CP144698.1, forward strand.
TAAAAACAACACACATCATTCACTTTATTTTTAACAAAAGTTCCTTTAACAACCCAAATCTTTCGAGTTCTTCTTTTAATTTTGTTCTTACCTTTAAACATTCTTTTGTTTTTAAAATCCTTTTTAACAGGTAGAGGCATTTCAGCATTATTATTTCTTGTTGCAACTTCAAGCAAATTTTCAAGAATATTAATATCACGCACATGACTCTTACATGAGCGACATTCAACAGGATGTTCAACATTTGAAGACTCTTTCATTTCTAAGTTGCAAATTTTATTTCTCAAAATTACTTCCTCATCTAATGCCTTATCATATTTAATTTGCAATTCTTTAAACTCCTTCTTCAAATTTTTATGAGCAACATTTAATTTCTCAGATTCATCAAGCAATTCAAGAAATGCTTTTTGTACATCAAATTCACTAGTGTCAAGGCTAGAGGAACTTACTTGGCTTGCAGTGTCATCAACATTCGCTGTCAAACATAAGTTTGCTTCTTTAACAGAATCACTTGAACAAGAAGTGCTTGAAGCATTATCATTCCAAGCAATATAAACATTCTTTTTCTTGAATGACTTCTCTTCTTTACCCTTTTTAAGGTTTGGACAAACCGCATTAACGTGTCCTTTTTCTCCACAACCATAACAACTATAATTTGAAGAAGATCGATGTTTCTTCTTTCGGTCCTTTTTAAATTGTTCCTTGCCTTTCAATTTCATGAACTTGTTGAAATTTCTAAACATGTGAATCATATCATCGTCGTCTGAGTCTTCATCTTCAGATTCCTCATCCTTTTATGAACTTGTGCCTTTAGAATTTTCAGTTTTAAAGGCCAACGTTTTCCTCTTTCCTTGGGCTTCCTCAACGCTCAGTCTATTCAACTCGAGCTCGTGCTCTCTCAACTTTCCAAAAAGCACAGCCATAGGCATGGACGTCAAGTCTTGAGACTCAATTATCGCAGTAACCTTTGGCTGCCACGTCCTGTTCAAAGATTTCAAAATTTGAACATTCAATTCGTCAGTGTTAAATTTCTTACCTAAACCAAAAAGATGGTTGACGATATGTGTGAAGCGTTTTTGCACATCAGAGATGGTTTCACCCTGTTGCATCCTGAACATCTCATACTCCTGTATCAGGGTGTTCTTCCTAGCTCGTTTCACATTGTCGGTTCCTTCATGGGTTACTTGAAGAACTTCCCACATCTCCTGAGCCGTTTTGCACACTGAGATCCTGTAAAATTCATCTAATACCAAAGCATAAGATATTATATTGCGAGCTTTTATATCAAATTGGGCTCGTCTATTTTCGTCAGCAGTCCAATGCAAATATGGTTTTTCTTCCTCTACACCATTTAAATTTACAGTAGGAATAAAAGGACCATTTAAAACAACTTCCCAAATGCCCCTATCAATTGACTCTAAAAATATTTGCATTCTTATTTTCCAAAAAGCATAATTTTCCCCCGTAAACAAAGGAGGTCTATCAATTGAAGCACCCTCTAAATACATTTGGTTGTGACCGCCCATTTTCAAAAAATTTGAAAAACTATCAAAGCAAGGTCTGATACTAATTGATGGTATCGGAGGGGGTAATTTTCGAAGAGTATAGCGCAGCGGAATTAAAACAAAGAAAGCGGAAAGCGTGTTCGGTCAACAAAATAGTTCCTTTATCAGTTTTAAATTTCTTGTAAAACTTTTATCGAACAGTTGGAGTGCTAAAAGATTAAGGAGTGTAGGGAAGAGAAAAATCACACAAATGATTTTTATACTGGTTCGAATCAAAAGATTCTACGTCCAGTTGTTAATCACTATAAAAAGTGATTAACTATTTTCACTAAAAATATAGTTGTACAGATTACAAGATAATGAAATGAGTAAGGGATAGAAAACACCTTCCTTCGACACACGAACCGGAAGAGTGCAGAGAGTAACTTCCTTCGACAAACGAACTGGAAGTGCTTCCTTCGGCACACGAACCGGAAGCAAACACTCTGCCAACTCGAAGAGAACCGCTCCGACTTTCGACACACGAAATGCGAGCTTCTCCTATTCACGAGACCAGGAAGAACACCTTGCCAACTCGAAGAGAACCGCTCCGACTATCGACACACGAAACGCGAGCTTCTCCTATTCACGAGACCAGGCAAGGGAACCTTGAACAAGCTTCTGAGAATTTCCTCTGACAAACAGTATTCTACTTAAGCCTCAGTTCAAGAACGTTGCTTTCTGATGTTCTCAAGGCCCCTATATATAGCCAGCTAGTCTGAATATGAAAGGTTAAGTCCCAACTGCCAGTAATAATCGATTATTGTAAGTGATAATCGATTATTCAAGTCCGTTACAGGTTTTTCAAAAAGGTGATAATCGATTACGTGAGGTGATAATCGATTATTCAAGTGTGACTTGTGATAATCGATTATTGCTTCATGATAATCGATTATTTTAGTTCAAAAGCATCTGATAATCGATTATTGCTTGACATAATCGATTATTTCAGTACAAAATACAAATTTTACAAATTTTTAAAGACATTCCTACTACATTTATATTCTACAAAGTGCTTTTAAATATTTCTAATATGTTCTTCAGGTAAAACATCTTGCAGCATCATCAAAACCATTTTCTTCAAGATTTACTAGTGCTCCTTATTGGCAACAGTTTTTGCTTCAGCAGTGGCCACATGACACTCTAGGAATGGAGATGATTATGTTTTATGAGTGACCACATGTCTGTTAGGAAACAGGTAGGCTTTGTTTTACACCAAGATGGGGGGTGAATTGGTGTTAGCTCAAAAAGAAAATCTTTTCACAATCTTTATACAAAAGTATAAAGATTTTTTTATCTTTCTTGAAATGCAAGTATTGAAAATTTCTATGCAGCGAAAAAACGTAGTTGACTGCTAAACAGATAGAGTCGACTTGAAATAAAGAGTGTAGGGATAGAGAAATCAAACACTGGTTTTTATACTGGTTCGGCAAACAATGCCTACATCTAGTGTCCTTCCAATCCAGGAAGCAAATGCATTATAATGGTTGCGGTTTTTACAACAAGGAATTTATAGAAGCCTCACGCAAAAATATAAATCTCCTCTCTAACCCAAAACCAAAATATAGTTGCACAACAAAACCAGACTTGCAGCAAGAATCCCCTCTTCTACAATTTGAACCCACGTCGAACAATCCTCAACGTGTAACCAACATTCTTCACAGGATGTCAAGCCTTAACACAACAATCTTCATAGGATGCCAAGCCTTCAATCAACGCAACAGTCTTCACAGGATGCCAAGCCTTCAAAGATCAATCAAGAAGCACCTTCTTCGTGCAGATAATGATCACACAGTCAACGCATAAGCCTTCTCCCTTTGAATCTCTCTCAAGATAGATCACCACCGTCTTCTTGGAGAATTCTTGAAGCTTTTAACATAGAGAATTCAATCTGAAACAAGAAATGAAAATGTCAGTGCATCAAAAGTCCCCGAACAACTCATGTTCAGTCAATTTATAGTTTTCTGTCAGTCAAATTGTTTCTCAGTCGAATAGCCTACTAATTCAGTCGACTGTATTAATACAATTATAACAGACAATCAACATAGAGGCTCTCAGTCAACAAAAATCAACACACATTCATTACAGTTAACCAAGTCATCAATGCTTAACTAACTTTCAAAAATATAGCCGCTGGAGCATGTAAGCATAACAGAATTCCAAAACAGATCAATAACACAGTCGAATATGCACTAGACAATGTCGACTGACACATGTAAAAACACTTTGAAATTCTTTTCAATTCAAAACATCACAAAGCACTGATTCTCAAAATATGTGCAAAGGTTTTAGAATAGTCGAATCCATTATAGGTGTATTCGACTGGACTACAACTTTGTCACACAATTATAAGTTCATAAAGGTGCTTCTGATTTTTCACTTCCAGAAATGTGAAACATTTTATAGAACATTATCATACAAGCATGTTCCACAAATATATCACACAATCCACATAGGAACATACATCACAATACATCAAAACATGTTCAGCAGATATGACAATTAGTTCAGTATAAGAACATGTAATACAATAACATGTGTACTGTTATTAAGCATTGAGTTGTCATCATCAAAAAATAAATTGATATAGAGTTTGTGTTTTCAACAATCTCAACAATGTCCTCCCATCATTGGAGAGGATTTGTGGACAGTTATCCCAAAATTCATCGATAAACAACCATGACAACCTTATCAATGGATAATTGATCTACAATTACCCCAATCATTTATCCAAAAAATTTCCGTCACTAACTCAAATATCAAAATTCATTGCTAACATCCTTTGATAATGATGACGTTGCTCCAGCCATGGATGGAAATTGAATGCAACGGAAGATGTTAGGAATTGATCCAGAAGCAGCGGATGAGATCGCCTATGGTTTGGCAGCAGCGGAAAGATGAATTTCGGTGGTGTAGATGATGGTTTGAAGAGCTCTATATGGATGTGGAGACTAGCTCAGACGACCTTCCATTGGAAGGAAGCTAGTTGAGATGTGGAAAAGCTCAGGGAGGACTTTCGGTGGAGAAAAGCTGAAAAACTCATCAACAATGTATTCTCTAAATTTCCAAAACTGTTTGTACATGGAGAGCTGCCATGAATTTATAGGAGATTCATGGATCAGCTGCATGGCATAGGTGCACCGAAAAATAGTGGATCTAAGGCCACGTGTAGATCAGCAAATTTGGCAGTGTGTGTTTCTAGAACAGGCACGTAATACATGTGCTAAAAATGAAGTCTACATGTGTTTTTATGATACACCCCCCTCATTACTAAGCTCAACCCCCTATGTATAAAATTACTTTTTTATCCTTCTTCTTGGGTTGGTTTGTCTTTGTTTATTGGGCTTGGGCCCAAGTCATCAGATAATTAGATATTATCGGATAGATCTTGATCCTTTCATAATATTGTATCAATAAATTCAAGCAAGTACTACTCTAAACTAGTAGCTAATATCACGTTGCTAATTACAATTTCAGTCATTGTTAAAACCTGAAGTTGGAAATCTTTTTAGAATTCTTATTCCTTGCTAGGGACGTTAAATCTAAGAAGTGATATTAATAGCTCAAACTTTCCATAACATCATATTTAACATTAATTTGGAACCAAGTTTACAGAATTAACCAAGTTGAATCGAGCTGAGAAAGTATTATTAATTAATTAATTATGATCTGGTCCAGACTCCCATGCAAAGGTGGTAATAGTATGTAATAACTTTGTAATTAATACATTTTCTTTTTGCCTATTGTATATATATGGAGAGATACTGCGTATTGTGTTGAAATCAATTGCGTGAAATTAATTGATAGATTAGGTTAGTTTCTGGAAAAATGATTAAAGATATGGCGACAGGAGTTTCTTTTTATCTATTATTGAAAATGAAAATTCTTCTAAACCATCGTCCCAAAGTAAAAAGAACCATGTGTACTATCCTTTTTGAACCTAAGCCTAAAAGACTTTGTAAACCTTGTTGAGAAAAATCTTTACCTTGAGTTGAGTTGAGAATAATTGAATGGTATTGATAAAGGTTCAAGTTTGGGGTTGTTGGGAGAATTAAAAGGCAAAAGAAAAGCATTGAGTTAATGTGTTGAATGAAAAAGAATGAGAATGGAAAAGAAAACAAAAGAAAAGCATGAAAGATAAGCTCAATGCAAAAGGCAAAGAAAAAGGGAGAAGTTGGGAAGGAATGAAATTGGTGAAAGAGGGTTGGTACTTGATTTATGAATGTTGAATAACTCTCTTAACTTAAGGATTTTGTGATATAGAAAAACCAATTTTTCTTGTTAGTCCAACCTCATTACAAGCCTTAAAAAGTCCTTGTGATGGCATTTATGTGTGAGAATGTTGATTGTGATAGATGAAAGACAATCTTGTTCTATGTGACATGTGGATAGTAGAGGGAAGGAGTGACTTCCTGAGACACTTGAGTGATTGAGTGAAACACTTTGCTCGGTAAGGATCTCTGAAATTCATGATTACACCCATGCTTGGTTAATTGATCATTCATGAAAAATAGCATCTGTTGGAGATTATATGATTATGTGAACAGTATGTGAGTAGGGATGAATTGAAGCATGTGTGCATCTTGATTGGATTCCATTGAAAAGCTGAATTAAGTAATTACTTGTTGTGAAAGAATAAGTTTGGAATGTGTTGAACCATTTTGATGATAGGAGGAAGGCTAAATTTTATTTTGTTTGCTTGAGGACAAGCAAAGTTCTAAGTTTAGGGTTATGATAACGGTCTAAAAACCGTTATTTTTATACTTGAAATTGATATCAAAACACATCCTTTATGACTTAGAATGAGCTTAAAATCATGCAAAACACTTTAGTTAGGATACAAGAGAGTCAAAGGTGAGAGATATTATGCTTGGTTTTACATTGTTTTGACAGGATTTAATGAGAATTGAAGGATGGAAATTGAAGTAGGAAGAAGTTGGACTCAATAAGAGATGAAAAAAGGTGCAAAGGAAGAATCACAGCTACCGCTCAGTGTCAATTCCAACGCTGAGCGCCAACTTTGGAGAAGAAGCCACTGCCTGACGCTTAAGCGCCAACGCTGAGGGGAAAATGAAGAATTGTGCCTATCGCTGAGCGCCAGAATTACCGCTGATCGGTGGCCTTCTCAGAGACAACACTGTTTAATGCCTGGGCGTGGACACTGAGCGTCCCACTTGAAGTGTCGCCTACCACTGAGCGGTGAACCCACTGCTGAGCGGTGTACATATGGGTCTGGGCCAAAATTATGTTATTTTTTTGTATTATAAATAGACCCAGAACGCACCAGAGATGTATCTTTTGGCAGAAAGAGACGTCAGAACACTTCCTACACTCCTTAGAGGTGGCTTTTGGATGCGGGAGCTCCAATCTACCAAATCTAGGGTTTATCTTTTCATTCTTTTTATTCAATTCATATAGTTTCACCATGAATATGGTGAACTAAACCCTTTGTTGTTGGGGAACGATGTAATCCTTTCGAAACTCTCTTATATCGAAATTCTTATTTTATTCATATACTTGTATTATCAATAGTTTGGGTTTTCTTCTCTGTACTTTAAAGCTTGCATTGTTTAACTCATTCAATGTCATGATCTTTGACTTTGTCGATACAGAGACGTACGGGGAAATCTAGAACTAAGAAGAATTCTCTTGATTATGAAATATTTCCTAGAGATAGGAATAAGACGATCAATTGCTTTAAGCTTCTGTCATTAATGCATTAGTAATTACTAGGGAGATTAGATATAGTAAACTAGTAATTATGGTAATAGGTTCTTTTCGCCGAGAGATCTGGTTTAGAGTAAAATAGAAAGTTGCATGAACATTGATAATAAAGTTGAATTTAATAAGAATAGTAGATATAGGAGGATGGATTAGGATGAAACCGAAAATCCCAACAACCCCATTCATTCATATCTTTATTTGCCAATTGATCAAGCTTTTGCATTTGCATCTTTAATTTTCTCTTTGCATCACAACAATCAAATTATATTTCACTCAAGTCTTAGGAAATCAATGCACATGAACGTCTAGGCCTAAGAGTCCCTTAGGAAACGATATCTGGACTTACCGTCTATTTATTACTTGAAACGATCTGGTACACTTGCTAAGGTGTTAACAATTTACTTTTTAAAAGATAACCACATGACACCTTAGGAGTTGAGAGTTTTTGCTTTAGTAGTGGCCACATGGCACTCTAGGATTGTGTTTAGTGAGTGGCCACATGTCCTCCCATCATTGGAGAGGATTTGTGGACATTTCTCCACTCCTTAGAAGTTCCTCATTTTTGGCCAATGAGAGCAAATGCTTTTAGGGTTAGAAGGAGACACGCTTAGCCTATAAATAGAGGTGTCTCCACCCTTGTATTTCAAATTGGAAATTAGTAATGTTATGCTGCCAAATTGTTGCCTCATTCTTCCTTGATCAAGACTAAAACATTCCTAAAGGCCCTTCTAGTCACGTACCTCATGGAGTTGGCCTAACCTCTCCTTGAACCTTAAAACTACACACCATCTCATCCTATAACTAAAGGTCATGAGCCTATCACCACACCACCATCATTTGCACATCATATCACTCCTTTTCCACCCATTTCCGCAACCATATCCATCATAAGGACCATCTCATTGCTTCCTCCTAAGCTTTGGCCCTACCTAGCTCAAGGAGGTTGCCATCAGGAGCTTTCATGAAGAGAAGAAAAATAACTTTTGCTATCAAGATTATTACTATACGTTTTCTGCTCTCTTTCTTTAATCGCTTTATAATTATCTTTGGAAAGATTATTTACAAGTTTTTAGAAGTTCAATCTATTGTTTTTATATTCCTTCTACGAGAGTACTCTTCTCTTTTGTAAGTTTTCAAAAACACTTTGTTGTTTTAGATTCAAAAGTGAATTGAAACACTTATAAAGTTTAACTTAGTGGATTTAAATGTTCTAGACAGTTGGTTTAGTGTTGATATCATGAGTGGTGAAACTGATCTAACCAGTGTAGTTAGTTTGTAAACCAGAAATGGTTAAATTTGTTTTTAGTGGAACCCCTTAAAAAATTTAAGAGAGAATTAGACTTAGCACAATTTGAAGCGATAAATTTGTTAGATAAAATTCGTCAATAAACAACTATGACAACCTTATCAATGAATAATTGATTCACAATTTCCCACTCATTTACATAAAAAAATCGTCACTAAATTAAATATCAAAATTCATTGCTAATATCCTTGGATAATTGCATATTATCGACATATATTGATCTTCTGTAACATTCTATCCATAAATTCATGTATTTCAAATAATTATAAAAAATATAATTATGTAACAATTAACTAATATCAATTAGAGTTGTTTAGGCAAGTACTACTCTAAACTAGTAGCTAATATCACGTTGTTAATTACAATTTCAGAACCATTGTTAAAACCTGAAGTTTGAAATTTTTTAGAATTCTTTTTCCTAATAGCTCAAACTTTCCATAACATCAGATTTAACATTAATTTTTGAACCAAGTTTAGAGAATTGATGTTAACCGAGTTGAATTGAGCTGTGAAAGTATTATTAATTAATTATGGTACGGTTCAGACTCCCATGCAAAGGTGGTAATAGTTTCTAGAAAATAATAACTGTAATTAATACATTTTCTTTTTGCCTATTGTATTTATATATATATGGAGAGATACTGCGTATTGTGTTGAAATCAATTGCGTGAAATTAATTGATAGATTAGGTTAGTTTCTGGAAAAATGATTAAATATATGGCGACAGTAGTTTCTTTTTATTTATATTGAAAATGAAAATTCTTCTAAACCATCTCCAATAAAATAAAATAAGTTAGATAATTTTGGAAAAAATAATTACATTTTTTTTTTGTGATTTTCCAATTAGATGGCCCTCTATATTTCATTTAGTTAAACATGGTCAAAATAAGAATCATAATACACGAAACGACAGATATAGAGTATTACAAGAAGGAGAGCCACTCAATTTTATTTTTATTTTTATTTTTCACCTCTTGCCCAGTGGTTAATGCATAATTGCATTCGAAATGCAACTCATGGAGGTGAAGCTCTGTTTTGGTAGTTAGGGTGGTCCCCAATTTTATTGACACGTGAGAAAGTAATTAATAAATATAATAAAAACATATATTATAGAAAGGATAAAAATACAATTTAAATTTAAACTACTATGAAGGGTGATCCTCACATGGAGGAGATGTTTTGTTGGTGTGATGAGGTGGGTCCACAGAGGGAAAGATAATTAAAATAAATTTAAATTGAATGCCTCATGTTTAGTTTTAGTAGTTGGAAATAATACAAAAGGGTTGGTCCATACCTGCATGATTGTGCATGGACAATTATTTTGATAAAACAAATTTAAATATTACGAAAGCATTTAATGCTGCTTTGTCATTTTGTAGGGGGGAAGGGTGGGTGTAGTATGATATAAGGGTGACGAAGTAGTGTTTGCTTCCAGGCCACAGTTTTCTTGCAACTCTTGGTCTTGCAGCACTTGGTCTTGCACCTCTTTGGTCTTGCAAAATGGTTGCACCACTTGTAACTGTTGCATGCCTCTTTCTTCCTCTGCTTCTGTTAATCCTTTTTCAAAACCTGAAAAAGGAGAAGAATTCACGGTTTCCACCTGGTCCAAGAGGGCTTCCCATAGTAGGGAACCTTCTTCATGTGGACAGTACCACTCTTCATCTGCAGCTGTGGGAACTGTCAAAGAAATACGGACCCATTGTTTCCCTTAGATTTGGATCAAGGAAAGCCATTGCCGTTTGCACATCTGAATTGGCCAGAGAGGTGTTGAAAGACCGTGACCTCGAGTGCTGTGGAAGACCTAAACTGCTTGGCCAACAAACTTTGTTCTTCAAAGGCTACGATGTTATATTCTCTCCTTACGGTGAGTTCTGGAGAGAGATCAGAAAGATCTGCGTGCTGAATGTCCTTAGCCAGAAACAGGTCGCAACATTTTCCCCAATAAGACACAGTGAGTTGAAGGATATGATGAAAAGAATTTCGAGGAACGCTTCATCCGGAAAGCTTTATAACTTTACCGAAGCGACTATTTCTCTTACAAGCACTATCATATGTAGAATACTGTTTGGGAGAAGCTACGAAGATAACGAAGCCGATGGGAGTAGATTCTATTCCCTACTCAAAGGCTGCCAAGAGATGATGGTTGCCTTCTTTTTCTCTGATTTCATTCCTTCCTTGGGTTGGATCGATACTGTCACAGGAAAGAAGGCTCGTCTTCGTGCTATTTTCCAGGAGGTTGATAGCTTCTTCCAGGACGCCATTGATGAACACCTTGATCCCAAGAGAGTAGTCACTCCAGAGAACACAGATATCACAGATATCATTCTTCAACTTCAGAAGCAGCGTACCAGTTCCATCGAACTCACAGACGACGTCGTCAAGGCCATTCTCATGGTTTGTTTGCACCTTCTTCCTTTTATTCTCATTTATTATTTCCGTAACAAATCATTGCGTACTTTTACCATCGCTATCTATCATCTTACCTAACTCCACTCACTCACCAAATATAACTAACTAACTAACTAAATAACTAACTTATGTTGTGTGTTCAGGACTTGCTTCTCGCATCAACAGATTCAAGTTCGGCCTCCTTGGTGTGGAATATGACTGCCCTACTAAAGAATCCAAGAGTGATGAAGAAACTTCAAGCTGAAATCAGGGGTAAGGCAGGTGGAAAGGAATTTCTGGACGATGAAGATGTTCAAAATCTGCCGTATCTGAGGGCGGTGATAAAAGAGACATTCAGATACTATCCACCAGGGCCAATTCTCGTGCAGAGAGAAACAAACGAGGATTGCGTGATAGGAGGTTACGAAATTCCTGCCAAGACAACATTGTACGTCAATGCTTGGGCGATTCATAAGGACGAAAACAACTGGAAAAACCCATTTGATTATTATCCGGAGAGATTCATGGATAGCAGCATAACTTTCAGAGGGACAGATTATGAGTTTCTTCCGTTTGGTTCTGGTCGTAGAGTTTGTCCTGGGATGCCTATGGCGATTGCGTCGTTGGATTTGATTCTGGCGAATCTTCTGAATGCATTCGATTGGGAACTGCCAGCAGGAATGAAACCAGAAGACTTAGATGTTTTAACAGATCCAGGACTCACAGTACACAAGAGGAATCCTCTTCATATTCTTCCTAAACGTGTAATCTAAAACTATCATTCTTAGTTCCTACGTAGTAATGTTTGCTGTCTGCCCAATCCTACCACCACAACCACAACGACGTAGGTAAATAAGGGCCCTCTCCACTGTCTCTGTCTTTTCTTTCTTTCTTTTGTACTCTTCTTATATTATCATTCTTAATTATATCTTAATTAATGTCATTTTATCATCCAATCCAATTATTACAAGAAATTACATCGTCACTCTACGAGACTTATTAATTTACAACTTTTCCGGACGTTGGGAGACTATGAAAAGGACTCTTATATATTCCTTATTTTAGACAGAAGCACCCACACAAAGCACTTTTCACAACCATCTTATCATATGCTCCAATTAACTTTTCATACTCTCTTGAGGCAAAAAGTGATCCCAATAATATGCCTTAGGTGTTGTTGGTAGGATACACATATCAACCCAAACCTGGATGTCCTACCACGCCAAGGTAAGAACCCTAATTATTATGTCATTCTTTCTTTTTCTGATTTTCATGTTAATATAAAATTATTTTTTATCCATGTTCCATTCTTTCTTGAAAAATGATTAACCTACACTTTCACAAAATCATAAAGCTACACTTTCATGGGTGGTAACATTCATTTCGTGTTTTTAACTGCATTTATTTATTTATTTAACCACAACATATTGATTAAACTGCTTCGATGTTTTTTTAAATTAATATAGTTATTAATAAAATTCATGTAATATATGAATTATATCATATTTGAATATTATATAATAGTTAAAAGATATTGTGAAATGGTCGTAATAACTACTATTCTTGTAATAACATGAAAAAATCAATTATTAATATCTCTCTTAACTGTCGTGAACATCCCTGATAGGAAATCAAACGTTAATCCGTTCAACTTCCTAGACGTCGGATCCCCTTGAAACCGACGTCTAATGGGTATTCAAGAAGTCAGTTTAAATGTTAACTTGGACGTCATATTAGTGAGATAACCGACGTCTATATGACTATAGACGTCGTTTTCTGGAACAACCGACGCCCAATTTCAGTTTCTGATATCGTCTTCCTCTTCTTCTTTTTCTCGCTTGCGGCACCTCTTCCTTTTCTCTCTTGCGGCATTCTATTGTTGTTTCTGATATCTTTATCGTCTTCCTCCTCTCCTTTTCTCTCTTGCGGCATTCTATTGTTGTTTCTGATATCTTTATCGTCTTCCTCCTCTCCTTTTTCTCTCTTGCGGCATCCCAAGTGTGTGGTTTATTTTTTATGCTTACCGTTTAAACTTTGTTTAGTCTTTCATCGATCATCTTCTAGTTCAACTGATTAAAATTTACTTTTTTTGTGCTGTGTTTTAGTGCAGTTTTGTTCCTTTCTTTGGGTAACGTAGTAACACATTCTCCATTTGCTAGCTGCCTCCCAGAAAAAGCGGTGTCTTGTGAATTTCTTTTGGTCGTTTCAACCCAAAAACAACCCTGGGTCGTTGCCTAGTTATCGTTTCACCGTGATTTTTCCCTCTTGCGGATGAAAATAGAACTAAGCAACAACCCAGGTTCGGTTTTGGGTTGAAATGACTCATAAGAAATTCAAAAGACGCACGCTTTTTTTGGGGGGAAACTAGCAAAAGGAGATTGTCCTACTAGACTATCCAAAGACGGGAACAAAAATGCACTAAAACACAACCACTAGATTAGACGTCGGTCTGTGTCATTTTCGAAGTCTTTAGTGCCTCGTAGACGTCGGTTATTGGTCAGACCGACATCTATATAATGTTTTTAGACGTCCAGCTAGTCCTACTCCGACGTTTAGTGACGTCGGACAGGGCAGTGACTAACGTCACGATACACGTCGGTTATATTCATTTCCGATATCCCATTGACGTCACCGAAAATGACGTCGATTGTTTTGTAAACACTAAAAGCCCAAAATAATCGACGTTAATCAGTGTTTTTCCACTAGTGTATATATACATACATATATACATATATATATATATATATATGTATATATATATATATATGTATATATACATATATATATATATACATACATATATATACATACATATATTTATATATATATATATACATATATATATATATACATATATATATATATATATATACATATATATGTATGTATATACATATATATGTATATACATATACATCTATATGTATACATACATATGTATGTATATACATATACATCTATATGTATACATACATATGTATGTATATACATACATATGTATGTATATACATACATATGTATGTATATACATACATATGTATGTATATACATACATATGTATGTATATACATACATATGTATGTATATACATACATATGTATGTATATACATACATATGTATGTATATACATACATATGTATGTATATACATACATATGTATGTATATACATACATATGTATGTATATACATACATATGTATGTATATACATACATATGTATGTATATACATACATATGTATGTATACATATAGATGTATATGTATATACATACATATGTATGTATGTACATACATACATACATATGTATGTATATACATACATATGTATGTATATACATACATATGTATGTATATACATACATATGTATGTATATACATATATATATATATATACACATACATATATATATATACATACATACATAAATATACATACATACATATATATACATACATACATATACATACATACATAGATACATATATACACTAAAAAAAAAGCCTATTTAGAGGGTTTTTTTTTTTTCAATTAGCGGGGGTTTTTACCCTCCGCTAAATAAATTCTGGGGGTTTGCAGTTTGAGTCGCCACAAACTATCTGCGGGAGTTTTTTTCGCCCCCTGGTATCATATTCAATTTGCGGGGGTTTTTCTGCGGAGGGTAAAAACCTCCTCTATATATATATATCAAATTTTTTATTGAATGTGTAAGTTGAAATATTATGTTAATTATATTACATCATAATATGTTAGACATATAATATCTTTATTTTTTTAAGATTAAAATTGACTCAGTATAGTGTTTTAATTAAATTAATTTAACTATTGATTAAAATCATCTTTAGAATTAACTATTGCTTTAACTATTGATTATGGTGAGAACGATCAAACTTAAACCCCATTTTTTATCTCTATTATACATGATGCTCTGATTATGGTGAGAATGATGATTATTTATTCTAGTTTTGTTTTCATTTTTTATTATTATTTTATTAAAGTTGAATTATTATTACTATTTTAATATTTATTCTAATTTTATTTATTTTTAAATTTTCTTGTTTTATTAAGTATCTTAGAGCCAAAATGTCAATCTGTGAGTGGTGGATGTTTTGAGATTATGAATGAAAGGAAAAAAAAACAGAGAAATATGACATGCAACAAAGTGGCAATAACAAAAATTTAGAAAAGCAAGTTGAAAATCTTATCTTTAATAATTGGTGGATATTAGCATTTAATTCCCGGTCCAACTCTCCAACATACCTTATGAACTACAGAAAAAAAAATTGTAATTGTGACAAATTGAGGGATATGAAAGAGAAAAGAGGTGGATATAAAAACACAAACCATCTCTCTAAACCTCGTTTCTTGAGGTAATCTACCTTCTCTCTAAGAAATCTAGCTCCTCAATTCTCTGTTTGACGATCAGAAAGTGCCTAAAAGATCATGGCTGAGTACTCTTCATTCCTATCCGATCAGTTCTTAGTATTGAGCAAGTAACTTTTGACTCTTTTTTCCTTTCGTTCTTAGGTCAAAATCTTGCACGTTGATTCTCTGTCGCATGTCATATGTGACCTTTACCTAATTGCTAGTCAATTTCAGGTCCTAACGACTAACTCCAATCACAATTTGGTAATTTGTAGGAGTTTCTAGAGTTCTTGTTAAGTCCCTGGCAAGTGTACCAGATCGTTATCAAGTGATATAAAATGGGTAAGTCCAAGTGTCGTTTCCCAAAGGACTCTTAGGCCTTATCTTTCATATAAACCAATCGCATAAGACTTGAGAAGAAATTAATTTTAGGGTTTTGAATGCAAATAACAAAAGTAAACATGCAAATGTAGTGAATCAATTGGCTAGAAAAGACTATGGATGAATGGAGTTGTTAGGGTTTACAATTTCATCTTATCCACCCTCTTATATCTACTTTTCTTATCTAATTCGCTTATTTATCATATTGTCATGCAAACTTTCTTAGTCTACCCTTAACCGAATCTCTTGGTTAATGTTGGGGCAAATCGGCAAGTGTACTGAGTCGCACAACTAATATAAAATTGTAAGACCAAGTATCATATCCAAGAGGACTCTCGGCGTTGAACAGTTGTGTGAAAACAAGATTAATTAAGACTTAAAAATAAAATAGGTCATGGTTTGTGTTGCAATTAAAATAAAATAAAGCAAAGTAAAACTGATCAATGGCAAAAGAGCACAGAGGTGAATAAAGGTTGATAATTATGAGATGAGTATGTTGTTGGGGTTAGATTTCACCAAGTTCCCTCTCATGTATATAAGAATTCTTCTTTTTTTATTAATGCTAACGTCCCTCATGTCTGACCAATATGACCCTTAGGATTAATTTAACAAGGACCTGAATTGCAAGGAACCTGTCAGCACTCATGCAAATCACAGATCATACTATTGTATAAGCAAGCAGTAAGAACAAATAAATTATTCTAACAATTAATCGAAAAAGCATATTAAATTAAGATCAAATTCAAATACATAAGAGTTTACAAGGTTACATCATTCCCCAACAACAAATTAAGTTTAGTTCCCCATAAACATGTTGGAACCCAATGAACAATGGAAGAAAGAAAGAATGAAAAGACTAGAAATTTGGCTAGGAGTGTATTGCTATGCTTGCTCTCGCCAAGGATGCAAAACCTAGAGCCCCAGGGTCCTTTAAATAGTGCTAGACGCGTCTTAAAGTGCGGCCTGGTCCAAAAGAATCAAAACAGAGCAGAAACAGGGCCCGATCAACGGCAAATCACGCTCAAGCATCGTAGGGAGCTCGCCCAAGCGTGAATCAAGGCTTATGTGGCGCTTGGGCGCCAGTTTTCCTCGCCTAGGCTACGAGCATCCGTCGCTTGGGCGCCAGGTCCGTCGCCCGAGCGACCAGCGGTGATCTTCAACTCGCGATTTTTGCGTTCTTCTAGCCTGGGCTTTGGGTTTTCTCCCTTCTTGATGCCTTTTTGACCCCTTTTGAGCTCCATCTTCATGGCTTTTCACTTCTTCTTCCCTTCTTTCTTCAATCTCTGTCAAAACAAGGGGAATTTGTTAGAAAACAGTTAAAATCAACCTCAACTCTCTTATTGACACAATTTACCGAAAACATATGAGTTCAAGCAAGTTTCTAAGTCAAAAAGGGTGCTTTTAGTATCAAAATCATGTAGCAAATAATGGTATTTTAAACCGTTATCAGCGAAAAGGGCATATTACTAATTACCGGCTTGTTATCTCTAGCCTCCCCTAGTAACTAATAATGCATGATATACGAAAGCAAAATACAATTGATCATCCTACCCCTATCTCTAGGCGGTAATGCTTAATCAAGGAATTCCACCTAGTTCATGACATTACTGTATGTCTCTGTATCAATAAAGACAAACAACATTTACCGAATGAGTGAAATGATAAAAGCATTAAGCAAAGGTAAGGAACCCAACAATTGACAAAGATAAGCATATGCAAGCATATAAAGAAGATAAGAATTTCAATATAAGAGAGTTTCAAAAGATTACATTGTTCCCCAACAACCTAGGGTTTAGTTCACCATGGACATGGTGAATCTAGATGAAAAGTAATGAAAGGATGGAAGAAATAACCCTAAACTTGGTAGGTTAGAGCCTAAGCATCCAAGGAACCTCCTCTAAGGTGTGTGGAATAGCTCTAGACGTCTCTGTTAGCCAAAAGATTGAGTTTTGATTCGAACTGGGGCTATATATAGGCCACAAAGATAACATAATCTATCAGAATCTAAGCCAAATAAAAATTGACAATCGCTTAGCCCCTAATTTAACCGCTCAGCGGTTTCCCTCTAATCGCCGGACCACTCAGTGGTCAATTCTAGTGCTCAACGCCACCTCTCAGCGCTCAGTTACCGCTCAGCGCTAGTGACTGGTTCTCAAGTGCCGCTCGGGCGCTACGGATCCTTTCAGCACTTTGTTTTTCTGCACTCTGGTTGACTTTTCTGCATTCTGGTTTACTTTTCAGCACTCTAATCATTTAATACTTCAACCTTTCTTGTAATTCATTCCAAAAACCTATAAATCAAGGGAAACCAAGCATAAAACCAAGAAAACCAACTTTGACTCTCTTATTCTCCAACTTAAGAAAAATGCATGATTTCAAGCTAATTCTAAGCCATAAAGGGTGTGATTTAATATCAAAATTAAGTAAGAAAATAACAGTTTTTCAACCGTTATCAGTTCTCTGTGTTTGAAGCAATGGTCGGACATTCTTAGAATTGTAATAGTTCTCCTTAAGGTAAGGAAAGCAAGATCCTATTCTTGGTCAATTTTATAAAGCACCAATTGATATTACCTAGGATGTGTAGTTGTAGCTGTCAGAGCGGTTGCAGCAGAATGGTTAGCGTGGAATAATAAACCAAAAGGGGAGGTGAATTGGTTCTTAATTAAAATGTGTGCCTTTTAAAATTTCTTCTCAATTTTCTTAATTAATGTAAATAACAAGAGTAAGGAAGAGAGAAATTTGCACAGGTAGATTTTATACTGGTTTGGATCTTACCAATCCTACGTCCAGTTGCTAATCCAAAACAGATTAATTTTCCACTATCACAAAACAATTACAAATAATAATCACACAGAAAAACAATTTGCAAAAGTTTCACAAACACCTCTCTTGAAACCACAAGAGATGAACCTGCACCTCCTTTGAATATTCATTAAGGATGAATCACCTCCTTCGAATGCTTCACGAAGGATGAGCCTCTTCCAATCACTTCCTTAGCAGCACCAAGGATGAATCAGCTATTCCTCTGTCACCGTAGTTGCAAAGTACCAGCACCACAGACTAGAGTTTCCTAGCTGAGCAAGAGTACACAATTTTCACAAAGTTCAGAGTATTTGAGCACAAGGGAAGAGTTACTGTTGATGGATAAAGAGAGCCTATTTATAGACTCAGTCAAAAACTCTTCAATTCTTCGTAACTGACCATTTTATGCATTTAATTGATTAATATTAGTGTTAATCGATTAAAACTAGTACAACGGCTATTTTTAACGGCTAGAAAAAACCCCAACGGCTAGTATTAATCGATTAATTTTAGGATTAATTGATTACCTAATCGATTAAAACTTACTTTAATCGATTATTGCAGAGCTGATTGGGTTTTTAGCCACTGCAGCGATTTTAATCGATTATATCAAGGATTAATCGATTAAAAAAGAGAGTTTTTGATTCTGAACAACAATTACATAACTTGAACGCATAGGAATCAAAAACTAACAAAAACTAAGTTCTAAACCCTCAACTATAATTACTACAAAAGCTTTGAACTATTAAAAGTATTCAAATAATCTTCTTGAATCTTCTTGACTTGATTTGGGCATCATCAAAACTTCATCTTCATTATTTTGCTAACATTCGCCCCCTTTTTTATGATGATCAAAATTCCATAACAGTAAAGCTTTTAGTAATAATCTGTAAGATCTAAAAAACACAACTCATGAAGGAAAGGGCATTAGTGAATAACAAAAAGCTTTAAGATATTTTTCTCCCCCTTTTTTATCATAATTAAAAAGTTGTGTTGATATAATCCCCTCCTTAACAAATAGCATGTATGCATATAAGAAAATAGAATAACATAGCATTTTATTTCATTACAACAAAGAAACATACAAGGATTAAAAATTCAACACCTAAAGCATACATAAAACAAGACATAATTTAAAATTCAACACTCTCATCAAAATGCCTTTCTAAAACGGAAATCCTCTCATCAAGGCTTTTGAGATGTGTGCAGATTTCCTCATGGCGAGTATTCTAGATAGACATCATCTCATGCTGAAGCCTTGCCATCTCAGACATTTGCCTAGATAGACTCTCTCGACTATACTCTGTAAGAACTTGAGATGGTCCCACAACTTGTGTGGGGTCAGGCATGTGAAAGTCTTCATCAACATCTTCATTTGCTTGGACTCCAACATCATTAGAGTGAACATAGGAGTTCCTTTGTTTGATTAATCCCATTTTTCTAAGGGAATTATCTCCAATTTTGTGTGCAGGAAGTACAGTTTCATAATGCTCATTAGAGACATTAATTCCTTTATATTCATAGATCTGGGAAACCAAGAGAGGATAAGGAAGAGGAGCAGCATCCAACCTTTTGGTCTTGTACATAATGCTCTGGAGAAGATGAGGCCAGTTGAGAGGAATGCTTTGAAGTATTCCGTACATGATCATGAGATCTGTTTCAAAGCACTAAGCATGGTTGGACCCCCTTGGGCATAAGAGCCACACAATAATGTAGTGTAGGATTCATTCTTCCATTTTTAAGCCACCAACAAGGAAAAGACACGTATTGTGGTGCTGACGAGGATTCCGTAGAAATAACTGATACACCATAATTTTGTTGAATTGGGCAAAGTCGCTAGGAATGCTAGTGATTAAAATGCTTATGATTTTTGTTGTTGAATGATTAAAATGCTAATGATGTGAATTATTATTGTTGAGTAAGTGAATTTGATCACATGATGATGGTTGATGTTGAATGATTCTGTGTGAAACTCTAATTGTATGATAAATTGTGTTGTTAAGGTGTTTGGTGGTGTTAAATTTGGTTTAATATGGAAGGAAATTGATTTAGGTTGAGTTGTAATTGTTATTGGTCAATTTTGCAGTTTTGGTGAGTGAATTCTTGAGTCAAGGGCTAGAAAGAGGAGATAAAGTCTTAGAATTCGTTTAGATGTGATTTGAGGGTTGTTAGAGTTATGAAGTGGTTGAAATTTATTTTAGAAAAGAGGTAGTAGTACTTTGGTGGTGGTTAGTTGGTTTTAAGAGCATTTTTGGGAGTTCGGAGTGGTGAGATTTGAGCTATAGGCTCTATTAGCGGAATGGCAAGTGTACCAAATTGTATCAAGTAAAAAAAATGGTAAAACCCATTATCGTTCTTCCCATGAGACTTGAAAGGCCTTATCGTTAGCGTGAATCAAAATCGTAAGACTTGCGAAGAAAAATTCAATAATTTTGGTGGATGCAATGACAGAAAAAAAATATGCAATGTGTGATTCAATTGACAAGATTTAGGCAATGGATGAATGGAGTTGTTGGGGGTTTACAATTTCATCTAATCCTCTCTCTTTTATTTACTCCTCTTGTTTAAATAGCTTTATTATCTAATTGCATGCAAACTTTCTTGGCCTCCCCTTAACCCGATCCCTCGGCGAAAAGGGCCTATTACTAATTACCGGCTTCCCTAGCCTCCCCTAACAACTAGCAACGCATTACAAACAGAAGCAAATACAATTGGTCATCCTACTCCCCTATCCCTAGGTGGTATTGCTTAACCAAGGAAAATCTCACCATTTCGTGCCATTACTGTACGTCCTCGTATCAATAAAGTCAAAGTTCAATTACCGAATGAGTTAAACGGTAAAGGCATTATGAACAGCATGAGAATCCAACAATTGATAATAACCGCATATGAAAAAAATATAATTCAAACAAGAGAGTATCAAAAGATTACATTGTTGCCCCAAAAACAAAAAGGGTTTAGTTCACCATAGTCATGGTGAACCAAGATTAAAATAATGGAAGATATGGAAAGCAAACCCTAGAAAAGACGAAAAGGAGCCTAAGCATCCAAGAGATCCTCTCCAAAGAGTGCAAAGTAGGTCTGGCCGCCCTCCTCTGTCAAAAGAATGAATTGGAATTCGTAACAGAGCTATTTATAGGTGAGAAGCGCAGCAGAAAAATAGGCCCAAGCCCAGCTGACCACCGCCCGGCGTCACACTTTGCCGCCCGGCGGTTTCCCTCGTGCCGCAAAACCGCCCGGCGTCAGGGGTCTACCGTCCGGCATCCAATGCTGGTGCCTTCTCCTCCCGTTTGACCGCCCGGCGCTAGGGGTCTACCACCGGGCGGTACCTAGACTCTTCTTTCTTTGATTTTCTTGCTTTTCTTGAGTCTATGACCTTCATCTTTATTCTCAATCTTCACTTCTGTCAATTTTGGTGCAAAACAATGCAAAAAAAGCATAAAATCGCTAAAAACAGCTTTTGACTCTCGACTGACTCATTTATTGAGTTTTGTTTGATTTCAAGCTCATTCTAAGCAATAAAGGGCGTAATTTAGTCCAAATTAGCATATGAAAATAACGGTTTTTCAACCGTTATCACAACCCCAAGCTTAGAAATTTGCTTGTCCTTATGCAAAAAAAACAAAACAAAACAAAAAAAAAACAGAGCTTGAGTTTCGACCCTTTCATCCAATGATTCAACATTTCCAAAGTACATAACAAAACTTACTCAATTTCAGATAATCAGTGAACTCAAATCAAGATGCATGCTTGTTCTCAACTTAATCTAGCTCATGCGTTCCTCAACAGATGCTACACAATATGAATGATCAGTCCACCAAACAAAGAATGCAATCATGAACTTTAGAAGTTCTCACCAAGCAAGTGTTTCACTCAATCACTCAAGTGTTTAGGATAGCACTCCACTCTTTATTGTTCACAAGTCACATGAAATAAAATTGTCATTCATCTTTAAACAATCAACATCTTTCCATGAAAATGCCATCAAAAGGACTTTTCCAAGGCTTGTAATGTGGTCAGGCTATCAAGAAAAATTGGTTTTTCTGGATCACAAAATTCTTGAGTCAAAAGAACTATTTCATCAATGAAAAGGTTCAAGTTTAAACTCTCTCTTTGTCACCAATTTCACTAATTCCCAGCTTCTTCCCTTTTTCTTTTTCATTGAGCTCAACTTCATGCTTTTATTCTTTTTTTTTCTACTCATGTATTTTGCTTTTCAACATTTGAGCTCAATGCTTTTCTTTTGCCTTTCCAATTTCCCCATGCAACCCCAAACTTGAAGCTTTTCATTCCATATAATTATTCTTAACCCAACTCAAGATAAATAATTTCAAATCAAAGGGTTTCATCCTGTTTCACGCTAAGTTTCAAAAAGGATATAATCTTTAAAGCATTTTGAGTGAAAGTTTGGCTAGAATAGGGATTTCAAACATGGCCTTGATCATTTGACATTCACACAAAAATCAATCAATCATCAAGATTAAGGCAATAAAATCTATGCTTCAATATGAACAATACATACAACAATAAAATCTCTGGGGCTCAATACCTCACACAACATGCTTTCTCACGCACAGTCATTCATACATCCTGCTTAGCATCATGACCACAATCATACTTCATCACACATTTGTTTCACAGGATGTTAACATGCACACAACTCAATAACCATTCACATCAGATCATCATCAAATAGACTTATCACACAATTTATTCAGTCAAAACATCATCAGAAAGGTCTTCAAGCCAAGCAGACACACTAAAAATAAAATTTAAAAATTTAAAGTGCAAGAGTAAAGAAGAAAATCTAGGTTGCCTCCTAGTAGCGCTTGTTTAACGTCGCGAGGTTGACCCGGTAGAGTTCAAGCACCCATCAGTAGGTGTTGATACTCCTCTTTCTTGATATTCTTTTCTTTTTCTTCTTCTTGCTGAATTTCTTCATAAAGTTGAGAATACCAAGCACATGCTTCCATGTTTCAACCATAGGAACTTTAATCTCCAATTTCTTGAAGATTGCCAGCTTGAACTTCTTTCCCGTCCTATGATTTTTCTTTTTATGAGGAAGAGGTTTTTCATGTGATCTTTTCTTCTGTCCTCTCTTCCTCTTTTTCTCAACCTTCTCCTTCTTCCACTTTCTTTTTTTCTTTTTCCTTATTTTCTTATTTCTTTCTTTTTTCTCAATCACCGTTTGTTCTTTCTCCTCATCTTTCTCTCCCTCACTCAACCTTTCTGCTTCATCTTCCACTTCTCTCCTCATCATTTTCAAAGATAGTTACTTGATATTCCTCTTTAGGGTCAACTTCAGTGTTACCCCGAATAATACCTAGAGATATCAATGCTTTTGTTATCTCATCTTCTTCTATCTTCTCTTCATCAATATCCTCTTCTTTAGGAATATCCTCCTTTTTAGGGTCAACTTCAATGTTACCCCTAATAATACCCAGAGATATTAATGCTTTTGTTATCTCATCTTCTTCTATCTTTTCTTCACAATTGACTTTATCATTCACAAAGATAGTAGATTGACATTCTCTCTGGGGTCTATCTCAGTATTAACCCCAATAATGCCTAGAGACCTTAATGCACAAGAGATTTTTTTATCTAGTAAACGTTGTTCAGTTTCCCCCAACGTTTCTATTCTCCAAGAGGATTGTTTCTCTTTTTCATTTTGATCAAGGTATGAGTGAGGTTCCCACCAGTGATTGAAATAATTTTTGTAGGATTGAGTGCCCATATAATCAACTTCTTTTCCAAACCACATCCTGCAAATCTTAGGCACAAAACTCTAGCAAACATTTATTAGACAAAAATAAAAACAAACGTGAAAAATTAAATAATTACAAACACGTCAAATTCAGTCAATTCACACTACTAAATAAGTCAAACCTCGAGTCCCCAGTAGCGGCGCCAAAAACTTGTTAGCGGATTGCCAAGTGTACCAAATCGTATCAAGTAAAAAAAATGGTAAAACCCATTATCGTTCTTCCCATGAGACTCGAAAGGCCTTATCGTTCGCGATAATCAAAATCGTAAGACTTGCGAAGAAAAATTCAATAATTGTGGTGGATGCAATGACAGAAAATAAATATGCAATGTGTGATTCAATTGACAAGATTTAGGCAATGGATTAATGGAGTTGTTGGGGGTTTACAATTTCATCTAATCCTTTCTCTTTTATTTACTCCTCTTGTTTAAATAGCTTTAGTATCTAATTGCATGCAAACTTTCTTGGCCTCCCCTTAACCTGATCCCTCGGCGAAAAGGGCCTATTACTAATTACCGGCTTGTTATCCCTAGCCTCCCTGAGCAACTAACAACGCATTACAAACAGAAGCAAATACAATTGGTCATCCTACTCCCCTATCCCTAGGTGGTATTGCTTAACCAAGGAAAATCTCACCATTTCGTGCCATTACTGTACGTCCTCGTATCAATAAAGTCAAAGTTCAATTACCGAATGAGTTAAACGGTAAAGGCATTATGAACAGCATGAGAATCCAACAATTGATAATAACCGCATATGAAAAAAATATAATTCAAACAAGAGAGTATCAAAAGATTACATTGTTCCCCCAACAACAAAAAGGGTTTAGTTCACCATAGTCATGGTGAACCAAGATGAAAATAATGGAAGATATGGAAAGCAAACCCTAGAAAAGATGAAAAGGAGCCTAAGCATCCAAGAGATCCTCTCCAAAGAGTGCAAAGTAGGTCTGGCCGCCCTCCTCTGTCAAAAGAATGAATTGGAATTCGTAACAGGGCTATTTATAGGTGAGAAGCGCAGCAAAAAAATAGGCCCAAGCCCAGTTGACCACCGCCTGGCGTCACACTTTGCCGCTCGGCGGTTTCCCTTATGCCGCAAAACCGCTCGGCGTTAGGGGTCTACTGCCCGGCGTCCAATGTTGGTGCCTTCTCCTCCCGTTTGACCACCCGGCGCCAGTGGTCTACCGCCGGGCGGTACCTAGACTCTTCTTTTCTTTGATTTTCTCGCTTTTCTTGAGTCTATGACCTTCATCTTTATTCCCAATCTTCACTTCTGTCAATTTTGCTGCAAAACAAGCATAAAATTGCTAAAAATAGCTTTTGACTCTCGACTGACTCATTTATTGAGCTTTGTTTGATGTCAAGCTCATTCTAAGCAATAAAGGGTGTAATTTAGTCCAAATTAGCGTATGAAAATAACGGTTTTTCAACCGTTATGACAACCCCAAACTTAGAAATTTGCTTGTTCTCAAGCAAAAAAAAAAACAAAACCAAAAAAAAAAAGTAATTCGAATAGGTAATGGGTGGTTTGGAAGTTCTAATTTTTCAATTTTAGTGCTATAGAATTATGCAGTCTGGTTGGGCAAGAAGAATTGGCTAGCTGGGCGAGTGTAAAGGAGTTTTGGCAGTGAGTTCCAGAGGCAAGGAGAGCTAGCTCGCTTAGCTTGGGGAGCTTGTTGTTTTGGCTCTCGTTGGGCGAGCAGAATTGGCTAGCTTGACAATTATTTAGGGTTTCTGGCAGAGAGTTGCAGAGGCTGAGCATGCTAGTTCGCTCAGCTTGGTAGGGTTGTTGTTTTCCCTCTAGTTGGGCGAGCAGAGTGTGTTAGCTAGGCGAGTAGGTCTGTGTTCTTAAGTGTTTTTAAATTCTTTTACTTATGCATTTGGTTTTAAAAGATATACTAGTTTGTTGTATGATCTGTGGAAATGTTTAAAACTTATGTTTGAATGGAATGAGATGTGTAAAATTCCAAAGGAGGATTCTTAAGTGTTGTATCAAAGTGTTGTTTATATGAGTGTAAGTCTTGGGGGTTATCCTGAAACTTTAATTATCATTTGTTCTCGAAGTTTTATACATGTGGTGAAAGTAGTATGAGGTCTTAGTCTAGGTGCTTCCAATATGGCCTACCACGCCAAGGTAAGCACCCTAATTATTATGTCATTCTTTCTTTTTCTAATTTGCATATTGATAACGGTCTAAAAACTGTTATTTTCATACTTAAAATTGATATCAAAACACACCTTTTATGACTTAGAATGAGCTTAAAATCAAGTAAAACACTTAGTGGAGTCATGTGAGAGTCAAAAGTTGGTTTTAGAGATATTATACTTGTTTTTACATTGTTATGCAGGATTTTGAGGTAAATTGAAGATGGAAGTAAAGCAAGGTGGAGTTACACTAGTGAAAGATGAAGAAAAAGGATGTAAAGAAGAGTCAAAAGGACCGTTGAGCGTCCAAAGCGATTAGGGGTAAACCGCGCAACGGTAAAACTGACCGCTGGGCGGTGGTGTGGCTAAGAGGGAAACCGCTGAGCGGTTTAATTAGGTGCTGAGCGGTTGTCTGTTTTTATTTGCTTAGATTCTGATAGATTTTGTTATCTTTTTGGGCTATAAATAGCCCTAGTGCGATTCACAACTCATTCTTTTGGCAGAGAGAAACTTCCTCAACAGCTCTACACACCTTGGAGGAGGTTCCTTGGATGCTTAGGCTCCAATCTACCAAATTTAGGGTTTGCTTTTCAATTCTTCCATTGTATTTCATCTAGTTTCACCATGATTACGGTGAACTAAACCCTTTGTTGTTGGGGAACAATGTAATCTTTTGAAACTCTCATATATCCAAATTCTTATTTATTTTATATGCTTGCATATGCTTGATTTATCAATTGTTGGGTTCCTTACCTTTGCTTAATGCTTTTATCTTTTAACTCATTCGGTAAATGTTGTTTGTCTTTATTGATACAGAGATGTATAGTAATGTCATGAACTGGGGGGAATTCCTTGATTAAGCTAATACCGCCTAGAGATAGGGGTAGGACGATCAATTGTATTTTTGTTCCGTTGTATGAAATTGCAAGTTTAATTTTCAGTACCTTATCTTTTTATTTAATATTTAGGAATGGATCGAAATTGGATTAATTTACCATGTGTTAGTGTTGAGTATGAGAGAGGGTTAGAGGAATTTATACAATTTTCACAACGTAATGAGGGTACAATTTTCACAACGTAATGAGGGTACAAGTGATGATGAAGTGAAGTTTAGATGTCCTTGTGCGAACTGTTTGAATGGGAGAAAGTTGAACGCAACCCAAATTAGAGAACATCTTATATGTGATGGTTTCCTAAGATGCTATACAACATGGATATGGCACGGTGAAGAAATGCATTTTCCGACTGACTCTCAAACTGAAAATGTCATTGATTCCACCATGGAAGAAGATCGACGGGATGAAGACAAATTAGAGGACATGATCTGCGATGTTGGCGTAGAAAATTTTGCCAAAGCTCATGTGTATGAGACAATGTCGACTGATGCCGAAACACCTTTGTATGTCGGTTCAACTAAGTTCACACGTTTGTCAGTGGCGTTAAGGCTTACGAATTTGAAGGCGAGCAATGGATGGACTGATAAGGTTTTACATAATTGTTGACATTGTTGAATGAAAT
Organism: Vigna mungo; assembly: GCA_036885675.1. Taxonomy (NCBI): domain Eukaryota; kingdom Viridiplantae; phylum Streptophyta; class Magnoliopsida; order Fabales; family Fabaceae; genus Vigna; species Vigna mungo. The sequence continues at coordinate 9,217,164 of CP144698.1, forward strand.
GCTGCTAGATTGAAATACACTACCCACTCGTAATTATGATGCGAAGAAAATTCTTTGTCCAATGGGTATGGAGTATATAAGGACACATGCTTGTCCCAATGAGTGCATTTTATATAGGAAAGAGTTTGAATTTTTGACAAAGTGTCCAAAATGTGGGTTATCACGATACAAGACAAAAAAAATAGTGAAGATAATGGGCAGATAGAAAAAAATGGATCTGCTTTGAAAGTAGTTTGGTACCTTCCAATGGTGCCCAGACTTAAGCGATTGTTTGCATCGGGAACAGAAGAGTTGAATATTACATTAATTCAGCTATGGATAATGTAAGTCTATGAGCAATTATTTATATAAACTTGATTTATATATGAAATATACTTATATCAAAGTTAATTTTTGATTTCAGGTATGTGTTTGGGATCTGTAACAACTTGGGGTACAATGATGACTATGGGTTCATTGATCCCTAAGTCATTCACGAAAAAAATGATAGGTCACAGCACATCTCACAAGAAGATTTGCAAGCGGCAAGAAAATATATTTTATGCCTTATATATCTAGGTAAGTGAACTTTGTTAACATAATAAAGTTCCATATGTGATTTTAATATATAATAATTAAGTTATTATGAATTTCAGGCGCCATTGGCAACTTCTTGTTATTTCTATATAGGAGAGCTATGCTTTGTGGTTCTGCTCATTGCACAAGTGTCCTCCCACACACATCAAACAAGAAGTTGATTGGTAAGAACCTAAATGTTTGGACTTTCTTTGTTATATAAATGAATGCTAAATCCTTTTTTTTATATATAGTTCTATTCCAGCAAGTATGATGATGGTTGGGAGATCAATTGCTAACAGTAGAAAGCTTGCATGGATTTCTCTCAAGGTTTGACATATGCTAAACCCATACTTTCTTATAATTATTTTGTTTTAATGTTTTTCACTAACTATTTACAACTGTGATGATATATTGTAGTATAACAGACAGAAGGGGTCATATGAGTGTGAATACTATGTAATGTATTGGATGACCCACATTATTCATTCCCATATCACAAGAGGCTGGGAAATTTTGATTTTCTCCAACATTTGGAATTCATATACACTAATTAATATCAATTGTCTTGTGCAGAGATTCAAGACTACTACAACAATTCCTGAGAAGCCAGTATCATTCATGAGGAAAGTTGTTGCAAAATATTTAGTTAGATTATATAATAGTTCTTAGTTATTAGATTTAAAATACATTTGAACATGTTGATTTATTGTTATTAGACTTTGTACTTTATGTGATGTTAAAATACATTTAAACATGTTTGATCTGTTGAAATTGAATCTTTGTACATATTTTGATATGCAGGTCTGTTTTTCTAATAGTGGATATCACAAAAACAGACTTGCTATTAAAAAAAATTCCAGGAGAATATATCGCGGTTGTGACCACAACCGCGGTAGAAAACTACGATTGTTATTTTTTATTTTAAAAAAAAGACTTTTGGCCACAGTTGTAACACAAACTGCGGTCTATTCTTGGCTTTTTACCGCGGTTCAAACCACGACCTATAGTTGAACGAATTTATTTAAAAAAAAACAACAGGTTTTGGCAGCAGTTCCTACTACAACCGCGGTCTCTTCCCCAGCTTTTTACCGCGGTTGGAACTGCGTCCTAAAGTCTCAGACTTTGTACCGCGCCTGAATATGCCGCAGTTCGTAAACTGGGACGTATAGTGAAAAACAACCGTGGTCATTTCCCTTCGTTGCACTAGTGTACATTAGACTGTAATCTTATCTCTATTAGCAAGTTAACCAAATCACATTCTTGTGTTGCCTTGTTTTACCCAACCCATTGTCTTTTTCAGAACAGCCATTCCAAGGAGAAGATTGCCAGTGGTAGAGAGAGTGAATGACTGTATTATCTTGAAAATGTCTCACAACAAAACCATAAAAGAAGGGTTAGCTTGTCTTGTGAATGATCACATACAAGATAAAAACAAAAAAGAAATTTGGTTGTGGCATAAACGGTTGGGACATCCTTATTTTGCATATTTAAAAAAATTATTTCCATCACTATTTCATAAATGCAATATTTCTGATATTTTTGTGAAACTTGTGTGTTGGCAAAAAATCATCGTGTTGTGTTTCCTTTAAGCAATAACAAAACTGATTTTCCTTTTTCATTAATTCACACATATGTTTGGGACCCTGCCCCGCAATCTACACATAATGGAAAAAAATGGTTTTTTATTTTTGTTGATGATTGTACTCGGGTAACCTTGGTATATTTGCTTAAACATAAAAGTGTTGTGTGTGATGTGGTTCGTTCCTTCTATCATCTGATTGTTACACAATTTAACACAAAGGTCATTCGATCAGACAATGTAGGGGAATATTTTAAGACTGAATTATTAGAGTTCATGAACTCTAAAGGCATCTTGCATCAAACTACATGTCCTTATTCACCACAACAAAATGGAGTGGTTGAGAGGAAAAATAGAAATATATTAGAGGTGACAAGATCACTTTTGATAGATGGTAATCCTATCTCATTTATGGGGTGAGGCTGTGAGCTCTGCCGTTTATTTAATTAATCGAACCGCTTCTTGTGTGCTTAACTTTCGAAGGTCTTTTGATGTGTTAGCTAATCATTGTATCCTTCCTCCCATAGTTTATTTACCACCTTATATTTTTGGATGTGTTATATATGTTCACTTACACCCACATCAACATACAAAGCTTGAAGAACAAATGATCAAATGTATTTTTGTTGGGTATGGATGAACTCAAAAAGGTTGTCGTGCTTACCATCCACCATCAAATAAATTTATATTTCTATGGATGTGACATGTAATGAGCATGAATTTTTTTATGTTGATTCTCCACTTCAGGGAGGCAATGAAAGTGAAATCATGATGTTAGTATGTTTGATATATTAGATACAAAATTATATTGTGAAGATAAAGTATCATGTGAGGATCATTCTGTAGGAAGTGAGCCAATCCTAAATATCGACACTTCTTTTTTGGATAATACAGCGTCTTCTGATCATAACCAATTGGCTCAATCTTCACCACAGGTTCAACTTGACTCTTCAAAAGTACCTTCTGATCCTATCTCTAATAATATTAGTTTAGATAAAATTGATCATGAAATTGATTCTTGTCTGCGTGAGACCACCAGCACACCAAACACTGAGTCTACTATTGTTCAATATATTCTTCTACCTCGTTCTAACCGTGGTCAACCTCCAGCTAAATATGAACTAGACCTCCAAGCCAAAGTTAAATATCCCATTAGTAAATATGTGTCATCTCAGGTTATCCCAGTCATATGCATCATTTGTATCTCAATTATCTTCAATTTTTATTCCTAGTAATATACAAGAAGCTTTGCAAATCCCAAATGGACCAAAGCAATGGTTGAGGAGATTACAGCTTTAGAAAAAAACAACACTTAGGATCTTATGTCCTTACCAAGCGGGAAGAAAACTATGAGCTGCAAATGGGTCTTTATACTTAAGCATAAAGCTGATGGAACTATTGAGAGGTATAAAGCACGACTTGTGGATAAAGGTTACACTCAGTCTTATGGTGTAGATTGATAACGGTCTGAAAACCGTTATTTTCATGCATAAAATTGATATAAAAACATGCTCTTTATGGCTTAGAATGAGCTTCAAATCAGGCAAAACACTTAGTTGGGTCATAGGAGAGTCAAAAGTTGGTTTTAGAGATATTATGCTTGTTTTTACATTGTTTTGCAGGGTTTTAAGGTGAATTGAAGATGGAATGAAGTAAGGAGGACTTAGACCCATGAAAGAAAGAGAAAAATGATGAAAACAAGGGTCAAGTGTGCTGCTGAGGGCCAGAATGGACCGCTGAGCGCTTAGAGCGATTAGAGGGAAACTGCTCAGTGGTAAAACTGACCGTTGAGCGGTCAAAAAGGCAGAGGGGAAACCGTTGAGCGGTGCACTTTGACGCCTGGGCAGTTGTCAGTTTTTATACTGCAGATTCTTCTTTCTGTTATCTTTTTGGCTTATATATAGCCCCAGTGCGACTTGAAAACATATTCTTTGGCAGAGGGAGACGTCCAGACCTACCTTACACTCCTTGGAGAAGATTTCTTGGATGCTTAGGCTCCTTTTTATCCAATCTAGGGTTTACTTTTCCGTTCTTTTCATTATATTTATCTAGTTTCACCATGACTATGGTGAACTAAACCCTTTGTTGTTGGGGAACAATGTAATCTTTTGAAACTCTCATTTATTTAAATTCTTATTTATTCCATATGCTTGTCATATACTTGTTTCTCAGTTGTTGGGTTCTCATCTATGCTTAATGTTTTTATTGTATAACTCATTCAGTAAAAGTTGTTTGTCTTTATTGATACAGGAACGTACGGTAATGTCATGAACTGGTGGGAAATTCCTTGATTATGCTAATATCGCCTAGGGATAGGGGTAGGACGATCAATTGTATTTTGCTTCCGTTTTCTGTGCATTGTTAGTTACTAGGGGAGGCTAGGGATAGCAAGCCGGTAATTAATAATAGGCTCTTTTCGCCAACGAATTGGGTTAAGGGTAGACCAAGAAAGTTTGCATGCAATTAGATAAATAAGTGAATTAAATAAGAAGAGTAGATAGATGAGAGTGGATAAGATGAAATTGTAAACCCCAACAACTCCATTCATTCATAGTTTTTCCTTGCCAATTGAATCAATTGCAACATGTTTAGTTTTTGTTCTTTGCATTCCAAACTTAACTTTAATTATTTTCTCAAGTCTTAAGCAATTAGTTTACATGAAATATTAGGCCTTTGAGTCCTTTGGGAGAACGATATTGGGTTTACCAATTGTATTACTTGATAATGATCTGGTACACTTGCTAGGGGTTTAACACCAAGCTTATCACAGCAGACTTCACAGGTTGCCAAGCCTTCAGTCAAATGCAGTAGTCTTCACAGGATGCCAAGCCTATCAAGATCAAACCAGAAGCACCTTCTTTGTGCATATGTTGATCAAACAGTATGCGCAAAAGACTCCTCCCTTTGAATCTCTCTCAAGAAATATCACCACCGTCTTCTTGGAGAATTCTTGGAGCTTCTAAGACAGAGAATTCAATCTGAAACAGGACAATGAAAATGTTAGATCACAAAAGTCTCATAACAATTCGTGTTCTGACTATTTATAGTTTTCTGTTATTTCATATTACATCTCAGTCGAATAGCCTACTAATACAGTCGACTGTATTAAGACAGTTATAACAGACAATCAACATAAGGCTCCTCAGTCAACCAAATCAATACCCATTTAAGACAGTTGACCAAGTCAGTCAATCTTAACTAACTTTTGAAAAATATAGCCGTTGGAGCGTGTAGGCTGAACAGAATTCCAAATATAATAGTAATAGAGTCGAATGTGTGATCCACACTGTCGAATGACACATAAGAAAATACTTTGAAATTCTTTTCAACTCAAAATCTCACACAGCACAGTTTCACAAAGTCTGTGCAAAGGTTTTAGCATAGTCGAATCCATTACGAGTGTATTCGACTGAACTAGAACTTTGTCACAACAAATATAAGTTCATAATGGTGCTTATGATCTTTTCTTTTCTGAAATATGCAGTAATCAAAAACATTTTATCTCACATTTCAGGACAAGCACGTTCCACAATAATATCACATAGTCAAGCATAGGAACATACATTACAATTCATTAAAACATATTTAGCAGATATGTCAAACAATGAAACACACGAACATGTAATACTGGAATATATGTACTGTTATTAAGCATTGTGTTGTCATCATAAAAAACAAGTTTGATATAGAGTTTGTGTTGTCAACAATCTCAACATTAACAAATCTGGTCATTGTCCATCAAATGGAAGCAATGATTTATATCCTGAGGATTCTGATATAGTAGATAATGTATATCAAGCTTTCACTGTTAATTACGAAACAAAGATATTTTTATCTCTACCGTCAAATGCAGCATCTGTAGAGCCAATTCAAAGGGATATACCTTGTGTGAAACTAGAACACAAAGTTGCTAATGTTAGCTTACCAGATAAAATCTCTAAATTAGGTGGTCTATCCAAAGAATATACACTTCTAAAGGACATAATTTCTTCGTCAGTGAATGATGCTTTATCAAGGTAGGTCTTGTCTGATGCATATTTTCACATGTGAGTTTAACACTTAATAATGAACACTTTTATTTATTTATCTCCTTGTTGTAGATTGTGTGTTCTTCTATGCATAATTTTTGTTCTTTGATTTTTACACAATAGGTTTGACTGTTTCCATAGTAAAAAATGAGAGAACGATCACCTTCATAATTCTAGTTAACCCTGGAAGTAACTTCCTTTTAGGTCTCCGAAGGTCTAGAAAACCTTCAAAGTCATTTTCCATTAGGTCTTGAAAGGTGCTAAAGTGACTTCATGACTCCCTGTTTATTTTGTATCTGATACTGGAATCTTGTATAATTAACCATCATCACATAAAGGATTTACATATCCTAAATTATCCTATTACTTGCTTAATCTCCTTAAGTTTGACTTTTGGTGATTTCTTACTATATATTTTTGTAGGGGGAAGTGATTTTAAATGATATTTTCTTTGTTGCTACAATTTTTTTTAACTTTTTCCATCTTAATTTCTGAAATCCAATCAATATTTTGTATCTCATTGATAACGATTGAAAAGCCGTTATTTTCATGTGCTATTTTAGACCAAATTACTCCCTTTACTGCTTAAAATGAGCTTAAAATCAAACAAAACTCAATAAATGAGTCAGTCGAGAGTCAAAAGCTATTTTTAGCGATATTATGCTTGTTTTGCATTGTTTTGCAGCAATTTTGATGGAAGTGAAGAATGAAGGTGAATATAAAGGCCTTAGACTCAAGATAGATGAAGAAAATCAAGAAAAGAAGAGTCTAGAAACTGCCCAGCGGCAGAATTGCACCACTGTGCTCAAAAGATGTGTTCAAACAAACCTTGTTCTGAATTAGGAGAAGTGTCATTTCATGGTGACAGAAGGGATTGTGTTAGGGCATAAAATTTCAGCCAGGGGAATTGAAATGGATAAGGCAAAGGTAGAGGTCATTGAAAAACTTCCGTCACCCACCAATGTGAAAGGAATTCGGAGTTTTCTGGGTCATGCCGGATTTTATAGAAGATTTATTAAGGATTTTTCAAAGATTGCCAAGCCATTAAGTAATCTGCTTGCTAAAGATACACCCTTTCTAATGAGCCCTGAATGTCTGCAAGCCTTTGAGATTTTGAAGAAGAGATTGATTTCTGCTCCAATAATTGTAGCTCCAGATTAGAATAAAGAATTTGAACTTATGTGTGATGCTAGTGACTATGCTATAGGCGCAGTGTTGGGCCAAAGAGAAAAGGGTTTCCATGCTATTTACTATGCCAGTAAAGTTCTGAATGAAGCGCAACAGAATTATGCTACTACAGAAAAAGAATTTTTTGCTATAGTTTATGCATTGGAGAAATTTAGATCTTATTTCATTGGATCTAAGGTGATTATTTATACGGATCATGCAGCTATAAAGTATTTATTGACAAAACCAGACTCAAAACCACGATGGATCAGATGGGTGCTTTTGCTACAAGAGTTTGACATAGAAATTCGTGATAAAAAGGGAAGTGAAAATTTGATTGGTGACCACTTATCCCGATTAGTCAATGATGAAGTAACAAGAAAGGAGAAGGAAATCTGGGAGTCATTCTCAGATGAAACTCTTTTGTATATTCAGCAAAGACCCTGGTTTGCTGATCTGACTAATTTCAAAGCTGCAGGTGTTATTCCTGAAGGACTCAATTAGCAACAGAAAAAGAAGTTTTTACATGATGCCAAACAATTCATTTATGATGATCCGTACTTGTTCAAGATAGGAGCAGACAATCTTCTGAGGAGATGTGTGACCAAGGAAGAAGCAGAAAGGATCTTGTGGCATTGCCATAATTCTCCGTATGCGGGGCATTATAATGGTGAGCGCACAGCTGCAAAAGTCCTGCAAGCAGGATTTTACTGGCCAACTGTGTTTAAAGATGCCCATAATCATGCTCGGAGTTGTGACAAATGCCAAAGGACAGGGACTATTTCAAGGAGGCATGAGATGCCACTGCAAGGAATTCTGGAGGTTGAAGTTTTTGACTGCTGGGGTATTGATTTTGTTGGAGCCTTTCCTCCATCATTTAATAATGAGTATATTTTGGTAGCTGTTGATTATGTGAGCAAATGGGTAGAAGCGTTAGCATGTCCTAAGAATGACGCTAATACAGTGATTAAATTCTTGAAGAGGCAAATCTTTTCGCGATTTCGCGCCCCAGAGTACTCATCAGCGATGGGGGATCTCACTCTTGTAATGCCCAACTTGCTAAGGTGCTTAAACACTATGGGGTGAAACATAAGGTAGCTGCACCTTATCATCCTCAAACAAATAGGCAAGCTGAAGTATCGGAAAAGACTGTCACTCTTTCAAGAAAAGATTGGTCACAGAAACTAGATGATGCTCTTTGGGCATATAAAACTGCAATGAAAACTTCTATGGGACTCTCGCCTTTTCAGTTAGTTTATGGAAAAGCATGCCATTTGCCAATAGAGATGGAGCATAAAGCTTTGTGGGCTTTGAGAGTTTTGAACTTTGACCCTAATGAAACTCAAAGCAAACGAAGAAACCAGATGCTGGAACTTGAAGAAATGCAGCTGCATGCATATGATTCATCAAGAATTTACAAAGAAAAGGTGAAATTTTACCATGACAAAAAGCTGCTCAAGAGAACGTTCCATCCAGGGGAGTTGGTGTTATTGTTTAACTCAAGACTAAAGTTGTTTCCTGGAAAGCTGAAATCAAAATGGTCAGGACCTTTTGTGGTAAAGCAGGTATTCCAAAATGGAGCAGTGGAACTAGAATACTCACATGATGAGAATCAACAACGAAGATGGATAGTGAACGGTCAGAGGCTCAAACATTATGTGGGAGGAGATATGGATCAATTTGCTTCAGTTATGATGTTGGTGGATCCATGAGGTTTCGTACAGGCTCGCGATGTTAAACAAGCGCTACTAGGAAGCAACCTAGATTTTCTTCTTTACCCTTGCACTTTAAATTTTTGAATTTTAATTTTAGTGTGTCTGCTTGGCTTGAAGACCTTTTTGATGATGTTTTGACTGAATGAATTTCATGATGAATCTATTTGATGATGATCTGATGTGAATAATGATTGAGTTGTATTGCATGTGATATCCTGTGAAACAGATGTGTGATGAATTGTGATTGTGGTTATGATGCTAAGCAGAGTGCATGAATGAATGTGTGTGAGAAAGGTATTGAGCTCCAGAGGTTTTATTGTTGTATGAAATTATTCACAGTAAAGCATGCATGATATTGCCTAAATCTTGATGATTGATTGAATTGCATGTACATGTCATATGATCAAGGTCAATTTTGAAAGCCCTTACTTAGCCAAATTTTACCCAAAGTGCTTGAAACTTTATACCTTTTTTGAACCTTAGCCTAAAACAGAATGAAAACCCTTGTCCTAAAATTATTTACTTTGAATTGGGTTAATGACTGTAAGTGTATTCAAGGTTCAATTTTGGGGTTGTGGGGAAAGTTTGAATGGCAAAAAGAAAGGCATTGAGCTCAAGCGTTGAAAAAGAAAAATATACATGAGAAAGAGGAAAAATCATGAAAGATGAGCTCAATGTAAAAATAAAAGAAAAAGGAAAGAAGTTGGGAACAAATGAGATTGGTTGAGAAAGAGAGTTAAACTTGAACCTTGAATGATGAATGAGCTCTCTTGATTTAAAGATTTTGTGATCCAGAAAAACCATTTTTTCTTGATAGCACAGCCTCATTACAAACCTTCGAAAAGTCCTTTTGATGGCATTTGCATGTGATGATTTTGACTGTTTGAGATGCAAGGCAATTTTATTTCATGTGACTTGTGAATGATTTAGAGTTGGAGTGTTACCCTAAACACTTGAGTGATTGAGTGAAACACTTGCTTGGTGAGAACTTCTAAGTTTTAGGATTGCATCTTTGCTTAGTGGATTGATCATTCATAAAATGTAACATCTGTTGAGGAATGTGTGAGATAACTGAATTGAAAGCATGCATCTTGATTTGATCATCACTGAAGATCTGAAATTGAATAGTTCTCCTCATGTACTTTAGGAATGTTGAATCATTGGATGAAAGTGTAGAGAGCCAAGTTTTGTTTTATCTTTAGTTTTGTTTTGTTTTGCTTGAGGACAAGCAAATTGCTAAGTTTGGGGTTGTGATAACGGTTGAAAAACCGTTATTTTCATGTGCTATTTTAGACCAAATTACTCCCTTTACTGCTTAGAATGAGCTTGAAATCAAACAAAACTCAATAAATGAGTCAGTCGAGAGTCAAAAGTTGTTTTTAGCGATATTATGCTTGTTTTGCAGCAATTTTGATGGAAGTGAAGAATGGAGGTAAACATAAAGGCCTTAGACTGAAGATAGATGAAGAAAATCAAGAAAAGAAGAGTCTAGAAACCGCCCAGCATTGCATCGCTGGGCGGCCAAATGCGAGGAGTTTGCACCAAGGCAGCGACGCCTGGCGGTTTTGCAGTAAGAGGCAAACCGCCGGGCGGTGGACCCCTGACGCCGGGCGGTTTTGCGGCAATGAGGCAAACCGCCAAGCGGCACAAGCGTGACGTCGGACGGTTGCCTGTTGGGCTCGGGCCTGTTTTCTGTTGCGCTCTTCAGCTATAAATAGCCCTAGTGCGACTTCATTCTCATTCTTTTGACAGAGGAGGGCGGCCAGACCTACTTTTCACTCTCTGGAGAGGGGCTCTTGGATGCTTAGGCTCCGTTTCATCCTTTCTTGGGTTTGCTTTCCATATCTTCCATTATTTTCATCTTGGTTCACCATGACAATGGTGAACTAAACCCTTTCGTTGTTGGGGGAACAATGTAATCTTTTGATACTCTCTTTTATTGAAACTCTTGTTTGTATTATATGATTTTCATATGCGTCTATTACCAATTGTTGGATTCTCATACTGTGCTTAAAGCTTTTATCGTTTAACTCATTCGGCAACTGATATTTGCCTTTATTGATACGGGGACGTACACTAATGTCACAAAATGGTGAGAATTTCCTTGGTTAAGCAATACCACCTAGGGATAGGGGGGTAGGACGATCAATTGTATTTGCTTCTGTTTGTAATGCGTTGCTAGTTGCTAGGGGAGGCTAGGGATAGCAAGCCGGTAATTAGTAATAGGCCCTTTTCGCCGAGGGATCGGGTTAAAGGGAGGCCTAGAAAGTTTGCATGCAATTAGATAATAATGCTATTTAAACAAGAGGAGTAAATAAGAGAGAGCGGATTAGATAAAATTGTAAACCCCCAACAACTCCATTTATTCATACTCTTTTTTCGTCATTTGAATCACTCATTGCATGTTTATTTTCTTTCTTTGCATTCACCACAACAATTAAATTTTCTTTCACAAGTCTTACGATTTTAATTCATACGAACGATAAGGCCTTTCGAGTCTCATGGGAAGAACGATAATGGGTTTTACCATTTTTATTACTTGATACGATATGGTACACTTGCCATTCCGCTAACACTCATACATGCTTCATATTACATTTCGTCCCTGTATTTTTTATTAAGTGATGGTCATTCCACATGTATGACTCCTTTTTAAGACTCTGGCAAGTGTACCGAATCGAATCAAAGTAATATAAATGGTAAGACAGTTTACGGAATGGCAAGTGTACATATCGTTTCAAGTAATAAAAATGGTAAAACCCATTATCGTTCTTCCCATGAGACTCGAAAGGCCTTATCCTTCGTATGAATCAAAATCGTAAGACTTGTGAAAGAAAAATTAATTGTTGTAGTGAATGCAAAGACAAAAAATAAACATGCAATGAGTGATTCAGTTGACGAGAAAAGAGTATGAATAAATGGAGTTGTTGGGGGTTTACAATTTCATCTAATCCTCTCTCTTATTTACTCCTCTTGTTTAAATTGCTTTATCATCTAATTGTATTCAAACTTTCTTGGCCTCCCCTGAACCCGATCCCTCGGTGAAAAGGGCCTATTACTAATTACCGGCTTGCTATCCCTAGCCTCCCCTAGCAACTAGCAACGCATTACAAACAGAAGCAAATACAATTGGTCGTCCTACCCCCCTATCCCTAGGTGGTATTGCTTAACCAAGGAAATTCTCACCAGTTCGTGACATCGTTGTATGTCCCCGTATCAATAAAGGCAAATATCACTTACCGAATGAGTTAAACGATAAAAGCTTTAAGCACAGTATGAGAATCCAACAATTGATAATAAACGCATATGAAAATCATATAATTCAAACAAGAGTTTCAATAGAAGAGTATATCAAAAGATTACATTGTTCCCCCAATAACAAAAGGGTTTAGCTCACCATTGTCATGGTGAACCAAGATGAAAATAATGGAAGATATGGAAAGCAAACCCTAGAAAAGATGAGAAGGAGCATAAGCATCCAAGAGATCCTCTCCAGAGAGCGAAAAGTAGGTTTGGCCTTCCTCTTTTGTCAAAAGAATGAGAATGAAATTGCACTAGGGCTACTTATAACTGAAGAACGCAATACAAAATAGGCCCGCGCCTAACACCCAACCGCCCGGCGTCACACTTATGCCACCCGACGGTTTGCCTCTTATCGCGCTACCGCCCGGCGTCAGGGTCCACCGCTCGGCGGTTTGCCTCTTATCGCAAAACCGCCTGGCGTCACTGCCTTGGTGCCAACTCCTCGCATTTGGCCGCCCAGCAGTGCAATTCTGCTGCTGTGCAGTTTCTAGACTCTTCTTTTCTTGATTTTCTTCCTCTGTCTTGAGTCTAAGGCCTTTATCTTCACCTCCATTCTTCACTTCCATCAAAATTGTTGCAAAACAAGCATAATATCGCTAAAAACATCTTTTGACTCTCGACTGACTCATTTATTGAGTTTTGTTTGATTTCAAGCTCATTCTAAGCAGTAAAGGGAGTAATTTGGTCTAAAATAGCAGATGAAAATAACGGTTTTTCAACCGTTATCACAACACCAAACTTAGAAATTTGCTTGTCTTCAAGAAAAACAGAACAAAACAATAAAACAAAACAGAGCTTGGCTTTCTACCCTTTCATCCAATGATTCAACATTTCTAAAGTACATGACAAGACTTACTCAATTTCAGATAATCAGTGAACTCAAATCAAGATGCATGCTTGTTCTCAACTTAATTTAGCTCATGCTTTCCTCAACAGATGCTACACAGTATGAATGATCAGTCCACTAAACAAAAATGCAATCATGAACTTTAGAAGTTCTCACCAAGCAAGTGTTTTGCTCAATCACTCAAGTGTTTAGGGTAGCACTCCACTCTTTATTGCTCAAAAGTCACATGAAATAAAATTGTCATTCATCTTAAACAATCAACATCTTTCCATGCAAATGCCATCAAAAGAACTTTTCCAAGGCTTGAATGAGGTCGGACTATCAAGAAAAATTGGTTTTTCTGGATCACAAATTCTTGAGTCAACAGAACTATTTCATCAATGAAAAGGTTCAAGTTTAAACTCTCTCTTTGTCACCAATTTCACTCATTCCCAGCTTCTTCCCTTTTTCTTTTTCATTGAGCTCATCTTCATGCTTTTATTCTTTTCTTTTCTTTTTCTCTACTCATGTATTTTGCTTTTCAACATTTGAGCTCAATGCTTTTCTTTGGCCTTTCCATTTTCCCCATGCAACCCCAAACTTGAACCTTTTCATTCCATACAATTATTCTCAACCCAACTCAAGATAAGTAATTTCAAATCAAAGGGTTTCATCCTGTTTCAGGCTAAAGTTCAAAAAGGATATAATCTTTAAAGCATTTTCGATGAAAATTTGGCTAGAAAAGGGTTTTCAAACATGGCCTTGATCATTTGACATTCACATAAAAATCAATCAATCATCAAGATTAAGGCAATAAAATTTATGCTTCACTGTGACAATACATACAACAATCTGGGGCTCAATACCTCACACAACATGCTTTCTCACGTATAGTCATTCATACATCCTACTTAACATCAAGACCACAATCATACTTCATCACACATCTGTTTCACAGGATGTTAACATGCAACACAACTCAATAATCATTCACATCAGGTCATCATCAAATAGACTCATCATGCAAAGTAGTTAGTCAAACACCTTCAGAAAGAGTATTCAAGTCAAGCATACACACTGAAAAATAAAATTCAACCTATTCTAAAAATTTAAAAATGCAAAAGTGAAAGAAGAAATAACAAAAAGTCCTGTCTATAATATGGGCATCCATCATTAGATGCCCTCAATCATCCCATGATGTCATCTGAGTCCTCCTGACTCTCATCCTCAGCATCCTCAAAGTCTTCTCCATCTGTGTTTGGTGCTCTAGCTGCACCAAAACCACTGCTCTGTCCCTGCTCCTGAGGCCACGCCACTGCTGCGTGAAACTCATCCATGGTCCACCTATGTATTGGTGGTTGATCATACATCCCGATTATCATCTCAGCAGTTGCTGTCTGCCCCCTGTGAAGAGCCTCCTTCCTAGCCTCCATCATGGACATATACATGTCCCTCATCTGAAATGGCTCTGCATGTTGTGCTGGTGCATCAAGAACCTGCTCCTGCTGTGTTGCAGCTCTCCTACGATGTCCCCTAGGTGTTGTTCCTGCTTCTCCTTCCTCAACGCAGTACTGCTGGAAGTAAGAAGCATCGATAACACTCCTGGGTCTCTCATATGGGGGAACTGCAGTATCCACCCCACCCAGTTGGCAGAGAAAAGTAATAAGAGATGGATGTCCCAACGGTGTTCTGCTACTCGCAGTGGTAGCGCAACTGCGTATCTCATCAGCAATAATCTGCCCAACATTCACATCCAGCTGCCTCAGCATACAGTAGATAAGACAACTCCTATGTATCACAGTGGGAGCAGTGTTGGATGTTGGCATGGGTGAAGGCACTCCAATATCTTGCCAAAGGTGACAAGTCTAACCTCCTAATATTAACCCGTGATCCACTGGCATTTGTCTGAAAATGCCTTCCAGGAAGGCATAGAACCCTTTCAATCTCAGCAATATCCTCAAGCAAACTAAATCGAGCTGCATAATGGCACTGCTCTCCTGGCCACTCCGTGCCCAAGAAGCTGTTTATGGTGTCAGGGTCATACTTAACAACATGTCCCCTTACAAAGCTTCTATACTGTCCAGCTGCAACTCCACCTCTGGATATAGCATTCGTGTAAAATTCCTTCACCAATTCCACACTGGCTGGTGCAGGGTAGGTTGTTAGCCAAGTCAGTGACAAAGGCAACTTTCCTCTCCATCAGTAATCTCCTTTCTTGCACAGTTACAAAGTTCTCCTCATGATGTCTACAAAGGAACCTCTGAGAATCAAACCCTCTTGGCCTTTTAGGCTCCTTCCTCTTGCTACCAGTATTTCTCCCCTTTCGTGCTGATGATGACATCCCTGCAAAATTTATAATGCACAACAGATCATAGGAATCCATCATTAGTGGTTAATACATCATTAAACATTTATAGACCAAACAGTTCAACACTGGGAGTGAAATAGGTTTCCCTCCGTATCAAAATCAAGCATTCTTCAAGAATTTACAGCAGACCGCCCGGCGGCAACCAATACCGCCCGGCGGTATTCATCAGCAACAATTCCGCCCAGCGGTGCATCAAGACCGCCCGGCGGTGCGACAAATTTTTTTCTTAAAAACCTGTTCTAATGACCCTATTCTCCACTCAAACACTAAATTCATCCATGCAAACAAGATTCATGCATCTTAATGAGTCAAAACAGTTCCTAATCCACCAATTCATGCAAAGAAATTGCAAACCCTAATTTGTCATGTTCCTAAGCATGTTCTTTATCAAATCTCACAATTAGAAACCAGAATTGAAATTGCACACTTAATTGAGTGGAGAGATGAGTTGCTTGCACAAATTTCTTAAATTGATGATGCAAAACCTCCTAATGCATACCTCTCACCAAAAACCCCCAAATTTGAAACAAGAAAATAGGTCAATGTGAGTGGGTGGTGAGAAATTGGGGAAAAACTCTTTAGGAAACTCTTTGAAGGTGTCAATTGGGTGCTACAAGCCAAGAATACCGCTGGGCGAAATGCAAAGAGGAAGAATGAAGTGCAGAACACCCAAAACCGCCCAGCTTTAAAGGGCTCGGTTTGGGTGTCTCGCCGTCACCGCCGGGCGGCAAAGTCGCACCGCCCGGCGGTGAGCTGTACTTCCCCATCCCAAAAAAATTTTCTTTTTGAATTTTCTTTCTGTGTGATTCTTCTCTGTTGCACCTGACTTTTTTTCTTTAATTTTATTTTACAAGACTTCCCCCACTCAAATGTTTATGCAACCTATAATGTACTACAGACAGGGTTTAAAAACTAACTAACAATTAACTGGGCTGCCTCCCAGGTAGCACTTGTTTAACGTCACGAGCGTGACCCAAACCTTTCTAGCACCCATCAGTAGGTGCAAACCTTCCTGTATCCTTCAATAGATACTTTAACTTTCTAGCATCCCTCAGTAGATGCTATCCCAGTGGCATTCATCAGTAAATGTTGTGTTTCTTCTTGCTTGATATTCTTTTCTTCTTCTTTCTGCTGAATTTCTTCAGAAAATTTAGAACACCAAGCACATGTTTCCATGTATTAATCATAGGAACTTTGATCTCCAATTTCTTGAAGATCTCCTTGGAGGACATAAATTTCTTTCCTTTCCCATGATATTTCTTTTGAAAAGGAAAGAGTTTTACATGTGATCTTTTTTTCTTTTTGCTCTTCCTCTTTTTCCTTTGATGAGGATGAGGTCTTGCATATAATCTTTTCTTCTTTCTCATCTTCCATCTTTTCTCAATCTTTTCCTTCAACTTTCTCTTTTCATTTTTCCATGTTTTTTTTTATTTTTACACATTTTCTAATTTTTTCTTTTCTTTCAACCACTTCTTCTTCTTTCTCCTCATTTTTCTCTCCCTCACTCAACTTATCATTTTCAAAGATAGTTACTTGATATTCCTCTTTAGGGTCAACTTCAGTGTTACCTTGAATAATACCTAGAGATATCAATGCTTTTGTTATCTCATCTTCTTCTATCTTCTCTTCATCAATATCCTCTTCTTTAGGAATATCCTCCTTTTTAGGGTCAACTTCAGTGTTACCCCTAATAATACCCAGAGATATTAATGCTTTTGTTATCTCATCTTCTTCTATCTTTTCTTCATAATTAACTTCATCATCCTCAAAGATAGTAAATTGACATTCTTTTCTGGGGTCTACCTCAGTACTAGCCCCAATAATGCCCAAAGACCTTAATGCATAAGAAACTTGTTCTTCCTGTAAACGTTGTTCAACTTCTCCCAACGTTTCTTTTCTTAAAGAGGATCCTTTTTCTGTTTCATTTTGATCCAAGTATGAATGAGGTTCCCACCAGTGATTGAAATTATTTTGGTAGGATTGAGTGCCTATATAATCAATTTCTAGTCCAAACTGCATCCTACAAATATTAGGCACAAAACTCTAGGGAACATTTATTAGAACAAAAATAAAAATAAACATGAAAAATTAAATAATTACAAACAAATCAAATTCAGTCAATTCACACTACTAGATAAGTCAAACCTCAAGTCCCTGGCAGCAACGCCAAAAACTTGTTAGCGGAATGATAAGTGTACCCTATCGTATCAAGTAATAAAAATGGTAAAACCCATTATCGTTCTTCCCATGAGACTCGAAAGGCCTTATCGTTCGCGTGAATCAAAATCGTAAGACTTGTGAAGGAAAATTAATTAATTGTGGTGGATGCAAAGACAGAAAATAAACATGCAATGTGTGATTCAATTAACAAGATTTAGGCAATGGATGAATGGAGTTGTTGGGGGTTTACAATTTAATTTAATCCGCACTCTCTTATTTACTCCTCTTGTTTAAATAGCATTATTATCTAATTGCATGCAAACTTTCTTAGCCTCCCCTTAACCCGATCCCTCGGCGAAAAGGGCCTATTACTAATTACTGGCTTGCTATCCCTAGCCTCCCCTAGCAACTAGCAACGCATTACAAACAACAGCAAATACAATTGGTCGTCCTACACCCCTATCCCTAGGTGGTATTGCTTAACCAAGGAAATTCTCACCATTTCGTGTCATTACTGTACGTCCCCGTATCAATAAAGTCAAAAATCAATTACCGAATGAGTTAAACGATAAAGGCATTAAGCATAGTATGAGAATCCAACAATTGATAATAAACGCATATGAAAATCATATAATTCAAACAAGAGTTTTAATAAAAGAGAGTATCAAAAGATTACATTGTTCCCCCAACAACAAAAAGGGTTTAGTTCACCATAGTCATAGTGAACGAAGATGAAAATAATGGAAGATATGGAAAGCAAACCCTAGAAAAGATGAAGAGGAGCCTAAGCATCCAAGAGATCCTCTCCAAAGAGTGCAAAGTAGGTCTGGCCGCCCTCTTCTGTCAAAAGAATGTGTTGGAATTCATAACAGGGCTATTTATAGGTAAGGAGCGCAACATAAAAATAGGCCCAAGCCCAACTGTTGACCACCCGGCGTCACACTTTGCCGCCCGGCGGTGTGCCGTAAATCGCGCCACCGCCAGGCAGTAGGGGTCTACCGCCTGGCGGTTTCCCTTATGCCGCAAAACCGCCCGACGCCAGGGGTCTACCACCGGGCGGTCCCTAGACTCTTCTTTTCTTCGATTTTCTTTCTTTTTCTTGAGTCTATGACCTTCATCTTCATCCCCAATCTTCACTTCTATCAAAATTGCTGTAAAACAATGCAAAACAAGCATAATATCGCTAAAAACAGATTTTGACTCTCGAATGACTCATTTATTGAGTTTTGTTTGATTTCAAGCTCATTCTAAGCAGTAAAGGGAGTAATTTGGTCTAAAATAACACATGAAAATAACAGTTTTTCAACCGTTATCAATCCTCAGTGTGTCACAAGCATAAGATCACAATCATAACAGTCAACAGATCAAGGACAAGGGCAATAAAAGTGAGAAAGGGAGGAGAAGGGAAAAGAAAACACCCCTGATCATGGTGGCAGTTGCCAATTTTGGACTTTCAGGGAGAGGTCTTCCACCATCGGATTCAGCAAAGAAGTGTTGAGGAAGAACTACTTCAGTCTCCAAATTTGATCAAGCAGGGAGATGTCCTCCACAACTAGATCTAAGAAGCAGTGATTGTTGATGAGTGGGTTCAACTGGTGCCTATTGATGTTGAAGCTTTTGCGTATGCTTGTACCCTTATCTTCCACCGTGGGTGTTTGTTTATCAAACTTATGTGTACCTCCTACAACATGGTTAGTGCAATGTGGTCCTACAGAAATAACATGCAGAGGTATAACACCCAATCCCATTGTAACATGTTGAACCTCAGACATGCTCTCAGAACATGAATCACTTTCAAATAGAAACTATATCAACAACAGTCTCAGATTCATGTTCACTGCATGCAGAACAAACATTCAGATGTGATAGAAAAAAGTGGTTCTCATCATGCAAAGAGGGAGAATTAAAAGCATGCTCATCAACAATACAATCATCAATAACATACCTATCAACAACATGATCATCAACATCAGAATCAATCATAGGTATGTTTACCTCCACTTCCCTGAAAATTGGTAGAGTGGTGGAAGGTGAAGCTGATCTACCCATCTCAAAGGTGTTGCTTATATCTACCTTTTCCTCAATATTTTCATCAGACTCACAGTTAGGATCACCCATCATAAAGTAGGAAGCTGGTTGTATCATAGAATTGATTTCAACACAAATAGAGCAAGAACCAGCTTCACAACTACATTTAAAATTTTCAGAAAACTGTGAAAGATCAAAATTTAATCCTAGGTCTAAAGCATCTTCAATTTTCACAGTTTCCATATCAAAATCATCACTAACTTGTGAATCTGCAGCAGAATCAAGAATATTTGAATGCATAAACAACTCAGGCAAAGCAAGTGGAATTTCAAGTTTAGAGAAAACCTGTGTTGATTCATGATTCATCTCACCAATAGAATCAGAAGGATCAACTGCATCCTCAGGTGCAAGAGGGAAGACATAAAAGGGTGGGAAAGTAGATGGCGCAGTAGTAAGCTCATGACTCTGCTCCCCATCTACTATGTGAATGGCACTGACATCATCTAGAAGCTGAACAGTCTGGAATGGTGATTCCTCTGAAACTTGAGATTGTTCCTCGGTGAACTATGCGGCCATCTGCCCCCACAACTCATTCAATGTAGGCTCAGAAGAAGTAGAAGATTTGGCAGGTGCCTCATGCTGTTGTTGTTGCCTCTGATTTTGCTGTTGTGGCTGCCTATTAGTGTAGATGTCTGGAGCATAAGCATGAGGCTCATCATGAGCAATAGGGTGCTGTAAAGAAGGACAAGCATCTGTATAGTGGTAATTGGAAGGTCATATAGCACACAGCTGTGCAACAGATGCAGACGGAGGTGCTGGTTTCTGGTTGGATGTGAACTGTGTCACCAAACACAAAAGAGAATCAAGCTTGCTTTCCAACTTCCTACAAACAGCTGATGAAGACTGGTCAGGCTCATGAAACTGCAGCTGCTGTGGTTCCTGGAGTGGTGGAGGCATACAAGCATTCTGTAATGGTGGTTCTTGATATTGATTTTGTGAAGTACCATACCATCCCAGGTTAGGATCATTCCACCCAGAATCGTTGCTATATGAATCAAAATGATGCTGAGTAGGGCAGAATCTTTCCAAAAACAGATGCTTAAGATCTTCCCATGAAGTGATGGATCCTGGAGGAAGACAATATCGCTACCCCCTTGCTGCTTCTTGTAATGAATGCGGAAATGCCCTTAAAAACATGTGATCATCAGGGACATTAGCAAGTTTCATTAAAGAGCATAATGTGTATAACTTCTCCAAATATCTACGTGGGCACCTGCAAAACCATTAAACCTAGGCAACAAATGTATCAGTCCAGTGTTGAAAACACAACGAATATCCTCCTCATCAAGTGGAAACGGCTCCCTAGGAGCACTCTCATGAGATGGAGGAGGAACCTTACTGTTCTCAACACAGAAATCATTAGGAGAATCATAATCATAGGCACAGGGAGAAGAAATAGTATCCACACAACCAAAATAGGTAGACATGGAAAAGAAGGGCGACAAGAAGAATGCAATGAAAATATGCAACTAAAGCTACCTAAATGCAACACACATGACACGACACACAAAACAGAACATCACACTCACAACACAAGACAAAACACAACACACACTAACACAACAAAAGACCTAAAACCAAACCGTTGGTCCCCAGCAGCGGCGCCAAAATTTGATGGGCTGTCGCAACCCACACAAATTTAATGTGCAATAAGAAATGCAGTATAGCTAGGGAATGACTCCTAGGTCGTCTCTCAAGGCCCAATTTTGCAGTTCAGGAATTAAGTCAGACACGAAATGAAGGGGCGGGGGGTTGTGAAAAGTTTGTGAATGCGGATGAATTAAATTGAAACACAGATGCAAATAGAAATGCAAACACAGAACTAAAAAACGGTTTCCAAGACAGACTAAGAACGGTTGGTCATTAACTTAATTGCAATGTTTCATATCACAGATCAAAAAAATAAAGCAACGACTCTAACCTCTAATCCAACACAATTAACCAACTAAGCAAAGGTTAATCATGTTTTTATAAAAGCAAACTAAGAGAACGCAATGTTAACATCAAATCCAATTTACACCATGCAGCTTCATCAACTAAGCAAAGACTCAACACCAACTGGGCAACTAAGCATATATCCAATTGCAAGTGCAAATACAGATTTCACATTAACCAAGTCAGAGTGACAAACACAATTACAGTCTAGAAATCTAAAGGAAACATTATAATATCGCTAATGACCAAATCAATTAATTTAAGCTATCATGACAATTAAATTATTTCTACCAAATATACTAGACAACATTAAAGTAAAAGACGATGCTAAACCTAACACTACAAGAGATAAATATCTAGACATAATCGAAGCTACTAAAATGCAATGTTAATCTAACAAACTAAATGCACATTAAAATAAAGCTTTGAAATTGTAAAATGTTCTAACCAATTTTTCCTTGAACTCAACACATACTCTTTTATAAAAGCAAGCAAATTGATTATAAAAGCAAATCATTCTCATTGATTAATAACACCCTTTGACCATAGCTTCTAAAAGAAAGAAAATGAATTTATTTTTCTCAATAAAAATCACGTGCTCTCCCAAAAGTAACAAAATAATGTTCCCAATTTC
The DNA here is from genome assembly GCA_036885675.1 of Vigna mungo. Classification (NCBI taxonomy): domain Eukaryota; kingdom Viridiplantae; phylum Streptophyta; class Magnoliopsida; order Fabales; family Fabaceae; genus Vigna; species Vigna mungo. The sequence goes on from CP144698.1 coordinate 9,239,525, forward strand.
TAGAAGCAAAGTTGAATGAAGTCCATTCCCCCTTGGATATTACCGTGTGCACCAAATTGAAAGAAAATGAAAATTGGAAGCAAACCTTGTTCCAGCGGACCCTTCCCAAAGCAAATTGAGATTAAATTCTTTCAAAAGCTTGGTTCAACTACCGTGCCTCTCTCCAAGAAATTGAATGAAACCATTCTCTCAAATTCAGCTACCACACACGTACATCCTGTTCCAAAGCAATGACCTTGACTTTCCAAAACTCTAGTCTACCTACCATGATGGGACAACACTACTACTAAATTAAAGCAAGATTGACAATAAATAATATTGTGCACTCTCTTCCTTCTCATGAAAATAAAAAGAAATGCTATAAAGATGAGTGGACCCATGGACATGACAACACACCTTGCTCTTCCATTCAAAAAAAAGAAATGAAATTAAAGAGCCATGCACTGTGATTTACTTGCTACAGCGCTGCACCTTCTTCTAATCACCATTTTCCATCATTTTGTTGAAAGCAAAATAATTGAGCTAAGATGTAGCTGTTGTCACAAAGAAATGCTTCAACTTTTGCACAAAATAAAAAGAAAAGGGAAATGTGGTTCATTCTTTCAACCCATGGAAAATCAGCGTTGATACATTCAAGAGTTCTCTCCTTAATGAAAACTTTAAAGAGCAAAAAAAAACAAAAGTAAAGTGGCGGCTGCAGCATATCTCCCATTCATCCCATCATCCAAAATCCAATAAAATCAACATAGTTCAAAAAGCTTCTCCAAAAGAAAACCGTTAGTGTGGCTGCTCTCCCTGCAAACATTCCTGCAAAAACCAAATCCCCCTTTTCATGTGTCGGCTGCCGCTATTTTAGCTAAGGCCGTGATTCTCCCAAAGGGTGGGGTCCACCCTCAAATAAAAGGAAACCCTAGGTCATGTGTCCTACAATTTTTGGGCCCCTCGTATTTTTTAACAATGGCCCAATGTGCAAAAATTTGTCCAAAAAGTTCAAACAATTAAATTACAATATAACTAAATTTAAAATGTCTAATTGGCGAGTCTTGAATTTATTTGATGTCCTTCCTAATGTCCCAAAATGTATCTCCAAAATTTTCCCTGTAATAAATAATGCAAATAATTAGCTCAGAAAATTCAAATTAATTAAAATTAGAATTTCCGGTCAAATTAAGCACAATTAGTAAAAACGGGAAAATACCGGACAATTAAACACAATTCCCTGATAAATTCTAGCACAATAAACTAAGAGAAATCAATAAAATATCTACTAATCACCCCTTTTAGACCAAGTCACATTAAATGTTTTAAATGCTTAGGACATGGTCATATAACGTCTGCCTGCCCCACCAAAAAGGCAACATGCATTGAGGGTGAAGCAATTATCCCTCATGAGTCTACATCTTCCTTACCTTCACCAAACTATAGCTCTTCTTCCTCATCAAGTGATTCCAAAGAGAAGGTCATGCTTCCTTGTTTAAATGAGGAAAGAAAAAGAAAGCGAGGAGAGAGTAAAAGAAAAGACTGAGAGAAAAGAAAGATAGGAGAGAGAAAAGAAAGAAAAAGAAGAACTTGTGAGAGAAATGGAGAAGGAACAAGTCTTAGTCAAAATGGAAGTGTTACTGAAGGCATCATCCACTCCCATCATTCAAATAGATCCAAGCTATGACAGAGGAGTTTTTCAATCCTTCTACTTTTCTCCTTTTACTAATTTTTCTTCCTTTGTTCCAAAATTATTTTGCGCAACTCTTTCACCTTCCTCTTTCCTTCTTTCCAACTCTTCAATAAACATTTTTGAAACACATCATGAGTTAGTGTTACCCCTTTGGTTACATTCAACTCAAGACAAAAATATAAGGAGACTTTCTTTTACTATTACTTTTTTATATACATTGATTGGTCAACATAAATGCATTCATAAAATGTTTGATGATTTTTGCAGGTTGACGTTTGATCCAGGAGGAGTTCTTTGGTTTATAGACGAAATAAGTCACTAATCTCTCTTTGTTGCAGGTTTTTTTTTTCAAGATTCGAGGTCAAATCCTCTCCAACCTGGGGGGATGATATGATCATAGATGGGGCAATAATGAAGAGCTTTTAGAGTGACAAAAAGAATAAAAAGGAGTAGAATAGGTTTCATAGGGTTGTATTTGCCTCTTTGATTTCTTTCCTTTAGTTGTAGTGAATAAACGTTTATAAACTCTTATTTCTCTTTAAGAATAAGCAATGTGGGACTCTTCATGGCTTGGTCTTAAAAAGAAAAGAAGAGGAAGTGAGCGTCCTAGGCATGTAGTACTAGATAGCATAGCTAGCTTTCATATTTTGAACTATAGGAGAACTAGTTGCCTTATAAATCCTTTGGAGTGGAGAGATTTAAGCAATGTGGGACTCAAAAGCCCTTAAAGGATGTGCAGCAGCTGTTGGCCAACCTCCTTACTCAAAAGTCCTACATCTCCTAGATCTTGCATCCAAGCTCACTCTAAAGGCTATATAAGAAGGCTTACGGGTCTCCTTTTTGTACCTTACTTTGAATGAATTGAATTTTGAGTTGATTTGCACTTTTGCAATCTTCTTTTGAGATAGTATTTTGTCTTCAAAGTCCCTATTTTGGGCAGACCTTATCTTGCTTAAGCAAGTGGCGGTCCTCCTTTGATGCTTATCTTGGAGCATCCTTCAAGTGGCGTATCTTCAAGTCATAAGTTTCCTCTTTCTTAATCTCTTCCATTTTTAATTTCTTTTCCATTCTCTTAAATGTCATTTAGAATATTCTCTCTAAGTATGCACTTCTCCATCAGCATGATAAGAGACTGATGACTAACACAACTCAGATTCAGACTACTAAATGAGTTATCCCTTGTTACACATGAGAGTGCATAGTGTTGCCTTCATTAGTCTCATCTTCCATTTTTCTATGAATTAGCAGGTCAACTTTTTCTTCAATCTGATGAAGTCTGTTTTCAATATTCTGAAGTTGATGGGTAACAGAGTTTCTCTGTTCAAGTGTGACAGAGGCATTCCTGTACAGGTATAATAAATTTTCTTCACCCTTGAAGCATCATCCTTGTATTGTCCTGGTCAGTCCAAAAGAAATCAGAGTATTCTGATTTATCATGTTTGTGCAGTTACACCTGGATTTTCTTTCTCCTTTTATGGTAACTCCTTGCTCTTCAAGAATCTTGCTTATCAGTAATGCATAAGGCAAGTAGATTGATCTATTCAGTGCACTTTCACATATATGGTCTTTCAGTGCTCTTATCCAATTTGTAGGGATATTGTTTTTGAGCACGTACAACAGAAAGATGTCTTCAGTCCTCATCCTTGAATAAGATATTCTTCTTGGAAGAATTATAGAAGCCAGAATGTGAGCCATTACTCTTTCTTACATCTTAAGTCCTTCATGATCAAATTTCCTTATAGCATAACGGTCATTAGGTGATCTCAGCCATTCTTTGTAGATATCTTTCTTCCTTAGTAGGCTATCTTCCTTTGATAGCATTAAATGAGTGGGCTCATATTCAGCTGTTAGACCAATCGTATCAAACCAAGTATTATCATCAATCACAATGTCAACGCCTTTCACTCTGGAGTGAATGTTTCCGTCCACCAATTTCAAGTTGTGATAGAATACCTTCACAAGGTCGGGATACCACCAGCCCTTTAGTTGAACCAATGATGAAAGATCAATGAACTTTTGTGTAGCGACGACTTTTATAGTTCCATGAATGAATCATTCTCTGATCTCGGTTGAACTGCTTTTGAGTTTCTTTGATGAAGATGAAGCCATTTCAAACGAATAGTTGTTAACAAACTAACAAGCGTACCAGATCATTTCAAGTAATATAATTGGTAAATCCAATATCATTCTTCCCAAAGGACTCGCAGGCCTTATCGTTCGTTGATAACGGTTGAAAAACCGTTATTTTCATGCATAAATTTGATATTAAAACACACCCTTTTGGCTTAGAATGAGCTTAGAATCAAGTAAAACTCTTAAGTTGAGTCATTTGAGAGTCAAAAGTTGTTTTTAGCGATATTATGCTTCTTTTGCATTGTTTTACAGGGTTTTTCAGAGAATTGGAGATGATTGGAACGAAAGGTTGAAGCTCAAACAGTTGCAGCGCAAAAAGGTCAACCAGAATGCAGAAAAGTCAACCAGTCAACCAAAAAGTCAACTAGTTGACCAGAGTGCAGTTGACCAGCGCAGGGCGGTTGACCAAACCGCCGGGCGGCCATTTTTGGCGCCGGGCGGTCCTGCGGCTTGAGGCAAAGCACCGGGCGGTAGACCCCTGCTGCCGGGCGGTTCTCTGATGGGCCTGGGCTTGAATTTTGTTACTTTTCTTGGTTATAAATAGCCCTAGTGCGAGTTTAGATTGATTCTTTTGACAGAAAAGGGCGGCCATACCTATTTTTCTCTCTCTGGAGAGGATCTCTTGGATGCTTAGGCTCCTTTTCATCTTTTCTAGGGTTTGCTTTCCATATCTTCCATTATTTTCATCTTGGTTCACCATGACAATGGTGAACTAAACCCTTTTGTTGTTGGGGGAACAATGTAATCTTTTGATACTCTCTTTTATTGAAACTCTTGTTTAATTATATGATTTTCATATGTGTTTATTATCAATTGTTGGGTTCTCATCTGTGCTTAAAGCTTTTATCCTTTAAGTCATTCGGTAACTGTTATTTGCCTTTATTGATACGGGGACATACAATAATGTCACGAACTGGTGAGTAATTCCTTGGTTAAGCAATACCACCTAGGGATAGGGGGTAGGACGACCAATTGTTTCTGCTTCTGTTTGTAATGCGTTGCTAGTTTCTAGGGGAGGCTAGGGATAGAAAGCCGGTAATTAGTAATAGGCCCTTTTCTCCGAGGGATCGGGTTAAGGGGAGGCCAAGAAAGTTTGCATAACAATTAGATAATAAAGCAATTTAAACAAGAGGAGTAAATAAGAGAGAGCAGATTAGATGAAATTGTAAACCCCCAACAACTCTATTCATTCATACTATTTTCTGGTCAACTAAATCACTCATTTCATATTTATTTTTTGCTCTTGCATCCACGAAAATTATTAATTTTTCTTTCACAAGTCTTACGATTTTGATTCACGCGAACGATGAGGCCTTTCGAGTCTCATGGGAAGAACGATAATGAGTTATACCTTTTTTATTACTTGAAACGATATGGTACAGTTGCCATACAGTTAACATTCGTGCAAATTGAAATCGTAAGACTTGTAAAGAAAAAGTAATTGGTTTGGATGCAAGAAACAACAAGTAAACATGCAAATGCGATTGATTCAATTGACGAGAAAAAGACTATGGATGAATGGAGTTTTTGGGGTTTACAATTTCATCTTATCCACTCTCTCTTATCTACTCCTCTTATTTGATTCGCTTTGTTATCTAATTGTCATGCAAACTTTCTTAGTCTACCCTTAACCCGATCCCTCGGCGAAAAGAGCCTATTACTAATTGTTGGTATCAGCCAGAGATTATAACGCAGCGGAATAAAACTTAGAGTAGTAGAAAGCGTGTTCTGTCACTTTTTAAAATAAATTGGTCCGTTTTAGAAAATCAATTTTCTTTCAGAAAATTTATCGAACAATTGAAATGCGTAAAAGATAAAGAGTGTAGAGAGTAGAAAAATCACACAAGTAATTTTTATACTGGTTCGATTCAACACAATCTACGTCCAGTCGTTAATCACTATAAAAAGTGATTAACAATTCCACTAAAAATATGTTTCACAGGTTATAACAAATAGTGAATAAAACAGATAAATAAACCTTCCTTCGACGAACGAATCGGAAAAAGAACACTCTACCAACTCGAAGAGAACCGCCTCGATTATCGACAAACGAAACGCGAGCTTCTCCTATTCATGAGACCAGACAGAGCACCTTGCTAACTCGAAGAGAGCTTGCTCCGACTATCGACACACGAAACGTGAGCCTCTCCTGTTCACGAGACCAAGCAAGGGAACTTTGAACTATAGCTTCTGAGAACTTCCTCTGACAAACAGTATTCTGCTAAGCTTCTGTTCAACAATGTTAACTTAGAACTTCACAGAATCCCCATATATAGCCATCTTCTCTGAATATCAAAGGTCAAGTCCCAACTGCCACAAATAATCGATTATTGTAAGTGATAATCGATTATCCAATTCCGTTACAGGTTTTTCAAAATGTGATAATCGATTATAGTGATAATCGATTATTCTTGAAAGACTTGTGATAATCGATTATTGCTTCTTCATAATCGATTATTGCAGTTAAAATTGCAAGTTTTACAAAGTTTTTAAGACTTTCCTACTACATTTAATTTTTATAAATTGCTTTTAAATAATTCTAATATCTTGTTCAATTAAAACTTCTTGCAGCATCATCAAAACAATTGTCTTCAAGATTTACCAATACTCCTTACTGGTAACAATCTCCCCTTTTTCGATGATGATCAAAAATTTAATTTTTAAAATCAGCTTTGGCTTACCTGCAAAACATATAGGCTAACAGACAACAACGAGGTTAGCAATACCTGTATCGATTTATATTATACTTCTCACCTTATATTATTCTTCTCCCCCTTTTTGATCATAAGCAAAAAGATTAATGTAAAAAGCTCCCCCTAAAAGTGATCTCCCCCTCAAAATATGTATAAAAACAAGAGATCATTCCATTCATAAAGGAAGGATTACATCATAAGAAGAAACATAAAAGACAAAATTATAGAAGAGATGTAATAGCAAGCAAACAAAATATGTTAACATAGAACCTATATCTAAAACTCATGGCTAGGGGATCTCTCAGGAGGTTGAAGGTTGAGACGATTCTCTATGTTAGATAGGGGAACATCAAGATCAAGAAATTGATGAACCATGTATTCATCAATAGATTGTTGCCACTCATAAATCTCCTCAAAGTGTGTTCTCTGTGCTAGACTCATATCCTCTAATTACTTAGATAATCTAGCAAAATGTTCTTCCATGGAGATTGAGGAGGATGAGGGCATGGTAGATGGACCAGCATCAGTAGGAGCACCAACGCTAACTGGTTCTGCCATATGAGTATCCATGTCATCATTTTCATCTTCATCAGGATGGTCATCATCTTTATGGATGAGAACTCTTCCTCTAGTAATGAATCCCATCTGATGAAAGGTAGTATCTTCAATTTCTGAACCAACAGCTTGAATCGCTTGGACAAGTTCTCCTTCAACATTAACACCTTTGTACTCCAAAATTCTAGAAATAAGAAGCGAATAGGGAAATTGATAGGAATGAGATTTCTTAGCTTTTACCATTGTGTCAGTAATGAGAGCAGGCCAATCAATGTGTATGTGATATAGAAGCCCGTATAGAAGAAGCAGATCCTACTCAGAGCATTGTGCATGGTTGGTTGCTCTAGGACACAATATCCATACAATCAAGTAATGAATCATCCTTTCTTCAACCTTGAAACCACCAACAAGCAATTGCCTTCGGTTGGTCTACTGTTCAGGATGACGCAAGAAGGATTGGAAAGTCATCAATCTGTTGAAATCTTGAATTCCTAGATGAACTATCACAGCATCATCCCAGATGGTGAGTTGGGCAACCTTGGTCCACACATCATCATCTAAAATTATGCGGACTCCCTTCACTTTTGTGGATATAATCCCGTCTCGATATCTCAAGTTGAAGTAGAAAACTCTTATGATATCGGGATAAATACAACCTTTTTGCTCCACTAGATGCGTGAGTCCTTGACCAGCAAAAAGATCTGGAAATTAAATCCATAGAAACGGAAAAAATCAAGGCGAATATACTTTACCGCCATGATTCTTCTTTCTTGCCAAGAATTAACATAGTCCGCATGTTTTCCTTGATCTAAAATCCATCCATCAATGGGTACAGGACGTGGTTGAGAGGAAGAGGATGCTCTAGCAGCTCTGCGGCGATGTCTTCTTGAATCAGCCATGAAGAAAGTTTGAGGGAGTGAGACTTTGAGAAAATGTAGAGAAATGGTGAGGATTTTAGCTTTAGATTTGATTTCAGCAGTTTTTGGTTGCAAAGAAGTGTTTTATATTCGATTGTAGGGGGTTATTTATAGGAAAAGTGGAAAAAGCTAGTCGTTTATAGCCGTTATGGGATGCTCCAACGGCTCTATTTTTTAGACTGTCAGCGTGATGATCGATTATTGTTCGAGATAATTGATTATCTGCGTAATAATTACTGCCCAGAAATTGCATGATAATCGGTTATGCCTGATGATAATCGATTATCTGTTCAAAATTTCCCAGATTTGAGTTTTGAGTTCGAATAATCGATTATTGCCTTGTGATAATCGATTATGAAGCGTTAATTTTTCGAAAATGTAAAAATTTTCATAAGCTTTGATCCTAAAACATATCTAATACTCCTAACTCTCTTCTAAGCTCAAAAAAATCTATCCTTAGGTAGTGCCTTGGTGAAAATATCAGCTAATTGATGTAAGGTATCAACATATTCTATTTGACAATCCCCCTTTTGAATATGGTCTCTTAAGAAATGGTGTCTAATCTCAATGTGCTTAGTTCTTGAATGCATTATGGGGTTCTTAGTCAGATTTATAGCACTTGTATTATCACATTTTAAAGGAATATTATCAAGGAAGATATCAAACTCTTCCAGTTGTTGTTTCATCCACAAAATTTGGGCACAACAATTACCAACAGCAATATATTCAACTTCAGTGGTAGACAAAGCTACACACGCTTGTTTCTTTAAGTGCCAGGACACCAAAGAACAACCCAGAAAATGACAGGTTCCACTAGTACTTTTTCTATCAATTTTACAACCACTATAATCTGCATCAGAATAACTTACTCAACTAGGTGAAGCACCAGAGGCATACCAAAGTCCAAAAGACGTGGTTCCTTTAAGGTATTTTAAGATTCTCTTGGCTACAGTCAAATGAGATTCTTTAGGATTGGCTTGGTACCTTGGATTCTCATACTATGCTTAAAGCTTTTATCGTTTAACTCATTCGGTAACTGTTATTTGCCTTTATTGATACAGGAACGTACAGTAATGTCACGAACTGGTGAGTAATTCCTTGGTTAAGCAATACCACCTAGGGATAGGGGGGTAGGACGACCAATTGTTTTTGCTTCTGTTTGTAATGCGTTGCTAGTTACTAGGGGAGGCTAGGGATAGCAAACCGGTAATTAGTAATAGGCCCTTTCCACCAATGGATCGGGTTAAGGGGAGGCCAAGAAAGTTTGCATAACAATTAGATAATAACGCAATTTAAACAAGAGTTGTAAATAAGAGATAGCGGATGAGATAAAATTGTAAACCCCCAACAACTCCATTCATTCATACTCTTTTCACGTCAACTGAATCACTCATTGCATGTTTATTTTTTGTTTTTGCATTCACCACAACAATTAATTTTTCTTTCACAAGTCTTACAATTTTGATTATACGAACAATAAGGCCTTTCGAGTCTCATGGGAAGAACGATAATGGGTTTTACCATTTTTATTACTTGAAACGATATGGTACACTTGCCATTCAGTTAACAAGTTTTTGGCGCCGTTGCCGGGGACTCGAGGTTTGACTTATTTAGTAGTGTGAATTGATTGAATTTGACTTGATTTTATACTTATTTTTATTTTTGTTCTAATAAATGTTTTGTAGGGTTTTGTGTGTAATGTTTGCAGAATGCAGTTTGGACAAGAAGTTAATTATATGGGCACTCAATCCTACCAAAATAACTTCAATCACTGGTGGAAACCTCACTCATACATGGATCAAAATGAAAAAGAGAAACAATCCTCTTTAAGAAAAGAAACGTTGTGGGAAGCTGAACAACGTTTACAGGATGAACAAATCTCTTGTGCATTAAGGTCTCTGGGCATTATTGGGGTTAATACTGAAGCGGACCCCAGAGAAGAATGTCAATCTACTATCTTTAAGGATGATAAGGTTATCAATGAAGAAAAGATAGACGAAGATGAGATAACAAATGCATTGATTTCTCTGGGTATTATTAAGAATAATGCTACCATTAATCCTAGAGAAGAATGTCAAGCCACTATCTTTGAGGATGACAAGACTATTGATGAGGTGAAGATAGACGAAGATGAGATAACAAAAGCATTGATATCACTGGGTATTATTAGGGGTAACACTGAAGATGACCCTAAAGATAAGGTTATTGATGAAGAAAAGATAAAAGAAGATGAGATAACAAAAGCATTGATATCTCTGGGTATTATTAGGGGTAACACTGAAGTTGACCCTAAAGAGGAATATCAAGTAACCATCTTTGAGAATGATAAGCTGAGTGAGGGAGAGAAAAAGGAGGAGAAAGAAGAAGAAGTGGTTGAAAGAAAAGAGAAAAAAAATAGAAAATGTGTGAAAATAAAAAAAAAAAAGAAGAAATCATGGAGAAATAAAAAGAGAAAGTTGAGAAAAAAAGGAAGAGGGGAAAAAAGAAAAGATTATATGTAAAACCTCTTCCTCATCAAAGGAAGAAGAGGAAGAAAAAAAAGAAGAAGAAAAGATCATATGAAAAGTCCCATCCTCATCAAAAGAAAAATCATAGGAAGGAAAAGAAAGTTAAGTACTTTATGGAGATCTTCAAGAAATTGAAGAATAAAGTTCCTATGGTTGATACATGGAAACATGTGCTTGATGTTCTCAATTTTATGAAGAAATTCAGCAGAAAGAAGAAGAAAAGAATATCAATCGAGAAGAATATCAACACCTATTGATGGGTGTTTGATTGGGGGCATCCCAACTGTTGTAAAACATTTTCTTATTTTATTTTTTTTAGTTCAGGTTTATTTCATTTTTTAACTTGTAAATATTTGTATTTTTGGAACAATTTTTTGGGTAGCATCTACTGAGGGATGCTAATTTTTGGTATCCACTGAAGGATACCCGGAAGGTACACCTACTGATGGGTGTTGAAAGGATTGCACTTACTGACAAGTGCTAAACAGGTTTGGGTCAGGCTCGCGATGTTAAACAAGCGCTACTAGGAGGCAACCTAGATTTTCTTCTTTACTCTTGCACTTTAAATTTTTAGAATAGGTTGAATTTTAATTTTAGTGTGTCTGCTTGGCTTGAAGACTTTTTTGATGATGTTTTGACTGAATGAATTGCATGATGAGTCTGTTTAATGATGATCTGATGTGAATGATTATTGAGTTGTGTTGCATGTTGATATCTTGTGAAACAGATGTGTGATGAATTATGATTGTGGTCTTGATGTTAAGCAGGGTGTATAAATGAATGTGTGTGAGAAAGCATGTTGTGTGAGGTATTGAGCTCCAGAGTTTTAATTGTTGGATGAAATTATTCGCAGGAAAGCATGCATGATATTGCCTAAATCTTGATGATTGATTGAATTGCATGTACATGTCATATGATCAAGGCCATTTTTGAAAGCCCTTACTTAGCCAAATTTTACCCAAAGTGCACGAAATTTTATACCCTTTTTGAACCTTGGCCTAAACAGCATGAAAACCCTTGTGCTGAATTTATTTACTTTCAATTGGGTTAATGACTGTAAGTATATTCAAGGTTCAAGTTTGGGGTTGTGGGGAAAGTTTGAATGGCAAAACGAAAGGCATTGAGCTCAAGTGTTGAAAAAAGAAAAATACATGAGAAAGAGGAAAAATCATGAAAGATGAGCTCAAGGTAAAAATAAAAGAAAAAGGGAAGAAGCTGGGGACAAATGAGATTGGTTGAAAAAGAGAGTTAAACTTGAACCTTGAATGATGAATGTGCTCTCTTGATTCAAAGATTTTGTGATCCAGAAAAACCAATTTTTCTTGATAGCCCAGCCTCATTACAAGCCTTGGAAAAGTCCTTTTGATGGCATTTGCATGTGATGATTTTGATTGTTTGAGATGAAAGGCAATTTTATTTCATGTGACTTGTGAATGATTTAGAGTTGGAGTGTCACCCTAAACACTTGAGTGATTGAGTGAAACACTTGCTTGGTGATAAATTCTAAGTTTCATAATTGCATCTTTGCTTAGTGGATTGATTATTCATAATATGTAACATCTGTTGAGTAATGTGTGAGAAAACTGAATTGAAAGCATGCATCTTGATTTGATCATCACTGAAGATCTGAAATTGAGTAGTTCTCATCATGTACTTTAGGAATGTTGAATCATTGGATGAAAGTGTAGAGAGCCAAGTTTTGTTTTATCTATAGTTTTGTTTTGTTTTGCTTGAGGACAAGCAAATTTCAAAGTTTGGGGTTGTGATAACGGTTGAAAAACCGTTATTTTCATGTGCTATTTTAGACCAAATTACTCCCTTTACTGCTTAGAATGAGCTTGAAATCAAACAAAACTCAATAAATGAGTCAGTCTAGAGTCAAAAGTTGTTTTTAGCGATATTATGCTTGTTTTGCAGCAATTTTGATGGAAGTGAAGAATGGAGGTGAAGATAAAAGCCTTAGACTCAAGATAGAGGAAGAAAATCAAGAAAAGAAGAGTCTAGAAACCGCCCAGCGGCAGAATTGCACCGCTAGGTGGCCAAATGCGAGGAGTTGGCACCAAGGCAGCGACGCCTGGCGGTTTTGCAGTAAGAGGCAAACCGCTGGGCGGTGGACCCCTGACGCCGGGCGGTAGCGCGATAAGAGGCACACCGCTGGGCGGCATAAGTGTGACGACGGGCGGTTGCCTGTTGGGCTCGAGCCTGTTTTCTGTTGCGCTCCTCAGCTGTAAATAGCCCTAGTGCGATTTCATTCTCATTCTTTTGACAAAGGAGGGCGGCCAAACCTACTTTTCACTCTCTGGAGAGGATCTCTTGGATGCTTAGGCTCCTTTTCATCTTCTCTAGGGTTTAATTTCTATATCTTCCATTATTTTCATCTTGGTTCACCATGACAATGGTGAACTAAACCCTTTTGTTGTTGGGGGAACAATGTAATCTTTAGATACTCTCTTTTATTGAAACTCTTGTTTAAATTATATGATTTTCATATGTGTTTATTATCAATTGTTGGATTCTCATACTGTGCTTAAAGCTTTTATCGTTTAACTCATTCAGTAACTGTTATTTGCCTTTATTGATACGGGAACGTACACTAATTTCACGCTGGAACTGGACAACTCTGACCTTTGCTCAATGTTTTACCCATAACTTTTTCTACAGAGCTCTAAATGAGATGATGTGTTTTTTTCTGGAAAATAGACTCAAATATCTTTCATGTGACATAAAACGTAGCATTTGGACCTCTGGTGTGGTTGCAGTTATTTTTTTAAAATCGAGTCCAGAGAGTGAAAATGCTAAACCCAATACTAGAGCAAACAAATATCTAAGCACAGTTAAAACTATTAAAATGCAACACTCAATTAAAAAGATGAAAAGTAATTAAACATGTAATATAAAATATTCTAAGACAAAAGACATTAGAAAGCATAAACTTTTTCTACCATTTCATGTGACATGTGCATCCTTTCTCCATGAAAGTAAATGATAAACCTCTCTCCATGTGGGTCGTGGCTGCATACACAAAAGAACCCAGCTCATTGTCTATGCTAGACATGACCATGCATCTCTTCATAGAAGACGTCACAGCTGCACCTTCTTGCTTCCTTTTCAAAAAGAAAATAAACACCCAAACGTCCCATCCAGTTGTCACCATGATTGCTCTTATCTACTACAAAGTAAAAGCTTGGTCTAAAGAAAGTAAATCCGTAGAAAAGTTCACCACCGAGCCTCAGCTTAAAATCAAATGGGTGTGTGCTTCTTCCAATTGAAATTATCGCATATCTTATCCATAATAAAAGCAAACCGTGCAGCCTTAAAAGTGAATTCGTGTCACACTTCCATGTGCTATATACTTCACCAAACCAAGTGAATCAACTTTTTTATTCTACAAAGCATAAACATCCTTCCAAGTGCAAATGAAATAACGCTTCTTATTCTAAAATCATGGCATCAGCAAAATTAATTCGCAGCTTCTTCAAAAAGAAAAGCTTCTTCAAAAAGAAAATCACCACACCGTGCACACTTCTCCAATTGAAGGCAAAATTAAAGAAACTTATAAATTGAACACGTGCATCACTAAACAAAACAACATGACCGCTCCAATCAATTATGTGAATTAAAAACCAAAAGGAATGCATATGCGTATTGCTTCCATTTCTCCAAGACAAAGCTTTTCTGGACGTGCTGGACCATAAAATAAATCACCGCATGACCCTTCCAAAATAATGAGCGTCCTGCACCTCGTAATGAAACATCTTGCTTTCATCCATCCCCTTGCTTCCAAAATCCTTTTGGGTGGCAGCTAGAACTTTTGCACCGAATGCTTCTAAAAGAAAGCAAATTCTCTCACGCTTCTTCTGTGCTAAAAACAATTCATTCATCCCATTGAAAAACTAAAACAGCATTCAAAAGGCAAAAAGGAAGAATGGTGTGGCGGCAGGCTGGCTAATGCCGTGAGATGTGTGACTGCAGCTACCTCCAGCTTGAATAAAAAAATAAATATTGAAACACAAGCATAGCAAAATAAGTGTTGCCGATGGACATCCTTCCATTCAACCAAAATCCAAGAAAAACATTAGCATGGTTCCAAAGAAAAACGTTCCACCCTAAAGTCCTAAGAAGTGAGAAGTCTGCCGAGAGTCTATCTCTCCTCCTAGAGTGTGTGACGGCTGCACACTTAAAGCAATCCCATGTGCCCTCAAAAATGATGTGGGGTCCACCCAAATATAAAAGGAAACCCTAGGTTCCAAGTGTCCTAATTTTGGGCCCCTCTTAAATTTTAACAATGGCCCAATATGCAAAAGTTTGTCCAAAAAGTTTAAAAAATAAAATTACAATATAACTAAAATTTAAAATGTCTAAATGGAGAGTCTTGAATTTATTTGGTGTCTTCCAAATGTCCCAAATTGTGTTTCCAAAATTTTCCCTGAAAATAATAATGCAAATAATTAGCTCAGAAAATTCAAATTAATTAAAATTAGAATTTCCGGTCAACTTAAGCATAATTAGGAAAAACGGAAAAATACCAGACAATTAAGCACAATTCCCTGATTAATTCTAGCACAATAAACTAAGTGAAATCAATAAAATATCGACTCATCAGGGTAGGACGACCAATTGTTTTTGCTTCTGTTTGTAATGTGTTGCTAGTTACTAAGGGAGGCTAGGGATAGCAAACCGGTAATTAGTAATAGGCCCTTTCCGCCGAGGGATCGGGTTAAGGGGAGGCCAAGAAAGTTTGCATAACAATTAGATAATAATGCAATTTAAACAAGAGGAGTAAATCAGAGATAGCGGATTAGATGAAATTGTAAACCCCCAACAACTCCATTCATTCATACTCTTTTCTCGTCAACTAAATCACTCATTGCATGTTTATTTTCTGTTTTTGCATTCACCACAACAATTAATTTTTCTTTCACAAGTCTTACGATTTTGATTCATACGAACAATAAGGCCTTTCGAGTCTCATGGGAAGAACGATAATGGGTTTTACCATTTTTATTACTTGAAAGCATATGGTACACTTGCCATTCAGTTAACATTATGCCTAAAATCTTGCAAAGCAATATCAGCAGAATCTTTAAAGTAAACAGTACATTTATCATTTTCAAAAGTTACCTTGAAACCTTTGTCGCACAATTGACTTATGCTTAGGAGGTTATGCTTGAGGCCTTCAACGTATAAGACATCTCTTATAGTCAAGGTGTTTCCTCCTCTAATGTCTCTGGTACCCATGATTCTACCGTTATTGTTATCCCTATAAGTCACAAATCCTTGCTTTTTCTTTTCAAAAGAGATGAACCTCTTTTTGTCACCGGTCATGTGCCTTGAACAACCACTGTCAAGATACCACAATGACTTCTTTGACTTAGTAGGTTCCTACAAAACAAATTAGCAAGAATTTTAGGTCCCCAATCTCATTATGGGTCCTTGGGGTTAGTTTATGCAAGTATTTATCATTTCTCAACTTTAATCCATGCATATTTACCATTTGGAACACCAAAATGTTTAATGTTACATTTGTTTGATGTGTGTCCATGCTTCATATAGTAAAAACAACACACATTGCTCACTTTCTTTTTAACAAAAATTCATTTTTCAACCCAAATTCTATGAGTTCTTCTTACTTTGGACCTAGATTGGATAAAAATGAGCCTAAGCATCCAAGATATCTTCTCCAAGGAGTGAAAACTAGCTTTGGCCGCCCCTTTTTGTCAAAAGAATGCATCTAAAGTCGCACTAGGGCTATTTATAGCTGAGGAGCGTCACAAAATTTAGGCTCAATCCCAGCAGACAATCGCCCGGCGTCACACTTTTAGCGCCCGGTGGTTTCCCCTTAATCGCACCACCGCCCGACGGTGAGTTGCCCCGCCCGATGGTTTCCCTCAAATCGCAAAACCGCCTAGCTGCACCGCTTGGGCGCCAGACAGTGGCTGCCCCTCACATTTGGCCACCCAGCGTTGGATTTTGATGTTGGGTGGTTCCTAGACTCTTCTTTTCTCCATGTTTCTTCTTATTTCTTGAGTCTAAGACCTTCCATCTTCAATCCCATTCTTCATTTTCATCAAAAACGCTGCAAAACAATGCAAAACAAGCATAATATCTCTAAAAACAGCTTTTGACTCTCAACTGACTCAACTCACTTGTTTTGCTTAATTCTAAGCTCATTCTACGCCTGATAGGGTGTATTTTGATCTCAAATGAAGCATGAAAATAACTATTTTTTAACCGTTATCACAACCCCAAACTTAGAACTTTGCCTGTCCTCAAGCAAACAAAACAAAACTTGGCTTTCCACTTTTTCATTCAATAGTTCAACACTCCTAATATTCATGACAAGAACTACTCAAATTCAGATTTTCAGTGAAATCAAATCAAAATGCATGCATGATTTCAATTCAATTCAGTTCACATGATCACATATTTCTCAACAGATGATATACTTTATGAATGACCAATCCACTAAGCAAAGATGTAAGCATGAAATCTATCAATTCTCACTAAGCAAATGTTTCACTCAATCACTCAATTGTTTAAGGTGACACTCCATCTCTGTATTATTCACAAGTCACATGAAACAAAATTGCCATTCATCTCAAACAATCAAAATCTTCACATGCAAATGCCATCATAAGGACTTTTCTAAGGCTTGTATTGAGGCTGGGCTAACAAGAAAAATTGGTTTTTCTGGAATGCAAAATCCTTGAGTTAAGTGAGCTACAATAATATTCAAAGTTTAAGCACAACTCTCTACCTCACCAATCTCACTTATTCCCAACTTCTTCCCTTTTCTTTTATTTTTACATTGAGCTCATCTTCATGTTTTTCTTCTTTTCTTTTCTTTTTCTCATGCATTTTTCTTTCTCAACATTTGAGCTCAATGTTTTTCAATTGCCTTTGAATTTCCCCCATACAACCCCAAACTTGAACCTTTTCAACACATAGTTAAGCTCAACCCAACTCAAGGTAAAGAATTTCAAATCAAGGGTTCTCATCCTCTTTAAGGCTGAGGTTCAAAAAGGGTATAATATTTCAAGCACTTTGGGTGCAAATTTGGCTAGAGAAGGGTTTTCAAAAATGGCCTTGATCATACGACCTTCACATGCAATTCAATCAATCATCAAGATTAAGGCAATATCATTCATGTTTTCCAGTGAACAATACATACAACAATGAAAACTCTGGAGCTCAATACCTCACACAACATGCTTTCTCACACATCATTCATTCATACACCCTGCTTAGCATCATAACCACAATCATAATTTATCACACATATGTTCACGTTACTAGTGAACTTTTTCACTTGGATATCAACATGCAACACAACTCAATTATCATTCACATCAAATCATCATCAAATAGACTTATCATGCATGTCATTCAGTCAAACATTGTCAGAAAAGTTTTCAAGCCAAGCATAGACACTAAAAATAAAAATTCAACTTATTCTAAGAATTCAAAATGCAAAAGTGAAAGAAAATAAAATAAAACCCTGTCTACAGCATGGACATCCATCAGTAGATGCCCTCAATCATCCCATGCTGCCATCTGAGTCCTCCTAGCTCCCATCATCAGCATCCTCAAAATTTTCTTCATTCTCATCCTCATCTTTATTTGATGCTCTAGTTGCACCAAACTCGCTGCTTTGTGCTTGCTCCTGAGGCCAAGCCATTGCTGCATGAAACTCATCCATGGTCCACCGATGTACTAGTCGCTGATCAAATAATCCTATTATCATCTCAACAGTCACTACCTATCCCCTATGAAGGGCCTCCATCCTAGACTCTACCAAGGACATCTACATGTCGCGCATCTGCAATGGCTCGGCATGATGTGCTTGTGCATCCTCAGGCACCTGCCCCTACTGTGCTGCTGCTCTCCTAGGACGTCTCCTAGGTGCCGCTCCTGCTACCCCTGCCTCTGTGCAGTACTGATCATAATAAGCTGCATCAATGGCATTTCTAGGTCTCTCATATGGTGGAACTGCAGTGTCCACCCCAGCCTGCCGACACAAAAAGGTGATCAGAGATGGATGCCCCAATGGTGTCCTACTACTCATTGTAGTGGTGCAGCTTTGTATCTCGTCAACAATGATCTTGCTGACGTTTACATCCGTCTGTCTCAGCATGCAGTAGATGAGAATGATCTGATGCATCGTGATGTCAGACATATGGGAGCATGGCTGGATGTTGGCATGAGTGAATGCCATCCAATATCTTGCCAAAGGCGTCAAGTCTAGCCTCTTAATGTTGACCGGTGCTCCATAAGGATTAGCCTGAAAATGCCTTCCAGGGAGGCACATAACCCTCTCAATCTCTGCTATGTCACCGACCAAACCAGCTTGTGCTGCATACTGACACTGCTCCCTGGCCACTCGGTGCCCAAAAAGTTGTTTATGGTATCGGGGTCATACCTGACAATATGCCCCCTCACATAAATCATAAACCTTCCAGCCAAAACTCCACCTCTAGATAAGGCGTTTGTGTAGAATTCCTTCACCAACTTAATGCTAGCTGGTGCAGGGTAAGTCGTCAACCTTTCCCAATCTCTCCTCATAATCTCTGCTCCAAATTCAGGAGCCAAATCAGGAATGAAGGTAGCATTCCTCTCCATAAGTAATCTCCTCTCCTGCACAGTTGCAAAGTGTTCTTCATGCTTTCTGGAGAGGAACCTATGAGAGTAAAATCCTCTTGGCATTTTAGGCTCCTTCCTCTTGTTGCCAGTATTTCTCCCCCTTCTTGATGCTGATGCCATCCCTGCATAAGATATAATCCAAAACAAACCACAGGAATTCATCATTAGAAGTTAGTTCATCATCAATCAATTCCAGACCAATTACAGTCCAGTATTGAGGGTAAAATAGGGCCCCCTCAGTATCCCTGCATCAAAATCAAGCATCCACAAACATTGCAGCAAACCGCGTGGCATCCAAGGAGACCGCCTGGCGGTATGCTTCAAGCTGCAACACTTCCCGGCGGTACGATAGGGTTTCAAAAAAAAACTTTTCTAAACTGCCCTAATCTCCACTCAAACACTAATTTCATCAATCCAAACAACATCCATGCAATTCAATCGGTTTAAACAGTTCCTATTTCATCAATTCGTGCATAGAAATCAAAAATCCTAATTTATCATGTTCCTAAGCATGTTCTTCATTAAATTTCAAAAATAGAAACCTAAGAATGAAATTGCACAACTTACTTGAGTGGAGATGCTATATGCTTGCAAGAAATCCTCGAATTGATGATGAATAGCTCCCAATGCACAACTCTCACCAAAACCCCAAATTTTAGACAAGAAATTATGTTTTTGTGAGTGGGTGGTAAGAAAATGTGGGAAAATCTCTTTGGAAACCCTTTGAAGGTGAAAATTGGGTGCTAAGGCTTAAGAAGACCGCTTGGTGAAATGCAAAGAAGGGGATTCAAGTGCAGAACACCTAAAACCGCCTAGCTTTAAAGAGCTGGGCTGGGGTGTTCGCCGCCACCGCCCGGCGGTGAGCGGTAGCTTCTCACCCCTCTTCTTTTCTTGCTTTTGCGCAATTCCTCCCTGTAGCACCTGATTTTTGCCTTCAATTTTTCAATTACAACTCCTTCCCCTCTCAAAAGGACATGCAAACCTATAATGCACTTAAGACAGAGTTTAAAAACAAATAAACAATCAATTGGGTTGCCTCCCAGGTAGCGCTTGTTTAATGTCACGAGCCTGACCCAAACCTGTTTAGCTCTCATCAGTAAGTGCAATCCTTACCAACACCCATCAGTAGGTGTACCTTCCTGATATCCTTAAGTGGATATAGAAAGTTAGCATCCCTCAGTAGATGCTACCCAAAAATTGTTCGAATACTAAACAAAATTACAAGTTCAAAAATGAAATAAACCTAAGACTAATGTTTTAGAAAAAAATAAATTGTCCCAGCAACATCATGTGTTATCCTTTGTGTCGGGGTCTCCAGTACACCAGATCCTCAACTTTCTTCTATCCACTCGTTTGGTATGTCTACTGTATGGTGCTTCAATCTTCACCACCCCTTTCTCTTTCAACTCTTTTAATACCCACTCCCTCCTCTTATATTTCACTTTACTGCCCGGTCGAAATGGGTCTTCTTTTGATTTTGGATGAATGGTTCTTCCTTCTTTACTCACAGGTACCTGCAAAACATTACAGCTGTCAGTATAATCAGTACCTGATTTGCTATCTTCATATTCAGTTTCTCTCCCTGACTTCTCATGTCTGGCTCTTTTTTTCACTTTGACCTCATTCTCCTCATAGACAGTATAAAGAAGCGAATATTCTTGGTCTCTCATCATTCTTCTTCTATCATTTTAGCAAGTTCGTATAATTTTTATGTTCAGCCATGTTTCTGCTTGGCCATGTGACTCAATTTAGTTAGGTAATCACATCTCTTATGTAATTATTTAACGAATTGCTCAAAATTAAACAAAATTACTTAACAGATCAAAACAAATAATGCTAATAATTGTTTCAATAAAAAATATTGGTGAACTAATCTAGGCCAATAGAAAAACATATTTCACTCAAAATAGAATACGACTTACCAGATTATAATTTTTTTGGATAAATCCATACAGAAATTTATATCAACCTAATGTTATTTAATGTCTTATTTATATAAATAAAAACAAAACATAGGTAATATGTTAAGAATATACTAAAATATGAATCATTTGATCATATTATTATTAAATTTTAATACAATTTAATGTAAATAATATCAAACTATAATTTGTAGTTGAATAACATAATCCTTAGTAAATCATACATAGAATGCAAAAAATGGTAGAGATTACTAGTAGAACTGTTATGTAAAACCAGAATCAGTCTCTAGAATAAATATGGCTTAATTGTTAGAAGTCAACTTTCCAACATTTGTTTGATTTTCCACATCCATCATTGTCCCTCCCCTATTTACTGCTCGTATATCCAATGAAAATTTAAAAATGAAAATCCCTAAAAAAAAGCTAAAAGCATAAGAAATTTAACCGCTTTACAAAGAACACAATACTACAAGTTGTTGAAGAATAAAAGCAGTCCAAAGAGCCCAACTGCATAAATGGTGCTAATTATGGCAAAAATGGCAGTAGTGAAATATAGCCAGGATGACAAAAAGAGTCAGTGAAATTTTTCTTTCCAGATAAGATATACCACACTTGTATATCAAATATGCTGACGAAATACAATATATAAACAAAACTAAAAGAAAAGGCAAAATTCAAAACCCATTAACCCATGATAAGAGTCTCAATAGCTTCGAAGAAAAGTGTTGACATTTCAATGCTTTGAGCCTTGATTGCACATTTGAGGCCAGGGTTTCCAATCACTTTGGTAAGTTCAATTAAGAATGGAACCCCTCTAGGAAGTTTAGATGAGAAGTAAAACACGTCATGGTTAGCATTCGTTCCAGAGTTGCGTCTGCACTACCAATTGCCTTTCGCAGGTTCTGCTCAGGCGGCCAACAATACAACCAGCATAAAGACAGTGCACAAGAAGCGACAAAACAACACAGATCCAAAGCCAAAAAATAGTAATACACCGTAAATTAAACTATCGAACAAGGCTAAAAAAGAATGCTGAAGAAAACCAATGAAGAAAATCGACCTGCATGGAAACAAAAACAAACCGAACGAAATCTGGATCACGTTCTTCGACGCTCCTCGACACTAGAGATCAACAACAATGGAAGCAAAAAAACCTAAAAGGAAAATGGGGAAGAGGCAAACGAAAGAAAAAGAAAAGAAAGGAAGAAGAAATGAGAGAAAGTGAGACGAAAATGGGGTAGAGTGGTATCCGTGAGAGATGGGTGGGGGCACAGCTCCAGAGCAAAAATAGGAGAAATAAGGTTTTCAAATTAATTAAAAAATCCTAGTAAAAGTAAAAAAGTTTAAACTTAAGGATAGAATTGGAATTAAAGGAATTTGGGGAGGTGGAAGAAGCATGTGTGGTGGTGGAGGGAGCAACACCCCCAATTAAATCAGCATGTTGCTTAATTAATTTCCCAATGGGCCTTCCTAGTTGCTTACCAAGCCCAATTAAAAAATTGAAATGCAAGTGGGTGGTGGTTGCACCTCATTTAACCTCCAACTGTCCCAAATTATATTTTGAAAATTTTTCCTGCAATTAATAATGCAAATAATTAGCTCAGATAATTCAAATTAATTAAAATAAGAATTTCTGGTCAATTTAAGCACAATTGGAAAAAATGGGAAAATAATGGACATTCAAGCACAATTCCCTGATTAAATTTGGTACAATAAGCTAAGTGAAGTCGGGAAAATATTGACTCATCACCATTCCAAACCGGAAGAAAATTTTGCTTCTCAGAAATTTAATAACAGTGCTAGAATCATTCTTGGGACAGGCCAGAACTTCCACCTATTTACTCACATAATCCACTGCCACCAAAATGTATTCATTATTGAAAGATGGTGGAAAAGGTCCAACAAAATCTGTACCCCAACATTCAAAAACTTCAACCTCTAATATGCCTTGCTGATGAGTCAATATTTTATTGATTTCACTTAGTTTATTGTGCTAGAATTAATCAGGGAATTATGCTAGAATTAATCAGGGAATTGTGCTTAAATGTCTGGTATTTTCCCGTTTTTCCTAATTATGCTTAATTTGATCAGAAATTCTTATTTTAGTTAATTTGAATTTTTTGAGCTGATTAATTGCATTTTTAGTTGCAGGGAAATATTGAAGGTACATTTTGGAGCATTAGGAAAGAAGCAAATTAATTGAAGACTCTCCACAATTTAGAATTAATCAAATTGTAATTTAGTGGTTAAGAATTTTTAGACCAACTTTTTTAATTTGGGCCAATTTTTGGTAAAGTAAACTAAGCCCAAAAGTAGGAATGAGTGACTTGGAACCCTAGGGATTTAGGGTGGACCCCACCCTCACATTTGATGAAACTTGGCCCTAGGAAAAGGGCAGCAGTCGTCATTCTTAAAGTGATGATGCAATTTTCTCTTAAAGAAAATGGAGACGGTAAGTGAAATTCTTGGAAATGATATTTTCATCACGGCACATGGGTGTCACGGTAGAAGGGTCACAACTGAAAGTTTTATTTTGTTTATTTTTTTGTTTTTTTTCTTTTCTTTTCCAATATGAAATTAAAGGAAGGTGTGCACGTTGCTGGCCGAAAGAAATATTCACGCAGGTTCAATGGTTTAAATTGTCTTCACTGATTCATCATTGCATTTCAATAGCGGTAATTTCGTTCCTTATTATGTGTTGCATTTTAATTTGTTTACATATCGTGTTTTAGACCGTTTAGTTTACTTTTCTTTTCGTTCACTATGATGTCTGTTCTGTTCGATTGTGTTAATTTAATTGTGATGTTAGCTTAAGTTAGTCGAGTTGGTCATTAATAAAATTATAATGTTTCCTTGAGATTTCTAGACTGTAATTATATTTGCCACTCTGACTTGGTTAATATGAAATTTGTATTTGCACTTGCAATTGGGTATACACTTAGTTGCCCAGTTGGTGTTGAGTCTTCTCTTAGTTGATGAAACTGCATGATGTAAATTGGATTTGATGTTAACATTGCGTTCGTTTAGTTCACTTTTATGAAAACATGATTAGCCTTCACTTAGTTCGTTAACTGTGATGGATTAGAGGTTTGAGTCGGCTTTATTTTGTTGATATGTGATAGGAAGCATTGTAATTGAGTTAATGACCAACCGTTTCCAGTCTGTTTAGAAACTGGTTTTAGATTTGTGTTTGCATTTCTGTTTGCGTCAGTGTTTTGATTTTGTTTATCTACATTCACCACAACATTTTCAAACCCCCCCACTTCGTGTCTGACCTAATTCTCGAACCACATTTGGTCCTTGAGAGACGACCTAGGAGTCACTTCCTAGTACTATACTGCATTCTTTATGCACATTAAATTTGCATGGGTCGCGACAGCCCATCACTTGCAGTGGCATTTCATGACATTTGGAGATAGTACCCGTCCTTTGACACTTATCACAGTTCTTGGCAAGATTATGAGCATCTTTAAATAGAGTAGATGGGTGCTCATTGGGTCTAAAGTGATCATCTACACATTTCTTAGCAAATACTTTATAGTTGCATGGTCTGTGTAGATGATCACTTTAGACCCAATGAGATACGGTCTAAATTTCTCCAAGTCATACACAAGAGCAAGAAATTCTTTTTCTATGGTGTCATAATTCAACTGGCTTTGCTTGCATAATAAATAGTGTGAAATACCTTCTTTCTTCTCTGGCCAAGAACAACACCTATGGCATTATTACTAGCATCACACATCAACTCAAAGTCTTGACTCTAATCAGGAGCTATAATTACTAGAGCAGAAATCAATTTTTTTTTTCAAAACATCAAACGCCTTAAGGCATTCGTCATCCATTACGAATGGGTCGTCCTTAACAAGGAGGTTACTTAGTGGTTTGGTGATCTTTGAAAAGTCTTTGATGAATCTTCTATAAAAACCAACATGACCCAAAAAGCTTCTGATTCCCTTCACATTGGTTGGTGGCGAGAGTTTTTCAATGACTTCCACTTTGGCTCTATCAACCTCAATTCCCTTGGAAGAAATTTTATGACCCAAAACAATACCTTCTGTTACCATAAAGTGACATTTTTTCCAATTGAGAACAAGATTGGATTGGGTACATCTCTTAAGTACAACATCTAGGTGACAAGCACTCATGAAAGGAACTACCAAACACTGAAAAATCGTCCATAAAGACTTCAATGCATTTTTCCATTAAATCTGCAAAGAAGGCCTGTATACACCTCTGAAAAGTAGCTAGAGCATTACATAACCCAAACGACATTTTTTTGTAAGCAAAAACTCCAAATGGACAAGTGAATGACGTCTTTTCTTGGTCCTTTGGATCCACCAGAATTTGATTATATCCAGAATATCCATCCAGAAAACAATAGAAAGTCTGACCTGCTAATCTCTCCAACATCTGATCCATGAAAGGAAAGGGGAAAGTGATCCTTCCTAGTAGCAATGTTCAACTTTTTGTAGTCAATACCATCCTCCATCCAGTAACAGTCCTTGTAGATATGAGTTCATTTTTTTCATTATAAATAATTGTCATCCCACCTTTCTTTGGTACTACCTGTATTGGGCTTACCCATGCACTGTCAGAAATAGGATAAATAAAACCAGCCTCAAGTAACATTAGCACTTCTTTTCTCACTTCCTCCTTCATCACTGGATTTAACTTTCTTTGTGGGTGAGCAACTGGTTTGTAATCATCCTCCATAATTATTTTTTGCATGCAATATGTCGGACTTATGCCCTTGAGATCTGAGACTGACCATTCAATAGCTCCTTTGCTGGCTTTTAGTATCTCAACCAACTCTTTTTCTTCTTTGGGAGAGAGAGAATTACTGATGTAGTTTATTCTCATCTTCTTATAAGAACACATACTTCAAGTGTGGTAGTAACATCTTCAGCTGCAATTTGCTCTCCTTGACTTTTTATTGTGTTGATCTCTTCTATTTTTGTCTTATGCAAAGGAACTTCTTTTAACTCTTCCAAATCATCCAAGCATTCATCAATCAATTCTTCTTCTTTCTCATTCAATTCTTCACAAGTGTCAACTAGCATTTCCTCTAAAAGAAAAATATCACATGCTTTCTTCTCTTGTACCATGCATATTTCGTCAAGAGTGTCAAGATGGAAACACTCCTTGTCATCCTTTAGGTGAGACATAGCTTCAAAAACATCAAAATTTACTTCTTCATCTTGCACTCTCACCTTCAGTTTATCATTTTCCACATCAATCAAAACTCTTGCACTGATCATAAAAGGTCTCCAAAGAATAAAAGGCACATTCACATCCTCCTCCATCTCCACGATAACAAAGTCCATAGGAAACAGAAATTTGTCTACCTTCACAAGCACATCTTCAGCTACCACATAAGGATATTTTAGAGATTTATCTGTTAGTTGAAGAGTCATCTGAGTAGGCTTGAGTTCCAAACCTTCAATATTTTCAAACATGGAGAGCGGCATGAGATTGATATTGGCTCCCAAGAAAATTGAAGAAGCATTGAGTGATGACAATTGGATGGTAGCCATGCAAGAGGAGTTGAATAAGTTTACAAGGAATAATGTGTGGGAATTGGTACCTAGAAAACATGAGCTACAAGTTATCGGTACAAAGTGGGTTTTCTGCAATAAAATGGATGATTCAGGTGAAATTATAAAGAACAAAGCAAGGTTAGTGGCAAAATCCTACTGTTAAGAAGAAGGAATCGACTATGGTGAAACATATGCACTTGTAGCTGATAACGGTTGAAAAACCGTTATTTTCATATGCTAATTTGGACTAAATTATGCCCTTTATTGCTTAGAATGAGCTTGAAATCAAACAAAACTCAATAAATGAGTCAGTTGAGAGTCAAAAGTTGTTTTTTGCGATTTTATGCTTGTTTTGCATTGTTTTGCAGCAAAATTGACAGAAGTGAAGATTGGGAAAAAAGATGAAGCTCATAGACTCAAGAAAAGCGAGAAAATCAAAGAAAAGAAGAGTCTAGGTACCGCCCGACGGTAGACCCCTGGCGCTGGGCGGTCAAACGGGAGGAAAAGGCACGAGGGAAACCGCCGGGCGGTAGACCCCTACCGTCGGGCGGTGGTGCGATTTAAGGTCCACCGCCGAGCGGCAAAGTGTGATGCCGGGCGGTGGTCAGCTGGGTTTGGCCCAATTTTTCTTCTACGCTTCTCACCTATAAATAGCCCTGTTACGAATTCCAATTCATTCTTTTGACAGAGGAAGGCGGCCAAACCTACTTTGCACTCTTTGGAGAGGATCTCTTGGATGCTTAGGATCCTTTTTGTCTTTTCTAGGGTTTGCTTTCCATATCTTCCATTATTTTCATCTTGGTTCACCATGACTATGGTGAACTAAACCCTTTTTGGATTTGGGGGAACAATGTAATCTTTTGATACTCTCGTTTATTGAAACTCTTGTTTGAATTATATGTTTTTCATATGCGGTTATTATCAATTGTTGGATTCTCATACTGTGCTTAATGCCTTTATTGTTTAACTCATTCGGTAATTGAACTTTGACTTTATTGATACGGGGACGTACAGTAATGGCACGAAATGGTGAGATTTTCCTTGGTTAAGCAATACCACCTAGGTATAGGGGAGTAGGACGACCAATTGTATTTGCTTCTGTTTGTAATGTGTTGCTAGTTGCTAGGGGAGGCTAGGGATAGCAAGGCGATAAATAGTAATAGGCCCTTTTCGCCGAGGGATCGGGTTAAGGGGAGGCCAAGAAAGTTTGCATGCAATTAGATAATAAAGCTATTTAAATAAGAGGAGTAAATAAAAGAGAGAGGATTAGATGAAATTGTAAACCCCGAACAACTCCAATCATCCATTGCCTAAATCTTGTCAATTGAATCACACATTGCATATTTATTTTCTGTCATTGCATCCACCACTATTGAATTTTTCTTCGCAAGTCTTACGATTATGATTCACGTGAACGATAAGGCCTTTCGAGTCTCATGGGAAGAACGATAATGGGTTTTACCATTTTTATTACTTGATACGATTTGATACACTTGCCAATCCGCTAACAGTAGCCAGATTAGAAGCAATCAGAATACTTTCTGCTATTGCAACAATGAAATTCAAGCTATATCAAATGGATGTTAAGAGCGCCTTTCTAAATGGTTATATCAAGGAAGAGGTATATGTTGAGCAACCACCTGGATTTGAAGACTTTGAATACCCTGATCATGTTTACAAGCTCAAAAAGGCCTTATATGGATTAAAGCAAGCACCAAGATCATGGTATGAAAGGCTAAGTGAATTTCTTATAAAGAAAGGATACTCAAGAGGAAAAGTTGATTCCACTCTTTTCATAAAAAGCTCAAATAATGATAAACTGTATGTATAGATTTATGTTGATGATATTATTTTTGGTTCAACTAACCCTA
The DNA here is from genome assembly GCA_036885675.1 of Vigna mungo. Lineage (NCBI taxonomy): Eukaryota > Viridiplantae > Streptophyta > Magnoliopsida > Fabales > Fabaceae > Vigna > Vigna mungo. The sequence goes on from CP144698.1 coordinate 9,267,972, forward strand.
TTGATGGGTGTTGCACCCCATGCAAATTTGATGTGTAATTAAGAATGCAGTATAGTACTAGGAAGTGACTCCTAGGTCATCTCTCAAGGACCAAATGTGGTTCGAGAATCAGGTTTAACACGAAGTGGGGGAGTTTGTGGATGTGTAATTAAGAATGCAATATAGTACTAGGAAGAATGCGGATGAGTCAAATTAAAAACACAGATGCAAACAACAATGTAAACACAAATGGAAAAATGGAATCAAATGCAGAATGAAAACGGTTGGTCATTAACTCAATTACTATGCTTCCTATCCCAGATCAATGACAAGTACACACTACTCTAATCCAAATCCGACACGAATCACCCAACTAAGCGAAGGCTAATTCGGTCTTCAAAATTACAGACTAAGCGAATGCAATGCACAAATTTAATAAGTCATCCACCATTCAGTCTAATTAACTAAGCGAGGAATTGACACTAATTTGGCAACTAAGCGTATACCTAATCACAGGCAGACAACAAATTAAATATTGAGCAGAATCAAAGCAGTAGTATGGCAATTAAAGTTTAAAAGTTTCAGGGAAGCAAAGTAATTTTATTAATAACCAACCAACTATCCTAAGCTAACATGACAGTTAAATTAACACTACCAAACATACTAAATAACATTAAAGTATATGAAAATGCTAAACCTAACACCGCAATAGACAAATATCCAGACATAATTAAAGCGATTAACATTCAACACTCCAACTAAAATAAAAGAAATGCATATTGCTGGAATAAAGCTTGGAATAAAATAACAATGCTTAGCTAATAAACTATTGAACATTGCTGCATCCTTGGAGCTCTCCTTGCCTCCACGTAGCCGTGTGCTACTTCTTGAAAGATGAATCAAATATTTTTTTGGAAAATAAAATTGTTGCACTGCACCACTAATTCACCGTGAGTCCACACACTCTCAATATCCGCGTGCCTCTTTCTCTCTAGCCAATTGTCCGTGCTACTACTAAATCAAGGTGTTGCAGTTAATAAAGTCGTGGAAGTGTGTTCCATTCCCCAAGAAAGCCAAATGAGAAAACCACACAATGATGAAACAACTTCCAATTAAATGAAAAAGGGTGTGGCTGCAGCGTGCTGCACCTTTTGAAGAAAAAGAAATAAATGATTCAAAGAAAATAATCCCAGCCACCGTACACCTACCTAATCCAATCTAATCACCTTCATCCTAAAAGAAAAGTTGCTAACATCCAGTTGCCAAAGTCCCATCACCTCCTAGACTCCAACCTATTCTACCCTTGACTTCATAAAATAAAGAAAAGAAAAGAAAATTAAACTTTACTTGAGCTGCACATTGCATTCATGGGATGTGACCAAGAATCAACAAAACAAAAGTAAATGAAATCAACACTTTTTCTAATTTAAAGCAAAGACACTACTCCACCATCAAAATGAAATGTCACACCAAAAACAATTTCCTCCTCTCACTCGGCGCAACACATACTAAAAAAGGTAAACAAATTGCTTTTCTTTCACTCAACAAAAATGAAACCGTGAATCCCCTTCATCCAAAATCAAAAACTGTCAGCATGATTCTCCTCAAGATTTAATAATAAAAAAAAACATTCCAAAGCTCATTAAAATTGGTCTCCTCCTCATGTGCCCAAACGTTGCAGCAGAAAAGAATCCTCTCTGAAAGTGGCGGCTGCTAGCTTAAAGCAAGGCCATGTGTCTCCAAAAATTAGGGTGGGGTCCCCCCAAAAACCCTAGGTGCCAAGTGTCATCATTTTTTTACTATTGGGCTTAACCTATTCTACCAAAATTAGCCCTAATTAAAAAATTTGGTCTACAAATTCTAAACCACTAAATTAAAGTTTGACTAATTCTAAAATGAGTTTGTGGAAATTTTTCAATTGTTTGGTGCCCTTCCAAAAGTCTCACAGTGTAATTTCAAAATTGCCCTAAAAATAATAATAGGAATAATTAAGTTCAAATAATTCAAATTAATTAAAATAAGAATTATTGGTCTAATTAACCCCAAATGGTGAAAATGACACAATAACTAAGAATTAAGCAGAATTCATCAACACAATTCGGTGCGAAAAACTAAGTAAATGGTATAAAATATTGATTCATCACCTATGCTGTGTAAAGAATTTTCAAAAGTCATGCAGGAAGAATTTGAAATGTCTATGATGGGAGAATTGACATACTTCCTTGGTCTACAAGTGAAGCAAACCATAGACGGCATATTCATTCATCAATCTAAATACTGCAATGATCTGTTGAAAAGATTCAAGATGTCAGAATGCAAAGATGCTACTACTCCAATGGCAACTAATTGTTACTTGGATCTAGATGAAGTTGGAAAGAGTGTCGATCAAAGAATGTATCAAGGTATGATTGGATCACTACTTTATCTTACTGCTAGTAGGCCTGACATCATGCATAGTGTCTGTCTCTGTGCTAGATTTCAATCTGCTCCTAAAGAATCACATCTTACTGTTGTTAAAAGAATTTTAAAATATGTCAAAGGTACTAAAAACCTTGGACTATGGTATCCAAATGGTTCAAATCTTTTTCTAAATGGGTACAGTGATTCTGATTTTGGAGGTTGCAAACTAGACAGAAAAAGCACTAGTGGCACATGTCACTTACTTGGATCATCATTGATCTCTTGGCATTCAAAGAAACAAGCATGTGTGGCTTTATCTACCAAAGAAGCTGAGTACATAGCTGCTGGAAGCTACTGTGCACAATCTCTTTGGATAAAGAGCCAATTAAAGGATTATGGCATTAAGATATAAAACATTCCTTTGAAATATGACAGTACTAGCGCTATAAACTTAACCAAGAATCGTATCATACACTCGAAAACTAAACACATTGAAATAAGACATCATTTTATTAGAGATCATATAAATAAGGGTGAAATCAAAATAGAGTATGTTGATACATTACATCGGCGAGCTGATATATTTACAAAACCCTTAAACAAAGAAAGATTCTTTACAATTCGAAATGAACTGGGAATTCTCAATGACAGTAAGGAAAAATGATTGATTCGACTGTGCCATGATTGAAGTCAATTGTTCTATAACTGTCACGCATTTACATACATTGACTACTGTTATGATTTGTTTATATTCTTGCTTAACCACTATACTTGATCTGGAAAAGGTTTTTGAAAGGTTTTGCAGGAAGGACATTGCTTTGAACATACACATTTGGGATTCAACAATTTGGAAAAGCAATGTATTCGACTGATGATTTAAAGCATTCGACTGCGTCCAAACTGGGTTAACAATTCCAATTTTGGAATTTTATTATGTCCTTACTGACTGCTTTAATCATTACTAGTTTGATATTATCTCTGTGCTTTGCATGATTTTATATCTAAATTGAGATAATATTTGATGATATATGCGTCATTGAATGTATATGTGATTTAATTGTGTACCAATGATATAAATTTGTGCTTGAACTGGTGATTAACTTGTGATATTCTGCATTGTGCATACAAACTGTTTTTTGAAATTCATGCATAATGACAGGTGGAGTATCACCTTTTTACACATTGTCTCATCACACACACCTATATTTCAGGGGGAGTTTACATATATCTTTGTGATGAACTTGTGTTTTTGAGAGCATCATTGTTATTTTGAAATTGCATATCTGTTTGATGCTTCTCTGTTTTCAAAACTGCATAAATATCAAAGCATGACTTTTTTGTTAATGCACAAAAGGGGAGAGTATTCATGAGTGTATGAGAGCAAGTCTATATGGGGAGAATTGTTGTATCATACTTTATCTGCTTGATGATATTTTTGATGTATTTGTAGAGTAACTAAACTGTCATTATTGATTTTGCAATCTGTTTTACTCTATTATATGTGGAACTGTACAAACATGGTTGACTTATTAATCATGGTTATGCATCATCAAAAAAGGGGGAGATTGTTAAGATTGTTGACAACACAAACTCTATATCAAACTGGTTTTTGATGATGACAACACACTGCGTAATAACAGTACATAAGTTCCAGTATTCATGTTCAGCTGATATACCAAACTGATTTGAAAAATGCTTCTGTTGAACATGTTTTGTTATTTTGCAATGTGTTCCTATGAATGATTATGTGTTATATGATTGGAACATGCTTGTATTGAAATATGTGATAAAATGATTTTGATTACTTTTGCACATTTCTGAAGAAAAGATCACAAGCACTTTTATGAACTTATACTTGTTGTGACAAAGGTCTAGTGCAGTCGAATACACTTAATGGATTCGACTATGCTAAAATCTTTGTACAGATTTTGTGAACATGTGCTTGATGAGATTTTGAGATGAAAAGAATTTCAAAGTGATTTTTCAAGTGTCAGTCGACAGTGTGGAACACCTATTTGACTGTATTGCTGTTATTTTTGGAATTCTGTTATGCCTACTTGCTCCAACGGCTATATTTTTAAATGTTAGTTAGGATTGACTGACTGGGTCAACTGTCTTGAATGTGCATTGATTTGGTTGACTGAGGAGCC